>OY747100.1:8750000-10000000 GCA_963556455.1 Epiblema foenella
CAATGAACTGTAGTTTTTATTTACAAAAAATATTAGGAGGCCTTAAGTACCTGAAATATGTGAACTTACAACAAAAGTTTTGATAGTTTCTCGATGGGGATTCAACATTGTTTCTCGTCGTCAATTCGATTTAGGCAATAACTAAAACGTTTTTCATTAATTTTACAGCTGATGGCTACTTGGAAAGACTGTTAATACTTGGCAAAGGATCTGTGGAGCGCGCTAAGTCCTGTATCGACAAGCTTTGCACGTTCAGAGCTATCTGGCCTCAATTATTTACTGAAATTGACGTCAATTCTTTTGAAACTGAATTCAAAATATTGTAAGTGGCGATTTATTTACTCAAATCAAATCCCCAAAATTATTTTTGTGTTCTAACAAATGTTACCGCCCAACTTATTCCTAATCAGAAAGCTATGCCGACTAACGCCTACATATGCACCATTTTTTACAGCATGCATAGCTACTATTTCGTGTTTTATTTGTAAAAATATGTTATGTTTTAGCCGAAGTATAATACTACCTGATGTGACAGATGAATATGCCAGAGTGAACCTGTTCAAATTAAACAGCAATGTACCGCTAAAGCCAGACATCATAAAGCAATACATCAAATATTCCATCATTGTAAGTACTTTCAACGATTAGATTTGTTCCGCGTAGCAAAATTTCGAGTGACATTTTTCTCACTCTCTTTATTGGAGTTTACTCCTTAAGAATCGATTCATATATAAGGCCGGGGTATGATATTTTATGGGGTATAAAATCAAACGTAATCTGCTGTGCTAATTTAAAAAGTCGTATCTCAATATACGACCAGAGTAAAGATACGACTTTTTATAATTTAGCACGTTATGTTCGTGCACAACTTATCTTGCCCACTCTCAGTTGTTGAATTGTCAAGTGTGTCTGTCAAGATCGAAAATAATAAAACAACGTGTAAATATTTTATAATGTGCTATTTAATCGGTATAAAGTTCACTCAGAGACCAAAAGAGTCCAAACCTTGGACACATTGGTTAGGTATGGAGAATTTGACAAAACTGTGGATTGGTTTGCTAGAGAGAAAATCTAATTGGGATACATGGAAATACTAATCCGTAAGTCTGCTACGAATACTAAAGGTCCGGCACGCGCTAGAAATAGTGGAAAGCTCGTCCCTGAAATTGCTCCTCGTTGAGGTCAAATAGGAAACATCAGCATAATCCAAGATGGGGAGGAGTAGTGTTTGAGTAAGCGCAATTTTAGTGTCAATGGGCAGGAAATTACGTAGGCTTCTCAGAGAAGCTACTGCCGAAAACATCTTCCTGCTGACCTCGTCCACTTGAGATACCCAAGATAAAGTCCTATCCATAATAATACCTAAATTTTTTACTTGTGAAGAAAAAGGGATTAAGACGTTATCGAAGTAAATCGGTGAAACACTATTAAAATCGATTCTTGGGACGAATTTTGAGCTCCCAATTATGATAGCCTGGGTTTTAGAGGGGTTAACCTTTAAACCAAAACTATGACTCCAATTTAGGATACGTACCAGGTCTTTATTTACAGTGCTGATAACCGATAGCAGATCATTAAATACAGCCTGCGAATAAATCTGAAGATCATCGGCATAGAGGTGATAGCGAGAAGAGAAATTATTTGTGATTGAATTCATAAAAATAGAAAATAACAAGGGAGACAGCAAGCCGCCTATTACGTTATTTTTTATATTTTTTCTTTCTCCGTGTAGATGCACGATAAGCCTGGTAATTTTTTTGTTTTTTTGAAGCGCACAACCACCCTAGCAGACAGAAAAGTCTGTAGAGCCGGCGCTCGGGTAGAGTGGATGGTATGGCGCCAGGTGTTTTTTTAACCTGACTGTGGCTTTATAGACCGGGCACAATAAAGCAATAGGAGCGCGCGGTTGGAGATTGGGCTGAGGAAAATTCAGGGGAAACCTCCGACACAACCACACGGGCGGTTTAAACACTGGAATACTCTAAGAGTTTGCGTTCCAGTGATATTGGTTCAGCGGCTTCAAACAAATTTCAGGGGCTACTCCGAAATTCGAAATCCGAACTTCGTGTCATGCCGTCCCTTTCACTCATATAGTGTATAATACGAAAATGAAAGGGAAGGTACGATACGAAGTCGGATTTCGAACTTCGGAGTACGGGCCCTGAGGTGTGAGTGTAATCGAGCTACTGGGAGTTTTATCGCTGGTTCACTAAACCTAGCCTAGCTGAGAAGAGTCCAGCAAGAAACTCGGCTAGGCCCGACCTGGGTCGGACTGACTCTACCCGATATGCGGCGGTATCGGGACGAATAGAGGCTACTAGTCTCTGTGTTGTCGCGATCTCGCGGCGGACGTCCCTGTGCCTTTACCACGAGTTTACATGACCGTACTCGATAGCGACTGCGTAAAAAATTTTATGGACAAAAGTACAGCGCCTCTGGCGGTTACGCAATAGAACTAAAATCGGCATACTAAATCGTTTACGCAGTCGCTAGCGAGTACGGTCATGTAAAGGCACTGGTTAACATTTATCGATATCGATAACGTCTACGCACTAAGTTTTTATTCATATTAATAAATGTAACATGCATGACTTCAGTACTGTAAGTGGGTCCCGGTCTTTAAAAGTAGGTAATTTTATTACATGCGTATGTCCTAGTAGCTTTTTACTTAAAAACTAATATTTCCGAAAACATTTCGTTCTTACCGTGAGGAACGTAACTTTTTGAACTAGCTAGCGTTCGGACAAATACGAGTACACCGTCATTTTTCGAACTTCTTATCGTGCCTTCCCTTTCACTATCGTATTATACACTATATGAGTGAAAGGGATGCCACTTCGTAAAGTTCGGATTTCGAATTTCGGAGTAGCCCCTGAGGTAGTCATCGTCATATGGCAGGCTGCTGTCACCGTTGTTGTACGTAAAAAGCAATTAACTGAAATCTTAGGTCCATTTACATCGTTTACATATTTACATCAAGATACATTTTTACGTATTTATTTTTCAGATGTGTGAATACGTCAAACGGCATGATTATCCAAATGGATTCGTAATGTTGATAGACTGTCAGAATGTCAATTTAGTGGACTTACTGGCAATTCTTAATCCTTCTCAAATTCAACAGATGGTAACTTTGTATGTAGTGAGTATGATGTTTAAAATATAATTTTGATAATCCTTAACGTTGAAGTCTAGACACGTAGTATAGAAGTCTAGCGTGACCCTTTAAGCTGGTCATATCGAGTTTCTTTCGGCGTTTCGTCTCGGCAGTGGTCTCATGAGAAACGAACAAATCAGATTGAGACAGTCAGTATTTAAATACGCAATGTTACAAATTCAAAGTTGAGAATTATTCTGTGACTTGTAATGTAAAACCCAACTACATGTCTTTTCATAATTCTAGGTCAACGGGAAGTACCTATAGGTTTTTATTCCCTTGACTGTAATCTGGTAATCTTCATATATTGGACACTCAAAATCAAAATCAAAACATTTATTCTGAAAATAGGCCTCAAGGACACTTTTACAAGTCAAAATCTATCTATATCAAATAAAAATAATAAAAACTCGCAAGGGAATCAGTTTTAAGGCAAGGCCATTTCTTTGCAAATGACCCCCTTCTAACACGCGTGAGTTTGCAATGAATCCCCCTCTGCATTACCAGATCCATCCAGAAGCTCTGCACGTAATTTCGTAAATATTTAATACATTCTAAATGATTTTTGGAACACGGGCTGCAATCCCTTGGAGCAGTCATAAAATCAAATCTTCTTAATGATCGCAATCAAGTGATAGGGCCATTTTAGCCGTATTAAGGCAAGACCCATTCAGAGATCTGACGATAATACTGAAGGTTGAATGTTCATGTTCACTATCGTTGATAATTACGAAATCTGCAGCAATAAGTTGATTTTTACGATGATAGTTAGGATTTTTTGACAGTGTTACCAAGGCATTTTGCAATATTTTGTTCGGTTATTTTGTCTCTGTTTCTTTTACCGTCCACAGTAAATTTTGTGTAGTGTAATTCTAGATTACTTCTTCACACTGGAAGCTCAAACTTCAGTATTTTCGTCAGATCTCTGAATGGGTCTTGCCTTAAAGTGGCTAAAATGGCCCTATCAGTTGATTGCGATCATTTAGAAGATTTGATTTTTTGACTCCTCCAAGGGATTGCGGCCCTGAGTATTTGATTAAAATTTCAACGCGTTCTTGAGAAAAATATTGTTGACAGACGGACAACGAACTGATCCTATAAGGGTTGCCTCTTTTCTTTTGAGGTACGGAACGTTAAAGATGAAATAGTTACTAAATTATATTAACGTTTACAGGAAGCATATGGGATGCGGATCCAAGGTATCCATTATATAACTACTTCGAAGATGTCTGATGCTCTTGTATCGCTTATGAAACAAGTGTTGAGCAAGAAAGTCGGTAGTAGGATACACGTCCATAGAAACATGGAAACCCTTTATGACTACATTCCTAAGAAGATCCTGCCAGCTGACTATGGTGGCGACGCCGCGCCTTTTAGTGAAATGATGGGTGAGTTTTTCTTTAACCACGGCGGCTAACAACCGCATGGCCCTCCTGATTATAAGCAGTCTCAGTCTCAGTCAAACTAATGCACTTTGCCGACCCTCTACATGTCTGTTCTGTAGGCTTGGCAGTCAATCTGTCTAAAACAAGGCAAACAAGCAGAGATAAATTATGGAACGAGAATAAAAAAGATATACATCGTAATAATCGCGTAATTCACAAGGATTAAGCATATTTGGTGTAGCTTTGCTTTATTCAGCTTTTACCTATAATCATACTTCAAAAAAATTAACAACAAATAGAAATTTAGAAAACTTACAGTTAGTATTTTTGTTTTAATTTCCGGAACATAATAACTAGAAATTCTGCCCAAACAAAACCACGCCTTGTACTCGTATTATCCACTGACATGCTGTTTAACACTTTCTGTCAAGTGGAGAGGTTATCTCATTAACAGGATGTTTTACTTTGCTACTAAGTTGTTTTCCTAATTTTTTCCAAAAACTTACATAAACTTTATATTCGTTTTATAATTACATAAGTTTACTCCTAGAAACGAGTACTAGCTCTAAAAGTATTGGCACCTAATTTGTTGGCACCTTACACACATATATGTATGCAAGTGAAGCTGGTAAAATAGTGCATATATTATTTGGTGGATTGCCTTCAAAATAATATTTTTGCATCTCTCTGATTAGTATTTAGTACTTCATAGTATACCTAAAGTAAAATATCATTTTTCCTCTTCATAAAAGATAATAAGTCAAGCTGAAAAACATCGTTGTTGTGTTGTTTCACACGTCATTAAACTTGACCTTTGACTGTCTTCGCAGATTCGCACTGTCTTCACCTAGAAAAAAATAACATTAACAATACCTGTTATTTACTGAGTCAATATTATTCAAAAACATTTTAATGTTTTTATATACATAAAAAAATGCCTAAAGTTAAGTCGCTTGTCAGATTTTTGTGTTTAGTAAGTAATTATTTAGTTTTGTAATCCTAGATTTGCCATCTATTTGTTCTGGCTATCCGTATTAGTAGTATGCCTACCCATACCATACATGGGTGATGTTATTTTATGCTGTGTATAAAATGACTTTTGCACATTGCTTAGCCGTTCCATTTTAGTGTGCCTATATATTTTTTAAATGAAGCGTGCCTTAATTATTTCGAATTTAACCCTGGATTTACTTCTATCTTCCAGATAATTTCCTGAAGGAAATGGGTACAGATGAGCATAAAGAATACATGAAAGAAATGCAAAAGAGTGCGATTGACTTGTCAAAGAAGCCAAAAGATACCATCGATAACTACATTAACATGGCTGGGTCTTTCAGAACTTTGAGTGTCGATTAATTATGACGAAATAAAAGGGATTAGGGAGCAGTTTGGCCACGACTTCAGCTATTTTCTGACTTGCCGGAGTCGGAACGGTATGCGGTATTTACTTCTTTGATGAGAGCTTACTGATTTCGCACAGATTTCCTCACTTGACGAAATACTGTCAGTACTGCAATCGTATTGCCCGGCTTCCGCGGACATGGGCCAGTCAGCACTCATTTAAATGTAGAAGTGCAGTAAAGAATCGGTCCTGACTCGACAGTCAATTGATACTGACAGCTTTCTGATCAGGTACCGACTCCGCATTGACAAATCAAGAAGTCGCCTTCAAGTGGAAGCGGTAATGAAAATAGTGATCGGAGTGCTGCGCTGTTGCGTAATTAGAGCGTCGTTTGAAGTTGTGGCCAAACCTCAGGACTCGTTTTCACTGGTGGTTAGATACCGCTTCCCGCGCGGGTTTAGCTCGTGCTATCTTATTTTCCTCTTTTACAAAAATAAGGATAGCGCGAGCTACCCGCGTGTAAACATGTGTAAAATAATGATATCATATGTTGTTATTTACTATATTTTCCTACATTTCGGTTCTTTGAAGAAATAACGACTATTAAAAAATATCTTGGGTTATTAGAAAAAGGTCTTTTTATTTTATTTTGACCCAACACTTGTGACTGTATTTGGTATTTTAATAGTATTTTTATGGTTCCGTACTTCAAAAGGAAAAAAACGGAACCCTTATAGGATCACTTTGTTATCCGTCTGTCTGTTTGTCTGTCTGTTAAGACCCTTTATCTCGGGAAGGCGTCTCGAGTTGAAATTAAAACTTTATACTCAGATCTACAGTCCCTTGAATCTGTGAAAACACCAAATTTCTAAGTTATACGTATATTTCGACATTCTCAAGGGAAACACAATTAATAGGGTACTTACGAGTACTTCCCATTGACCTAGAACTATGAAATTTGGCAATGAATATCGTTATATACTCGTACTACAAGTACAGGGAAAAATCCAAAAACTATACACTTGCAATGAAATCATATGAAATATCATACTTAATATTATACATACGAAAGTCAGGATGTTTGAATGTTTGGATGTTTGTTACTCAATCACGAAAAAACGGCTGAACGGAATATGATGAAACTGTGTATACATAGAGTTTTTAGCCTGAATTAATAGGAAGGCTACATATTACCCCTTAAATCATCCCTCAAATCGATAAATTTGAGGGCGGGAGTTGAACCTATAAATAAATAAATAAATATTTTTTGGACAATCTTACACAAATCAACCTAGTCCCAAAATAAGAAAAGCTTGTACTATGGGTACCAAGTGACGATATACATACTTAAATAGATAAACAGATACTTAAATACATAGAAAACATCCAAGACTCAGGAACAAATATTCGTGTTCATCACACAAATACATGCCCTGACCGGGATTCGAACCCGGAACCTCCAGCTTCGAAGGCAGGGTCACTATCAACTAGGCTAAAGCGGTCGTCTATGAACCAGATCAGTCATGAAGATATTTAAAATGCCTCAGCAGGCATACGTATGTACGGAAAATTCTATTAAGATGAACCAGTATAAGACTGACCTCCGAATATGCACATATTTGTCACGAATCAAGATATAATAAGGACTTATTTATGGTGAGGGGACGCTATAGACAGTTGCCAATATCAGATATTTGACAAGGTCATTGGCATTAGCGTGTCATTTTATACCTATGACATTTGGTGAACTTGAAGCTAATTAACATAATTTTTTACATTTTACTACTTTGAATCTTATCGTGGCTAAGATAAGGCAGGTTTTACTTTTAATTTTTACTATTGTAGTTTTACAAATAGAGTGTTTATGCTTCTACTTGATTATGATGAGCTATTATTAATATTATTTCGACAGATTTAGTTTGTATATCTGTGACTCTAGTATTACAAGAGCTAAATTATCTCCAAACCAAAATAACTTACGGCAATTAAAATCAAAGGATTCTAGCCCCTAACGTTCTAGCAATTACATGAATTGCAACAAGCAATCGCATGTATAACAATAGATTAGAGTTACTTAATACACTGACCCATAGCCTCTAAAGCGCTTGTGACATAAATATAAGCCAAAACATGCGTACCCATCGAGCAGTAATAATTTTAATGTTTAACATAGGAGATTAAATAGACTGTGCGCTTTGATATCTGCCTACCGTAGTTGTTAAGAACCTATGGGTCAACTACCTATGGGTCAACTAAAATCATACAGTTGTTAGAGTGCTTGGTTTAAAGTCACAACAATGACTTCTGACGCTGTACCTACGGCGTTCAATTTGTATTTGTACATCGCGCTACTAAGATTTTTCTTGAATTAAATGGGGTACACGATCTGTGTTCGGAACCCTCGGTGCGCGAGTCAGACTCGCACTTTTACTTTTTAAACCTCAGAAATGCATTGCTAAAATCTGTTGAGTTGTATGGGTTATATGGAAAAGCCTTAAATACCTACCATTAATGCGTAATGTTAATGACACTAACTAAGAAAAAAGAGATACATAAAACCTACTTACCTACCTTACCTCACTACCTTCAGGTACCTTCAGCCTCACTTTCCACTTTCCACATAAATTCCCTTTTTATCCCTTCATAACGTCCAAAACAGCAATTAGCATAAAAACCGTTTATTCTTTATTATGCAAACGGCCTAAAAACACCTGACTTTTTTGTATTGGCGGCCTAATTTTGCGCTTAAAATTGTAAAAAGTTTCATTTAGCAAATAATAACAAGGGGTTTTATTATTTAAAGTTACCGCCTGATTCGTAATTTTCTGAGAAAACGACGAAATTTTGCGTTGTAATTCTAAACTGAAAAAGTTTAGGTATATAGAGGACAACATCGTTTTATTCATACGCGATCTGCCACAGAGCAGACAGACATTTTTTTTCAGGGACGTTGTACTAAAACTTGAATACTTATATTGGTTAGTCATAGTTATTGTTTCGGTTAGAAACCAGTTAATTGAGTGTACCGGTTTGCGACCACTTGGACGAGTTGGTGATAAACTGAAAGAATATTTTCGCGATTGTTAGATATCCAATTCAATACAATACAAATATTCTTTATTTCACACCTCAATAAAAATACGAAGCAGGTCAGAAACATAACATAACGAAATATGAACAGGCGGTCTTATCGCTAAAGAGCGATCTCTTCCAGATAACCTTTGGGTAGCGGAGAAAACTAAACACACGTATTCAGTGGGTGGTGCAAAAATATAAACTAGGTACTGGAACATATAGAAGTAAAACGCATAATATAATAAACATATATAAATAAACATACATACATAACTATACGTATACCGCAAACTTAAGAAAAACCCAAAAATAAACTACAGACCAGTATCAAAACAAAGAAGGTATTATGGAAGAGACAAATAATACCTATCAACCAAACCTCGATACCTACTAAATAAAATGCATTGAAAACAACAGGATATCCGGAGACCATAGAGCTCGCGTATAAAACCGGTGTATTATTGTTTATTTTCAGAAAACACCATTTCATCACAGAAATCAAACCACAAGACTAAATCAAAACAAAACGAATGTATTATTTTTTCTCCGGTCAGTGCGGCAAAGACGAAGAAGACTGCATCACAAAGATTTTCAGTTTAGTTCCATTGTGGATCCGTGTTCCATTTTGCCGATAGAATGGTCGGCCTCACAAGGGGCTTAACAGCTTTGTACCGTGTTTCTTTAATGTCATGCTTACACTGTCATAGTAAATTTCCAAAGCGTGAAAGCCACAAAGCACCAAATCATCCAGCTACTTATGAGTTGGATTGTACATAAATGTATATCTATTTATATTTTGCAACTGTGGTAACTAAAACGCCTAAAAACATTCGCTTAGCACCTAAATTAACTTAAAATCTTGCTCGCATGGAAGAAACGCGCTTCTCACGAGCACACTCAAGAATCAACTCTATTCGATGCACTCAAAGCTGAAAACCGTCAGATATAGGCTCATTTTTAATATTCATACTGCGAGACATCTTGCGTCGTACGAAGCATAAAGTAATTTAAAGTCTATTGTAGTATAATTGTATTACGTGAGTAGAATATTATAAGAGAGCGGAAGAAATTATATTTCCTAATAAACATTGGCATTAATTACTCGCTGACGAGAGGAGCATAACTTAGTTTGGCAGTCTAATGAATAAATAACCAGCCGAAATAGACGCTTCTTAGTTATAGTTATAGATCGTGATATGGCAACCTTAAGAGTATACCCCTTTTTTATTAACCTGCCTGTGGCATTGTAGGCCGGGCCCTATAAAGAGATAGGAGTGCCCGGTTGGAGAGTAGCCTGGGGAAAATCCAGGGGAAAACCTCCAACACAACCACGCGTGTGGTTTGGAACACTGGAATACTCTAAGAGTTTGTGCTCCAGTGAGATTGGTTGAGCGGTTTCAACCAAATCTGAGGTGTGAGTGGAATCGAGCTATTGGGAATTTTGTCGCTGGTTCACTAAACCTACCCTAGCTGAGAAGTGCAGCAAGAAACTCAGATAGGCCCGATCTGGGTCGAACTGACTCTACCCAGTCAGTGGCGTCGCGATCGCGCGACTATACCCGGTCTCGCTCACTCGCTAGTGGCAACTCGATATGCTGTGCTCGTCGGCCACTGGAATCTTGTGAAGATTGGCACATACGTTTGGATGTATGAATGTTTGTGACACAATCACACAAAAACGGTTGAACGGATGTAGATGACATTTAGAGTAAAGACAATTTGTTACCTATTTTAAAACACCGAATATTTTAAATTCCGGAATTAATCATCAAAATTGAATCAAATTAATGAATTTACGTTGATAAAGTCGGGGGCATCTGCCGCTAGTATGTTTTTAATAGGTAATAATAATCGTTTTTTGAACCATTGGTAAAATACAACTTGTTACATAAGTGTATGATATGCTTGAAATTCACTGGAGTTTTATATATAAGATATATACAATAATAGTTTACATCAAAGACCAAATTACACTGACACCTGACCCCTCCAGCTAGCAATATAACTTCGCCGTCAGGCCAGTGGCTCAGGGGGTGTGAAATTAATAAGACGGGCTGAAACTTGCAACTATGTCAGCATATTGGGTGCAGCGGAGATAACTGCGGCCTGCTCATAATTAGAGTTTATTAGTGAACACTTTGGTGTGTTTGTTACCACTATCGCTAGGAAAAGTGTTATGTTACAACAATCGTTTATGCGGATAAAACGGACTCAGCGCCTCGGTAGACATTTAATCTGCAACACACAAAAAGTGCTTCGAATATTTTATATTCCCTTGATTTAGGCGCCTCTACACACCTGGAAGGTTTAGTGAACCAGCGACAAAACTCCCAGTAGCTAGATGCCACTCACACCTCAGATTCGGTTGAAGCCGCTGAACCAATATTTCTGGAGCGCGAGGTATTAGAGTATTCTAGTGTTTATGTACATTTGAGCACATCATGAGGTATCTCATTGTATTCGATATTTTATTATTAAGTACTACTTTGATTATAAATGTCCTGCAGCTTGAATATGTCATGCTCGCCTAAAGGTCTTTGCTTACGGTGGCGTCGTTGATCGGGTCGCAACCTTCCCTAACATATGGTCGAGGGAGGCGATGGCTGAGATACGCGTCATACTCGTGAACGGGTGCTGTTTGTGGGGTCCGGTCTGTTCATGTTTGCAAGGACTAGTAACTTCGTACTAGTGTTCAGTGGAATTGACATGATGAGAGACTTCATTGTTCTCATTTGATTTTATTTTTTAGACTGACGCTCAGAGACCTTATACATCTCTGAGGATATTTATTTATTAGATTTTATTATTTTCATGTTGACGTGTTATAGATATACTTAGCTCAAAATATTTTATTATGATTAGTGTACTTACTTTATTACCTTTTATCTTGACGCTTAGAGACCTTATACATCTCTAACAAATCTCGATTGTTATTAGTTTCTTATTCTTATTTTTGACATGTAACACTACATTTAATTAATGATACTTTGATTATTGTATTATTTTTATTTGATGTACCTAGATAGATTTTGACTTGTAAAAGTGCCCTTGAGGCCTATTTGCAGAATAAATGTTTTGATTTTGATTTTGATTTTGATTTTAAACCGCCCGCGTGGTGTGTCGAAAGTTTCCTCTGGATTTTCCCAGGCTACTCCAACTTTACACTCCTATCGCTTTATTGTGCCTGGCCTATAAAGCCTCACTCAGGTTAAAAAAAACACCTGGCGCCATTCCATCCACTCTACCCGGGCGCCGGCTCTACAGACTTTTCTGTCTGCTCGGGTGGTTGTGCGCTTCTTGGAGTTGTTAGCATACACCTGTGACTTCAAAAACCCTATGCAAAAATTAAACATTACCGTCTATTGAAAGAGAACATTCAAGACTTATCGGAGCCACTGTATCCGAGCGACAAGTGACACGAAGGCACTTGACTTAATGAATCTGGAGGTTATAGATTCAAACCTGGAAAACACTGGGGTTTTCAAGAAAATGTTTGTACGTATCTTGGCCTAATAAGGACGATTTAGTACTTTGTCGCTTTAAATTTAGGAATTTTAGTATGACAGTTCAAATATGACGTTAATACGACACGGTTCAAAGGTGTTAAGCACCTTGTGCGGCCGACCGTGCTAAATGATCTTATGATATTTAACTGTTACTCTCTAGTAGTATGATATTTAAAAGAAGAATCGCTTTTGTAAAACACGTGCCTCCGACAATTATTGATATTTTTTAAAGAGATAGTAAGAGGGAAAAGGTGTATATTAAGAACAATTATAAATACAAGAGGCATGATGATGGGACACCTATACGGCACGACAGCTTCTTAAACATCTTAGAGGGCAAAATTGAGGGCAAGAGAGGAAAAGGAAGACTAAGCTAAATTATGTGGGAGTGAAGGAGAAAGGAAGTGAAGGAAGGAAGTGAGGGAGGAAGTTGCTGCCGAGTCGTATGGAGAAGTCAAGATACTGGTAATGAACAGAGAAGAGTGGTGGATACTCCGACAAGAGCGAAGTTCTTAAGTTTTGATGTTTATAATCAAACAGGAACCCGTAACCCAAACAACTGATAAAATGCTATAAGAGGATCATAATTTGACATTCCTTGAGAATACAGTATTTTATTGTCGTAATTTTCATAACTAACAGAAGGCTCTACCGTACGCTATTCACACCGAAGTACAATAACTTTCTATTACAGGTTTTGTAAGCGCATACCGCATTGTATTCATGTAGCAATATACATGCAGAACGACGTATATGTCTTGTTTTTCCTATGGACATACATTCTTTTGACATTGGATTAAAACTTAGCGTAGTTTAAATTAACAACGCTGTTAAGATGCGACGCTTTGCTTGGTCGAGTAAACATGCGAGTTTAAGTTTGAGATCGTATTACATACTAACGTACATATTATATTCACGCCCGTATCCCATTGGGGTACGCAGAGACTCCTCCTTCCCCTCAATTAGTAATCACATCCATAGGTATATTTGCTCGTACATGCGCGCCGGTTTGGAGGTACTTTTGACCTGCCTTTTTTCAGTATCGCAAATCATATCACTACGTACTTAGTGTCAAATATGTGTGTTTCCGTGGAATAAAAAGCAAATACATTAGACAATATAATATTATTCCAATATTAACCATGATCAATATGTACATATATATTCACTTTGGCTTAGCATTATCCCCCAGTGAAAGAGATGTCCATTTTCAGCTACTTTTCAACTGACATGACCGAGCAGGCTATAGTCCTATTGTGTCTCTGGTGGTTAGGTTAGTTGGCTATTGTTTTCCGAAATTCATATGCAATCATTTCATTTGCTCGAATTTTAGTTGCCCGATTTTTATTTGCCCGAATGTTCCATTTTCTAGTAAACTAAGTAGTTTGACTTACCTCTTGTAGTCCCGAACATTACATAGTATTATGATACGAATTCCTTATTGTTTTTTTTTGTTATCACGAATATTAAATGCAATAATATTATTTAATAGAATATTTAAACGCCATACTAAATACCGTTTCTTTCCGAATCCATTCTGGCTATGCATTTAAAATCTAACCTAACCGCCAGCGAGTCGACGGCAAGCAAGCACTCATGAATGCATACATGCAAGCAAGCAAACAAAAACGCATTCATTCAAATAACTAAGCATCATTTTTTAAAGAAAACTGCCGAGTACTTACGAATACATTGATAAATCAGATTTTTTATTTAAAACTTCTTTATTTTTTCTGTTAAAACAAGTACTCGGATCGGACTCAGATTTATGAAAATTTTCCAATTCAAGCTACTTACAGAAGTTATTCTATTTTCTGGTGAAATATACATTATCGCCAAATTCAAATTCATAGATCAATGGGAAGTTAAAAAAATCTTCGGAACTAAATTTTGTGACAGACGATGGACGGACCGACGCGTGAGTGACATCAATAAGGTATATATAATAAGGTACGGAACCCTAAAAACTACGGTTTTCTTCCGGAAGGTTGTTTGTTTGTAGATTGTTTTGAGTTCGAACACTGGTGAAACAATTTTCTATATAATAAGAATTTTGGGAACTAAAACTTTCATTAAACCAAATTTATAGCAAAGGCGATTCGATGAACGACTATGTCGATGGAAAAATGAAATAATGAAGTAAAATTCGATGAGTTGATTCTTGTGTAATAGGTAATTCGAGGAAATGGATGAGCGATCTAACGAACTAAATTAATGATTCCTAAGTGGTAAAAAATGCTGCTGGAAACGATAAATAAAGAAACGATTTTCTGTAAAATGATGGATCTGGTTCGAACAGTTCAGATGGATGGCAAGGCATGTGATAAGTATGGAAAATTAATTTTGGAATTGATATTATGGGAAACAAAGATTATGGTACATGTTTAACATGGTAAACAGTGGGCTTGGCACACGAAATTATGAGAAACAACATTATGGCAGTTTAAAATTATGGTAAATGAAATTATGGCATGTAAGAGTATACCTACCCGTAAGGTTGTTGTTATACGGTACCTATTTGCTTGTTATCAAACTTCTGTATGCTTGTTTGTAACCTTTGTACTCGCGTGCCCACGTAAACATTCATTAGTCGTAAACTGCAATCCAACCACACGTCATCGTAACATGTTTTACAACGTCTGTGGCTTGCGACAATGACATATAACCTTCATTCCTTACCCCTGTTCTCTTAAATACAACCTTATTCTCTATGGTTGACGGATCAATACTGAACGAAAGTCAGAGCAAGGTGGGTGTATGCTAAAGTTAGTTTTCAGGTAAGTACTCGTAATTCTGTATTATGTTACTAGCATTGTTTTTGACGTTTATTTAACTAAATTCAACAACTAGCCGGTTTGTTAATGTCCCTGTGGACTTAGTAGGTCCTTTATATATATTTTAAATAACTACTTATCATGAAGAGTAAGTGTAGTATTTAATTTCTAGGTCTATAAAAGAAATTTAAAGATTGCTGCAAACAGATGAAAACTATGAATTCGCTTGATGATTAGAATACTTATTTACTTGCTAATTTAGTCTTTCGTATGAACTCTTATGAAGTCTGTTCATATGAAATATTCTTTAATTTTAATAAGTACATATATTTCGTATTCTTTAGGACTATGCAAAAATATCCTTACCTAGCCAGTCAAGTTTGTCCCACATAACAATATTCAGAAGGTTTTTCACCCCAAATTGCTAAACTTAACTGTTATGACATCTGTCAAACTTTTGCGAAAAAGGTCCTTAATAAAATGCGCGGCAAGTTGGTGCATATTTACCTAACGTAAGTTTGACACGTTATATAATCAACTCTCAATTATGAAATGAAATTTTTCCTTTTTTTTTTTCAATTTCATTTCATAATTTCATATGCTTGCATTGCAGCATGAAGTAAGGATAAGGCTGGAGCCGGCAATACACACATACAAAGATTTGCGAAATTGATGCAGGCATAGACACCAACATACGTGGGAAAAAGATACAATGTGTCATCTCCTGTCCCTCATCGCGTATTATTTGTCACCGGCCTGTGTTATCGAAACATCATCAATGCATTCAAGCCTATTGATTTAATTTAAATTTGGCGTCAATTTATATACAGCACGATATCAATCTTCTGGTACATCTCAATTTAGTCAGCCTATCATGAGTCCGCCCCCCTTGGTGATTCGCTATTACTCTTTCTATCTAATTCTCTTTCTACGGCTTGCAGTAGTTAAAGATTTACAATTGCAGGTTATATTATTAAGGGTAGGTTGCACCAAACCGCCTGTAATCGTAAGCGGTGTTCATTAAAATCTGATTGTATGGAAAGTTTGACAAGTTTCTATGGGATGACAGCTGCCGGCGCCATATTTGACGATGACCGGCCTGTGATCGTATGTTGGTGCAACCGACCCTAAAGTACTAATAAACATACATGGAGATACTTACCCTTAAAACTGGTTAAATTTCCCAAACCTACGTTGACATAATATTATAATAACCCTTCTGATGTCCAATTTTCCTTTAAAAATATTGTTACTATAAATTTGTTCCCCTGGGCCTAACCTTTCAAAATATGCGGAAAATTGTTATTTTGGTCAAACAGGAATCGGCACTGTAAGATACTATTATTAATTTTGTATTAAGCAGTACCGCTGCTCACGCAATACAAAATATTATAAACTAGCAAGATACTGCTATCAAAATACTATAATTAGTTATATCATATACCCATGTGACACCCAAACTACTGTTGCCTTGAAGTTATTGTGGTGAAAATTATTGTTTTTTTAGTTTACGTTGTGACCACGCAAACCACGAAGCATTTTAAATGATGTAAATACAATTTCTGTACCAACGCGATGCCGATATTACACAGAAAAACAGAATGAATGTCTAGAACTTATTATATATTTGTAGAATTTGTGAAAGAACTCTCTTGAGTTTCGTTACCTACCTAATTACAAAATGAATGACTTAAAAGTGCTGCAAGTAGAGTGAATCGAAACGTATGATATCTGCCTGATTTTACAGATAACGGGATTATAATGTAAATATGTAGATAAAGTTTGAAAAGGATTTTTTAGAATAACTTCTGTAAGTAGCTTGAATTGGAAAATTTTCATAAATCTGCACACCACATATATACGAAGAACTCATGTAAAAGTAGAACTTATTTAGTTTCCGTCGATGAATGTCATGTCATAGTAATTAGCAAGGCTATATGTCATCATTAGAAGCATGCGAGTTGAAATGGAGAGTCTACATCACAAATACTAAATGACAACGCCATTTGCATTAACTTAGCTAAATACGACAACAAACTTGTCTGGCTGTTGACTTTTTGCGCCATCCACACCAAAATCCAAAACCTACATCCAAAAAACCTCCAGTAACATTCTTGTGTAAAGCAATATTGAAACTTACAATGGGGAGCATACAGTTGATATTACCTGTAAACATTAATAGTAGAATCGACTTTTTTGCACCCAGTTAACAAACTGAGGAAGTTATCTCGTTAAATGCACCGCGAGTTTGCGAGAAACCGACCTAACTTTGTGACCGACAACCAATTAAAACAGACCCCCAAGACAAAACAGTAATGCAACAAGAGCCACAACTAGCAAGAAGCCTTTAAGTCTGCTAGAGTTCTTCATAAGCTGGGCATTGAAGGCATCCTATCTCTGTATTTAAGGTGCTTCGTCATCTTTTAGTCTTAGTTGAAATTGAGGTCAAAAGAGACATCACTTTGGTAGCAAAGTTTACCTTTATAATGCTAAGCAAAGCTAGCCAGTGAATACCGGCTACGTTTTGGTAATTTATTTCAGTTCTAAATGGAATTTTGGATTTTTGCCAAGTGAAGCAAGCTTTCTGATGTACATTCAGAATTCGGATAATAAATTATAGGATTTCTCGATTCATTTCCAAAATTATCACTATGGACTACTAAAAGTTATTTTTTTAATCCAAGAGTGTGTCAGAGAGGACGGATCTTGACAAACTGTTGTTGTTAATACGGATAGAAACTTCGATTGTAAAAGTTCAAATATAGCCCCTTGAGGCCTTAAATCAATTTAAGTTTCTTGCTCGGACTTATTTTTTGTAAAGTAGGTAACGTTCTTCTTCGGTGTCTGACACGAAATTTATTTTCCTTCCTTCATTAATGCATGGTTTGAACATCTTCAGAAGGAAATAGATAAAATAGGAAGGGTATAGCGCCGGGAACTCCAATCATTAGCGCGCTTATTTCTCAGGGTAGTCAACACCCTGATACGAATGTGGTTAAAAGCTTTAAGGCAAGGCCGTTCCAGAGCAAAGGACGCTCTCTACCACGCCTGAGTTTGTAATTAACCATCCCGCTCTCTACGGAAGCTCTGAGCGTAATTTCGTAAATATTTAGTACATTTTATTGATTTTTAGAACACTGGATCACTTATGAAAAATCTGACCGGTTATTCTATAGAACAATAAAAAAACTATTTTTTTGTAAAAAAAAAACATATCACAGTCGTTTATGATAATTACACGAAATCGGCAGCATGAAATTTCATTATCACGATGATATTTATGATTTTTTGCCAGAGTTACCAAAACATTTTTCAATACTTTGTTTAGTGATTTTTTTTCTTTTATTCTTTTTCAGTTCACAGTAATTTTTGTGTAGTGTAATTCTACATTATTTCTTCACAATATAAGCTCAAACTTCAGTATTTTCGTCAGATCTCTGAATGGGCCTTACCTTAGTAAGGATTTTTTTGTACCTGACAGTGGCTTTATTGGCCGGGCCCAATAAAGCTATAGGTTTGCGCGGTTAGAGAGTGGTCTGGGGAAAATCCAGGGGAATCCTCCGATACGACCACCCGGGTGTTAAGGAAATTAGTGCCAGCAATCGTGCTCCACGAAAAAATTCAAAGATATACCATAGCAAACTTAGCAGCAGACGAAATAATGCGTCTATTACTAACCGAGAAATCACTCTGTCCAACTGGTTGGTTTTTTTTTGTTAACTACTAACAACCCGTTTGGTTAGTTGTTTGTTTTCTTTTCTTCTGAAGTAACTACCTGGTTGGTTAGTTGATATTATATTTTTTCCTTGACTAAAAAAAAAAATTACATGCCAACTAGGTGCACAGAGTGCTTTGTCAGTTAGTAATAGACGAATAATGTACGTTAGATTATTGGTTTGAAAATACAATATTTGGAAATAGTTTTTCTATAAAATGTGTTTACAATTTTGTACGGACACAATAATTTACTTAGTCGCCGTCGTTCACTTTCATTACCTCACAATAGTTTATATTCTGCCAAATGAAAAAATCGAAGCTCGTTTTCCAGCGTGTGATCGAAATACTAGTATTGTCACTGAGCTCAATAAGCTTCTTTGCGTCGTCTTCGTATTTGTAAACTTTCGAATTCCGACCTTACGTTTTATTGTATAAGGTTGTATTTTCTTTGGAAATTGGTCTGCTATCCAAGGGTTATGCTGACACATTCCGCTGTGTATTATTAGGGTCTGTTTCAGTATTGCATGTGTTATCAACAATTTTACGCAGCTACGGGCATTGGAGGTTTTTACGGGCCAAGCTTTTTTATTGCAAGTTTCCGTCGTTTTAGCTGGAAATTTGCTGAAGATGTAACAAAATACAAATGTACATTCAAAACACCATAGCTTAGATACGGTTTTTTTTTTACTTTTTAGGAATCCTTACCCAAACGGTCCGTCGCTTGTCGCACAGTTTTACAGACAAACGGGAGCTACAGTCTTCTTATGTTTACAGTACAAGCATCTTGGTGACGCAAAGCCATACAAATTGTCAAAACTTAATTTTAAATGTTTTAAGGGCGGCTCCCATACAGATAAAGGGGGCAGGAATTTTTTTTGACCTATCCCATCGAGTGGGATATCGTTAATTAAAAATGTGGAAAAAAAAGGAATTATAAGCTACCAAAGCCTGCTGTTTCGTCAAAATTTTGTTCCGAAGAAATTTTTACCTCATGAACTTGAAATTATAATCAATATAATGTTTACTAAGTATATTTTCCAAAAAATAAGTAATATATTGACAAATCAGATTTTTTCATTGAAATTTCCTTATTTTTCATATTAACACCGCATTATTTTTGCGGTTGGTTCGGAACTTCGATTTTCGATTACGTTAATTTGGTTGAAAACTTAATATTTCCTGATACATATTTCAAATAATTCTGTCTGGTTGCGTTTTTCTTTTTATTGTTATTTGTTTTCAATATTCACTTAATTACCCAGCCTCTGTTGGTTATTAAGAAATCTTTGAAGTATAAGTAGTTATTTTCCGTAAATATCCAACTAAAGAAAATTCTTATAGTGGCTTCTAATGCCAAAAATAAAAGTCATGTAAGAGCCGTATTATCACTAATACCAACACTGACCATAACTTAGAAATAAACTTGAAGAAGACGAAAGTAATAATACAATTCAAATTGCGATAAAAAATAATCTCGAAGTTAAATTAAAAATTGACGGTAAACAAACAGAAGAGGTCAATACATTCAGTTTGCTAGGACTAACGATTGAATCTAACGTTGACTGGAAGGAACATATCCAAACCACAAAAACCAAACTATCACGATTCCTATACGTGCTAAATGTGCTCAAAATAAATACTAACTATGAGACTGCCTTCACAGCCTATTTTGCATACGCTTAATGCGTGGTTACGGTACGGTGTGATTTTATGGCGCCACAGTATCGACGCCCATGATCTGTACATAATGCAGAAGAAGTGTCTCGGAATAGCTACAGGCCGCATTTCATTCGAAAACAACTACTCACACTACCGTCCATATATATTCTAGAAGTAGCAATGTTTGTCAAGGGTCATACACAGTTTTTCAGATAAATCAACCAAACACCATTAAAACACGCCATGAAAATAGACTAGCACTACCAAAATCAAACCTACGAATGCATAGAAATAATCCACACTCCAGATTTATAGAATTTTCAACAAAATTCCGGAAAACCTTAAATTTCAGCCTGGTTTAACTGCATTTAAAACTCATCTTAAATCACTATTAACAGGTAAATATTGTTACACTGTTAATGAATTTCTAAGCACCGAAACATTGTAAATTATTACACTGTTAATGAATTTCTAAGCAACGAAACTTTGTAAATTATTTTATTTGTTATTTATTGAACTTTGTCTGTTTAACTAGAAATACTTGTCATTAGAAATAACTGAATGTAAAACTGATGAATTTAATAAGAACAAAGCTTGACATTGTATTTTTTAGAATTTATTAAGAACAAAATTTGACATTGTAATTAAAATATATTAAGAACAAAATTTGACATTGTATATAATCAGAGTTTTTTATTAACAAACTTGACAGTGTAATTAGAATTTATAACAATGTCATGTACCTACCAACTACCTGTAAAATCTACTGTAATGCACTTGACATTAATGGTGAATAATTAAATTAATAAATAATAAGAATGCATTTGGGCACAAAATTATTACCTCATAGCATCTTTATAGTTTCGTTATTGCACGTTTTTGTTTTCATATACTCCCTTTATTACGGCGTGCAATAAGAAATTAAGTTAATAATGACAAGGAAATAGCTCTTATAAAGCCAATCTTAAATATATAGAAGGAGAAAGTGACTGACTGACTGATTGACTGTCTAACATATCATCGCACAGCCCAAACCGCTCGTTCTATAGTTTCCAAATTTCTCACGTAGGTTCATTATAAGGTCTAGGGATGCACTAAGAAACATTTTTTAAAATACAAAAAAAAATTAAAAAAATTAAAAAATAATTATTTTTTCTAAAGGGGTGAAGCAGGGGTCCAAAGTTTGTATGGGGAAACAAGATTAGTTACACTATTTTATTCGAAACTTCACAGGAGTACTCTCAACGATAAATGAGAATTACAAAAATGATATCCTTTTTCAAATCCAAGTTGGCCGAAATTTATTTTTCTAAAAATGTCGATATGGGTGTCATTTTTGAGGTTCCTTGGGGCGCGTATTACGAAAAAAAACCGGTCAAGTGCGAGTCTGACCCGCGCACCGAGGGTTCCGAACACAGGTCGTGTAAGTAACCCGTCACGACCCCATTTAATTCAGGAAATATCTTAGTAGCGCGATCACAAGTCATTGTTGTGACCTTAAACCAAGCACTAACAACTCCGTAAATTTCATTTGACCCATATGGTATGCAGATATCAAAGCGCAATCTATTTAATCTACTATATTAAACATTCAAATTATTCTTAGTTCTAGTTATATTTGGAGTTTTATTATTGTCAAAAACAAAACCAATATCATAGGCTATAATCAAAGGCTCTGAAAAACCCGTTGACAATAAGAGTTATTGCTGAGTGATGACTGATGACAGTTTTCGCATCAGTAAACAAGTTATTGTTTTATATTATGTAAGAAGTTTACTTGCACATGTGCTTATTTATAGTGAAAACTGTGTGGGAATTCAAGAGCATGGTGAAATGTGGTACGCAGTGTGTTTTGTTATCAACAATCGCCCTTGAATTAAAGCTGTTTTTTGCTAAAGATGTGGTTAGTTACGTTTTGTACAATGCTATTAAAAGAGCAAAAGGAATCCGCACATCGTCTACAAGCTTCTATGAAAGTGAAAACTGATTATACTACTGCCATTTTACATTTATCGTTCGCTTTCCTTCAAATTCACACAAGTGAAATCCCGTTCAGCTAGCCAGCTATATAAATTATGATTGCCGGCAAATTTTACTATGGCATTATTCTCGGATCTTGACAAAATTCTGAAAAGAAAATATATCAATTTATTTAACATGAGAAGATCATCGAATTGGGACAATTTTAATCTGAGAAAGAAAAGCTTTAATTGTATCTGGTTATTTCAAAATACGGTTATTGTTTCATATGTTATTACTACTTCAAAAAGCTGGCCAAGTGCGTATCGGATAACGCAAAATGAAGGGTTCCGAACAATATCTATTAGTCCACATTTGAAACCACTATCCAATACATTGAATCTAAAAAGGTATCTTCATAGAGAGCTCACGACACTTACGACCTTTTTTGGGACAGACAGTTTAGCAGCCAAAACTCAAAAATCGTAACACGTATCTTGTACAAACCAAAAATTATTGAAAGTATTTATAAACCTCAATTTTTTTCAGAATTTTAATTTCATAGCTTGGAAATTAGAGGGGAGGAGGACACACTTATTATTTATTATGACTTCGACAGCTGATACTTGCCAACGGTTGACTTAAATGAAAAAGTTTTTAGGAAACCTCCATATCATTTTTAAACGGCTATCCATGGATATCCTACACGAATATACATGTGTATTGAATTTTTTTTGATCCACCGGTTACTTGTAAGGAGTTTATAAATATTTAAAAAAAAAAACAATTTTACATCACTTTTATGTAGAGGTTCATAGGATACACCTTATTACCAAATTTCGTAATTGTAGTGCTTACTCGTATAGTCCCCTTATCTGCTTATATCTGTAAATCGGCTGTGACGTATGGGACGGAGGGACGGACATGTTGAAACTATAAGGGTTCCGTTTTTGCCATTTTGGCTACGGAACCCTAAAAAAAGACCAAAATTTATTCCAAAAGATGAAGATCCTATCTTAATATCTCAAAATATGACGAATAATAAATTATATTTATAATATGATATTAGCCAAATCTTCTTATAATGTACCATGTTAGAATACATTGAAAAAATTAATGCTCTTTTAAAGCCACTATAAGAGCCTTATAGATGTACTTTTGTTTGTTGGGTAACTTATTAAATCAAGGATTTCTTGCCGAGAATTATATAAATATGGTGTTA
Organism: Epiblema foenella; assembly: GCA_963556455.1. Classification (NCBI taxonomy): domain Eukaryota; kingdom Metazoa; phylum Arthropoda; class Insecta; order Lepidoptera; family Tortricidae; genus Epiblema; species Epiblema foenella. The sequence continues at coordinate 8,773,797 of OY747100.1, forward strand.
ATTCACCCAAACGATTTAATTCCATAAATCTTCAGATGAAATTTATGAGGGCTATCAATTTCAATGGTTTGTGTTAATAAACGTTCATCTGCTTGTAATTTACGTATTTATTATTATATAATATTTACCCACGAAGTAGTAATAATATTAAAAGTGCTCCCAAATTGCTTGGATACGATGATATCTGTCAAGAGCTGTCAACGCAATAAAATTTAAAACCTTGATATAATTATAATAGTATATTATGCAACTGGTGTATAAGAAGGGTATAAAAAGGCGAGTGGTGTGGGTTGCAATGTGAGCCTTGGCGAACATTGCAAGTAAAGACACAACGAGCCTTTTTATACCAGTTATACACCGTTGCATACAATACTTTTTCTACGACTCATTTCAAATAATAAGTAAGTATTTTTCAGACTTTTCATGCGCCATATTTCTCCTTAGTAATTATTCAATTTAGCTACGCAATTTCTGCACTAATGCTATATAACTTCTTCATGGATTTTTAAAAGAATCAATGTACCTATACATTTTCTTCATGAACACAAAAAAATCGTTTTATTTAAGTAACGTAATCATTTATCAGCTTGAATGTTTTCATTTTAAATTAAAAATTTGGTGGGAAATCAAAAATATGGCACTGTTTATCTTTGTTTTTTATTTTTATTTGCTAAACTTGGCATCCGACCTAAACTGAATTCAAATCCGGATGGAATCTTAACTGTTTCGTTTTCATAAATATATCCGAAAATAGATAAAACTTGTTAAATAACACAAAAAAGATGATGTATTATTAGTAAATAATATATTATGCATTAATTAATTCATAAAAATTACAGCAAAGTTGCGTTAAGTTGGCAGCACTGCTTTTAATCATAAAAGTTTCACTTGAACGCACCGAAGAATAACTACTAAACATAGTATTTGTAGTAGTCTGTGGCACCCAACTCTGCTTTTATTTTTCATTAAAGTGTTGTGTTTTTGGGCAATAGACTAGATAGACTTTTACAGAATAAATAAAGTATGTATTTATGTTACAGTTCATGATTGGGTAAGTCGCGAAAAAAAGTACAGGAGTAGAAAAAAATCTAATTAGAAAAAAATAACATTGGCATATAATTGAGTGCTATTGTATAATTACATACACATATATAACGTATAAAATTTTGAACTTACCATCATGTCTGGTATGTATTATTTTATTACTTATGTTTATATTTTTTAACGCATTGAATAAAACAGGCTTGAGGTCTTCGAGGCATTTATTAATAATCATGCTAAATAGCACAAAAACGATATTGTCGCTAAGCAGAAGCTATGGTAATGGGGAGAGGCAGTGTTGCTACCATATAAAGACGAAGTGGCAGAATGTGGGTTTACACAGATGTCATTCAATATTATTTAAGGTGCGCTGTACACTGTTCTGCCGTCTCAAGAAGAAAAACCATAAGTGACATTTTTTGCAAAATGGACTTATTACCAGCCTTGTAATCAGGAAAAAAAATGTGATCTTTCTCTCTAGGAGATATTACTATATCTTTTATAGATCACGATTTAGACAACCACAAGTGCATGCCATTTTGGGAAAATTGGCCCTTTTTTGAGGAAGAAAAAACATAACTCTGTAATAAGATACAGAAAAATGGTTAAGTGACCACTTATGGTTTTTTAAATTTCCGTATTGGGCTTGAACCCAACTTTTATATCATAAGAAGAAAAAACATAATTAGTTTTTATTTTAATGTTTGATGTAAAAAACACATAAGTTGGCAAAAATGTTGTTTCTAGTCAGATTAAGATTTATACAAGTAAGGTATACAGGATACAGAAAAACCATATGTGGCAAGTTATGACTTTTTAAACTAGCATACGCTACAAAAAATATGAACTTGTGGTATATTTCTTAGAATATTGTTGCTACTTGTGTTTTATTAGGCTAGTACAAGTCCCCCACTCCGACCACTCAAGGACAGATTTTGGCAAGCACGGATTGCGGCGTGGCATGTTGGTCAGTCGCGCCGATTACTTTCGTAGGGAGGAGATTGCGCGCACGCATTCATATACCTACTTCACTTACTTTTACTCAAAATATGAGTATTCAGTTGTAAATAAGTGACTACAATTAGAGACAATAAATAATTGTAAGTATTCATTTCACTCACACTACAATCTTGGCGCCTAGCCTAAAAAGGACCTAAACTGTCAAATTTTGTTTGTTGTTCATCTCGCTCGCTCATTTTAAGTAGATATATTAAGCCTGGCGCGCATATTCTACTGTATTATACGACTCTAGATAAGGCTTCATTTTTTAATATTCGTGTTAAGTTAGTTATTGGTCTATGTTGAATACTACGACACGAACTTGTGAGCTTATAACGTATAACAGCTTTATGCAGAATGACAGTGACTGCTAACAGATAATAGTTTAACAATTCTAGTAGTATATGGTGATATAATGTTATGCATAGTCATAAATGAAGCTTTTATTACCTAGGTTCTTATATTATCTTTGTTGTATAGTGCGTTTCTTAGTTTGCATGGTGATTGTAAAAATATATATATGGTAACTAACATATGACCTATTTTTTTTTCTGATGCGTCTGCAATAATATTGTAATGGTTTTTGCGCCTATGCTCTGCAAGAAAGGCTGCGTATGCTTGCTTTGTGGCTATGTGAACATTTTTTGTTTCATTTTGGTTATCAGATTACTAACGATGCGGTAGTCATCTACGAAAGATGTTAACGATTGCTTCGTATGGCCAGAGGAACATCAAAGGCGTCTCTTGGAACGGAAGCAGTTGTACATATTCCTATGTTTACCAGATATGTCACCATATATAAACGTCATTTGAAGGTGACCCTACTAGGCTGGACTTTATTAAACCAAATATTATAACAAATAGCTTTCCGACACCTAAATTGAATGATGCATCCAGAAACATCTCAAAAAAAGAACAGACATCATATTACAGCGTCTTGAAAAGCTTATGCCTCCAAATAGGCTAAAATTTTAAGATCTTGCAAGTGATGAGAAAGCTCTTAATCTCATAGATGAGCATGATAATTAATTAAGAATTAAGTTCAATATTAAGTATCGCATTCACTAATGTGTCATAAATACCTAAAGATCTCTACTTAAAGCATCTCATTTGTTTACTTTTAATAAATTCGTTTGATATTTATCGTGTTTTCATGAAACCCTATTATAAAATAAGCCATAAGTGCAATAATGGACTATATAAATAAAACACAAGTACCCACTTGTTCTTTTTCAGATTCTTGTCCGACTCGGAAAAGCGAGCATAAGTGCGTACTTGTGTTATTTTTACTTAGGTACCAAAGTGAAAAACTAGCACAAAAAACACAAATGCTCACTTGTGTGCTTTATTCCTAGTATCCATATTTTTTTAATATTTATTTTAGGAGGCAGAAACGGTTTTTTCTAAATATCTTATTTAAATGAATAAATAATTGAAAAAGCGCAATTGCTAAAAATTCTACAATATTTGTTTATTAATAAACAAAAGTTACAACTTTGTACTCTGCCTATAAAATAATTTACAAGGAATCTAAAGTTTTTTGGCTTTATCTCGAAACTTACTTTTTGTCACTTATGGTTTTTCTCCTTGAGACGGCAGTGTTACAGTTACTACAAGTGAAGGTATGTGCTGCTTCATTTTGTTAAATTGAAGTAAGTTTGTAAGTTCTCACACGTTGTCGACAAGTGGGTATTACAATGCAAAGCACAAGGTGGGAATCTACTTGACTTGCCACCTAACATACTTTTTATTTAGCGACGTGAGATTTCAGTTAAACAGGACTGGGTATGTTATTTGTTATTTTATATCAAGACTGTGGCAAACAATTTATACGGTCTGCCTGATGGTATGCCGGTTGACGTTACTGAGGATTAATTAATTTAAAGATTATACTTTACATTAACAGCTACAGATGAATGCAAGTCCGTCATTCAAAACACAGTTCATCCTTGGGAGCTCTTGGTTTCGAAGTGAATATTTTTGTTTAGTGTTTTACCGAACACAACTTAACAGGGTGCGCTAGTGACGGATTTTTTGCAACTTCTATGTTATTTTTTAACAGAATCATGAGCCGTGTCCATCCGAATAGGTGAAAAAAATCCGGATTGTTATACATAAACATACATAAATCTGAACTAGCTATTTAATACTAGCGGAGGGTTGGCTTGACATCCGAAGACCATGGATATCCCGAAAGGCGTGTGATTAAAAGGATCACCAATAAATAAAATAGGGCCAGGCGATGGCCGGACCGACACTTCTTAATAGGGGTTTTCCGTTGCAACCTTTTAAGGGCTTATTGACTTCTTTATATTTTATTGTGATCTCAATTCTTTCTTTCCGATGAAGGTGCTAGAACGGATTAAGGTGTGAATACAGCATACAAAGAATAGAAAAAAAATGTATTTTAAATCTGTATCAGTGTATTGTCACATTTCATTTGCAAATTATCTCAGAGAATTTTATTTTGAAATCGATAAAAACTGGCTGTACATGTTTTTTATCTTTATCTGTGGTGATTGTAATAAGGTTGATTTTGGATTTTGCAGTTTTGGAGATTAAATAAATACGTGTTGTATGTGACAAAGTTTATTGAAGACTAACTCCAGTTTTGCAAACATTCAATATATACCGAATGTATGTATGTATATACAAAACAGCATCAACATACCGCCCACCAAAAGGATATTAATAATCCTTTTACAAAAAACTATATATCATGCAACTATTAGCTAAAGAAAAAAAAATATGGCAAGGAATTCTTAACCAGGTTTGCATTAACATCAAAATTGGAAAGAATTCATTAAATATAACACATTTAAAAGTGTTCAGTACATATATACTGAATGAATATTCGTTAAACAAAGTTTAGAAATACAAATCATTCTTGTGCTACATTTCTAAATTATTCATTCGGAATTAATGTCAATTGGAAAGTAACAAAGTTTGCTAACAGAACGTTTTACTATACTGTCTCCACTCTTGACACTGTACACTCGTGTTAACCCGTCGGCGCCAGGGTGTTTCTCTAAGATACGACCCATTAGCCACTTCCCTGGCGGCAAGTTTTCATTTTTTATTAATACGATTTGACCTATGTTAAATTCAGGTTCTTTCTTTGCCCACTTTGTTCTTTGCTGGAGCCTAGATAAATACTCTTGCTGCCATTTATGCCAAAAATCATTTAATAATTTTTGCAACAGTTGCCAACGAGACAAAACGTTAATTTTAACATCAGAGAAGGTTGGTGATGGCACGGTTATAGGTGCTTCTCCAATTAAAAAATGTCCTGGCGTCAAAGGATCTGTACTAATGTCATCATCAAGGGGAATGTAAGGCCGCGAGTTTAAACATGCTTCTATTTGGCAAAGCAGAGTCGTCAATTCCTCGAAGGTGAGATGTGTGTTCAGAATTCGTCTTAGGTGGAACTTGATGGACTTCACTCCACTTTCCCACAATCCGCCAAAATTAGGACTATACACTGGTATGAAATGCCACTGCGTTCCATCCAGAGCCAGTTTGCCAGCTATCTCTTCATCGAAATCCAATTTGGCCTCCTTAAATGCATCTGCTAACTCCTTATTTGCTCCAATGAAGTTTCTTCCTTGGTCACTCCATAAATTTGCACACTTTCCCCGTCGCGCGACAAATCTTTTAAAGGCTCCAATAAATGCTTCAGAGGTTAAATCTCCAACCAGTTCCAAATGTATAGCCTTAGTAACCATACAGACGAAAATACATATGTATGATTTCGTGGTTCTTACACCTCTGCCCTTTGACATAAGTGTCTGATAAGGACCTGCAAAGTCAACACCGCTGTTCAGAAACGCGCGTGCTGGTGTCACTCGTTCCTTAGGCAGATCTCCCATTAACTGTTTCTTGGCTATTGCAGATTGTCGCGCACATATAAGGCATTTATGGATGTATGCTCTGACATTTTGTTTTAATCTTAGTATCCAGTATTTATTTCTTAGATAGCACATCATTAACTGCTGTCCGCCATGAAGCGTTTTTTGATGAGCGTCAGCCACTATTAAAAATGTCAGTCGTCCTTTACTGTCCAGTATGACTGGATTCTTACTTTCTTCGCTCATATTTGCATGTTTAAGCCGGCCGCCCACCCTGAGTATATTCTCATCGTCAAGGTAAGGATTCAAAGATTTCAATTTACTATCGTGTTTGACATGTTTGTTTTTCTGTAATCTCGTTATTTCATCATTGAATGCTTGTTGTTGAACTAGTTTTATGCAAATCTTTAATGAATTATCTAATTCTAGAGTTGTGCATGGAGAATTCGGGATAACCGTTTTGAAATTTAGAAAACGTTTACAGTACAAAATGGTTTTTGTGAGTTCTTCCAAATCATCAAAATCGTCGAATTGTTTTGTGACTCTCATATCATCTTCTTCTTGCACTTTTAGGTTAGATTGAATATTTTGTTTGTACCCTTTGACGAGGCATCAAAGACAATCCTTACTTTAGATGTTTCTTTGTCATTTCTAATCACTGCATGATGTGGAAGGTACACTGATGGATTGTCTAACTCTTTGTCAGGAACTTCTTCCATGTGTTGTAGTGTTAAGTATTCGTCTATGACTTTGGTGTATTCTGTCTTGAAATCTTCATTTTTCTCAAATTTTCTCTCTAATTGTTTGAATCTTCGTAGTGCTATGTCTTTTGTGTCTCCATTTGTTGATTTAATTGTTTCTGTGTTTGTCGGCAATTTGACTACATATCTTCCCTGCTTTGTTCTGGTAGTTGTGTTTGTGTAAATAGTTTCACAAAGTTTCTCATCTGCTGTAAGTTCTGGTTTCTCTGCCGATTCCAGTTCCCACATGTTTTTTACTAGACTTTCTAGATTGAGGTTGTGATGCATGACAATAACGTTTTCTGAAGAATTGCATGCTACGTCTCCAAACAGAATCCATCCAAAGCTTGTATCTTGAGCACACGGGGAGCCTGGAGGACCCTTGATTATATTGTTCTTCAGAATTTGGGCATAAACGTCAACGCCTAAAAGCATATCTACTCGACCTGGTTGATAGTAACTTGGATCTGCCAGATCAAGTCCCTCAATGTGCTGCCAAGCGTGATGGTGGTTGTTAATCACCCTTGACGGAAGTTCAGTGGTCAGTCGCGTGGCTAAAACATATGCCTCGATGTTCAATTTAAAATCAGGATCCCATCTTGACAACAGCTGACAATGTACCACACTATCGATAAAAGTTTTTGTAGCTCCGACTCCTGTAACTGAACCCCTTGCAGGCCCTTTCTGCAGTTTTAATAACTGTACGGCTCTCTCAGTGACGAAATTTGCCTGCGAACCTTGGTCGATCAAAGCGCGCAGTGTGGTCACTCGCCCCATCTCGTTTTGTACCGGGATAAGCGCTGTAGCCAATAAAGCGGTTGACCCTTTAGTTGTGAAGTGAGTGGCAAGAGCTATATCTTCTTCGCTTTGTTTATCTTCAGCAGTGTCATCTTCCATCTGACTTAAATGTGTCTTTGGGTTATCATTTTTGGCGTGATGTAATAAAGAGTGATGGCGCTTGTGGCAGATTTGGCACGATGTTGGTAGTCGACACTTGAACACGGAGTGACCGACCACCAGGCAGTTGTAACATAAGTTGTTGGTTCTCACGTATTCAATTCTTGCAACTACGTCCATATTTGCAAATTCCTTGCAGTGGCTCAGCGTGTGGTTGTCATTACATTTATTGCATATTTTGCTTGAAGATGCTGGTGTCGTTGAATAGTTGCCGTTTTCATCACTGGAGGGTGCTGACGATGTTGTATGAAAGCTTTTCTGTGTTATCTGTCGAGAAGTCGAAGCAGCGGCTGGGGTTGTGTGTTGTATAAATTCCAGGGTACGAAATTTAGTTTCCAGAAACTTCTTCAACTCAGTCCATGTTGGCAGATCGTCCGTTGTGCTCTTGAAGGAATGTTCTTCCCAATCCTTGTGAGTTTCTGTATCGAGTTTTAGTACAACCAGATGTACTATCATCGGATCCCAAGAGTCCACGCACACCTTAAGATTGGTAAGACTGTTCAAACACTCTGTAGTTGTGTCTAATAACGATTTAATTTGGTTGGAAGTTTGCGCGTAGATCTTTTTTTGCGAGAATAATCTTTTCATAATGGCATTAACTATTATTCTCTTATTTCCGTAACGATTCTTCAAAGTTTTCCAAGCCTCTTCATAATTACTGTCTGTTACTTGTATGTTTTTAAGTAAAGACTGCGCTTCGCCACTAACACTATTTTTTAGAAAGTGTAGCTTTACTACGTCCGTTAAAGAGTTGTTGTTGTGTATGAGTGATTCGAATAAATCTTGAAAAGTTGGCCAATCTTCATAAATTCCGCTAAAAACAGGTGGCTGAATGCGAGGCAATTTCACTTTATCTTCTATTACGGTTGCATTTGTCGTATGATTGCATTGACTACTCGATAGCATGTCCTTTATATCTCCACTCAAACACAAGTATAAGTCTTCATAAATGTAATATTCTTCATTCACTAAATAAGGTATTTCGATTCTTTTCTCCGCCGGTGTACACCTTAACAGTTCTTGATGCGCGGTTTGAAATGTATTCCAGTATTGTTCTATGCCTGTTAATCGTGTTTCAAGGTAACCTTTTGTCAGGCGTGCTTTAGGGCATTTTCTTAAATTTGTTTGCGTTTTTTGTAGCATATTTGCCGTATCTTTTAACACTGTAACTAACTGCTCCGTAGTAGACATTTTGTAACACTAAAATTCACCGCAGTATCTTATTTCAACACGATAAAGTTCACTTTTCTAATGTTATATCGTTGCACTCTAATCTTGCGTATCGTTAACTTTATAACTTGTAATTTAAACTCGCTAATACGCTCATAACAACTCCAGATCACAAATGTTCACTATGAAAAAACAGGTCGCCGGCTTCTTATCGCTCAGGAATGCAGTTCTTTTGTTCTCGGAGTTCGCCGAGCGCCAGACTTCTTTTATGTTATCCGGTTCGATTTGGACCATAATGGTGATTGTAATAAGGTTGATTTTGGATTTTGCAGTTTTGGAGATTAAATAAATACGTGTTGTATGTGACAAAGTTTATTGAAGACTAACTCCAGTTTTGCAAACATTCAATATATACCGAATGTATGTATGTATATACAAAACAGCATCAACATCTGTCAAATTAATTACTAAACAAACAAATATCTTGCGTCGTGGTCAGGATTACCTGTTCCTTGGGATTTCTTCTGAAATGTACACAGGAATCTTCACTATGTTTTCTTGCACCGCAAAAGCAAATAGTAAATATCAAATGAAACTCGTAACATAAGTTACGAAAATTAATTGACGCCACGTGCTCCATAGCATTCAGTTGTTCGCTTACAATTACTTCACTATCTATTGTTAGAGACGTAGCAGTATGTTTCTCATCTTAATGCACTAGTCCGTTCTCATTTTCCCTCCACTTCAGTGTACAGGCCTTAACGAGTTGACCCTTGGGAAATTACGAGACGAGTTCGCTGCTCTGTTACTTACGCACTTTATCCAGTGCCAATTCATTTTTCCATCACTGATTTTACCCTTAGATAGCTTTCAGTATTGAATTGCATATTGTACCTCAATTGAGTGATCGTTTATTTATTGGTTAAGTGAAGGCATATTTATTTTGAAATGAAGAATTTAGTGATAGAAATCGCATGCCAGCGCAGTGTCTGACTCGTCATTAAGTACATTGTGCATTAAAGGTAGTAATTTGTTATTAACGAAAACTCAAACCGCGCCGCGCCCTCGGTGTCGGGATTTTATTATATACTTTAATCAGTAATCCCCTTACTATGCGTGATAAGCACAATGATTTTCATACAATTTGTGAGGAGATAAATACAATAATTACATTTTTCGGCTATAAAATTCATAACCTCTGGTATAAAAAGAAAACGTTGGAACGGTCTCTAATTTATCTAAGATATCAGAAACAAAAAAAAAATCGGCCGCCATTTATTATACTTAATGGCAACCTCAACATTTTCAATGCCTTTGTATATTCATGACAATAAAGTAAACATGTTATGAAATACATCCTTATTTGAACCATTTTTAGAAGAAAATGCAAGTTTTATACAGGCTCATGGCGTTGTTGGCTTAATCAAGTATGCTTATGTGCTTCAATGGGGATTACCCTTTGCACAGAGCTCGAGTCGAGCAAAAACTAATTTACCCAGCGTTTTACTATATGAAGTCTGCTACTTGCTAACTGTATATTAGATACAGTTTACGATTTATGGGCTAGATTGGAGGTAGGCGAATTAAGCTGGTTATCCTGCAAGAAATAAGCTTGTACAGAATTCTGTTAATGAAACTGAAATATACTTATGTCGTCAGCATAATAGATAATAAGATGTTAACGATGGTAAATGTGGTAGAGATATAAAGAGCCTGAGAAGAGAGTGAATACGGACGGACATAAGAGAGGTTGCTAAGCTGTGTTATATATGTTTTATTTTTTATTTGATGTACCTAGATAGATTTTGACTTGTAAAAGTGCCCTTGAGGCCTATTTGCAGAATAAATGTTTTGATTTTGATTTTGATTTGATTTTGTGTTGCCATACAATTGTCATTGAGCTGCCAAGCAAGTGAGGTGTCATATGATAACCCAGATTTCCACATCTATAACTGCCATTTATTTACCCTTATGGTGTACGAGAATGTGATTGCCACATATGTACTCTATTTTGTCGTCATTTGATTCTGGTACGGTGATACCGTGATACATACTAGTATTTCAGAGTCCTCTCGAAACATAATGAAGTGGTGGCGAATTTCTAAAGCGGCGGTTTATTTGCAACAAGCTATTTGACTGAATAATTAATGTTAATCATTCCAAACATAAAAAGTAGAATTGAAATTATTTTGTACATAGTTATAGCCTTATGTACGCAAGTACGAAAATCGCATGCGAATTTCCTGCGGGTCACAGAGATACCTATTAGGTACATAAGGAGATAATCGCTCTATAAAATCGCGCACGGTAATTAAACTCGCGTGCCAGTCTCCTACGTGTGTATTAGGGCCTTAAGGCAAACCCATTCCAGTGCAAATGACCCACTCTAACAGGCGTGAATTGGCAAAAAACGTATTACCCGCACTGAACGGAAGCTCTGCACGAAATTTCGTAAATATTTAGTCCATATTAATTGATTTTTGGAACACTGGATCGCTTATGAAAAATCAGTCCGGTCATTGCCTTATAAAATAAAAAGGCTATCCTTTTTGTTAAAAAAAACATAACATATCACTGCCGTTGATAATTACGAAATCTGCAGACTGAAAGTTGATTTTTACGATGATATTTAGGATTTTTTACAGAATTAGCTAGGCATTTTACAATATTTTGTTCGGTTATTTCACTTCTTTGTTCTTGTGAAGTGTAATTCTACATTATATCTTCACACTGGAAGCTCAAACTTTAGTATTTTCGTCAGATCTCTGAATGGGTCTTGCCTTAAAAGATTTAATATTGCGTATTTTTTTATTTAATCTATTGCGTAACGAAAATTATATGGATAATGTTCGTTACTCAATTGGATTAAGAAATGTTTATTAAGGCCTTAAACGTTCAAATATAATTACAATGCATTCACTAAATGTTATCGATTCAAAGTGAAGAAAGGTATATTTATACCCTTTTTATGGCAGTGATCAGTCTTTAGATAGGCATTTAAATGACATCTTTAAGCTTATACAAAATCTTCTTTATTGAGATAAAAATCGTTGCCGAGGCAATTTAGCAAAGTAAACGGCGTATTTATGAAAATACATCAGCATTTAATGAGTTTACCGCCTTCTGTAAACTGCGGGCAGGAAAAGAACATAATTTCCAAAAGCACTTTATCAAACAAACATGACAGTGAACTGAACTTTGTCTCGTATCATCAGAGTTCAATTTCTAAATGGTCGCTAAGTATGATACGGCTTTCCTAAAATTAATTCTTCTACGGGCAGTTGTGAAATAATAACTAAAGGCGACTATAGCATTATCCTAACTTAATAATTTGTTTCCTGTACATTGACCCTTCTTTCTTTCTAATAAGGTTCAAATTCTGGGATCATATAGGAACGTGGCAGCGGTTTATCGAGGTTAATGGTTTATAGGCAGTTGTGTTACATCGCAGAGGATTTACGAGTCAACTTGTACTTAAACAAAGCTCGTTCGGTTTTCATTATTCACCAGGTTTGTGTTCGGTTTAGGTACTAAACATTCCCGTTCCTGTAACAATAGAAATCTTCTGCGATAAACGACTGTCTGAATCAGAAGTTAGTTTGATTTGCGTTGATGTGGTTGCTTCAATAGATAATCAATAGAAGCAGGTAGGCTAGCACAACTTGCTGTCAAGTCACATCTCGCGCGACTCAGTGATACCTGCCTCATTCGAAATGTGCGAATTAGAAAGAGGAGGGTAGATTTTTCTCTACTCGCGTCGCGTGGCGGCGAGCTTATGCTAGCCCCGCAGGGTTAGCTAAAATAATAAGGTTTTCGTCCAAGTGCTGACATTCACCGAAATATCTTATGTTCATAAAAATATAGGTTAGTACATTAGGTATTAATGTGTCAACATCGGGACGTTTGCCTTACCTAGTCAGCGAGCAATTTTTAGTCGTATTTGTAACAAGTAAGTGGAGTCTACTAAATGTGTTTATTTCACTTATTTGAATAATTAGTGGTAGAAAAATATCTACTAAGCGAGCAATTTTTAGGGGTCCGTAGCCAAAACGGCAAAAACGGAACTCTTATATTTTCTCTATGTTTGTCCGTCCGTATGTCACAGCCGATTTACTCGGAGGCTACACGTACCTACAATTATGAAATTTGGCAGCAAGGTGTATTCTATGAACCGCTACATAAAAGTGATGTGAAATTACGAAATAATAAAAAATGTGGGGGGGTTGCACTCCATACAACGGTGGATGAAAAAAAAAATTCAATACCGAACCTTTTAATTTCAGTTAACCATTCGTGAAATATTATCTGTCAAAGTCGTGAAAAGTGTGCCCCGGCCCCTCCAATTTCCAAACCATGAAGATGAAAATTCTAATTCAATTCTTTTAACCAGGTAGGTCTAACCGTTTTTGAATTATCGCTAAAAAACGGCTTGGCCCAAACAAACAGACGTAAGTGCCGTGAGTTTCCTACGAAGATACGACCTTTTTTAATTAACAGCATAGGATAAAGGATTAAAATGTGGACTAGTATAAGTAGTAGGCAAGTAACAAACGGAACGTTCATGTTGCGTGGTCGGACGCATTTGGCTGGTTTTTAGTGATAGGTAAATTTATAATAATAACGAGTAGAATCATCAATCATCACAATTATTCGTAGCCTCTTAGTGTTAATTCGACTGAACATGATTAAATTTACCAATGAATTAAAAGCTAAGCATAGGCGTAGGCATACTCTTGTGCGAGTTCGCGGCTTCACGTGTCTTTGTTATCTCCATGAATTCAAACTTAACAGCGAAATCCACGACTACAACACAAGAAGTAAAAACAAACTCGCAGTGGCAGCCTGTCGTCTCCGTAAAGTTAGCACGTCCTTCGTGGGGAACTGTATACGCTTTTATAATAAAATACCCATGGATGTAGTGAATTTGCCCGTCAACAGATTTAAGTGTCACGTTAAAAGTCACTTGGTAAGCAAGGCGTATTATTCCGTCAATGATTTTTTAAACGATCAGGAAGCTTTTAAGCCAGTTGTATAATTTACTAGAATTAGTAATGGTTTATAATGTAGACATGTATAACTACAATTTTAGTCTGGACTTTTACTGTTCTAAAATCATTTCATGTACATTTGAGCACATCATGAGGTATCTCATTGTATTCGATATTTTATTATTAAGTACTACTTTGATTATAAATGTCCTGCAGCTTGAATATGTCATGCTCGCCTAAAGGTCTTTGCTTACGGTGGCGTCGTTGATCGGGTCGCAACCTTCCCTAACATATGGTCGAGGGAGGCGATGGCTGAGATACGCGTCATACTCGTGAACGGGTGCTGTTTGTGGGGTCCGGTCTGTTCATGTTTGCAAGGACTAGTAACTTCGTACTAGTGTTCAGTGGAATTGACATGATGAGAGACTTCATTGTTCTCATTTGATTTTATTTTTTAGACTGACGCTCAGAGACCTTATACATCTCTGAGGATATTTATTTATTAGATTTTATTATTTTCATGTTGACGTGTTATAGATATACTTAGCTCAAAATATTTTATTATGATTAGTGTACTTACTTTATTACCTTTTATCTTGACGCTTAGAGACCTTATACATCTCTAACAAATCTCGATTGTTATTAGTTTCTTATTCTTATTTTTGACATGTAACACTACATTTAATTAATGATACTTTGATTATTGTATTATTTTTATTTGATGTACCTAGATAGATTTTGACTTGTAAAAGTGCCCTTGAGGCCTATTTGCAGAATAAATGTTTTGATTTTGATTGATTTTGATTTTGATTTTGAATACCTTTTATTGATGTGCAGGATTCCTAACCATAATATTATATTACCTATATTGTGAAGTTATAGTTTCAACACTGTTCATGTTTGCAAGGTCTAGTAACTTCGTACTAGTATTCAGTGGAATTGACATGATGAGAGACTTCACTGTTCTCATTTGATTTTATTTTTTAGACTAACGCTCAGAGACCTTATACATCTCTGAGGATATTTATTTATTAGATTTTATTATTTTCATGTTGACGTGTTATAGATATAGCTCAAAATATTTTGTTATGATTAATGTACCTACTTTATTACCTTTTATCTTGACGTTTAGAGACCTTATACATCTCTAACAAATCTCGATTGTTATTAGTTTCTTAGTCTTATTTTTGACATGTAACACTACATTTAATTAATGATACGTTACTTTAGATAGATTTTGACTTGTAAAAGTGCCCTTGAGGCCTATTTGCAGAATAAATGTTTTGATTTTGATTTTGAACAAATGATAATTACTTACGAACATTTTCTACTCTATGGATATTATTTATAAAAAGTTATTTTTAGGTATCTAGGACCAATTCAAGCATTCTATATGAAGTTAACACTACCATGTATTAAAAAATAACTGAAATAAGACTATAATATGCGTTAGGTAACGAATTGGATCGAATGTTGTCACACATGTTCGTCCTGACAGGTATAGTCAACCAAGAAAAGTGGTTAAACCAAATTTGCACCTTAACACTCTTTTTGGCTAACTATACGGGAGAAATTAGCCTATATACCTAAGAGCAATTTTAATTCATCGCCTAAGTTAAATAGAGTTCCACGTTTTGTGTATCTTCATTTATTAATTTCACCTTGTAAAATTTCCGTTTATCGTTTGTCACACTTAAATTAATGCTTTATTGAAATTTGGAACAAATATAGGTAAGTTGATTGAAAACAGTATTTCAAAAGTAATGTTTGAGCTTTGACATATTTATTGTTTCAATTTCTGTTTCAGTGGAAATATTTGTCAATCAAATTGAAATGAAACATTTATTAACGAGACAGCTAGTTCTGACGAGTATTTTATTTTATTTTATATAATAAAGTAACAAACCAGTGGATTTTTTTAAAAACTTAAATGATTTTTTTTAAAGGTACATACTTCGTGTTAGAAATAATGTGGGTAATGTTTTTAATTAATACGCTTCCCCTGTTTTGTAATTATCGCAAGGAAATAAATGGTGCAAAGTTGAAAACAAGTTTCATGATTCTGTCGATCCATTAAGGCTCGGTTTTATAAAGATCCTTTAGACCTTATGTTGGTTTGTTATGTCAAAAAATGTACTGAGTTACTGAAATTTGATCTGACATTTGGTTTAACGGATCTTTATAAAACCCGGCCTACATACATTCTTGTAATGTGAAATACTTACACGTACTTACCTGCTCATTTTATTTACTTCATTTAATTCCTCACTGTGCCGCACGATACAGCATCTCTCTGACTCAATCAGGATCATTATAAACTGCACATGTCTCTGTGTGATGTAGTTTTGACTTTGGTAGATTTAAACCATCTCTACCGGGAAAAAAAGAACAATAGATAATAACATGTGGCCGGTAATTACCGGGCTCTGTAGATGACGGGCAGCAGTATATTTAATAACTTTTTAACAAATACTGACCGCGCATCCAAAAACACTGATTTGCACAACTAAAATACTATGTGCACACCAAAACCGCGTGTTGATCTTATTATTATTCGTTTATTTCATAAAGACACATCAATTTACACAAAATTAACTACACTGCCAAACTGCGTAACAGTTTATTATTTATCTGCAATTAGTATTTTAGCTGTTCAAATTTTCCATTTTAGGGTGTTAGTTTTTTACGTGTTTTCAAAATACTAGTTGATTTAATAGTCATAAAACCTTATCATAAAGTGGCCGTCACATGACAACGACTAAATTACTGTCCCATCGGCACATTTACCATTTGTGCGTTGAAATACGTTAAAACAAACAAACACCAAGTTGATGGAATCAGGCGTTATTCCGATAAATCTTTCAATGCAATATTCTTTCCAGAGTTTCTTTAACGAACATTTAACTTTAATTTAGCTTTTAGTTTATTGTATGTTATTGATATGAATAAATTATTTGATTTGCCTGTTAAATGCATAAAAACAAATTAATTTCAAACTTTTATTATTTTTCCTCACACACAAAGGCTGTATTTGGGACGATGCGTCTGAATAGCTTAGATCTGACGTCAGACTAAATGGAAATTATCATTTATCAACTTCTTGACCTTGTTGTCAGTCATTTCAAGAAATTTTAAGAAATATGTGTTATGAAAACAATAATGAAGGTAACTATTAAGTTGTTATCTTAAACGAGTTAATAAATCCTTTTCGTTGACACAATGAGAATTATGTACCTACATCCAAATAAAATAAATAAGGAAATGTTGAAATGTATGTGATACTAATCGGAATTGTAATTTCGTCTCCCTACTGCCCCCTGCTGCTCTGACATTGCTGGCGACAGTCACGATGGATGCCAGCACCGACAGGGTATTACATACATACATAAACTCACACCTGTATTCCCAAAAGGGGTAGGCAGAGCACATGAAAAATCCAGTGTCATATTTAGCGATTGCAGGTTTAAGGATGGAGAAAATGTGATATTGAGGTTGCTAGCCCATCGCCCACAATACACAACAACCCGGTTCCCATAGTCGACTCTTACGGTACCCACGGGAAGAAAGGGGGAAGTGCTATTATAATCCGGTACCACACGAGGACAGGGTATTGGCGTCATATGCTTTTTGTGTCAGTTTATTAGCGTGACTGGGTTCGTATATACGGTACAGTACCAAGCCAGTGCTGGTGTTTGCCGACTATTGGCGTCAGCATGTAGATGCCTACGTGTGTACTAACCCTAATACCTATAATAGGTACTTTTCCCCAAATTACGCAATCGTAAACACCCATCGTGTACCCTTTTCACCTTTTCGCTTCTGAATTTATCAACATAGAAAAGTAATAAACAACTATTTGTCTTCACGTCGACCCTTTTTCTGCAAAGATGATATGACAAAACGGATTAGGAGGTACTTGGATATCAGAACCTATTTTCTGTCACACGCTATTTACCCAAAAGAAGACTCGTCCTAAGCCTTTGAATGAATAGAATCGTACTCATACACGCACATGATCGTTCGAATGCATGTGACACCACTGGTGTTGCAAGTGTCCATAGGCTGCGGGGACCGCCGTCTGTTATTAGGCCGGCCATATTCTTGTTTACCACCGACGTGTTATTAAAAACATTGAATAGCTAGGACCAAATTCTGTTTTACGAACCATAATATAGGCAAGGCAGAATGGAAGGTTTCATAGTCTATCATCAGTTGTATGCCATGTTATTCCATTCTCATTCATTCATTTTATAACATTTGGTTATACTTTACACGAATTAACTTATTACGTTTGTTAATAATATTTTTTTATTAAATCATTGTCTTTACAAAGAAATTTTTCACATAAAAATTGATACAGATATAGTATGATATTAAGTAATTAGTATTTGACAAGGGTTTAGAGATAAAAGATGTTACACATCGTTTAATTACCACCAATATTACAGTATGTACAACCTATTTACACTATACACATCTTATTCTATTGTTCGGTTAAGATTATGTGAGAAATAAAACTTAATTTTTAACTAATTTTTAACAATTATCCTTAGACATTATTTTTACAAGACTTAATTAATCGTCAAGAAAGTTCATCAAAAGTAACAACCAAGTCTACAAATTCTTTTTCACATTGATAATAGGATAAAATAGAAGAAAATAAGATGGGTACACTTTTTTATGAAATCTCCCTACAAACCGACCCGTTTTCATTGCTCCTAAGTGTAAAAGATAGTCATTATTAAATGTTATTTATTTACGATTATGTGTCATGTACGTGATCTAACATTTCCGGTAGTGCATTGTAAGCTACCATGTTACCGAAACCACCTTTAGGTTCTTTTTTGGTTACAATTGCTATGATTTCTTCTTCTTGAGGTGGTGGCGGTAAATCGACATTGTTCTCCATAGCTGCTGGTATATCGTCTACACTAAGAACTACTTCCCTATTGTCGATTTCGATTCTATTACGTTCTACTACAGAATTATCTTCCATTATACTATACAAATTCTCTGATTTTCCCTTACTGTACATATGTCAGGAGTTCATGTAAAAAGGGTCATTCAAATTGACTTCATCGTTAACTGTGTTACTTTTCTGAGACCACTGTTTCTGTTGGTGCTTTATTCTGTATATAATCTCATCGTGTATAACACCGAAACACATTGCAGTCAATGCAAGACCTGTTAAGATGTAACCCGAGCAGAACCACAATGTTGTAGTATTAATACTATAGTACCTTACACCGTGAATAGTGGTGTAGTTCATACCAGGGAAAATATTTCCGAAACCGATCGTACTCAAAGCCATGAAACAGAAATAGAATCCATCGATGATCCCCATGTGATCTAGCTTGAAAAGAACTATGGCTCCGATAGATATATAAATAAAAATAGCTGTAAGACATAGTAAAACTGGCGCGAGTATACTAAGCCCATGCATAGATAGTTTAGAGTCTGTATCAGGCCAACTTATCACGTCATCTTTTGCAGTGCTCGTCGTAGGTCGTTCTGAAATAGAGTCCTTTTGGCTATCGGCTTTTAGTACGTAGCATTCTTCTGTAGGAGTCTTGCTTGTATTTTGGCTGTTGAGTTCTTCTTGTTGTCTCTTAAGTTTCATTCTTCTTTCTTTTTCAGCCATTCTTCTTTCGTCATAGCAGCAGTAGCCACAGTTGGAGCAGAGGCAGCAGCATAAGGCTCTACTAAAGACGCTGCGCGCCATTTTTGAAAGCAATGACCCCACGTTAGAAAGATAGACGAGTGTGAGAGGTATACCAATCAAAGCGTAAACAACAGTGACACCTTTCCCAAGTATTGTTCTTGGTGCGATGTTACCGTACCCTGTAAATGATAATTACCAATTAGTTTATTATAATAAGCTTCAGACTGTTTATGTGGGCTGAACTACATATGAAACAATATATGTAACATGTTTACTGGGAATGAAAACCACATCATTATTACATTTTCAAGAAAATAGATTTGTTTCTTGAACCAATATCATAATGAATTCTAAATATATTATTCCTAGGTATCTTTGTGTTAGCTAAACTTAATAATAGTGTGAAATTGACCTGGTTTGCAGAATAATCGTACTTGATTTCTATATAAATCAGATTAACGGGTTATAAATTGTTACTTACCAATAGTAGTCAGCACAGTAAGAGAGTAGAAAAACGATAATGCCAAATTCCATTCATGTTCCTCATAATGGTTAGCAAGCTCGCTGCCACCAAATTCTCCCAACGCCATCTCCCGGTAACTAACACCATACTGCGATGCCATTTCAGTAGTCACTCGTTGTACCAGCTCGTTTTGAAACTTCAAAATCTCCTGAGCTGCTAAACGTGTCCAATTCTCTCTGTACAAAATATTTAGTGACACTGTTATTTCCCAAATATTCTCCACAGCTCTGCTTCTGGCTTCCCAAAAATAATTAGCAGACACCGTCATATTGTAATTACTTTCCTCCTCAGAATCCTTTTTGTCTGTATTATTATGATCCTTATGACTAAGTTTTTGTCTATCTGGTAATATCCGAGGTCTTGCTGGCATTTCTGCTCCGCCCTCTATAGCTAGAAAAATGCATGAGCCGAGAAATATGTACGCTAATAGAACTGCGAATATTACGAAATTGGTAAGGGATCCTATGAAAAATTGTTTTCTTCTGTACTTTGTAATCTTGAAACAGAAACAGCAAACAACTTTTTGGCGGGAGCTCTGTGCTTTCTTTTTGCTATTAGATACCATGGAGTCTGCATCCTGGCATTTGTCCAAAGGGATGCCTCCATTAAGCGAAGGCTTCGCTAACGTGTATTGTTCAAATCGGTTGATTGCTTCTTTGTCGAGCACTATATGATCAATATCCATGTTTGTCGTTATGTTGTACCTTCGTTAAGTGACGTCATTATTTGGCCCGTGTTATCTGAAACAATGAAAAATTGTTTGTTAGTATAATGACGGTATTTTTTCTTTACACCTTTCTTCCCCCTAAGTGGGGAGTCATTTATCAAAGCACTTTTAGCTGTAACGGATAGATGACGAATGACTGCCTTTACCTAGTAAGATTAATGATAGAAAATGTTTTAGAAGTAAGCGTTATTAAATTTTGTTTCAAAGAATATTTTAATGGTATAACATTGGCAGTGATAGAAAATGACTATTTACAATTTTGTATCACTGTTATAATTATAGAAAAATCCTTTTCCGCGCGAAAAAAATTCATTGGAAAAAGTCGAAGTAGGTAGCTGATTTGGTTGGCACGGATGGCCATCAAAAGTTGCTCAAAATAATGAACAAGTTAACATTTGTTTATTTAGTATCACGACTTAGATATATTATATTAGACCTTGGTATGAAAAAAATCATAAAATCTCTCAGATTTCGGAACTGTTCAACCAAAGGTAAGGAAAATCACTGTAATTTTTTGCTATACGTCCTCGAATGTATCACTTATTATAGACGGAAATATTGTTATATTGCTGTATCAATAATAAGCAATAGTAGTAACGCTATTACGCATTTGGGAAGCAATGCGTGAAAATTATATTTTCTATATATTATTAGTTATTACATATGTGGAATACTTGAGCCTAGTTAGTAGTGGCTCTGTATACGAAGCTGCCGGTCCCAGGTTCGAATCCTGGTCAGGGGATTTATTTGTGTGACGAGCACGAATATGTTCTCATGAGTCTTGGATGTATGTATAGTATTTAAGGCTCCTGATTTTTGCATGTTTTTATATATGAGGTTTTCTATAAGGGTATACATACTACGAGTATACTTACAAATCACAAAGTATAGGTCGTCACCTAGTACCCATATTAGGTACCTAAGTACAAGCTTTGCTTAATTTGAAACCAAGTAGAATTGTGTAATTTGTGTATGTCTACGTCATCAGCCTTGCATTAGCCTATCAACGCTATGCGGCCGTAAGTGTGAGTGAATCGTTGACAGTGACGTAATGCGGTGTCACGATCCGGATTGTCAGACCTTGTTTTCGTAGATCATAATGTTAACTAATGTTATCGTATAGCAATTATTTCGAACCGTGAGATCTTCCAGAAGACAGTACGGTTGCCAGTTTTTGACGACCGGTTTAGCCTAGTGGGTAGTGCACCTGCCTGTGAAGCTGACGGTCCTGGGTACGAATCCCGGTCAGGGCAAATATTTGTGTGATGAGCATGAATATTTGTTTCTGAGTCTTGGATGTTTTCTATGTATTTAAGTATCTATTAAATATATCGTTGTCTAGTACCCATAACACAAGCCTTCTTGAGCTTACTGTGGGGCTAGTTCGATTTGTGTAAGATTGTCCTCTAATATTTATTTTATTATTTTACTTTTGCTGCATTTTTAGTACCACTCAGGGGTAACGTGTAGGGTAGCGGTGGGTACTCCCTACGGACGTGGTACAACTTCGACCCCCCTTTGTCAAATGAGTGGGCAACTTGACTGTCAGAAGTTCTCAAGCCGCCCGAAGGCCTCCAACTTGACTTGACGACTGCTGCCATAGACGGCGGCCGGGATCAACGGCTTAACATGCCTTCCAAAGCAAAGGAGCGTTTAGTTAGTAATCACTCAAAGCGGTCACCCATCCAAGAAATGACTCCGGCCCATGTTGCTTAACCCCCCAAGTAACACAGTCAGTCATGTTGAATAAAGTTTGTGTAAATGTCTATTAAGCTGTTATTCAAGCAATTTGGGCACATTTTTAAATGCTTTAGCCTGTGTAACAGCGACGTAGAGTCTGGGTAATAGCTTAGTAATACTGTGGTATGATACCCAACTTAATACAACTTTTACTAAGACAAAAAGGTATTAATGATCTAAAGAGAATATTATTCAGAATTGGGCTATATTAATAGCCTTTACTCATACATTAAGGAGATTATTGCTGATAAGAGCTGTAAAAATATGCGAATTGCTATTACTCAAACTTTATTCAGCATGCTGTGTTACTTGGGCTTGCATACCGCACGTGGCACGCGGGCGCCGCTGGAGCGCTGGGCGGGAGCGCTTAACTAACGCTAAATTCATATTAACTGGATACCTATTTCAAAATACGCTATATATAAATTCGATAAACTCATCATCCTGCTAGTGTTATCCTGGTTGTATCCTATAGAGCCCGGGGTCCGCTTTGTTACCTTATCACAAGATTTGGCGTAGGCACTAGTTTTACGAAAGCGACTGCCATCTGACCTTCCAACCCAAAAGAAAAACGAAAACTTGTTTAGACCGGTTACTTCACAATACTTTCCTTCACCGAAAAGTTACTGATAAATGTCAAATGACATCTTGTACATAAGTTCAACTCATATTCATATTCATACGAGTCAGTACGACCCAGGTCGGGTCTAGCTGAGTTTCTTGCAGGACTCTTCTTAGCTAGGCTAGATCGGCAGATAGGCTTGCCTCTCCCCAACCGCGCACTCCTATCGCTATATTGGACCCGGACTATAAAGCCACAGTCAGGTTAAAAAAAGAAACATGTTCATACCAATAAAATCGTGTATGATAAGATATTTTTATGTGATTAAAAGGTTTTCTATATTGGATAAAATACATTATACCGGCTTTAATACTATTCCTTCAATAACTGAATTCCGCGCATAAGTAGTGCGGTAACATATTATATATGTATAGTTCCAGTAGAAAACAAAATCAATTATATGTATTGACGCAATTCAATCCTCTCAGATTCTCAGTATCTCATAACATAGGGAGGAATTCAATCTCCTAAACATGAAATGTTATAACCAAATCAGTCACGCATTTCCTGTACGCTTTCGCATTACTACTCGTGCTTGACACATACGAATATCTATTTCGGTATAACAGCGATATTTGTTCAGGAATGTAAAAAATTTTGTAAACGTCTTTAATGAAAGGCTGAATTGGGCTCATATTTGAGTGGTTTTCAAAATAAGCGCATAGTTAAGGATAGGTTTATTGGATCTTTATAAGGCAGTCTCTAAGACGAAAGCTTCAATCTTCTCGACTTGATTTTTGACTGCGTGTTTATTTTTGTTTTGTACAATATCCTTGTCAAGTTACCATCTATCGGTATTACACCCAACTAACCACGGTTTCGAAATGGATTAAGGTAAACGTGCAAGTTCTGGACACTAAACCAGTACTTGGCACTTTCAATCTTATTTCATAATTGTAGAGGTGAATAATAGGCGTTAACTTATATTCAGATGTCAGTCATTGGGATGTTTACCTATCGGCTATCTTTCCTAAGATATTCATTTATGCGGAATCGGGAGCTCTAACTATGGCAATTTCAACGCTATTACAGCTTTGCCTATGTTATGCCTGCCTATGACTATATTATTTATGCATTTGACTTTAAGTGGATGGCTAGGCTAAGCAGTTCATATGGCCCTTGACCGCACCGTATGGAAGGACATCGTGATTGGTCACGATCTTCAGCCATGAGGGAACGGCTCCTGCGAATTGGAAATATTACATAGGTCTCGTATACAGTTACAATTTTTATTAGGTATATAACATGGTAACCCAATATAACCTATATTTTATAACGGATTAAATTCACGTGTCAATTGTCACTTCGGGCACACAAACACAACACGTGAGCTTAAACCGTAAAAAATATAGTTATAATAATAATAATAATAGGGTGGTTAGGGTCAGATACAGAAGGCGGTACTCCTGGACACGGCGCGGATAGTCAGGAGGTTCCTCTCTCTGTCGCCCTAACCACCGGTAGCTTAGGCCCCGCCTCGCTGCCGGCGGCACACTAGGTTAGGTTTTTATAATGATTTTATGTTTTGTAAGTGTATTTTTATGTTTTACTTTTTATAAAGATATTGTAAAAACCTAACTTAAGCGAAAAAATAAATAAAGAGATAATAATAAT
The DNA here is from genome assembly GCA_963556455.1 of Epiblema foenella. NCBI lineage: Eukaryota > Metazoa > Arthropoda > Insecta > Lepidoptera > Tortricidae > Epiblema > Epiblema foenella. The sequence continues at coordinate 8,798,428 of OY747100.1, forward strand.
ACTTCTGGACACGGCGCGGATAGTTAGGAGGTTCCTCTCTCTGTCGCCCTAACCATCGGTAGCTTAGGCCCCACCTGGCTGCCGGCGGCACACTAGGTTAGGTTTTTATAATGATTTTGTCTTGTAAATATTGTTCTATATCTTACTTTTACATAATTATTATAAAACCTAACAAGTAGAAAATAAATAAAGAAATAATAAAAATAATAAAGAATCTTTATTCCGATAACTCGGATTCAAGAAATATATGTAACTAAAACTAGTGTTAGTGACTAAAATGACTTAAAACTTATAATATGACCCACGGAGATTAAATTTAACCAATAGAAGTAACCTTTTAATTCGCATTTCGAATCTTAGAAGTCTGTCTCTTTACGATTTGAATAAACTTTTGAAATGTTTAGTTTATCTCTTATTTTTAGCTTTGTATTTATCCTCAATATTCCTATGTTGAAACATTTTTTACCATAGGTATCGAACTGTAAACGATCACTCTGAATTATTCATAGTATTTCACGGTGCGTTTTTATATGGTTCTCTTTACTGGTACGAATAAGTAGAGTTGATGCTACTTTAGTCTTTGAGCTCACAAACTTGGATAAAGTTGATATACATTGAAACTGTGGATTGAATTTCGCGATTACGATTCCGTTGAACTAGATTTTCATTTGTTAATGACATGCCTTATCTTATCTTATTTAGATGACGGCACTTTTTGATGCAATCACAGCCAATAGGATCTTTTAAGCAATTTTCCTTTTATACCTACACCAAGCTTCTTTCCGTTTTAAACCGGATGGAGCTCAGCGGCAGTACTCTGAATTCTTTTGGTTTGGGGAACCACCAAATTTGGTCCAGAGCTTATTTTTATGACGTATGCAAGGGATAAAACGGATTTTTTGGAAATTCCACCCCTAAAGGGATCAAATAGGGGTGCAAAATTTGTATCGGAGAATTTTTTTTTTGAGCTGAAGACTTAAAATTCGTAAAAAAGTTACGAACTTAAATCCAAAGAAAGTATTTTCAGCGTTTTGCAAAATTCTAACCCTAAGAGGGTAAAATAGGGTTGCAAAGTTTGTATGGGGAGCAAATCTTTTTTGAAGTGAGAGATTTAAAACTTGATAAATAGACTCTATGTCATGTCTCTATGTCTATGTGTGTATGTGTATGTGTATGTATGTGTGTGTTTTGGTGTATGTATACACCAAAACATATTTCAGCGTTTTTCAAAATTGCTCCAATAAAGGGGTGAAAAGGGGGTTCCAAGTTTGTTCGGGGAGCAAATCTTTTTTGAAGTGAGAGATTTCAAACTTCGTAAATAGACTCTCTGTTTAAATACAACAAAACATACTTCAGCGTTTTTTGAAATTGCTCCCCTATAGGGGTGAAAAGGTGTTTACAAGTTCGTAAGCGGAGCAAATCTTTTTTGAAGTGCGGGATTTTAAACTTCGTATATTAGACTCTCTGTTTAAATACAACAAAACGTGTTATATTATGACTATTAAATATTATATACAGTGATCATAATAGCGTTTGGTATATATAAAATTGACGATTATGAACATTAATCATTATAATCGATGATGTTATGCAAATGGTTTTGTTTAGTGCATTTTGTATTTATAAAAAATAATCACTTATACAAATCGAAATTATGCAGCTCGTTTGTATCCAACATGAAAATATGCAATTTGTTTTTATATGAAACGTTAGACACCCAAAAAAAAACATTATAACATAGAATACTTAGCTAAGCCTTGTACTGCAGCTGCTCTAAGTGAAGGTGCTAGTGTTTGCCGTTCAAATTCCAATCAGTAACCCAGAATCTCAAAATAAAAGGTTATGACCGAAATTTTATCCCACAATCGAAATTCTCAAACAGAATATTTGCAAGTCGAAAATGTTTGTTTATTCTCTTTCCACACACGTACACCAAGTTCGATTTTTCGCACGCCAGGAAAGTAGGTAACACGGTATGAATAAAAAAAATATTTTTTCATTTGCTACCTCGCTCCCATGCGTTATAAGCGATCGGCGGGTAAATTGATACGTTTCAGTTGATATACGACTTTTATGAGCTATGGACGTGGCTGGGTCCGGGAGATGAAAAATAAATCAAATAAAATCCATTAAGATAGGTTAGGTAATGTTTGTGGAATTTACGCCGGGCATTCTTGCGTTGATCAATTTTTGATGCTAGTGATGAATTGTAGAACTTTTGTAATCATTAACGCGGTTTATGGTGTTCGTTAAAACTGAACGTATGGAATGTTTGATAATTTTTTATAGGATGACCGTTACTGGTTCCATATTAACGTTGATTGGTCTGTAATCGTAATTTAGTGCAACTCGCCCTTAATTAGACATCAGTATAATAACACTTGTCATAATGTTTCGGACAGGTGGAGACGCGGGACATAAAATATTCAGGTATGTCCGGAGATTATCCCCTATACAAAAACTAAAGTTCACTCACACCCAATCACTCAGAAACTTTAGCTCTTTATATTGGTATACATTATCATTTTTCTGACGCGTTCTCTTAAAATTCTATAACCCTTGAAAATCAACTATTTTGTTTGGATTGGACATTATCTTCAAATGTTTAACGTCTCATGTCAATAAGTAACATCAGACCCTTTTCAGAGACCCGACAAGTCAGTCCGTAATACGAGTATATACTGAAACACCGGTCCACACCTTGTCACCTATACCTTTCAGTACATTGACCGAATAAGGGTAGGTAGGTAGTATTAAATCAGGAGGTTTTCAAAATAAGTGTACCTGTCACTTATTTTTCTGGAATTATTGTGATATTTAGGTGTCATCTATTGGCACTAAGGTGTCGAGCACTTAATTTAGTACCTTTACCTTACATTTTATTCATTTTGAAACGGATACGTATGTATGTAATTTTTTTCATACTATTTCATGTTCCGTTCTCATAAAGGAAACATAACAAGTGCATAACAAATTAAGGACAATTATTATCAGAACTAATAGTTACTTATTATCACAAACGTTACTTATTAAAACAAGTTATGTAGAAAAAAAATACCCAATGAAGATATTTTAGTAACGCTTCGGCCTAAAAGCGCGTGGCGCGAACGTTAATAATATCATCAAAAAACCGGCCAAGTGCGTGTCGGACCACGCACAATGAAGGGTTCCATACCAACACCTACTAGTCCACATTTAAAATCACTAGCTCACGGCACTTACGACCTTTTGTTTGGGCAAGACAGTTTTTAAGCGAAAACTCAAAAACCGTAAAACGTATATTGTACAAACCAAAAATCGTTGAAAGTATTTACTAATGCACACCACCCCAATTTTTTCAGAGTTTTAAACTTTATAGTTTTTTGGAAATTAGAGGGGGGGGACATACTTTCTATGGCTTTTGACTGCTAATATCTCACCAACGATTGACTTAAATGGACAAGTTTTTTAGAAACCTCCATATCATTTTTAAAGGCCTATCCATCGATACCCCACACGACTATGTGCGTTGAAATTATTTTTTTCATCCACCGGTTACATGTATGGAGTGCCCCCCCTAATTTAATATTTTTTTGTAATTCACATCACTTTTATGTAGCGGTTCATAGAATACACCTTCCTGACAAATTTCATAATTGTAGTGCTTATAGTCTCCGAGTAAATCGGCTGTGACATACGGACGGACGGACGGACAGACATGACGAATCTATAAGGGTTCCGTTTTTGCCATTTTGGCTACGGAACCGTAAAAAAGGTCCCCAGGTCGGATCCCTGTGGAAGGTTCAATTTCAATTATCATATATGAGTTTAAGATTTACCACGAAAAGAACAACAAAAAACCCGCTGTCTACGACAATCGAAAAGAATATAACAAAAGAATTAATAAAGTAAATTAACCTACTATATCCAGATAACAAACGGGATTCTCGAGAGGACAAATGCTCCACGTTTATCAAAACTGCACAGCTCTCTCATATTTTCCCTAATTAGGTAAATTATTCGGATCATTTCATCTGCCGGAGTGCTCACGGTGCTAGTGAGATCTACTCATAATAATAATATATATATTTCTTCAATTGTGATAATTTTGTAGAAATTAATACCTTAATCCAAAATGACAGACCATGTTTTCGCGTGGTTTGCAATAATTAACTCGCCTGAAAAGCAAACATTGACATTGAGATTACTATGGCACAAATCCTCTATTCCTACCAATAATTCAATATGACATAATGCGGTCCAAACTGAACACTGACATCAATCAAAAATAATAATGGTTGACGCAAATGGCTTAAACCATCAGTCGTGGTCGACCACATGCAATAAAGAGCATGCACGACCATTGAATGAAATTGAACGATATTGATGATAGAAAGGAAATTAATAAAAAATAGAGCAGCTGATATCACCACATTCACCACGGTTCGTAGTATAAACGGGCACACATCAAATATATAGTAGAAACATATTATCTAACTGCAATGAAAACATTACATTTGAGTAACGGAGGACTTAAAGCTCCTTTTTACTTCTACATACAAAAGCGTATTATTCGTCTTTTAATAGAGTAGGTAATAATTAATCTAAATCTATCCTCCTAGGATTGATGACACTTAATTCATAGAATATTTACGATCTTATGGATACTTAATAAATGATTCTTATTATTTTGCCTTACAATATGTTTCAAATAATAATTGTCAATATTACATTCATTATTTTTTTTCGCAAATCAATTAAAAAATATGAATATACATTAAAATCATAAACCTTCATGTTCATTTTCAAAACGTATTGCAATCTGAAGTTAATACTTCATATTTATTTAGATTCCCAAAGAGGCGTCGTTATAATGCTTTGGCCAGCTGAAGCAAGCAATACCCTATGATTTTGTAGATCATCAAATATTCATTCATACTCCTTTCAGTGAAAAACTCGCCATCTCAAGTTAATTACAACGAACGCCAGCTAAAGAGATAAATAATGGCTTGAGAGGAAAAAGGAGCGAGTTATTAATAATCACGTGTCAGACAAGGATGAAGTATCTTGTTGACTTTGTTATAGAGGCTACAAGACACTGGCCAAAGCCCAATGGAAGTCGACGGCACTGTGAGGGTAGCGTACCCGCTCCGAATTTCATTAGAGCATCAGCAATTTTTCAAGACGATAACGTCTGGGTGACATTAATGATGGTTTTTGTGTAACAATGAGCGATTTAATTGTGCAGAACGGCGCCACGGCTGGGATGGTGAATAAGTTTACATACAAAACACTTTAGACAATTATGTTTGTAGGTTTTGAATGATAGTTGGAGCAATGCTGTTGAATTTTTTGCAATGAAATGAAATGAAATCATTTATTCATTTATTCAATTTAGCACATGCACTTATGAATGTCAAAAAACGACCACCGGTTCATAAAATAAACCTCTGCCTCTTTTTTTTAAAAACAATATACAATGTATATAAAATAACAGTATCATAATACTACAGAATTAAAATACTACAATGTAAAATAACTCATATCCAAGACGTTTTTGTCTGATGCATAGAAATTGTTAAAGAATGCCAGTGAGCGGCGAAGGCGAGCTATGTCACAGTCGCCTGAACGGTCGCGCGGCGTGTAGCGAATAGTATAACCTGTACCTACGTACACGCGGTCTAAAAGTTCGGACGTTTGTTCTACACCAATAATAATTAGGATTAACATTCATTCCTAAAATCATAGCTCAAAGGGACGCAGGAAATAGGGAGTTGAATTTCTTATGGAACTTAAAAACTTAAAACTAGCTATTAAATGGTTAACTTAAACCACTAAGGCGGAAATACAAAATAGTGAGTCAACTTAATCATGATTTTCTTACAAGCAATAAAGAGTATGTTTACGACGACTGGCGTAACTTTACGACCATGTTGTTAATGTTGTTATTGATGCATTTACCGTGCATGTGGGATTAAGCTGAACAAAAAGCAAGTCGGTATTGCCAACGATTGCAGAAAAATAAAATAACAAGTTTGAAAAACCTACAAAAAGAATTGACCAGATAAAATTACGTGTACCTATCTACGAGTATGTAAATTCAATTATTTGATATAGAAAAACATAAACAAAGAAAAACTTAAGGAATTAGATGCCTTTTTGAGTATACTTCTAATCAAAGAAAGAGAGAGGAGTTCGGCAGGGTTTCATCATTTCCTTTTTATCTCAGACCTATTCCATAGTCTTCTACCGCACGATGTTTCGTCCCTTTTTCTTCCATGCTTTCAATAGCAACACACATAGAAAGACCAAAGAAATTACCTATACAATTCTGGAAGCAAAAACAACCCAAAGTGGTCTACTATCAGTACAATAACCACACAATGTTGCCACCAACATTGTGAGGCAAGCAAATTCATTTTTCAGAATCGTAGGTTATCGCAGCAAGTTTAGTAGTAATAAAAGCAGCATGCAGCCTGGATGCGATTTATGACCCCGTCCGTGTATTGCACCTTTATTTCGACGCAAGATGTAGTGAGCGCTGAGTAGTGAACTATGAAGTTGTTTAGAAAAATGCTGTGCGTCATAGAATTTTTAACATGAAGGTGCATGTTTTGCACCTTTATAAATTTGACTCAAGATGTAGTGAACGCTGAGTGAACGATGAAGTTTATTCATTGAATTTTTATAAAATTGACGTAAGAGCTACTGAATTACGAGTAAGAATGAAGTTGTTTAGAAAAATGTTGTGCGTCATAGAATTTTTAAAATGAAGCCCTTGTGTTATATGCAAGTTATTTGAGTAAACTAATAAATAATATTTGCTTATGAATGGGAAATATGGCCAAATTGAGTCTTGGAACATGTTTTTTTTTTAACCCTACTGTGGCTTTATATAGGCCAGGCCCAATAAAAAAATCTAGGGGAAAACCTCCGGCACGACCACGCGGGTAGTTTTGAACACTGGAATACTCTTTAGTTTGCGCTACATTGAGATTGGTTGAGCAGTTTCAACGGAATCTGAGGTGAGAGTGGAATCGAGCTAATGGGAGTTTTGTCGCTGGTTCACTAAACCTAGCCTAGTTGAGAAGAGTCCAGCAAGAAACTCAGCTAGGCCCGACCTGGGTCGGACTGACTCTACCCGGTGTGCGGCGGTACCGGGACGAATACGGACCATATATGTCTGTGTTGTCGCGATCGCGCGGTTGACGTCCCTGCCAGCGAGAATGCCTAAATGTACGCGTCGTGTCTGAGTTGGATGCCGTAAGCGCAGCGTTCCATGTTTCGATGGACGCTATGATTACGTCATCCGGGTCCGTAAGTGTGTGTCTAGGACGCCGGACCGTGCGGCCCCTAATCAGTGATCGCCGAGTTACGACACGGGAGGAGGGATGGGGACGTAGTCGACAGCCTTCATGACTAACGGATTCCTGATGAGAAGCGTTGTCGAAATAACGTCTGGCAGTCTGCTTAAAGAAACCATACATTGTGCTAATCCCCATGTCGTGGTGTAGACTGAGGTTCGACTGGTACCACGGGGCAGCAGTCGCCCTACGGAGTAAACGATTCTGAATGACCTGAAGCGGCTTGAGCGCTTGAGCGATATCATAGGCACGTGAGCAAAAGCTACACTTGCGTTAAACATGATTGGATGAACACAACTTTTGTAGTGTCAGCTTATTTCTAAGTAACATTTTAGTAAACTTGTTAATCATCGGCCCAAGCATTCCTAGCACGAAGTCAATTTTCTGTCAAGGGTTACTCGAAGATATTTGACTTCGTTGGCCCAGGGGATGGGCCAGTCAAACATCTGGATTGGAGCCACTCGCCTTTCCGTGCTAACTCGGTCAGACGGGTGGAAGACAGTGTTTCTTCCGGTTTGAGTTTGATACGGCAAAGATTAAACCAACGACCGAGGTCAGTGATTGCCTCCTGGAGGTATCGCCCTATAAAAGTGTACTTACAATGAGTCTTAAAGAGCGCGGTATCGTCCGCGAACAACCCCAGTTGCATTCTAGGGTGCCTGGGAATGTCGTTCATGAATAACGAGTGGGAGAGAGTACAGAGCCTTGCGGGACTCCGGCCCGGATGGGGTATGGGTCCGAGTACGTTCCCTCTAGTCTGTATCGAAAGATCTGTGGGAGATGTATCGGGAGTACCTGAGTCAGACTTATTGCATTGTTTTATATTATTTTGCATAAGGCATTAAATCAGGTAATTCGACTTTTTCGTATCATGTCCAATAAACTTTAATTAAACAAAATATTTCTGTTGTTTAATTTCATTGGTAAACGCAAGATTTTATAAAGTTTCAAGTCTTCTATTCCTTACGGAGACTCAAATATCCTGCCCGGCTGATACATCATACCTTCATTTTCCCGGATACACGCTCGAACATAAGTTCTTGAGACGTGCCGGTGTATGTATATATGCTAGGCAGGATATTTGCTGTCGCGGCCTTCAGGCCTACGAAGATAGAGACCTGTCAGTGCTGTGGGTGCACGTGGACTGCAGTGGCCACACCCGCGTTTATGCATGCCTTTACAGGTCTCATAGCGGTGACAGGGACACAACTCGGCTCTTCGTGCACCTGCAACTGACGACTGACGAACTTCTCGAGCAGTACTCCTCCGCGGAGCTGGTGATCTTAGGAAACTTTAATGCCCACCATGTTGAGTGGCTCAGTTCTCGATCCACCGACTACGCGGGTAGGTCTGCTTACAAATTTTCTCTGGCCTATGGACTCTCGCTACTGGTACGTTCTCCTACGAGTATACCAGAAGAGGAATTTCCTCCCACGGACGCTCCGGTTGTGAGCTTCCTGCCGAGGTTTTCTCGAGGAACTACAGTATGGGGTTCTTCAAGAAAGGAGTGTATAAATTTTTAAAGGGTCGGCAATGCGCATATGACACCCCAGGAGTTGCAAGTATAGGCTACGGTGACCGTTTACCATCAGGCGGGCCGTACGCTTGTTTACATACGCTGGAGTCCGTTTTTGGAAAATTTCAGGAACAATTTTTTTTAATGATTTCGTATGTTTTCGGGGGCGGATTTCGGTTTGTTGTCATCTAGAGGTCGCACTTCTCAACCGGTTCTAGTGACATTGTCCTGAGCAGGTTCGGTAAGTATATCAATTTTTTGTCGTCCTTTTTTGGATATTTAAAAAACCTTTTTTTTTCAATGGTTTGTTCTCCTCTACATGTCGCATTTCCCAATCTATTTTCTTGAAGTTTTGTTAGCAGATTCGATAGTTAAATATTGTTTTTTGTCGAGTCAATTTTTGAAAATTTTCATAAACAAACTTTTTTCAAAAAAGATACTGACGAGATTTATAGCCCACAGAGGGGTATTTAAAGTACGTCCCTTCATGTAACAGGTTACCTAAATCAAGAACCTACTTTACATTATCGTCATTCAATTTGCCGGTTGCTGTGGATACGGCTGGACCATGGTGTGCCGAGGCTAAGAATTTTATTAGGGACATAGGGCGGCGCTTGAGGGATAGGGGCTGCGACCCTCGCTCTGGTTCTTACCTGGTCCAACAAATTCGCTAGCCATTCAGCGGGGTAATGCCGCTAGTATCTTTGGTACGTTTGGTCCGGGTGAGTATCAGAGTGGGGTGTGATTTAATTTAGTATAAGGCTGACGAAACCGGTTGTGGATTTATAGTATGTGCATTGTTTGACGAAGCCTGCGTTGTGGATGAGGTTTGTACAACTTTATACCAATAAACTTTTATTTGCACCATCAGATTTCAGCTTTATTCAGAGGTAAAATAATATTACAGTCAAAAATCATATATTTGTAAATAAGTCCCTATTGTTTCCTAATCTGATCAGAACGGAGTGTCAAAGAACGCGATATTTTTCATTCCACAGACTTTAGGCATCTTCTTTTAGTAAGCTGTTTGACTATACCCATATACTATAACAAGCGCAGATAAAACCTATCCTCGCATGATTTTATTACGCAGCCATAACTATTTCCGTACTGTGTCATAATCTAGTATATTTCACCACTCGTAAAATACTCAGTAAATTTAAAAGGTCTCAAGGAAACAACAATTTACATGCTCTTACTACTTTTTCTAGTCATGATCTAGGGATGCACGCGAGGATTTACGAGTGAGTCGTAGAATGGAAGTGTAATGTTATTTTAGCACTTGAGATGCAACCCTAGTTGGTGTTACTTTATTAGGGCGCATGTTGAAATATAATTAAAATGCTAAAGAAGGCTAAGGAATTGCGAATAAAATTTGAGGCGGCTTTTATAATTTTAACTGAGTTAGTTATTTTCAATAATAAATATTTTTATGTCGTTATAACAAAAATAGAACCTAAGATAATAAATTGATTTCTCTTTGAGAGTTAATTGTATTGATTAAGGTGTGTGATCAATACAACAGCATTGAATAGGTAAACAAGTAAATGTTATTAGCCTATTTCCTTATCTCTTTTATTTTAGAACTTATTAGTAATTCCATATCGATGTATCGAATTACAAATAACAACACTGATTCCCTGGGTAGAGTGATTGTCTATGCTTAGAGGAAGTAAATTGTATTGTTTTCGTTGTTGAAAAATGGCATCGGGAAATAATCTACCCATACTACGTGATCCATTTTTTACTATTTCTGACCCCCCTCCCCAAAGAGTAAAAAACAACGACCTCCCTGGATTTGGTATATGGAAAAGCTTTTGTGGCATCGGAAAGGATGCTGTGAGTGTAAAAAACGTTGAACGCATCATAATTTGAATGTAGCTCGAAAAAGCGCGAGATTTCTCCACAGGTTATTGACTACGTGACGAAGACCTAAGACCTTCCCTTCCCGAGACTAAGCGCAGTATTTTGAGGACCCCCCAATCCGGTCACCTAATATCGGTAGGTTCTCTAAAGTGATTTGAACCTTGTAAAAGCCGCGTTTTAATTTATACTACATCACACGTCACATCAAAGGCTTGACGTAACGTAAATAGATACTTTTATTGAATTGTGAGGCCGGAAACTATAAGGCATCTTGCTCTAGCCTGAAAGTAAGAGCCTATAGTTGCTGGCCACACATTTCAGTAATTGGGAGGCTCGTTTGGAAGAACCATTAGAAGAGCCTCATTATTAGTCAATTACCTTAAGCAACATTAATAAACGCAAGTGTTGATGAGATGCCGTTTTTGTAAGAAATTTGCTGTTTTTCATCAAAAACTAAACAAACATAAAAAATAATCAACTAGATTTAAAGAAAATGCGTCATGCTCCTTTTACTTGCTGAATATAAAGCGGAAAATCTAAAAACGACCTCTAGAGCCAACCGTAATATAAAAATTCATTTCATCGGTCTGAGAGCATATGGTAAATTTGAATTCATACGTTTTATTTTTACTTGAGAACTGCAGCATATTGTAATAAAAATAAAACCGAATACGACTAGCACTTATGCAAGGCAATGCCGGCGTTATGGCGCAGCCACGACTTCGGGCGATAGCGGGAGTGGCAGCGACATCGACAACGACGTGCCATATGTGGAAGCGAGAGGATGCGCTTCGGTCTATTTCAACTACATACCCACTCTGTTCAAACTATATGATATTTCAACTACATACATTTTACCTGTAGGGTTACACTATAAACCAGCGTTGTGGTGTAGATACTTCACTGTAACACTATGCTGAGTCTAGCCCCTTTTTAGTATTTCACATTACCCTATAGGTACGTATCAAGGTCAGTTTAGGTATAAGTCTAACGTTTCTTCTGGGTTGCACGAAACCATCTGTAATTGTCAACGGTATTCATTAAAATCTAATTGTATGGAAAGATTGACAAGTTTCTATGGGATAACAGCTGCAAACGCCATATTTAACGATGATCAGTCAGTAATCGTAGTTTTGTGTAACCCGCCCTTACACTGTATAAGTGTGGTGTTAGGTAAATAAAGTGTTTCTATGTCTATTTATCTGTTTTTGGTTCTCTGTTCTTCTATGCCGAGGTTTTCACGAGGGACTACCAGCACGGAGTTCTTCAAGAAAGGAGTGTACAAAATTTTAATGGGTGGTATTAAACAAGTGCGAGTTGCGATCCATAAAAACGGCAAAAAAAAAAGTTTTTTGTATGGGAGCCCCATTAAATATTTATTTTTATTCTATTTTCTTCTGTATTTGTTGTTACAGCGGCAACAGAAATACATCATCTGTGAAAATTTGAACTGTCTAACTATCACAGTGCATGATATACAGCCTGGTGACAGATGGACAAACAGACAAACGGACGGACAGCGGAGTTTTAGTAATAGGGTCCTGTTTTACCCTTTGGGTACAGAACCCTTAAAACATGAAAGTGTCTCTTTCTCTTATGCATGGCGTGCCGCTGCCGCTTCCGCCGCCGCTGGAAGTCGTGGCCGAACTGTTATGAGGATTATTGAGACTGCAACTAGAGATACGAATAATCCGGGATGCCAGGACGTGTGTCTGAGATATCATAGCGAGACATGAGGGAGTATTCAGATAAACATGTTGAATTGGAATCAGTTTTGCGTTTATGACGTACGCTTCAATTCAAATTCAACGTACTCGTATAGCATGTATTTTTGATATAGCTACAAATTGTAACCAAACGAATGTTTTAGTACGATGAAGCGATATTGCTATTAATATTTGTTAAAGTCAAAGTAATGTATATTTTATTGGTCGAATTCAACTAATAAAATAACACATTATTTTGTTCTGAGTTTAGCTTATACTATTTTGACGCTTATCCCCAGATTATGGACTCATTCCTGTTTAGATCCACTTTTTTTGTTACAGACTGTATTAGTTTCAAGTATCACAGTTTACGGAAGCTACGACGCTTGGACGCTTGCGACTTCAAAATAATCACGACGATTCATTGTGTTCACAGCTAGATACATAAAGTTCGTAGTTTGTTTATTCAAGAACAATACCTTAATTGTGTTTGAATATAAATGTCACGTAGATGCACCTAAATACCTAAATATTTTACAAAAAATAATAATTATTATGCACAGGTTCCTCACTCTCAACTCGCCTCCTCGGGACCTCTGGTAACGCAATAAACCGAAATATTTCGAAAAATAAATACATTCCTTTGACGTCGACAGTATTTTCTGAGTATTTTTCAAAGAAAATAGTAGGTAACTTCGCAAATGAAAATCGCTTAAACACTCTTCGGTATGCAGCGACACGTCTCTTGAGACATGACCCTTAAAACATCGCGAACCCATAATTTAATCCAAAACAATCCTCCTTTTCTAGAGCTATTAAAGTTGTATGCTCTATACTTTAGGTTCACTTTCGCTTGGCAATGAGGTTGTAGTTCAGAAAATTGTAATATAATGCAGGGTAGCTTTTACCAACTACTGAAAATATCACATCCAATATCTGCGTATTGACATTTTGATGTTATTGCTCCGTCTGTCTTGGACGCGGGCGTGATGGTCATTAATAATTCTTAGCAACAATACAGCGGCATTAATAAAAACATAGCTATTATTTAGGTTGGGCAGGGTTTTATAGTATTCATTCGTAAAAATATACCTAATAGGAAGGGTAGATTCTAATGTAATATTGTAAAAAAACATTATTTTCCCTATAGGTAAGTAAAATATGTTTCGAAAGGTCAAAAGACAATAGTCAATATTTTGTGTCACAAATGGGTAATAAAATTAAAAAAAATACAGATCTATACTAATTTTTGTATGCATATTGCTTTATATTATGTAACATACATTTTATGCCCTGCGTAAGATAAATTTAATAACGTAAAGGACCTATTTTTGAAAATTATACAGATATCAAAGAACCAATTCAATTCAATAATTGTTTGGACCCGACGTCAAAAAAATAAGCCATTTGTCGCCGCTTTCCTTACATTTAACCTGAAAGGAAGGCATGCCTAAACGCAACTTTCAGTCCCAGAGCATCAAGTCATTTGTAAGAGAACCCCCACAATAGTTCTCTTCTGTATGACTGACTGCCGCGTCGAGAAAATGGTATAAATTGTGTTATAGTTCAGATGTATCCTTTTGTGCACACAATGAGGCCATTGTAGTCGAGACAGATACTAATTTCAAATGTTTCTTTGTATATTCAACGCCTGAGAAAACAAAACTTATGAGGGGACGAAATAAATATTCCTTTTTTCGGTCGAATTTCCACCGCGTTTTCGGCAAGATATATTGCCTTGTTCAATGTGTTTTATTTTTCTGGAAACTGTATTATGGCTGTTATTTTTTATTGCAATCTTAACACATTCTTTGTTTAACGAAAATTATAATTGATATATGGGGAGTCTGCTTTTTGTATCTGCTCCCGAAGTTTGGAAATAAATTAGGTGTGTTCTGAAACAAAAACAGACTTCGTAATAAATTATGAACCATTACTCTTATTGACTCTAGGTAATGCTACTAAATAGGCCAAGTTTTCTAACAGCTTTATGTTAGATTTTTTGTAATTTCTCGTTGCCACCCGGCGAAAAACCCAAACAATGACATTGTTTTGTTATGTTCCCGGAGATCTCCGGGCACACCAGATGACTCATGAAAGATAAATAATATTGAAAATAATATTAAAGTAATAAATATATTCTATCATTTCAAGTTGACGCTTCAATAGGTACCCGTCGTCTACCCATCCCTGGAATTCGCGGGCTCATTACAAAAGAATGCTATTGTTATTTTTTTCGTCGGTAGACGACGGGTTAAGTGTCAGATAAACTAGTATGTATTTATAAAAGATATTATAATCAGCCAAATGTTAGAAAAGAGTATTTAACATTGAACAACAGATCTTGATAAAATTTGGTATACTGGTAGCTGAAGGCCCAGGGAAGGACATACTCGTAGGCTACTTTTATCTCGCTATTCCATCGGGAATAAACACAACCAGTAGAAGCCTTTTAAAAAAAAACTTTGTATGTAACTGGTTTCCTACCAAGAAAAACAATTCTTGTCACGTAACGTTGGTTTCATAGGCGGCCGAAGGGGGTTTAAGTAGTGTTATCTAGACTTTGTAGACCTACATGTATTGAGTATAAAATTAGTTCTTTTAAACTGTTTTGTCAGATTATGTTAATATTGTTGTACTATAATTTCCTTTGGTTAGAAACTGCTTGAACTTTTAATATGTATGCAATATATTTATATTATGAGGGTGCATGCAGTAAATAAGCTAAAGTCTTCACATATATCTTTTTTATAAATTTGTGCATGCGAAATATGCATCCTCAGTTACAAAAAATGACCATTCATAACATTTCATAGCAACTAACGTAATATATGCCAAATAAAATGAAAGCAAGTTTCATTTAATAACTGTCATAAAAAAGCATTCTTGTACCGTGTTTTTATATTTTAACGCATAAATGTGCGGAAAAATTTAAAATTTATACCAACATTGCAGTAAGTACTTTTATGTGTTTTTTAATATCCATTCCTGCTAACTTTATCAAACCGTAAGTTAACTGTTTCTTTTGTAGGGACACAGCGAAATAGAATGCTGATTAATAAGCCCAGTGGTTACTAACAAAATTAACACTCGCGTCGCTAACTACACATACCCATCCAAATGAAATCATAAAAGGGTTGTTGAAAAATAAAAATATGAATTAAATGAATACGAAAACACGGCGTAGGTTGAATACGATTTTCACAATTACAAAACAAAGAACGAGCGAAAATATAATACATTGCTTCATAAATCATGGACAGTGGGAAAAATGTTTATCTGTCGAGTGAATAGCCGACAATGTAATTCAACATGCTGATATTAATTGATTAATAATTTATTACACTTCGTTCAACGGAATACATTAAATCATTTTTAATACAGTCAATCAATTTTATAAAACAGTAGCTACATTGATTATTCCACGAGCGTTTCAACCGCCGCCAGTCTCTAGTTCGCAAATATTGAAGAAATAAGCTACAATACCTTCCGTTTAAACTGGATAAATCTGACAACACCTGCAAGCACAGTATATCGTTGAATCAAAACGTAATCCTCGGTGTAACTAACTCAATTCTTCAATATTTAGAACTAGAGACTGATGGCGGTTGAATCGCCCGTGTTATGACCCAACCACAAAAAGAAAAAGTTTGTGTATTTTTCATTTTATGCGTAACTAGCTGATTTCGCCATTGTGTTTTATAAAATAAACAGGCAGTGCTAAGGGACAAAAATTGTCCACAAGAAATATCTGCCTGAACTAGGTATGCCAGATATAGACCAGATTTAACATAACTTATCCGATATGTAGTCTAACGCATTTTAATAAAACCGAGTACTATAAACCTAAAAGAGAGTACTATTAGAAAGAATGAAAAAAGAAAATACAATTACTAACGTCTAAACACCATATTACACATATATTTAAAGATAGTAGATTGTACACCAACTACTATCTTTAAATTTATATAAGCATATAAAGCACTGTTTTATGTCACGGGCGCGATATTGAATCCTAAACGTAACGAAGGACTACAGATTTTACTCCGGAGCGTAGCGAGGGTGTATGAGTTAATTAAGTCCTTAGTGCAGTGAGGGATTTCAGTGCGCCCAAAACAAAAACAGCTTTATCCCCGAGGAGTGTAGGTACTCTACTTTTCTCACCTCTTGCGAGACAATAAAGAAAAACTAAGGCTAAGTAGAAACATAATCAAATCAGCCCGCCACAGTCCAATCGCTTTCGCGACTCGCCATTTTATTAGAATTTTATCTTCTATTTTTGTAGAATCTGTAGTTTTACTCCGTATAATGCATTATTAATGCAGAGTGTTGCAGCACTCTCGGCTTTTATTTAAGGTATTTAATAAGCCGAGGCCATTTCTCAAAAAGGCAATTATTAGGAAAGGAAAAATTATAATGAAGCTCCAATCCTAAAATGTAATAATAATAACCCGCGCTGCAGCAGGCGGCGGCTGGCGTCGTCTATTGTTTCGAACGCGTTGGCGGTGGGCGAGCGACGCGGAGCAAGCGCATCCTTTGCGACTTTGATGATATAACAATAAGAACTATGAAACGTGAAATCACAACAGTACAATATTACATCCGGCATAAGCCAATGGCTATAATGATCGAGCAGGTGGTGGGAAAAATAACAAACGACTCTAAAAAGGGCCCCACTCAGTATAATGCCAAGGCAAGCCGCGACGCTGGTTATCAGTTGGGTCCTGCCATAAATCTATCGAATGACGACACAGACGTAACAACGTAAAAGAAAAAAAAAGATGAACTATTAATGTTGTATCTTTCTCTATATTTTATCGGCTCATGGTACTATAACTCGTTACAAAGTGGTTTTGATGGAATAAAAATGTTACACCAAACTAGACAATGAAGTAAAAGCAACGCCATTAAAATTGACAATAAAGAATCGCTTCGTCCTTTCCTGTCGACACATAAAGGGATAATGGACTGAAACGTAACGATTCGATTTCACTGCCAAATACTTAAAGGGCCATAATAATTTTACTGCAAGATAGGAAATGTGGGTCAGTTCTTTATAAGGGTCGAGTGGTGAACATAACCTTCAGTTATTTGTCTTTAACCAAACACAAACGTTCCAATCTATTTTTTTACCTGCTGAGAGGCTTATATTATGGGTACAACTTAATAATATTAAAATTAACAACGAGTTCATACATTTTGGTCAGTTAGTCAAGATGTTTTCCTATAAAACAGCTTTTTTATCGGGCTTTTCTCCATGGTAAAAAAGGTAACTAGAATCAGGGAAGGAATATTAATAATTTATTTCTATGTATGTACATGTGTGCTGTGTTTTGTGTACAATAAAGTACACAAAGCGCAGGTAAAATGCAGACAAAATTCGTACTTATATTTTGGAAAAACCTAGTGGTACAAATCAGTATTCGACTCTACAATCATCAGCGTTGCGTACCTTACCGCTCGGCTACAGAGGCTAAAAATAATCCTTTAAGGTTACACTATACAACTCACAAACCAAGGGTTCCGTATCATCGTACGAGGTGAGAGTCTGCGAGGTAAGCATAATTGCTGCTATGACGCGACGTTAGTAGGAAAAAACCTATCCACCTCTTTCTGATTCGCTCCGTTCGAAGACCAGAAGTCAGGTCGCCGCACTGACTGCTACGAGCATAAGGCCGCGGACTTGACGCTAACGGGAAGCGAGGTGGCGAGCGGCGTGAGCAGCGGGGCGGCGCGAGAACAATGGAATCGCGCCGCTGTCATCCAGAGCAGGCTCATTCAATTCAATACATTTTGATCTCGTCGCTCGCGCCGCCCCGCAGCTCGCAGCCCGCCCCGCTCGCCGCACTGTGGACAGAAAATCGGCTCTTATAGACATAGAAATCGAAGTTAACAAATCCTATTATTTTTTCTTGAAATGGCTTTCGCTTGCTATTAATATGCTTAACTAAGATCCTGACGTGATGTGACACGGAAACAGATGAGTTATAATTTTTTTATCAGAAAAAATGTATGAAATGAAAATACGGGATATCTCTGAGACCGCGACAAAAACCGATATATCATTTCAGACAGATATATTACCTACTAATTATTCTAGATTTTTTCGTATACTGCATATTTCAGTTCCAACTGCGGGTTTTTTTTAATCGAAGAAATTTTAAATGTTTTTTTTTTGTCCCAGATGTTTTATTAAGGCGATGAAAGGGGCAACATGTAAGTTTGACCTCTTATCCTATAAAAAGGCCAAACTTACATGTTAGCCCTTTCATCGTCTTAATAAAACATCTGCGACAAAAAAAAACATTTAAAAATTCTTTTTTAGTGATTTAAATTGACCTCTTATCCTATAAAAAGGCCAATTTAAATCACTTATCGTTAATACAATGCCACAAAATTAGGTTTTTTATTTAAAAAAGTAATCTATACATAACTTTTACTAGAGATACAACGGATTCAGGTTTGGTCGGATAACGAATATCCGGCAGTGCCGCATATCTGTTATCCAACTGCCGGAGATTAGGCCAAAAGTTTTGCCTAAAATGAAGTGAATTCGATGGGCGCGGCGAAGGTCGGTGCAGGTTGCAACTTGTGCTTGTAGTCTATGATAGAAAAATGCGCTTGACTGTGTGAGCCGATTTTCAGCCCACAGTGCGCCGCCCCGCTCCCCGCTGGCCTCGAGTCCGCGGCCTAATGCTGGCTTAATACTCGGGTTGTATCGTGTTATATTACACCAATTTGTTACAACTCAGTCGCCACCTATAGGTACAAAACAAAGTAACAGTGACGGGTATCGTTTGGCGATAAGATGCAAATATTCCCTATTTGTAGACGTGCCTACAACTTATGAACTTAGAATTGTGTAACGTACGACCTTTACGCTCCTACTTAAATATCATCTGAAAATATATCTGTATTTGTGATATATTTTAGCCATCTAACATCTTGTTTACCAAGGCGTCGGGCCAAAGTGGACATAGTGATATGTCGAATAATAGTGCTCTTTACATTATTATTGGGTCGTAATATTTTACTGCAAGATAGGAAATGTGCTTGCTACTGAGCCAGTATTTCATACTTTCAATCTTTTTAATAGAAGTGACGAAAAAGTATTAATTATTGGGTAAAGAAGTGTCAAAACTTGGTACGCTTACCTTATATGTCTATCGCTGCGGATTAGCTCTGACTGCACAGAACTGGGTTGACTGCCATTTGGCATTAAGTCCGCCATTTGTACACTATATTTTTGTGAAATAAAGTTTAAATAACTAAATAAGTAACTATACTATGGTCAATGTTAGAAATGTCAAAGAGCTCTCCGCTTATCCTATAACTTACAAGTCAGTCATTGTGCAACTACTGATCCTAGTAATTTATTTTAAATAACCTACGTGTATATTCATTAAAAAAGTCAATGCAGCTATAACAATATAATAAACATTTTCAATAACTTTTTCGTATTTTGAGTTATTAATGCTATACCTATCTATTTTTATGTTATGACGAAAAATATTTATTCTAATTATTTTTAATCATGCCAGCGAGCCATTTCTTCTTTTGCATTTAAACTGCATGTAGTAGGTATTTCGCTTCAAAACTGTATAAGACATATACATTGACTCACGGATCCCACAGACAAACTGTGAAAACAGTTTTGTGGGACGAGGTATTTATGTATAAGTTTATGTAAACTGTTTTAATAAATAAATAAATAATAATAATAAATATATTTCGGATCACATCGTCGTGAACATCGTTTTCTGACTTTTCTGTCCCTTATTAAACCCAGTATTGAGTTGCAAAGAAAAACTCTAGCATTCTGACCATGTGTCACAGTGAGTCGCAAGTTTTGTTCGCCAAAGTTGTGTCTTTGCGTTCTAAAACTTTTTTCCCTTTGTTATAGTTTAGTTTCTTACATTTTTTGTTACGACGATACTCGGCTAAAGTTGGTGGTAGAGTTTCAATGCTCTAGTAAATAAGAAACGATATTGAAATTTTATTAAACTTGTTCCAGCTTCAATGTTTTATTAAAGCGGAAAGTTGAGGAAATTAAGGTGCAGATTGATACGAGAAAGTCGTTAATAAGTTAAGAATATTGGATGTTGGAAAATAAGATTGAAAGTGAGCCCCGTGGTAGGTATGTGGCTAGATATATTGAACAGTTGTGAAGCTATGTTTAATATATAGTAGGGTGTGCTGGCTAAGCCCACAGTTACTGTTTTAATTTTTTTAAGGACAAATTAAAAATGAGAATAAGAAGAATAATGCGTCATTTTAGTGCATGACCCTTGCAGCATTATTTGTTATTTCGGTCCATGATTAAAATGTGCGTATACGTTAATTAATGTATTTTTCTTTTCAAATTACCTGTGATATCGCCATTTTTTACTATACGGCCCTTATGGTTGCTTCGCTATATCACGTAATGCCAGTATCACAAGCTGAAACTGATTTTGTTCAAATAGTGTTACTGACCTTACTAGATATATAACTCGACATTACATCGGGACCGGCGAGACTTCACGGTAAATTTACCTGCCTAACTTACCTTGGGTCACTGAGGTTCAACCTGAAAACTTACATGAAAGTATTTCAGAGTCGAACAACGGTTAGTTTAGGTATTCAAAGTGGTGTCCGTAGTTCAAGTAAGCGGAAATTCTCTGTACTAGTTCAGCAATTCAAATACACGACGACTTTAGCCAAGTTGGTAGTGACTGGCTATGAAGCTGGTGGTCCCAGGTTCAAATCTCGATCATGGCATTTATGTTCCCGAGTGTTGATCGATTTTTATGTATTAGTATACGTATGTATTCGTGTGGTGAAAGCGACCAAGTACTATAAGGTGTGCAGCTACTCATTAGGCCGATTGGAGACGACTTTGGTTCGAAGTTGAATTATACGATCGCAGTTGACTCCTGGGGCCTCCCGCAATATTTTGGATGTAGTGATGAATGGACTCGTATTGTTTTATCAACGAAATAAATGAATAGGTCAATAAGGAAAAATACGTTTCTTAAAAAAAGTATTTTAGAATATAATATAATTAAAATATCGTGGTACTTCGGTAACAATACATTGGTCCATTTATGTTTTCTCAAACACTTTAAAAGAATCACCAGCAACACAAACTCTTTCTAGACTTCAAAAAATATCTTCTTACTCGTAGGTAAATACTTCCCTCAATTTTTCCAGGGGTCTACAATTTGCATACAAAATTATGCATATTTAATACTCATGTATGGAACAAACATAACTTTACACACATCCAACTCAGAGAGACGAGTATTTGCTTACCTAATCTCAACTGTTTACTCTGAGTAACGTCTATGTCAACCGCACAGTTAAATTGGTAGCACTATGCGGATCCTACAAAAGAATTTTCTCGAGGCTAACTCTATTTCCTTGGCGATTACTCTTTGTAACCGTTACATAAAGGATATTAGGTCCCTGGAAATGTTGTTTTTAAACGAGGCTAATCCTACAGATTAAGTTTAGTACGTATAACGTCGGAGGATAAATATCCCTGGCTGAAATCGAGATTTAAGTTTCATGGTTTTTATTTAAACTATAAAACATTGTAGCCTAAGTAAATGTATTATCAATAGCGGAAAAGCTAAGGACTAATCTCTGTGGTGGTGTGGACATGTCATGCGGAATCAAGTTTGCAAGACAAAAGGAAACTACTAAGAAAACGGTAGAACGGATTAGTACGCGAGAAACAATATCATAAAGTTAGGGTTGTCAATTAGTCAATAAAAAATTGCCTTATATCAGATGAAATAATAATAACTTTATTTTTACCTACGACGGAATGGAGAAGGTATATGCGTTTAGGGTGAGAGGTTGTTAATGCAACGGTGGCAAGCAGGCTTATGTAAAAATACAACGTAGCATAAAGGTGTTTACGACTCCAGTTATATTTATGTGCGTCGTTGCTGTCCCTTCATTAATTTAAATATTTTTTACGGGTCAGTTAGAGATAAATGCAAGTCCTTCGCTCTCAATACCGCGCATCATCGGGAGCTCTGGTGACCTGACCAAAAACGGTAAAATAGTAACTTTTTGGACGGGCATTTTGGCAAATCGTTAGGCGTTAGGGTACTTATCAATTGATCATCCATCAAACATCGTGAGGAAACCGGTGTAATTCTAACGAGGTCTAATTTTCCATCTGGATTGGAAGGTCTGATTGTAGCGCTTCCGTGACCTACGCCAAATATTTGGAATAGATGCCAAAAGCGGCCTTCAGATCCCTCTAGGGCTCAACCGGATGAGCGCTATGAGGAAACTGTCCTATTTTCAAAAATTCACATATGATAATTATGTCCAGCTTTAAGGGTAATTGGGTAACTTCTAGAACGAGGGTTAGCCAAATCAACTATCATTTTCCCTAAAAGAAACATTTAAATAGCAATATTACGCTGTACACAAGGCAGTTAAATTTCAATCTTATATCATGATAACAATGGTAATTAATATGTGTCTTCAGGGCACCTGTCGACCACTGGGACTTTTACCTTACCTTATAAAACAAGGCATCAAAGACACGTCACTAATAATAATAAACTATTGGAAACGAAAGATCAAAAATGATTATGCAATTGAAACAAAAATAATCCACCAATCCAATTATTTACTGAAAATAACGAAACTGTTTACCACGTTGGCCACTCTTCACTCGCGGAACGAAATACTTTGAGATTTATTGAGTGTTTCATAAAAATCAGTATTCCGCAATGTAAAAATATCGGATTTTGTAAACAGTGATTTCGAAGTTACTTTTGTGTAACCACGGCAACAATATTTTATCAATAAAGTATATGTGGTGATAAAATCATTATGGTGAGGACAATTATTTTTTCATCTTTTGAAATTTTTTCGCGATATTTCATTAAGTGATAATTCACACGTCATGTAAGGGTGTCAGGATTTGTTTAATTTGTATTTAAATAATATATATATTTCATGTTTCTTGCGAAACTTACACTTTTTTATTGATATACCGTTATGTAAACCAAATTATTTTTCTAATAAATGTTACTTGTTATTTCTACTACCTACGTTTTTATTATTATTTTCAAAAACATATAGTAATACAGTTTATTAGTTGGAGAGGCCGCATCATCATTTTTATACGCCTGATGTACATTTATTTTTTAAACATACAACTTACCTGCTTATTAATTAAAACATAAATACAAATCTGACTAAATTACAAATAAGAACAATGAAGGTCACTTTACTAATATATATCTTTTTTTATTAGGTACTGCAATGGATTTTGATTTAAAATGCTCAAACAAAACTGGATGCGAATCGGAAACTTTAAAAAAACATGTTGTTTTACTTGTTTTTATCGGTATAAATAACTGAAGTCGCATGAACGCATATGGTTGTTGAACAAATTTTATATTGGCTACAAAATCCAATAGTTGAAAAGTTAGTATGTAACAACACGTACGTAGTGACGCCGAATGCACTTTAAGTCGCTCAAATCTATAACGTCATAACCACTTCACATATCACATTGAATGATTAACCGTATTAAAGCACAGCAAGGTCTTTTATTCAAAAATATGTTACAAGATATGAGCTTGCAATAGCTAGGTTACAGTAACCATAAAGCGAACAATGCTGTGGAAAAATCGCTCATGTTTTTGAAGTGACAAACACTGTGTTACTCAGATAACATTTTAAAATATTCGTTATTGCTTTTATCACAATGTTTTGGCACATGCAAGTCTGTTTAGTTTTTATTTATAGTGTTCACCATATATATTTGTCTATATTCTCTGTAGTTTTTCTTTTCCTTGAAAATGGGATTGCTCTAGGCCAGCATCTAGCAAGGGGGGCAAAGATGAGGGCGACACGACGGTGAAGCGAGCTCACCCAGAAGATTTCCATTCACTCGTGCCTTAAGAAACGACTAGGTTTTATGAACTCGATACAGATGCTGACAAAGCATATTCCCTATCTTTTCATAGTTTTAGTTACGCACTCCAACAGCTTGTTTTTACTACGTTTTCTTACAAAATTCCACAAAAAGCAAACGGTGTTGTTTTCATCAACATAGTGTGATGTCATTTAAATTGCAATTTTCATTTCTAGCGAACATATATGTCGCTTCGTGTGTTTGTCGAGCGACAGTTACATAGTGCCGAGCCACCGACTTGATACACGACGACAAGGAAGATATGTGTAGTGTCGCTGCCGTTGCTGGCGCTTGCATAATCTTTGTGCAGTAGAACTCACATGTGTAGTTATATCGCTTGCCAACCGCCATTGTATATTTTTAGTGAACATTTAAAGCCTTTTGCTAGACAAAAAAATATTTTGTTTTCAGACAATAAACACACTACAACTGCGATGTGTTACGCAAGTTTCATCGTATGTTACCTAGCCGACCGCGAAAACGCCGAAACTTGACTCCCTTCGGCCAAAATTCTTCATTGGTAAAGGTCGATAGGTCTTGGTGGAGGTTTTTAAGTACATAAAATAGGTGTATTATGTCTACCTTACAGAAGAGCGCAGCCATAATTACACCACTACTTTTCTCTGTTTGGTGTTGTGTTTTAGTAGTGAGTATAAGGTCATCCTAGCTCCCGAGGATTTACTGTGTTAAAATTAAAATACATGACGAATCCTCACATAGTAAATTGTCACATATTTGACAAAAAATTATAATAATAATAAATTATTTTTTCGGAGCACAGGACATATCACCCATAGATGTTAGTTACAAACAACTCAAATACAAAACAAATTACTTAGGCACATTAAATTAAATTAAACTAAGTTAGTAAAATACAAATAAGTTAAATCTAGGTAAATTCAGTTACAATTAATCTGTATGCTTGAGAAATAAAACATTTGTTTTAATTCTTAACTTTCATTAAACTATATGCCCATGCATGTGTGACATAAGGACAGCCTGAATGGCACCATAAATCTTTCATTCACTTTTTGGTACGGAATCCTAAAAATACTACACAAGCTGAGCACTAATTTTGAAGTCAAAATGAATTTGACAACAAATTTTATTTACCATACGTTCGTCACAAAATACACAAAAAATAATTTAAAAAATGTCCTTGACATAAAAAAACTTAACTCGTTAGCATACTATGCAGCCAGAATGCTAAAAAGGTATAATGAATTGTAAGATCAACGCTATGCTCAGTCTTTAGAGGTCATCTAAACGAGATGGACATTTAAACAAAGCTAGAAATTATTATTAGGGTAATTATTATGAGCGCTTACTAGTTGACACTTTCAATCTTAATTCTGAACAATTGGCGGCGACAATAGGTGTTTACTATTGGGCATGAAGGTGTGAAATATTGAGACCTTTACTTTAGTTGTGTCAGTGTTAATTCTGTATTTATTAGTGAAGTTAGGAAATTATTGACCAAGTTTTTTCTAATTGTTGTTAAGTCAAAAGTTAATCAAAGCTCACTTAGGTACTAAACAGTTTTTGGGGTTTTAGCCGACTTTCAAAGATGAGGTAGTTTTGTAAGTAAAAAGTTAGGGTCGTTTAAATTAAATAATTAAGTTTGTTATTGGCTTTTTGTGCTCAGTCGGTATAATACCTTCGTTTTTTAAGTGAAAAGCATCCATCTCCATTTTCGTTATATTATAATAGTAGGTGGAGTAAAACTAATATTAAAATGAACACCCCCCTGGTAGTCATTCTTTCAATTTCTGTGTATTGCGCCTATTACGCTTGTACATCAGATGAGAGTGTAAACATACAAAAAAATTGTTAGTTTTTTTATATTTCAGGTTTAGTACAAGAAAATGGCCCCAGTAACGAAGAATAAAATATTAAAATTCCACCCGGACACAATACTGGCCGTTCGAGAGGCTTGCAAATTGGAAAGTGCTAGGAGGAGAGATGAAGCGGTCGACTTACTCCAAGAATGGATCCTGAAGCAACCGCATTTTGTCAAAAAGGAGTACAGTAAGTAGGAACAGCCTCTTTATAACAAATTTTAAATTTCATTCACTTTGTAATGTTCGTTCAATCAGAAAAAGCATAAACGACCCCGAATTACACGGATGTCCGTAACAAAGGACTATATATTAAGAACATATATTATATGCAACGAAACAACTAATTCGGGAAGCCGACCCGCAATAAAAATAGGATAAGGCCGGAAAAAGAATTTTGCATAAGTATAGTTATTCGATTTCACTTTTTTTACGTGCAGTCAAAAGTACAATAAATTATGATCAATAATATTATTTAATACTCATTACAAGAAATACAAAATAACTAAGTTATTAAACAAAACAATGTATTCTGATCTTTTTGAGGATGTTTCTACCAATGCGCAATTGCACATTACCTACGCCCTGTTTACAAATGTGCAAGAATTTCATGTAAGTTTCATTACATTTAGGGCTACGTAGGTATAACGAGCTAAATTTATCATCAAAACCCGCAATATACTTGAAGTATGTAATCAGGGTTTCTCACCTTGCATATCATCATCACCTCTCGTTACAGGTCGCAGTTACTTGGAAGCCATATTAATAACAACTAAAGGTCACGTAGAAAAGGCGAAGAGTCGAATTGAAAAGAGCTGCACAATGCGAACATTCCTGTCGCATCTTTTTGAGAAAACAAACGCTAAAAGTGACTTTACGGAATTACACAATATTATGTAAGTTTTAAGACCCGCGTTTTTTTAAATCAAAGAAACGTTAATTATTCAGATCTAAATGCACTAACGACTGTTAAGTAAGTCTACTTCTATTTTACTATGTTATGTTCCGAACTGTTTTGTATTTTCATTGAGGTGTGTAATAAACGTATTATTTGTATTGTAACGTAGTATTTGTATTGTATTGTATAATCTGTATTTTGTTCACTGGGTATATTTAGATGTTAAACATTGTTTTGTTGTATATTGTTTTCAGTAAAACTGTAACTTTACCAAGCCTAACGGAGGATCACTACAGGATTTTCTTAGTGAAACTAACTGGAAACACAATGACACCCGGATTTGATCTATTGGATTTTTTTAAATTTTGTGTTATTGTAAGTTGTCATATTTTCTATTACTTATATCTGCAGAGACCCTAATTAAAATTATCGTTCTTATTTATCTACGTACCATATGTATCAGGTTTGGTTTAACGCTTTTGTACTACGTAGTAGAGAATGTTGAATGGCAGCAGGTCCGCTGTTTGCAATATTAACTCATAGTACATACCTGTTGTATAAGTAGGCAATAGCAATCAGTCTCTCTGTTTATCAATGGTTTATAATTTGGTTATTGCTTAGAGCATTTAAGACTGAAGACGCCATTGATATACTTATCCCTCTTCCAAAGAAAGAAAGAAAGAAAGAAATAAATAAATAAAGAAAGAAAGAAAAAGAATACATTTATTCGTGACAAACACATGACAATTTCAAACAAAACTACTTAACGAAATTTTCCACGAAATGGTCACAACTCAGCGTGAAAATGTGAAGAGCTCCGTCAAAATGCCTTTATGTGCTGTTTTGGGGGGCAAAAAACGTTTAGTTTTGAAATTTATGAAAATATGAATTATCATTTCACGTGCACATATATTTTCGCTTTAATTATAATTTTCTGAACAACTAAACTTTTAATTCAAATCATAAATCGAACATCGATTCCCAAGTCGATTTAAAAATATTCGTATTTGACCATCATTCCTGGTCGTTATTTTGACATCAAACGTCATCGTAGCTCAGGCCATAAGGACTACAGTCTATAAGAATTCCTAGGAAATGTGATCCTTAGTGACATTGGTCAATTTAGCCATGCGATAAAAGCTGGTAAGGTCTAATTTTGTTACTATAATTCAGTGTTTTGAGTGTGCGTTCTTTATGGTTCCCCCCAAAATTTGACGAAATATTTTGTTCAAAAAGATGCGCTGAATGCGTCTCCTGTCTTTAATGCTCCAAGGGTGATTGATTACATTTTTGGTTCATAATTGCAATTTCGAGGGCCACTGTAGCCGAGCGATATAGCACGCGACTATCAATCTGGAGGTAGCGGTTTCGAAACCAGATCGGCATAGTACTTTTATCTCATGAACGCAGGTAAGCTATGGTTGTGTGTTGAGATAATTATACGCACATATTGTGTGCGTCAGCGTAGAAGCGATGTGTTCTCTTGTCTTGTTCGCATGTGTCACAACTACAACTACTGCCACTGGGTATTTCTAAAAACTTGTGTACGAAATATTATATGATATTTTGGTTGAGGAAAACATCGCGAGGAAACAGGTTTAATAACAACAAGGTCTAGTTTTCCGTTTGGTTTGGAAGATCAGATGTATCTTTCCTAAAACTGGTTTCTACGGCAAATCTGCTTCTTAGAGCATAACAGGGAAAACGCCAGGAAGATGAAAAAGTGATTCAAATTTTACTTCATCACAGAGAGTTTTAATTGGTATTTTATTTGAAATGATCTTTAATTTCATAAATTATACCTTGAAGATTTTAACACTAAATAGGCACGATGCACGGTTTGATTTCTCTTTTCTAATACGAACAGCAAAGGAATGGAATTTGCTCCAGTCTTCTGCATTTCCAGTTAATTATAATCCAAGCCTCTTCAAGGCAAGTTTGAATAGGCTATTACTGAACTAGCGAGCTACATATTAGGCTTTGTCACCGCTTTCCATCAGGCGAGACTTAGGCCAATCGCTGATCAGTCATTCATAAAAAAAAGGTATTATTTCCATGCCATGCTACACAACATGAGCAGTATCTCTCACATCTTGACCAGTAGAAAGAGATACAATAACACAGATTTAGATGCTAACGAAATAATTAATAATAAGCTTATTAAACTGGTAGTTATAGACATTTCCTGTTAAATCATAGTTGAACAGCAAGTAAGAAATTTAGCAGTAACTTTCTTAAGGGTTCAGTACCTCAAAAGCAAAAAAAAAAACAAAAACGGTCATAGGATCACTCGTGTGTCTTATCTGTCAGTTCGTCTCCGACATCATAAACATGTAGGTATACCTAGTTTTCGACTTTGTCTTGTCTCTAAGCAATAAAGTGCTAGAATTTATGCATACATGGCGCTGAATATACTTATAATCTAATTTTCCAGCTAGCTGAATACATCAAACTGCACGATTATTGCCAAGGATTCGTCATAATTTTGGATCACAGAACGGCAAGCGTGACGGACTTTGTGACCAAAATTAATTTGAATGACTTGCGAAACGTCATCGCGCTTATGACGGTAAGTCGAGAAATTATAACTAGTAATTTTATAAAATGTTTAATCGAGGTCATAAGTAGCTGGACACTGGTATTCCACCCGTTGGACATTTAGTATGACAGTTTAAACATGCCGCTAAAGCGACAAGTCACAGTATAGGAAACGTAAACACGTACCCTTTTGACCCTTGTTTTCAAAGTGATAAGAGCAGAAGGTAGGTACGTGTTTCTATTTCCTTAACTGTACAAAGGTACCATGCCTAGATGGTAAAAATATTATTAATAAAAGTCTATAACCGTTAGCAAAATATACATCGAACACGGAAGTAAATGTTAAGACAAGGCTCATTCAGAGATCTGACGAAAATATTGATTTTTGAGATTTCGGTGTGAAGAAATTACACCACAAAAAAATTACTGTAGACTGAAAAATAAACATAATAACCAAACAGCATATTGAAAAGTACCTTGGTAACTCTGTCAAAAAATTCTAAATATCATCGTAAAAATAAACTGAATGCTGCCGATTTTGTAATTGTCAACGACAGTGATATTTTTTTTACAAAATTATAGCTTTTTCATTGTTCTAACACAATAACTGGATACATAATATATAAGTGATCCAGTATTCCAATAATTCATAAGTGATCCAGTATTCCAAAAATCAATTAAAATGTCCTAAATATTTACGAAACTACGCGCAGAGCTTCCGTAGAAAGCGGGATGGTTAATTGCAAACTCACGCGTGTTAGAGCGGGATTTTTGCAATGGAATGGCCTTGCCTTAAGCCCTTATTTCCCAGTGACGGATATCTCCGGCCAAATAATAACAAAACAATGCTATTGTTTATTTTTTTCGTCGGGAGGATGGGACCGTTTTTAGCGTTCCGTAGCGAAAATGACAAAAAAGAAAACCCAAAAACCCTCAGAAATACCAAGTCCCTTACTATTATTTACCTACTCACCCGGATGAATACCCACTTACTCTTGTATTTGGCTACTATTGATGCTACTTACTATACATGATGCAGACTAATACTCACCACTACGAGTATAGTCTGCGTTTGCAAATTGGTTTAGTCTGCATCAGATATGAATAAAGAATATAATCCTAAGTAGATGTTTCTGAGGGTATTGTTTGGTTTTACCTATTTACTACTAACAAATGGTAGACTAAGCGGTTAAAAATATCTTCACTGAAATATGGTTACATCACGCTAGTTAATTATGATCCAAAACAGACAACTATGGTTCAACCAAAGAACCAAACTGGCATTAGAATGGTACAAAACATAACATTTAACGAAGTCGGAATATTAGGTATCTCTAATTTACCTTCTAAGAACATGTACCAGTTATTTGTACCAAGGAGGGACTAGTTTGGTTGGACCATAGTTGCGTTATTTGAACCATAGTTATCTGATTTTATATGATTTCTCAGGATGGCTACGGAGTCCGCATAAAAAATCTTCACTTCATAACACCTTCAAAGATGATTGATACCCTTTTAGGCATTTTTAAGCAAGTACTGAGTGCCAAATTGTCATCACGTATTCATGTTCATAAGAATGTGGAAACTCTGTACGATTTCGTCCCAAAATCATTGCTGCCCGAGGATTTAGGAGGCGAAGAAAGATCAGTATCCATACTATACGGTAAGAATCATTCAAGTAATGTGACGATATTTGTGTTGACTAAAATGTATTAATTTATCGAAGTACTCGATTGTACAATTTGAACTTAAAAGAAATGAAAACATTTCAAATTGTTCATATCGTGTTATAAATTTGAAAGCAAATCTGTCTGTCTGTTACTTCTTCACGCTTAAACCGCTGATCAGATTTACATGACATTTACCGTGAATGTAGTTTGAGATTCCGGGAAGGACATAGGATAGTTATTCATAGACATAAGATACAAATGAAACTTCCACCCCCTAATGGGGATACGATGGAAGTACGATGTAAACGAGTTTCACACGGAAGAAGTCACGAGAAAAGGCTAGTAACGAAAAATAACACAAAATAGCATAAGTTGAATTATACTCACGGTATGATATATTTAGATTACCTATGTACTGCAAGTCTAGTAGAGCCTCATATAGATTTCGCCCGAATTCAAAAGGCCACATAAGATAGATAAGAAAAATAAATAAGAAAGATAAGATAAATAAAAAAATCATATTGTTATTTCAGACGAATGGCTACAAGAGCTATCCACCGAAGATCATATCGTTCACGTGAAGATGATGAGAGAAGCATGCACTGACGAGAAATTTAGGCTTACAGACCAATTTGACGAAGATATGGGTATTTCTGGGACTTTTAGAACACTAACTTTGGATTAGCATCTTATGAATTTCATCATGGTACACTACAATGTAGTTAATATAAAACAACACAAATCATTCACCTGTTTAAGCGTGGCAGCAATGTCGAAAACCATTCAGCATAATATACATATATCATGTTCCTAAATATTCAAAATTGCATTAGCAGCCAAATATTAGACTGAGAGTTAAAAATAACATTTGTGTAGATACTCCTTTGAAATTGTATCAAGTTAATGGGGGCTATCACGTATGGATTCGCCGCTAGAGGCGCTAGTGTAGCGAGGTCTCCGAAATGTCAAATGTCACTCTTTGTGGTTGTGGTACGCGAGTTAATATCTAATTGGAACAATATGGTGAGTATTTTGCAATACCTGTGCCTTTACCATGAGTTTGCATGACCGTACTCGCTAGCGACTGCGTAAACGATTTAGTATGCCGATTCTTAGTTCTATTGCGTAACCGCCAGAGGCGCTGTACTTTTGCCCATACAAACTTTTACGCAGTCGCTAGCGAGTACGGTCATGTAAACTCGTGGTAAAGGCACAGAGCTTGATTATGGCAAATATGAGTTACGGGTCAATGACTGTCAGTGCTTTGAGACAGTTCTGTCTTTCGGAAACTTATATCCTCCTTTTTCCCGAACAAAACGGAACTGCACTACAATGCGGGATGTTCGATATTTTTACGGTACGGTTTTAAGGTATTAAACATGATTTAAATGCAAATTTCGTTCTCATGTCCATAATAAGCAATAATAATTTTTGGCAGCTGGACCTTACTCGACAGTGGCGCCAACTGGTGAGCACAAAAACGATAGCCCTCATTTGACGTGACAGGCGATATGAAGCTTAGTTTCGTTCCTTGTTCCTTGGGTATACCTTCGCTTAGATACGATTTCATTTCTACTTAAATATCGCGGCACAAGTTTACATTATTCTTTTACAATAATCGGTAATGTGATAGAATGCCGTATAATTAATTAAAAACAAATAACTTGATTGATTGTCGCACCGACAGAGAGTAAAATGCCTTATAAGGACACAACAAAAGGTTCCGAATGTTTAAATTCAGAACAGTCTCACAACCGAGGGCCGCATTTAGAGTTCACTCAGTCAATAGAAAGAGATGAACACCCTACTTGTTTTAATGAAAAGCACCGCGTTTTACGTTTTAAAAAGACTGATTCCGTCTACCATATATTTACTTAAGTATAAGATGTTTCATTGTATAAATTAAAAAAGCGGTCAAGTGCGAGTCCGACTCGCTCACTTAGGGATCGGTACACAGATGTGAACTGGTTCGACCCAGTTAATTCAGGAAAAGATAATTAGGGATGTGACAGACAGACAGACAAAGGGAAACCATAAGGGTTTCTTGTATACCATTTTGGTACGGAACCCTAAAAAACGTGTGGAACAAAATACGTAGAAATTTTTGATTTAGTCTTCATTCTTATTAAAAGGTGTCAAAAAATCAAGAAATACGAAGAAAAAGAAATCTTCATGAAGCTGTACTTTCTTGGAACCAAAGGCGAATACTTCAACTGTACTCACTTTCTATCTCAGGGTTTTAAGGGTAAGGTATTTGGAATTAGTTATGTTATTTTAGTTTAGTTCCAATAAGTTATTTACATAGTTCGGAGAATGTGCTGTGAGTTAAACAATAATTGCTGTCGTTTATATTAATTAATACAGACACTTGTTTATTAAAGGGACTTCACAGCTCTATTCTTTGAAACACAGTGAGCATTAAATGCAAAATTTCTATCTTTTGTTACCGTATGCCATAAAGCGATACGATGGTTCGCTAGCGTTTTCATTCGAAAATTCAAAATGCAAAATTCAAATGTAATTTTTAAAGCAGTTGCCAACGGGTTCATATTGGCTCACATAAAATTCATCGGCCTGTTTTCTGTTGTACTACGAATTCGTACTCCTAATGATCTCTCTTCATACAATTCGTACTAATTCTTTTTTGTTCATAAATTTATATTATTAACTACCGAAGTTATGACGGTTAGTTGTCAAACATTCATTGTCAGAAAATTGCTGACGAAACAAGGGCCTAGTGTGTAACTTGTTCTCCCTGGTTCCCCTTAGCCCCCGACAGTTGGACCCCTCTCTTTCATCCGCATTTGTCGCATAATTGGTTTTAGAAATTCCCGGAATTTCCGACGAGAATTGATGGATTGTTTCCTACAAGTTTGCCTTTGGCAAATTGTTAATTATGATAATGTGTAGGCGTATATAGCGAGTATTTGATATAAGTGTGAATAATTAAACCAGAAGTGTAATCATTAATTAAGAGGAGTTTTAACGTTACATCTAATTAGGACGCCGTAATTATTTTTTGTAAATTTACCAAGCGACAACGTAATGTAACGTGTACCTATATTTTTCTAAGTACAATACAATAGGTAGCTGTCCAAAAAGGATCTCCGGTTAATGATGCACGATTAACGATGTACGATTTTCACAAAGATATCACACCCACATAATGTTTCAGGGTTATTGGAATGAACTAAACCACTTATTTAGGTATTTTACAATTACTGAATGTTA
The DNA here is from genome assembly GCA_963556455.1 of Epiblema foenella. Taxonomy (NCBI): domain Eukaryota; kingdom Metazoa; phylum Arthropoda; class Insecta; order Lepidoptera; family Tortricidae; genus Epiblema; species Epiblema foenella. The sequence continues at coordinate 8,832,966 of OY747100.1, forward strand.
TTATTTATTTATCAACAAGAAATTTACTTGTATTGTCATTATTGTCAAGATAACAGTAGTTGACAGTGTTGATAATGTGAATAGAGAAAATTACTTTGATCCTGACCTTTAACACAACATTTATTGATATTTCGTTTCATTTATTGAACACTTTACAAACCACATGGCAGATAATAATTATTTCATTTTGATAATTTATTTCTTGTGTTTCCATGTAATAACTGGTAGCCTTGTAAATTGCTTAGAATTATTTTAAGATGTACCTAACATTTTGGTGTAACTCAATTTATTTTATTTCTACTTTGTTTTGACAGCAGCTGTCAACCAACGAAATTATGACATTAAAATATCATAATGCACCCAATTAAAGCGCTCCGGAATAAATTGAAATGCTTTTAATGTTCAAAATAAATTCTTCGTAGTGAATTTCCGTAGAGTGAGCGATTCCCAACTTACATCTTAGGCCTTTAAAAATGATATAAAGTTCAAACATATCTTTTCAATACCTAATTAAATCAAACGGTCATGAGATGGGTCATTGTCAGATTTAGGTTCGCGTCTTTTCGGTGGAAATATCAAAAGTTAAGGGCCACAAAGCTTAATTTTGTATTGGTCTAGTAATCCGCATAAACAGTGTTTCTGTAACTATAAATCTATGTAATAATAACATAACTTATATATACATAAGCCGTTAACTATTGACCACCGGATGGACAACTTTTGTTTTTACAACTGGCAATGACCCAGATATTAGCTGTAAAAGTCGTAAAAAGTATGTGTGCGTGTGTGTGTCTGTAAGTATGTGTCTCTGTATTGCAGTCAGGTGGCGATATTAGTATGAATACCATTAATTATATTACGAGTAATAATGGATATCAAGCGGTTGTTTCTCGTAAGCGTTCGCCAACAATTAGTGGTAAAATTGTTGACATCAAAAAGTACTAACGTAATAGTCAGTAAACTAAGTAAATAATTCTTTTTATATTTATTTCTAAATTAACCTTATTTTAGTTCCGTTCCGTTCCAGTGACTCATCCAGCCAGCAGTTCTGCTGCAAGGAAGCGGAGGCGTTGGCGACACCCGGGACAGTGTCGAAGTGGCTAGACGAACTTGCTCAAATGAACGCACTGGCATCGCACAGACAGTCGGCCGGAGGTGCACAGTAACTTTAGCAGCCTCTATCCGGAGCTGCAAGTGCTGCGACAGGGTGGGCGTTCGGGCCCTCTCGATAGAACCTCTACGTCTTCTGCCGCCCTGATGTCTCCAGCTGACCCTCCCGTCCGAGACACCGGAAAGTCAATATGTACACGAGAGGAGTGTAGGGCTTTTGCAGTCAGGAAGAGTATTGAAGGGTTAGATACAACCAGACCGAATACTAGCATCGTGCCCAGTATAAGGAAGAATAAATAAATACGTGTGTTAATATGGATGAAAGGAGAATTACTGCTGTTACTCAGATTCGTGAGTTGAAGGGTGGCCATCGTGGCTTTCATCTTGTTGATGTTCGACGTTGTCTGGTTCGGATTCAGTATCGGTTTCCGGTGTTTTGTATATTCTTTCAGCTTTTTTCTTTATAAGACCCCGGTTCGAAGCAATGGATTTCCAGTAGGCTAGGTTTCTGTTTGTGTAGTGGGAAATTGGTCGGCCAATTTTTCGCTTGCTCTCTCTATATTTCATAGCGGCATGAAGGAGGTGTGGTTGTGGTCGTCTGAGTATATGGCAGTAGTAGTTAAGCATATTTTAGTGAACTTTGTAATGGTCTTACCGTCTAGAATTTCGTGTATTTTCTTTTTCGGAGGGTCTCTGGCGACGCCTAACATTTCCCTAAGTATGTGCCGTTCATATTTTCTATTTTTGTATATATTTGATTATGATTTTGGTATTGCGGAGTGCCTTGTCACATCTGGTTTTTATTGCAGCGCCTGTCGTGAGTTGCCGTTATATACGTACCGAGCTATCTAATTATACTTGTGTCGGTTGTATTAGCACACCGCCTATTCTTTTGGGCTGTCGTTCAGCCACGGGGGGGGGAGGGATCTCTAATGATAAGTTTAGTTTTGGTGAGTAACCTTATTTTAATAGTAAGTATTCTAGGACAATTTGTTTTAATTTAATAGTTGATAACAAAATAAGTCTTTTTAAACCACTTTGTTAAAATCTTAATACTAAAGTACATAGCTTAGCTTAGATTTGTTAATTGAGTCTAAGAAGAAAGAGACTACCGCTTACTGATCCACATGAATAAACTATCAGTCTTTCCATCAATTACGACATATTGGATATCGGTTGCGTCACGTAGGCGCCCGTGTGAATGAAAAATAGTCAAATCATGATTGACATTACAGTTTAAACGAATTTTCGTCTGTTATGTATTTCTAAAGCTAAGTTTCTAAAATACCTTCTCGGACATTGCACATAAATGATAAATCGTGATTGTCAAGAAAGTTCAAGCGAATTTTCATTTATTGATTTTAGGGTTTCGTACCCAAAGGGTAAAACGGGACTCCGCTGTCCGTCCGTCTGTCTGCCGGTCTGCCACCAGGCTGTATTTCATGAACCGTAATAGTCAGACAAATGAAATTTTCACAGATGATGTACTTCTATTGCCGCTATAACAACAAAAACTAAGAAACAGAATACAACAAATATTTAAGGGGGCTCCCATACAAAAAACGTGATTTTTTGCCATTTTCATAGATAATACGTAACCCTTCGTGCGTGAGTCCTACTCGCAATTGGCCGGTTTTTTTGATAATTAAGTTCATCCGTTCATTTGTTAAGAAAATAATAGAAAAAAAATGTTTTTATTGTTTTCATACCTTGATATATCGGTGTGACTTTTGACAAAAAAGGGGGCTTAATGTACATTAGTTTTATATTTAAATGATAATACTAGTATTATTATTCCTTTGTTCAATAAAAGTATTACAGAAAACTTATAAAACTATGATTAGGCGTAAACACTGCCTTGTCAATGTCAACCCATAATATCGTTTATTTTCACTACAACGGTGGCTTTGAAATTCTTGCTAGATAATATAAGAATGATTCTTGAGAGGGTCAATTAAATTGAGAATTAAAATATTACAGCTTTTTAATTTTTTCTCACTAGATGGTTACGAGTGTAGTACTCTAACTGGGGTACGGTGTACTTTTTGTTTAAGGTTAGTAGAATTAGCTGAAAAATATTTTCAAACACCTAAAATATCATTGCCATGGTGCATCAATCGCCATTTTCAGGGCAAACTACCACCAAAAAACGAATTATATATTAAAATCAAGTATTGCAATAAATTATACATCGTTATAATATAATTTATAGATTTGAAACAAAAAAATGAGTTCTCCGTATTTATCGTAGTTTTTTCAAAAAAATATTTCAAAACTTTGTTCGGAGCTCAGCTATCATTCACTTGGTGCCTAATTAAACAGCGCATACATCCTCAACCTTTATGCCTGCCGTACCCCACTAACGTCGATAGTGCTTCGAATGCAGTGGGGAGAGAACGCGACTCATCGCTGGAGCTGACTTATTAAGGTAAATATATGATTCCCCTGAATTTGACTCACTGGATTCCTGAATTATCAGCTCTCTGTATTTTCATAAAATGTATATACTGCAAGTGGAATATGGTGCGTGGTGTAAAGAACAATAAATGAATGAGTGCATAAGCTGACTATATAGTCATTCATGTAGTAGTAACAGTTTGGCCATAATCATTTTATCGTGCCCTTATCGCTTTTCATCATTCCTTTGTAATTTTTCTCATTCCCCTAACAGTTACAATTCAAAGTGGTATATTTCTGTATCAATTTGATCTAAATAGTGATTTCTTTTCAATAAATTTGCTTATTAGTTAATATAATTTCATATTTTTCTGTTACTTGGTAGAAATCTGTTAAAATAAAAAACGCCAAGGGAATGGGATGAATAATGCTATTCTGAAGAATGACCCATAATGGATATTAATTTAAGATATGTCCAAACAAGTCCTTTGTTCAGTGAAGCAAAAAATGGCGTGCTCAGTACTCTCAAAGCCTGTAGAGCCTCGTTTAAATACTTGACTAAATACCCTGGCCACAATACTTGGCCGGTACATATAAAAATAATACACTTGTACAAAATGAGGAGTCTCACAGAGTCATTAACGCGAGTCACAACCGCTGAACTCGGTTTGAGTAGATGTTTTGTACTTGGATCCTTATTCCTTATATATGATTATATGTTAGACTTCTTGTCTGCAAGTTAGGTTGAAATTGTACTAAGCTGCCAAAATTTGATACGACATTTGGACTGACGGATCTTTATAACACCTGTCAAAATGTACGAAATATACTGTCATGTAATTAGATTTTGGCAAATTCGTAAAATAGAATAAGTAAATAGGTAGTTGAATTTACTACCTTGACTCAAAGATCCCAGTAAATAATCTTCTAAGGCCTCCAAATAGAGTTCTGTCTAGTGATGGGCCGTTCTCGAGAAGTTTCCGAAACGAGAGAATGTCGAGAGAAGCTTCTCGGCAAAGTTCTCTTGAAAGGAAATTTTCGAGAAAGTACTTTAAATATGCACATATTTAGAATTTTTATTTTTTATATTTCATGATATTCGTATCGTATGTGCATTCGCAAGACATTTAAGCCTATCTGAGTATTTTAAGGGATAAATTCTCATCGCTCTCGAGAAATTTCCGGGAAAGTTCTCGAGAATGTTCTCCGGAGAACTTTCCGCGATAAATTCAGCATCGTTGAAATGGAACACATTAAAGCATTGAAGGGTCATACTTAGTTGAAAAAACAAAAGTCGTCCCTCCTCAATAGTTAACGGCTTATGTGTATGTTAGCTATGTGTTTATTACAGGCATTTATAGAAACGGAGACACTGTTTATGCGGGTTACTGGTCCAATCCAAAATTAAGCTTTGTAGCCCTTAACTTTTGGTATGTCCACAGAAAAGACGGTTATAAATTGAACACCTATTTCGCAAATATCTGGAGCACGTGTAATTTTTAACAACACTATTCAATAAATTACTTAGAAAACACCAAAACAATGGTATACATAAATTTACACTAACGTGAGACATATTTACACTTAATATGAGAACAACGGTTGGAACTCACTTGGAAAGTCACTATTTGCGACATGTTTCGGACTACAATTGGAGTCCTTCATCAGGTTGAGTGTTATCAAGGCAACCGACCGCACAACACTGCCCTCCGACGCGCACGAAGCTCGCGGGCGGAGGCGGGCGGGGGCGGGGGCGGGGCGGCGCAGTCCTGTGTTAAAGTTGACTGCTCCAACAAGTCCAAGTCGACCGACGGCAGGCACACTGAACTAACTATGTCCACACGTTCATCGTTACACAATTGAAGTCCAGGAATAACAGGCTTCCACGCTGGCGGCAAAACCCAGCTCTTGTCTCTATTAAAATTAGGGCGTCGTCCAATTTCAATAGCCTCGCGGATCTTACGTGGCACAAAACTTTTTTCCCGTGCCAACAGTTTCGCCTTGTCGAAGCGCAAAAAATGAGACGCACCTGTATCGCATGCATGTCCTGCCACCGCGGAGGTCCTGCTGTCCATATTTTTCACACTCCGTATGTGTTCCAATAATCTTGTGGACACATTTCGCCCGGTCTCCAATGTACGCCTTGCCGCAGTCGCAGGGTATCTCGTAAACTCCTGGATTACCCAACGGGTCCTGGTCTTTGGGAGAGTTAAGTAACTGTCTCATCTTGGTGTGGGGACGGAAAATCGTTCTTATGCAATATCTCCGGCGTAATAGGCGTCCAATAGCATCCGTCACCCCCTTTACATACGGTAGGTACGCAGGTACTCTCTCCGCCGTGTGTAAACGTTGCCGTGTACCAGTACCAGCTGCGCGCTGACTCTGTCTTCAGCTGTACCCATTCCTTTCTAACACCTGCCTAACATGCTGCAGCTCATCTTGCACGTACTGCGGGTCACAAAGTCGCAAGGCTCTGTTGATCAGCGCACGCGGAACAGAAGACAGATGTACGGGGTGATGGTGTGAGTCAGCTTGCAAATAACGGTCCGTGTGTGTTGACTTCCTGTACACTGTATGAGTCAGACGGCCACGTTCTCGTTGCACCAAGACATCAAGAAATGGAAGCATACTATTGCATTCCTTCTCTATAGTAAACTTTATTTTGGGATGCAGGTTATTTAAATGTTCTAGCAGTGGTTCCACGTCCCCGACCGGTACCACTGCGAAAACATCATCCACGTACCGCCACCAAAACCTCGGTCTATGCGGATAACTCTCCAATGCTCTCCGTTCAAAATCCTCCATAAAAATATTGGCCACTACTGGCGCTATTGGAGAGCCCATTGCCACACCCTCGATTTGTAGGTAGTAGTCACCCCGCCAGACGAAATATCCACTGGTTAAACAGAACTCGATGAGCCTCATGTACTCGGTAGGTAAATCATTATGAGCAACGATTCGTTTAATAATTTCTATTGTCTCCAATACCGGCACATTCGTGAATAAGGAGGCTACATCAAAACTCACCATTAATTCGTCCTCGTGCAACACCACACCCCCCAGCATACGTACGAAGTGGGCAGAGTCCCGTACAAAACTGAACGTGTTACCAACACATGGCTGAAGCACATCAGCTAAGAAACGGGACGCCTTGTACGTAGGGGAGTCTATCTGGCTCACAATGGGTCTCAGGGGCCAACCAGGCTTGTGGATTTTAGGTAACCCATAGATCTTAGGGGAAGTAGGGTTCAATTGTCGCAATTTTCTCGCCTGGTCTCCAACAGGGATTGCCCTTACGATATTATTTAGCTTAGTTGTCACACGATTCGTAGGGTTAACTCTCCCAAAGACCAGGACCCGTTGGGTAATCCAGGAGTTTACGAGATACCCTGCGACTGTGGCAAGGCGTACATTGGAGAGACCGGGCGAAATGTGTCCACGAGATTATTGGAACACATACAGGTGTGAAAAATATGGACAGCAGGACCTCCGCGGTGGCAGGACATGCATGCGATACAGGTGCGTCTCATTTTTTGCGCTTCGACAAGGCGAAACTGTTGGCACGGGAAAAAAGTTTTGTGCCACGTAAGATCCGCGAGGCTATTGAAATTGGACGACGCCCTAATTTTAATAGAGACAAGGGCTGGGTTTTGCCGCCAGCGTAGAAGCCTGTTATTCCTGGACTACAATTGTGTAACGATGAACGTGTGGACATAGTTAGTTCAGTGTGCCTGCCGTCGGTCGACTTGGACTTGTTGGAGCAGTCAACTTTAACACAGGACTGCGCCGCCCCGCCCCCGCCCCCGCCCGCCTCCGCCCGCGAGCTTCGTGCGCGTCGGAGGGCAGTGTTGCGCGGTCGGTTGCCTTGATAACACTCAACCTGATGAAGGACTCCAATTGTAGTCCGAAACATGTCGCAAATAGTGACTTTCCAAGTGAGTTCCAACCGTTGTTCTCATATTAAACAATGGTATAGTATAAGATAAGTGTTATCTACATGTAAAGGGTAGGAGTACAGGGAAGATGACCGGTTCCTTTTGTTTTAAAAACTACCTGAGGTGGCTCATGATCCCCTTCCGACGTAAACGTATTTTCAATTATTTTTATCTTACAAGATGTAACCTACAAGTTAAATATTGAATTGAAGGAAAAGAATTATTTAGTATTTCACATTTCAATACGAAGTAATTCATAAATAACATACTTAACTATTTAAGTACTTATTTTACTTTCTTTGAATTTGATTAAGTTGTTTGATTTATGGACATTATTACACTGCTAATTGTTCTATAATAAAAACATGAGATTAACTTGAGAACAATTTCGAGAATCTTCTCGGGAATAAACCGAATTCCTCGCTTTTAATATGCATAACAATGAGTCGAAAGCAACATATGTAAGCCAAAAACTAAATATATCATATAAAAGATTATTCGTGTATTTAAATAATAATAATATTCTAATTAATTAGTGCTTTTCCTCAAAAATTCTATCCAGATTTTTTCTCCGAGAAAGTTCTCGGGATCATTCCCGAGAGTGAAGAGAATTTAGGCTTCAGAATCGTCTGTTTAGAAAAAAGGCTTCAGAATATTTATCAATCTGCTAAAGCAAGAAATTAATAAAAGATAAATATCTATATTGTTCTGACTTCATGTACTTTCTCAGAAATTTCCGCTCAAGAGAACTTTCTCGAGAATCATTGAGAATTCTCACGGAAGCGAATTCTCGAGAGCGAGAATGTTCTCCTCGGCCCATCATTAGTTCTGTCGTTATGCAAGAATTGAAAAATCATCTATCTCTTAACTGCAATAAAGGCGTCTTGGTAGTCAGCCGCTTGGACTCGCACGAGTGATGCGCATATTTTTGAGTTGTGTCCGTATTGAATTTAGTTTTAGATAACGGTTTAAGTTATGCCCTCGAATTATTAAGTTTAATTCCTTAAATACAGTGAATCCACCGCCTGACTGCAACACACAGGCATTATAGTCAGGCAGCGATTAAAGTATTCGGGTGACAAGTGGAGCAAACTCTGTTGTCCCCAGTCTGCCCTCAAAACGCTAGCGCTCATTAAAGAGTGATTTCCAGAAATACAATGCTTTGCGTCTGACCTTTTAACAAAGGTCAGGTGTCTCCACACCAATCTGAGGTTGTTTATATGATGGGTTGAATTTAAGATATCCGGGAAGAATGGTAACTTGTTTTCAGTAATATTTCATCAAAGAAGCGTATAGTAAAGAGGTAAAGGTACTCATAAACTAAGGATCCATGTTAATATTTCCACCAACTTTGAATGGTGTAGAGGAGCGAATAAAATACACTAGGCACTTAAGCGATAAGACAACCTGTTGTTAAATTCTATTTTAAGCCTAATGTTCTGTACTGTGTTCTTTTTGAGGTGTGCAATAATAGTACTTTATGCAACGGTGATATAAAAAGGATCCAAAAAGTCGAGTGGAGTGGATTCCGTTGTGAGCTTTGACGAACATCGCAAGTAAAGACACCACGATCCTTTTTGAGCCAGTTATACCAACGGTGTATACATACGATACTTTTTCTACGACTCGTGTCAAATAAATAATTAACCTTTTCAGGCGCCATATTTTCCCTTAGTAATTATGCAAGCTTACCTACGCAATGCCTTCAGGAATGACGTAACTTACTATTTTTAAAAGAATTAATGTACCGTACATATTTTCTACACGAACACAAATAAAGTCGGTTTATTTAAGTAATGTCAATTGTTTATCAGCTTGTTGCAATCGTTTGTCGACGACGCCAAATTATAATATAATTTCGCCGTGAAATTTGTTATTAAGTTTTGTTTATTTATTTTCTCGCAATCGAAGTGAACTATATAGTGGTGATGTTCTCATTTCTCTCATTTTAGACCCTTATCATACAATCCACTATTATACTTCGCACACTTCTATTACTTTTAGGAATACAAGCGAGCGAGCATTTCAAGCCCATTGGCTCAACCATTTCGAAAAAATTGACTGAGAATCCATGCCCGCGGTTTATCCGTGAAAAGGTAAGTCACAGACAGAGTTACTTTTATATTCATGTAAGTGAAGTTGATCTTACTTCACTTAGTTTTACTGCGCAATAGTTTTAAGGTACCATTTGGACCGATTCAATCTGTGCTGGACATTGACATTTGGAGTGACTTGTGAGAATACGTTTTAGCGTTTTTGTTTAAAGAAGATTTGTGAAATGAATGGCTTCAAATGTTGTTTCTCTTTACAGTTAAAAAATTTACTTGTTTTTAAGTTTATTGTAGGTTATTCTGCTATGAATACGCGGCTGTTAATAATAAAGATGTATTTCGGTTTACAGAGCAACACAATTGAATTTTTATTTCACCGTTTCAGTTTTGAAGGAAATAATTACAAACGACACATTATGTTTATAATAATATGACCTCTTTATTCACAGATCTTAATAAACCTCTGCTAACTAAAATGTCTAATTAAAATAGGTTCGATGAACGGTTAACAATAAGGGAGTTAGTATGCATGTTTTGTATCGGAATCGAATGACTGTTGTATCGAATACGTTTATAATATAAATGCCCTTCCCTAATTCCCACACATACGATTGTAAGCCGAAGTCCAATTGATTTCGCGAATATTTCCATTTTAATGGGGCCATTTGTAAAGCCTGGAACCGATGGGGTGAGCCGTTTTTCTTTTGAACGGGCACGGATCGGCATTAGGATTAACGTTAATTTACAATTTTTAAGTAATTATAGTATTGTAGCGTCGTTGAGTGAGATTGAAAGGTATTGATTTAACTACTTATACAATTTAATTCGGGCACATAAAGGTCATACAAATAGCTTAGCATTTTTTTGTTAATTCAATATCCATTATGTATCTAATGACCGTCAGATACAGAAAGCAAGGCTAATACTGTAAAAAGTTGCAATAATAAACATTTAAATATCTAAGAATTAAGACAACATACACTTATACTCGCTCCCTACATGAATGCATGCTCTGACCAGGATTCGAACACGGAACCGTTTTAGCTTCATAAGCTACGGCCCAACAAAGAAAAAAGCTGTCTTATAAATTGTGGGGAATTAGTTATATAAAACACAAAGTAACTGATAAAAGCATATTTATAAAACAAGCCAAAAATACAAGACAAACACAATATTACAAGAAAATTCGAACATGAAACAATTAACGTTATTACCAGCATTTTAAGCAGTATTATTATTTTGCAATTTACTCGTATCCACTTAAGGTCAAACTGCAAAATTGGACTCCAATTTCATCACCCAGAATAAATTTGAACTGTCAAAGCAATAAATAACACTCTCGTTATCTGTAATATTCATCAATTACCTCGTAATAAATTAAATGAGAGTCCAACCTGCTGAACTAGACTCGTATTTCTTCACTTTATTTCGGCCCACGCAAAAAGTGAAATATGACGATATTGATAGAGATAGTATTTTTGTAAATATACGGCTCTTACATCTCATATTTTATATAATAAAAATACGCTAAAAGTTGGAAATTTAAATCTAACTGAATTCTGGTTGATAATAATATATTAAAGCTTAAGTAGTTAGTTAATAAGAGAATACGTAATTCATACTTTCATACTAATATTATAAATGCGATAATAGCGCTGTCTGTTAACTTTTCAAGCTGAAATTGGGACTGACTTTGCTAGAGAACAGACCTTTTTTTGCGTGGAGTTGTTTCGTCACATACTGTAAGAGGTTAAGAAACATAGAGAATTACATTTTCGGCTACATATCATCAGTATCGTCACGATACACCTGGTAGCGATATCTCCTTTTATGATTAATACCACTGGAATCACGACCTAGAATAACAGAGTCTTGAAAGAAAAGCAATATCTTTGAGACGAACTCTTCATCCGTTAAGACAACTGGAATCACAGCCATGATAATACTTAAATCCAAACTGAGAATATTTAAATTTTACCTTTACAAAACAATCAATCTTATAATTGCTTTTTACATTCCAGACGAAAAATGGTTTTATAACCAATAATATTAAACAGTAAACAATTGTCATCAAAGCAAACGATTTATAAATATGTTTCCGCTTACATTTCCTTTTTATTTATAGGGTCCCGTATCTCAATAGAAAATAACCTTTATAACGATCACTTCCTTCTCCGTATGTCTCTGCCTCGGACACGAATCCTTTTCTGAGAGACGCGCTTAGGAATCAAGTTGAAATTAAAATCAAATATGCGTTGGTATCTAGGTTTTTGATTTTTAATTTCTGTATAGTCTGAAATTCATTGGAGCAGTAAAAAAATCAAAGTTCAAGGTTAATCAATCAAAAGATGCGGCCGTTTACGCCACATAGGGCAATTTTCCGTTGCCTCACCATCATACATCCGTGAAATCACTCGACGGTCCCAAGCGCTGGCGATTGCCCGCATTATGCTGAGATGGTACCGTTTCGAGATAACACAACTTTATTGTTTATTTTCATATTCTATTTTGCTGTGTTAATTGTTGTCTTTGTCTCGAATAAATATTTCTTATTCTTATTCTCATACATCCCACTGCTGGGCACAGGCCTCCTCTCATCGATGAGGGGCCTACAATTATGAAATTTGGCAAGATGCTAGTTTATTTTTTATAAGTTAAGGAATATTTCCGGAAACTCTGATTTTGTAACTATATCCCATAAAAAATACTGTTTGAACGTAACCAGCATAAACTCAGACACTATGCGATTATGAACAGTACCTATTTAAAAGCAGCCCACAGTGGGCTAAAATGCTTAACCCTCAAGATCATACCTAGAGTAGATATATAATCGTAGTAGCCAGAAAAGGAGTTGTTCGTCGCATATAGATTCTGTTGTAATCATCTGTAAAGTAAAGTATTTATTCATTGTAAACTGTGTTTATAAGGTCTTAAAGTATAAGTAGTGCTAGAAACAACAGATACACTCATAATCATCAATCACTCTTTATTCAGATTCTGTCAAGATAAACGAGGCCTAATGATGATATTCAAAGAATATAATACTCATTTAGTAACTATATGCAAGTAGGTACGGTACCGGCTCTTTCGTGCGCAAATTCGACCCACACTTGGCCGGGTTTTTCCGTAATCAAAAAAAAAATCACCCATTCTTTTTCCCGTGATTCGTTTATTCTAACAACAAAACGAATTTGCTCGATTTCACTCGACCTATTATTTCAGGGATTTTTTTATTCGTGCCTATTTGTTCCCGACGTATTACACAGCCATAATGAATGTGCGAAGGCTTTGATTTGTACTCGGGCTTTTTGGAAGCAAAAATTTTCAATTTTATTTACAAAACGTATTTTATTGTTACACAAATTATTCATTACTTTTAATCAACGTATTCGTATTTTATTTTTTACCTTACAAACTTACTTGTGGTTATAATATAAGAGGAAATAAATAAATGGTAGATTAATGACGGTCACTCTTAAGACTCAACCTCAACACAGCGTATTTTGGGAACTGGCGAGTTCTGGACACCTTACTAATTTGGCACGTTTACATCCATTGACCGTTCTATAGATTTCAAATTCAAATTCAAATGGTTTATTGCTTTTTATGTGTACATTTTAATCGTAATATAAACATATATAGTATCAACATGAACCCTGTGAGGGTATAGCAACGCAACTAAGACTTAGGTTGGTACATGCTAAAAACTTAGGCATAATTTTTTATACAAAATAAAATATTTATATATATGTTTATATGAGTCTTACTTATTAATTTAAGAACTCTTTGACGAAATAGTATGATTTATTGACAAAGTGCCGTTTTAATTGTGTTTTAAATCTATGTTTGTTAGTTTCGTCCTGTAATGTCTTCGGGATTTTATTAAATATGTTAACTGACATAGCAAATGGACCGGAGTGTATCATTTGCATTTTTGAATTAGGTCGAGCTAATAGGCTTGGGATGTAGATGTGACGGACGAGTGTACTGTGGGAAAAGGGAAATGTTGTTTTTACTTATACGTTTTTAACATATACATTGCTGGTAGAGTTAAGATATTGTGCTTGATGAAGTGTTTTTTGCAGCTTGTCATATGATCAATGTTCGTAATAATTCTGATGCATCGCTTCTGGAGTATGAATAATTTCGTTGAATCAAAACGTTGAATTTCCCCGCAATACTGTGCCATACTGTAGCCATGCATTTGCGTAAGCATAGTAGGCACAAATGGCTGTTTTAATATCGGTGCTCTTTTTTAGCTCGTATAGCTCGTATGTGAATCGGTTCAGCTTTATAGATATTGAATTTACGGGTTATTTCCAATTAATTGTTGTATCAATGTGTATACCCAACAGCGAGAAGGATTTTATGCATTCTAATTTTGTATTTTGAAATTGTAAATAATCTACATGTACGTTTCTGATAGGGCTTAAATTGCATAAGTTTTGTTTTTGTAAAATTTATTTTCAGGTTGTGATCATCTAACCATTTAACAATATTTAAAAGCGTTGAGTCTAGGATATCGTTTAATTTTAGCTCGTTTTGACAAGCTATAATTAGTAATTAGTCATCGGCAAAGAGGATGCAAGAATGTTCAATAGTTTTGGGCAAATCATTTATGTATATTAAAATAAATTACAGCCATGAACACTTCCTTGTGGTATTGATCGAGTAACTTTAACTGTTTCTGACTTAAATTTTTGTATAGTACCGGATATATGGTTATGATACTGTACTTTCACGCATTGGGTACGTCCTGTGAGATAAGATAGGAACCAATTATATGGAGGACCTCTAATTCCTATACCGAACAACTTTTGAAGTAGAATATCGTACAAAACCCGATCGCAAGCTTTGCTCATATCTAATAAAGCACTAATGGCATATTTTTTGATATCAATAATATTTAATATCTCAGTATATACTTAAAGACTCCGATCAACCAGATCGGCCTTTATATTTATAATATTTTGAATTTTTCACAATACGAGTATAAGCGGGTTGACATTGCTGTTTCAAATATTTTTGAGAAGGTAGATAAAAGAGCCATAAGTCGATAATTACTACATTCACTTTGGTCACCTTTTTTAGGAACAGGTTTAATGATGGAAATCTTTAGGAGGTCTGGAAATATACCTTCAGTAAAAGACTTATTGATAAGAAACGTCAACGGTATGGTTAGTTCTTCTGCGCATTTTTTAACTAATAGAGATGGAAACTCGTCGTGTCCAAAACTTCTTTTGTTTTTTAAATGCTTAATTAATTTAAGAACCTCTTGCGGGGTAACAGGACTTAAAAACATTGAGTTTTCTAATGGTGCGATTACGGGTCGGCCAAGTGGTATCACAGATCTCTCATTTAGTGTACCAACTGAAGAGAAGAAATCATTAAAATAGTTTGTTGTTTTTACAGGATCTTCTTTAAGTTTATAATTAATCTTTAATTTTATATTTTTCCTATTTTTTTGTGGAACTTTATTAGTTTGCTTTTTAACTATATACCACATCGTTCTTACTACATTCTCAGTATTTTTCATTTGTTTTATGTTTTGCAGTTTTTTTGACATGGCGACGGTTTTTTTCAATAACTTTTCATACTGTTTATAGTTATTATTTAAAATAGGATAATCGACTTGGGATATTACCGCTTTTAGCAATCTTTTATGCCGACAAAATAGTTTAATACCTTTCGTCAACCAGTTTTTTTTAGTAGGTAGTTGTTTTTATTTTTGGTATATACAAATCAAGTAAGCTTGTTAATAATTTATTTATGGCAGTATAATTTTCATCGACATTTTTGTCATTATTTATTATGTTACTAAAATTTATTTTCCTCAATTCTGATTTAAATTTTAGTATAAGTTTTTCATTATATTTTCTCTTTTGCATGATCCAGGTGCGTCGTATATTTAATTGAGTGGACAGAATATTAATAAACGATCTTTTTACAATGTTTACTTGAATGACAGACGTATTGTATCGCAGTTTGTATCGTCATTTAATACAACGTCATAATTTAACATTTTTTTTTTATGCCAGATTTAAATTGTCATGACCTTTTTACTTCAACAAAAATTATAATTATACAAACTCTTCGCATATTCGATATTTTGAGAGAAAATCTCTAATACCATGGACTGCAAGGCGAACAAACCAGTCCATCCAGCTACGTTAAGTTGTCGACTATCGACAGTATGTCAGGACCGCATCCTCATATATTTCGAACACCTCTCACGACTACCCGCTAGACGGAATACCCAAATCACTCGTGTCCTGTAACTATATCTGCACGAAGCCATCCAGGAGTCTGGTCAGCAAGAATTGGACATTATGTCCTCAGCATTGACAGAACGACTGATGATGATGATGATGATGTGCCGCATCTACGTTGTCCGGAAAACTAACTTAGCTAGCAGTCTACTATTAGGCATGGTTTTGGTCCGGCATAATGTGACAGTGAAAAGGAACTGTCGATTTTTAAGACCCCTTTTTCACATGTTTTTGGTGTTTATTCTTGAGTTCCCAACACTGATCATAACCGAACTTTGACAGTAACTTTACCTGTCTGACAGACGTGTTAGACAGTTTAAAGGTTTATGGATTGTACTGATTAGAATGAAAAAAAAAAATAACAAACGCTATTATTGCATTTGATATTATGAAAAATAAGTTATGTCATATGTTTTCTATGACATGTAACATTTTTGGCATTGATATTATGGCAAATACAATTATGTATTTTACCGTTATGGCATGTGAAAACTATTGCAAGTAAAATTTTGGAAAAAGAGGGCATTCCCATTTAATTCACCTAAGCCTCGTGCATGCTGACAAAGCTTGGAAAAGATCCCACTCAACTACTCTACAACTACAGACAATACAAACGAAATTCATCTCTTATCTGATTCCATTAAATTCAATATTCTTGGTGTAGCCCTAAAATAAATCCAATGTAAGCGGGATGATTAATATCTGCAGAACTCACGGGCATACTTATCGGAACACTCGCGGATAAGGCATAATACTTCTGTAATTTACTAGGGAGTTTAATATATGGTTGCAGGAAGAGACAGAAATAATGGCATAGAATAAACGAAAGTTACTAAGTGACCTTGCACGCGTACGTCCTTGTTTTGCAAAACCTGGGAACTTGGTATTCAGTCATCGGTTGATGACTGGGTAATGTGGTATTTATATTCACTAAAAACTGCACAGGGCTGCTGTCGGACTCCAGGATCGAATCTAAATGCAGTGGAGCGGTGGAGCCCCTAGCGATTGGCTACGTTTGGCTCATCCTTGGGCGATACAAGCTTCGTCAACCTTTGGGGTTGTTAAGCGAGTGACTCGGCCCACGCCACATGGAGCACTCGCAAACAGCACAACTGCCGCTGTGATGCGACTAGAGAAAAATCTACCTTCCTTTGTCTAGTTTCACACAGTTCGAGTGGGACAGGTATCGTTGAGTCGCGCAACATGTGAACATGTGACATGACAGCAAGTTGTACAAGCCACGTATTATGGTCACGTATATAGGTCGAGGTGATGGCTCGCAGTTTGGCGTAAAAGTCAAACAGCGTAGCGAGAAATAATGATTAGGACCACGACGACAACGACAAGATATTAAAACACCTATCACTTTCTGATACTACTCGATATAAAGTGACAGATGCTTTATATTGTCGTTTGTCGTCGTGGTTCTAATTATTATTTCTCGCTGCGCTGTTTTGATTTTTACGCGAAACTTCGAACCATGACACAAAAACGTGTCAATCCTATCTAGGCGAAAGAGCACGTGTTGGCAGTAGTGCGGGATGCCATAATTTGAAATTGTTGGCGGCAGTCAAGGCATTTATATATATTATAATGTTCTCATTATTTTAGTAGTTACTACTACACTACTACACTGCACTACTTTATAGTAGTTTTGATTATTTTATGATTTTAAGAATCTAAATTATTAGATTCATTAAAATGAAATGCTTCCTAACCCGTTACTGCATATGAAGCCATATATGGCAGATATCGTTGTAGACCTTATCACATCGTATCAAGGTTCAAATTTAAACGAATGTTTTTTAAAGTCATGCGATATGGGGTAATATTCCTTTTTTTATTAGATTTTTAGATTTTTATGTACATTTTCAGACTAGGTCATAATTGTTATGTGAAACCTAACTTTCAACAAAATGAGCATGTCACATCCAGCAAAATCAGTCCATTAAATCTTTCGCAAAACTCTTTTATACCGATTTTATTTATAATGTAAACAGGGCCGCACACGATTTATCCAAGCAACGAGGGAAATAAAGAAGCATTTTTCGTGTGAAACAACCAACTCGGCCCGTTTTTTATCGGCTTATTTGTATTAAAAGCGCTGTTGCGTGGAAAAAATGTTACTCCTTTTTACTACGTTTTGTTGTAAAAGTATTAAGTACATGACAGATGTTATTACGTAAATTACTGGTACATAGGTAGTTTTTCGCTACTGCGTAATCTTGTGTTTACTTAGGGAGGTGGTATTTTTAGGATAAGCAGAAAAAATCCATTCTCTACTGATACAAAAATAGTGCATAACAAATTAAAATTACTATAGATTTTTCTTCTTGCAACTACTGACATAAAAAAAAACTAAGTCCGCCATTTGTACTCATTTGTTTTAAGTTGAAGTAAATAAACAAATAATAACCTCCTAGGGTTTTCCCAGTTGCTATATCGTAAAGAAGCTCGGAGTCCACCAAATTAATTAATATATATTTAATTCGGTGGATTTGGTGTTGATCTTCACTCAAAAGTTTTTTAGAAAAGTTAACATAATGATTACTTCACAGTATTGATTATCCGAGTTCGACTGAAACAGTGATCCGTTACTTAAGTACTGTATTATCTTATCAATACTGCTGCAGTACACTGGCCTGTCTAGATGAAGCGATTATGGACGACCAAACTGAAAAAAAGCACAGCATTTAAATTTAGCGCAGTCACTGTAAAATGATATTTATGACTT
This sequence comes from Epiblema foenella, assembly GCA_963556455.1. Taxonomy (NCBI): domain Eukaryota; kingdom Metazoa; phylum Arthropoda; class Insecta; order Lepidoptera; family Tortricidae; genus Epiblema; species Epiblema foenella. The sequence goes on from OY747100.1 coordinate 8,851,462, forward strand.
GTTTTGTTTATTTATGATTGATATTCTGATATATTTATTCATTGACAGATGGGGACAGTTCTATACTTTCTGGGTGACAAAATGATATAAACATCAAAGAGGGAGGGATACCTATTACTCGTATCCTCACATGCTTACAGTCTTAATGTGATGTATTTATCTAAAATCAAGAAGACATATTATTCTTAACATTCAAATATAACAAAGTGAAGCAGTTAAAATAACAGCTAAAGGCAAAGTAGCTTAGTTTTTTTTCAGTAAATAATACGAGTACAATAGGACCCTGCAATGCAATACATCGAATGCATGTTTTTGCCTAAGTAATTGAGCCTTTAGTGTGTCGAACTTTTTCATTTGTCTGTCTCTCTGCTCTTCAATACTATTTATCATTATTTTAGATATTTCTATATTCTTTGCACACCTACACCTGGGAATAACACTATGAAAGCTAACATTCGTTCTAAAAGTACTGGTTGCAAATGGTCTAATTTTTTTTTACCTACACAATGCACAATATATACTCTGCCCAATCTATTTGATTAAATATTATATAAAAAGAGTGAGTATACTTACCGGAAAACCCATTAAAAATAAATTATGGAATAGCGATTGCAAAACAAAATTTTCGAAGATCAAATTGAAACGATACCGCCCAGTCGCGAAGTCAATATATTTAATGAAGCATCTCAGCTTACGTTTTCTGTTGAAAGATTGTTAGTAAAAGCGCGGAAAAAAGACTTTGAGTACTTTTTACGTGATTTGAGGTTTATTTAAAAAATAATAATTCGGTAAGCGACGCATTGCGAATATTTGTAATAAACTTTAATACTTCTGGTGTCCTTTACTTGTATCAACGACAAATCCTACAATTTTGTCAATAAATCCATGTTTGACCTCACGAAGTGACAACACTGAATTCCTAAATAAAAATATTTTGTCAGTTGCTCATTTTCGTACTTAGAATCAAATCCTTAGTATGGTTAATTTTGTTTTATAAAAAATGTGATGAAAAATTAGTTACAGAATTTAATAATCATTAAAAGTGCGGAATTAAACAAGTGTCTATGCTGTTCTAAGTTATTACAAAGTTAAAGACGATTATGTCACAGGCCCATCCACTATCGATAATGATCCTTTTAGACGAGGACATCAATCTTTCTAGCTAAGATTTATTTTTGTTGCTCTTTTCTCAGAAATGTCTGTGTACAGTAAAAAGAGAGGCTGGAGTGAGTTTTCTCAAAGAACTAACTTATATTTCCTTTATCTCAAAAGTTAGTTTCCTGAAAAGACCTTACTTTTGTATAATATTAGTAGTATTCGTACTACTCTACTACACTAAAATATTTCTCCGACAAAAGGCTGTATCTTTAAGGTTACCAAAGCCTCCTTCGCTTCTCGGAAATTTTCTATAGTGCTGCTATTATTTCAGTGCATATTAGAAAAGTTCAATAAAATTTAATAAACAATATAAATATATTTGTAGAGCATTTTGAAGGTAATCGTAATGTTGAAGACGATCACTTAGAAATAAGCTGACATTCTACAAAACTTGTAGTTTTTGCTCTCGTGCCTATGACGTTGTTCAAGCCGCTTCAAGTCATTCAAAATCGTTTTTTCTGTAGGGTCACTGGTGTCCCAAGGTACCAGTTAAATCTCAGTCTGCACCATGTCATGAGGATTAGCACCATATGGTATGGTTTCTTAAGCAGACTGCCAGACGTTATTTTGACAACGCTTCTCCCATAATAGGAATCCGTTAATTAGGAAGGCTGTCGACTACGTTCGTTCCAATCCCTCCCCCTCTGCGCGATCGCGACAAAACATGCAGATTCATATAGTCCCAGTACCGCCGCATACCGGGTAGAGCCCCGCCGGTAGAAACGTCCACCGCGCGACCGTGACTCATTTATAATCCCTATTCGTCCCGGTACCGCCGCATACCGTGTAAAGTTAGTCCGACCCAGGTCGAGCCTAGCTGAGTTTCTTGCCAAAATCTTAGGCCGGGTTTTATAAAGATCCGTTAGACCAAATTTCAGTAACTTAGTACATTTTTTGACATAACAAACCGACATAAGGTCTAACGGATCTTTATAGAACCGAGCCTTAGAGTATTCCAGTGTTTAAACCGTCCGCATGGTCATGTCGGAGATTTCGCCTGGATTTTCCCCAGGCCACTCTCTCCAACCGTGCACTCCTAACGCTTTACTGGGCGCGGCCTATAAAGCCACAGTCAGATAAAAGAAAAGAATACGATCAATATCATAGGACACTCTTAGGCTTCGTCCATGTGAATTTTTTGTGTCCCCTTGTTTTGCGGACGGAAATGTCATAAAATTTTGTTTCGCAGAAAATGGTTTATATCATATTTATTTTGAATATTATTGTTTCAACGACTACATATTTCTCAGAAACACAATTCAATGAATTTTGTAATATCATTTATTTATCAAACAGTATAATTATGTTTGGTGTTTCATTGTTTCGCAGACAGAAATTTTATAGAATTTCGTTTTACAGAAACTTACGTTAAATTATATGTATTTAGTGTTCGTATTTTTATTTCAAATATTATTTTAACAACGCTTATTCACTTCAATGAAACATATTTCACTGAAACACAATTCAATGAATTTGAAAATTTTGTTTTAGGGTTCCGTAGCCACAATGGCAGAAACGGAACCCTTTTAGTTTCGTCATGTCTGCCCGTCCGTCCGTCCGTATGTTACAGCCGATTTACACGATACGCACGCTTTTTACGATAAGCACTACCATTATGAATTTATGAAATTTGGTAGGAAGGTGTATTTTATGAACCGATACATAAGAGTGATGTGAAAGTACAAAAAATTATTAACTTGGGGGGGGGGGGGCACTCCATACATGTAACCGGTAGGTGAAAAAAAGAATGATAGCTGAATGTTAGCTGTCAAAATCGTAAAAAGTGTGTCTCCCCCCCTCTAATTTCGAAAATATTGAGTTTAAAATTCTGAAAAAAAGAATTATTTAAAATTAATACTTTCAACGATTGTTGGTTTCAACAAAATAGGTTTTACTATTTTTGAGTTGTCGCTGAAAAACTGTCTAGCTCAAACAAAAAGTCGTAAGTGCCGTGAGTTCCTTAGATGCGACCTTTTTTGATCCAATGTATTGGATAGTGGTTTTAAATGTGGACTAGTAGGTGTTGGTACAGAACCCTTCATTGTGCGTGATCCGACACGTATACTTATTTATTTAATAAACTTTTCGAACAGTAGAATTATGTTTGAACGAACATTGTTTGTTTGGTATTTTATACCAACGAAAATGTTAAAAAACATATTGTAATAAAAAAATACCTATCATAACATCGTCTTAATCTTCCAGGTTATTTTTTTTTATAAAAGCCCAGAAAGACCTGTTGGGCCAAATCAACTGTAACGCGGTTAGGTTAGAAGATTAAGACTGGAGCTGAAACGAAGCGACGCTCCCGTCTTAAACTTCGAGGTTTTTTTTGTAAAAGCCCGGAAAGACCTGTTGAGGCTAAAACCACTCTAACGAGGAAAGGTTAGATGATTAAGACGGGAGCTTAAGCGAAGCGAAGTATACGTATTTCTTGGTAATAAGTTTTAAAAGGTCAAAGGATATATGATTTGTAATTCTATGACATGAATATCGAAATATTCAATTTATTTCTTAATTTTTCTTGGGCTAACGTAAGAAATAAGGGAGTTTCTGAATTTAATTTAAAATTGTTCTGACGATTTCACTTCTTTTAATCACATGATATTTCCGCTACTATAAAATTGTATTTATATCAAATTAGTTAAACTTCAATTACATTTTTACACGAGTGTAAATCAGTGTACAGGATTGTAAAAATTATTTATGATCACAAATGTATGATATTTAAACGAAGAGTTATAAGGGATAAACAGTTTATTTTGTAAAATCTTTTTCTAATTTGAGCTAGTAACTCAATTCCGAAGTTAATAAAGCCGTTCCATCTATCTTTCTCGGCACATTCAAAACAACCTCTTATTTATCGTCCTACGAGAAAAGTGGGAAAAAACTTGCGGAAAAAAATAGTAAACGGGGCTCGCGAGGAAGAAATCAAAAAGTTCAGACCACGGTGCCGGCGTGACGAGTTGAAAAATAAAATTATGCAAGAAGTTTGCGAACCCGAATGTTCCCTGAAAGGGAAAATACCCCTAACATAGAATGACGTAAGTATATTTGGAATTTATTGAGACGTTCAACGTTTTAGGTTAAATTAGAAATGATGGAGATTCCAGGTTTTTTTAACTAAAGTTTTTAGTGAATTTGTGGCTCAACTGGGTTTGGTTAAGCGAGTTATATATGTATAATAGCTAAATTATATACTTGATATGCGTATAGGTACATTTTAACTAAAGAGCAGTTGATATGGCAAATGATGTTCCATGCGAAGGACTGCAGAATCTCATAATTAACGCACTTAAGCACATAAGTACTCTACGCACACACAGTGCTACTATGAGCATCCCGAGCATTAGGTGCATGCATTTTAATTCTTTATTGTATATTAAATGTAGTATAGTGTACAAAATGGTCAGAATGCGCGCAGGTTCAAGACATTGGCCATCGTGCCTGGGTGGATATTCAGCGTTTCAACGGCGGTTTATTTTTCGTCATTATCGGTTCATTAAATATTGTTAAAGGAGACGATGATCAGAGTAAACTTTTGTAAAAAGCCTAAACTAATATCGGGTCTGAGTCTTATTTGACCAATGTTTTCGCTGGTCTATTTTAACTTTAAATAAATAATCGTGAGTCGACAATGACTTTACAAACGAGCGTTTCAAAGGCTCGGAGAATCGCCCGCCAATGCACAGAAACGCAGCTTTCCAAGGCCGTTTCAGATATGCGGCGTCTAAGTGCTGGAATGACCTCCCACCGCCTAGCAAGCCCCTTGGCAAGCACCTAGCCAAGGGGCGCCTAGCAAGTATACCTTTAAGCGTAAGCTTAAAGGCTATTTGTTGACGCTCCAAAAATCTCAATCTTAAATCCAGCACTATTAGCAGCAAAAATATACCAACCGTACTAATCTATTTTTAATTTTTAGCTCCTTGGTTTTTGTACTCCAGATGCTGTATGTAAGTAGTAAGTGGTTTTTGGTTTATTTATATACCTACCTGTTTTTTTATATTGCAGTTATTTTTATTTTTTGCAATTGTATGTCGTTCCGTGGCTCACCGATGGTACTGGCTGAAAATCAGCGCGGTAGGTGTCTGACACCTCAGCATAATGCTGAGCCAGTGTCCGTTTCACTGCCACTTTTCTTCATTTATCATTTTTGTCATATATGTGTGTCTTCTGTGTCTGTGAATAAATGTTTCTTTCTTACAAAAGTTGTGCGACTTTGGCTTTTCGTATAAGTCTGTTATTCAATCTTTCACTAAAATCAGGATTACTAGTTGTTGTTGGAAAAGGTCACTCGTAGTTCCTATTTTTAAGTCCGGCAGTAAATTTGACATCAAAAACTACAGTGGTATTTCAAAGCTATCTGTTATACCTAAACTTTTGAGAAAATTATTTATGATTCACTTTATTACGCTGTCCTACCGAAATTAATTAATCAACAACATGGTTTCATCAACAAACGTTCGACTGAATCCAATTTGTGTGAATTTATTGATTATTTAACGAACGCTATGGATAAAGGCTACCAGGTAGATGTTATATACACGGATTACTCCAAAGCATTCGATAAAATTTCTCATTCATTGCTTAAAAATATAAATTGTATAGTCTCGGAATACATGGAGATCTTCTGAGGTGGCTGTCTTCGTATCTACGTGATAGAACGCAAGCGGTTGCTATTAAGGGGCATATTTCCAGTTTCGTTCCCATCACCTCAGGTGTACCACAAGGATCCCACTTGGGCCCCCTGTTATTCAATCAAAAACAAAATCAAAATCAAAACATTTATTCTGCAAATAGGCCTCAAGGGCACTTTTACAAGTTAAAATCTATCTATAAGGTACATCAAATAAAAATAATACAATAATGAAAGTATCATTAATTAAATGTAGTGTTACATGTCAAAAATAAGACTAAGAAACTAATAACAATCGAGATTTGTTAGAGATGTATACGGTCTCTAAGCGTCAAGATAAAAGGTAATAAAGTAGGTACACTAATCATAATAAAATATTTTGAGCTATATCTATAAGCGTCAACATGAAAATAATAAAATCTAATAAATAAATATCCTCAGAGATGTATAAGGTCTCTAAGCGTCAGTCTAAAAATAAAATCAAATGATAACAGAGCCAAGTCTCTCATCATGTCAATTCCACTGAACACTAGTACGAAATTACTAGTCCTTGCAAACATGAACAGACCGGACCCCACAAACAGCACCCGTTCACGAGTATGACGTGTATCTCAGCCATCGCCTCCCTCGACCATATCAATATTTATATCAATGATGTAATTAAGTGTTTTAAGTCCTCCCAGTTGTTATTATACGCAGACGACACTAAAATATATACCATCAGGTTTAAACAAGATTGTTTGGATCTACAGGCTGACCTCGACAGGTTAAGTTCGTACTGCTCTATGAATGAATTGTATTTAAACATTGAAAAGTGCTGTTCCATTACATTTTAACGAAAGCGCAATCATATATTATATAATTATTCTTAGAGCAACAAGAATCTAAACATGGTATCTGACGTTAAAGATTTGGGAATTTATCTTGACAGTGAACTTCAATTTATTTCAGACATTAATAAAATATCTGCCAAGGCATATAAAATGTTGGGCTTTATATTTCGACAAAGCAAGGATTTTAAAAATCCCAAGATTCCTTCATAGCTAGAGCGTGCGAAAGTTACAATGACAATTATTCAGATATTGATATATTCCATTTGTCATCACAACATTTTGTTTCTTCAATCAAAAACAAAAATAAAATAAAAAGCAATAAAAAACTAACAATTTAAGTGTACTTAGGTCTTGAATGATGAACTGTAGGTATCGTAACTCTTTAAATACATGCATGTTTCTCTTGTGTCACATTGTGTAAAATTATCAATTCTTAGCATATTGTGTTATTTTGAAGTTTCGTTTTTTAGTCTGAGTAACAGATTTTGTATTAGTCAGTAGTGGAAGCCAAACTTGATGTAATGTTTTGCCTGTTTGTTTCCCAAATAAATAAATAAATAAAAGGTTTATATGCCTTACCTCTAGCGCAATTTGAAGTTTTATATATGTTTCATGAAGCATTTCATCGTATCTGAAACAATACAAAACCTGTGTTGTAGAAGTTTAAAAATCGAATAGACTTTTTACCGTGACTATAAAACAACATGGACAGAATGATGCTAGCAGCACAGGTAATGGCTAGCACTGATTTTCCGATGGGATCGTCAGGTGACTTCACAGTATATCTATGATGTACTTGCGGATGATTCGACCCAATGGAATCTTTGTGCAAATGCCCCCTCCTTTATACCAACTCCAAACTTCCCTCCAACATTTCCACAAACGAGACGATGGAGCTCAAACATTGAAACAATTTCTACGAGGTCTCGTACTAGGAGAGACACGCTCATTTTAAAAGGGATTTTACTCGATCGGTATGTCAATAGGTAAATAATATATATTATATATATATAAAGATATATGGATTTTTAACATATTACAATCGAATATTGCTCCATTGCCACGTATAGCACACAACTTTTTGGCACAGTTTATCAAATTTCTGAAACAAACTTTTTTTTCTATAAATAAATATATCCTTTTGATTCCAAGCTATCAATGTGCGAGACAACCCTTAACAAAGGAGAACTTGCTAACAGGGAAAGGACAGATTCAATTGTTCCATATCCCACACCTTCTGAAGTTTTCCAATTAAGGGAACTTGCGTAGATGCTTGGAAAAGTTAACTAGGTCGAAGTAAAAATACTTGTTATTTCCATTTGAAATACTTGTTAACTGTGAACTTAGTTTTTAAATACCGTTTTGTATACATAACAGAACCATGGTCACAAAACTTGCTTGTAAAACTGACTTACCCTGAGCTTATGAAACTTAGTTACTCATTTGATTAATGTTATGTATGTAATATTGTAAGCTTTAATAGGGCATAACTTAAAAATGATGAGATAGAGACTGAACGTGTGACGAGAGAAAATACTGGTCAGGCAATAAGTAGCCGACGGCCAGTACTTGGGGTTCGGAAGCAAACTTCTAAAAATTGTGATATCGTCGAGCGTTATCAATCAGATTTTTCTAAATTGCCCTCTATCTGCTAAAAGTATTTCTTACTTAATGAATAAGTTTATTATCGCCGCTACCCAAAGGTTTTCTGTAAGAGATCGCTTTTTAGCAATAAAACCTCCCCTTGTTTACCTCTCCCTGCTTTAATCTTTACATACATACAATACAAATACAATAAAGTGTATTTGTATTGTATTGTATTTCCCAAAATTTCACTTGAATTTACGACAAATTATAGTCCTTAACAAAATACTTTTATGACACAACCAAAAATACTTAGTATTTATTTATCAAAATTTTCTCCTTCCTATCCGTGTAAATGCCCTCACATTTAACTTGTAACGTGTAGAGATAATGCGTACATCTGTGACCCTACGAAAGACAACTTTGCTACAACATTATACGCCGAGTTTTAGGCCGGAATTAGGCGGGATATAATTGAATGGCGGAGTTTGTTGATTGCGGTATTATTTTGGTACGCGTGTAATGCGTCTTCGGGGAATGTGAGGCAGAAACGTAGTTAAAAATTTGTACAGCGAATTTTTTAAAGGTAAATATTCTCTGTTACGCTAGTACTGGCTCCATGTTCCTTTTCTTAGTATTCTTAGTAATATAGACTGTGAAGTTATTAAATCGACGCGCTTATATAATCTAGGCATGTTCCTCTTGTCATTTTGGCTAAACTCGGCTCTTACACACCCCCTGGGTGTTTAATCACTCTAACGCGGCCGACACTGCTGGACAGTGGCAGTATCGTTCAACTTAGTTTTGTAAAAACGTTACTAGGTTGTCACCTAGTATAACGTGTTTATACAAATATACAACCAAGTCTTGTCGGGCTGACGCGCAAACAAGAATACCCTAACTAGACAGCAGCAAAGCACGAGTTATGTAGTTGAGCGGGATAGCATGATTCGATATTTTCTAAATGTCTAACATCGATTTTGTTTCATACAAAATCCTCTGTTCGTAAGTACTATTAATTATTCAGTGATCAGCCTTGCTGTAAACACTTTCAACGTCATAATTTTTCGCTCTGCCGCGTCACAGAACAATGATTAGTACTTACGTAGAGAAGATTTTCTGTCTAACAAATCCGATGTTTGGCAGCTAATCATGGGAACCCGCTCCCAGGCGCTACCCGCATGTTACATGCTCTTGCGTTCGTAGCGCAATAGAGTACCTGGACACCACGGACGTGTGCCAGAGCCGAGTTTAGTCGAAGCGGCAAGAGCAACAGTCATCGCCACGCATCTGAATTGGATCAAAAAGGCCACACCAACATATAATATCAACAGGTCGATCCAAATATACCCCTCGACACACTGGCGCACTTCAAGTAAGCGTAATCCCAGTTTAATCTGAAGTCCGCCCGCAATTTACTCGTCAAAGGGCGCGGTCCGGCAGCAAATTGTGCCACCGATCACTGTAGATGTAGGAACATAACGAACTTGATACAGAAGTTGCCACGCATAAACGGTGAGTTCGGGCTTATGAACCACTAGCTGCGACTTCGTCCGCGTACAACTAGTTATCGCCGTAGATTACAGTATTTTCATGATATCATCAACCCTTAATTTGACAGAATTTGCTAAAGTTGTATCATCACATAGGTAGTTCAAGCCTCGGCGACGCTGATAGTCCAAACGATTCTGCTCAGGAAAAAATGCAAAGACGATCAAAAAGACACTGTTCGGCCGGGCGAATATTGTCAAATTAACAGATCGATTCGAAACATTTGTATTTGATGTCCTAAATATACACAACGCCACACATAAGTGTACTGTGTCTTGTGTACAATATTTATATTTATATACATCGTCCTATCTTTTGCCTAGGTATTATTTTAACCTGTTATTGTGTACAATAAAGTGCTTAGATATATACAAACATGCCTATTCATACATTTCCAGAACAACGTTACGAACTATGTCTCTAACAAGTTCGACACTAATTGCCGCCCCAATCATTCGTAGTCGTAAGAACATAAAGAACTCTGACGAACTAGTTTTTAACTGTTTGGGACATCCTTGATCACAAGTTTTGTAATAGTTTTTCCAATATTCACATTTCACTGTATCAGAAATTGGATGTTCAAAGGCCGGGAACTTTAAAATTGTAATTTGCTATTAGAAGCTTGTTATATTCTTAATAATCTAATAGACGAGAGCTTAGGTAAACACGGATAAAAATTCATCACAGAAACCGACGAGCAGAGCGCCCGTGAGTCGGGTTCCTGGCATTGAATGTGTGGATAATTTGGCATGTGACAACATTTATAAATAAAAAATACAAGTCGGTTTGGATACGCGAAGCAACACATACAAAAATATGTAAAATGTGACGTTATTATATATAGGAATCATTCCCAAGTGAGAGGAAATTGTACCATATTATTTTAGTAGTAACAATTGTATTTATATTTTGCTTGAAAATATAAATATAATTGTTACTAATAAAAGAATTGAAATCATTTTAATAGATATATCAGACTTCGATTCTTTACTTAAAAGACTAAAAATTGAATTCAACGATCACTTCTATCTGGGAAAACATTCTACATTCTATGCCTCGCCGGAAGCTTAGTTAGGATAAGTTATATTCGTAGTGCTTAAGTTACCGGAATACAGTCATTTGGCAGTTAAGTGTGGGTCAGGAGGCATTTTAAGCTGGACATTGATAGATAGTGGTTATAAACTCAAAGCATTGTACATGTATAGGTTTGAGGTATACAATATATATATTATGGTCGGCTCGCTCAATCCACATGGCGACTCTTGCGCACGGATCCACAACTGGATATTTTTGTAGATAGCCTGCCAAGTTTCGCGTCCAGCGCCAGCCTCTTTTATTATGAGAATGAATAGGGTGAATGAAATAGAATTTTTCCTTATACGCATACGACTGTATGTAAAACATAGTTATTTAAATCTCTATTACAAATGTCATTGGTTCTTGAGTTACCGTTATTTTAAATAATAATAATAAATAAGGAAAATGTAACAAGGTGACAATTATCGGAACGAGCCGATAACTGGCACTCTCTCAGTTACGTACACACTTTGAACTCATTACAGTTCGCTAATGAGTACCAGGCTATAAATTATCAAAAAATAATTATATTGCTAGATTGTATGGAAACTCTCGCCTAGCATCAAATTGAAATCATATTACCTTACCATATACGCTAGCCACGCTGTGGCAGCCTAAATCAAAGACGTGACGATAGCCTTTGAGGTCCAACATTGAAACATGTGACGTGCTCTGCTAGATTTGTGGCGGGACATGCGATTGTTGCTATTCGTAGTCAGGTCACGTCACGCCATGCCAGTCACATGGGTTTTACAAATTCAGTATCGGGTTATTTATTCAGTGAGTTAGCCTGGCTCTTTTGCATGCCGATTTGAAAATTGGTGTTTCGGAAGATATCTGGTGTTTTGAGGATTAGAAGAAACAAGATTTCTCGCAACGATATTGTTATTATTTTGTCATAAATGTTTAGAAATCAGTTTGCGGGGAGCGTTTTTTAACATGTGTATCTGTGTAGTTATATACATATATACTTTTATAATAGTCACATATTTGTCTAAAAACGTCATTCCCGAAGACACTAAGAGCTGCAACCCGTTTTTTTTTCTTTGCTCGTATAATAGTAGCTCATATAGCAAAATACCACATATCGATCCTGCCTCGGCAAGGCAGGAAGCCAAAGAGAGTTCTTATTTTTTTAGACAAATAGCATGTAATTATAATACAGGACGTAGTCCGCAATGTACCTAGAGTGTCCAACTATTACAGGGACTGGACATTAAAAAACCTATACCATACCTGCTGAACACCTTGCCCGCGGACATTGTCCGTGAAGCTAAAAAATCTAGGTTAAAATATCGCCTCGAAAAAGTATCTCATGGAGGCCCTGCCCTATAAAGGGTGAAATCACCCTCTATGGATCATCCATGATAGCCATAGCTACCTATACTTATTGTCATATTACAACCTATTACCTTATACCTAAGTATTATCTATCACTTAAGTTTTACCTACTATTTTGAGACTGAGATTCGACTCCACAGTCAAGCTTATAATTAATAAATAAATATTTTTGAACAATCTTACACAAATCAACCTAGTAAATAATTAAGTGGAGCGATATATTATGTTTTTGTACTTAATGATTGTACCTATTTGTACTTAATGATTAATAAATAAATAAATAAAATACATGTTTCAGTCACGATACGCACTCGACTGCAATGCTCAGCAGCGACTAAACAGTAGTTGAAAATGGGGTGTGTCAAAGAAAAAGGTTTCCCTTGTTATTCAAATAAGCGAAAGTTTTGCGAGTATCCGGACCTTAAGCTGCGATGTTTTTTCATTCAAGTCTCGTTAAAACGCCGCTTGTTTTGTTTTATACGGAGTTTACCTTTGGATTTAAGATTGTCATTAAATCGTGTTTTTTCTGTGATAAGTCCTACTTTATATTTAGAATACATTCCTCGTGTGACAACCAAAACTCACTAGCAATTCTATTCTCATGACTTTTACAAACTTCGTATCTCAGTACTGCAATGATGCTGAGATGCGAGCGTTAATTTAAGTAGGCGTTAGTTTTGTTAGTTTTGGTTGTCAACCGACGACATATAGTAAGAAAACATGTCGAAACCTTATCAGGTTTCACTATTGTGAAAGACATTGGAGCCATATCTTGGGCATTGAATCATCTCCAAGAGTGGTAAAATAAAACATATCTTAAAGTGAATGCCTCACCAGTATGTTTACGCTCATATCTGACGTAAGCTGCATGTAATAATCACTGTTTTGTATAATTATTGTCATATAATGACTTTACTTATCAGGGTATTGCATCTGTTCACTTTCACTGCGAAGCTTTTCGTAGCGCTACGCAATTTCCTCTACATGCATGGAAACACATGGTATTGGCTACGCGTCTACAAGTAGAGTGGCTTCCTGGCAGTTAATTTGTTTATTATTGAAGGCTATCTATATTTCGGAAATTAATCACTTTATTGCACCTATTTGCAGTTACCTACTGCGTATACCATGTTATATATACCCTTTGAAGTATCAAATGCTTCATTCGTAACCACTCCAGTTAGCACGTATACGGTCAGTCAGTGTCGGTACGCATGCATATTTCGGAAGTAGTAACTGGTACAGGTTTCAACCGGTATAATTGATGAGCTTCCTTTGACAGGAATCTTTACTTAACTAGTTGCAGCATTCTGTATCTGGATTTCATCCAAATAATATTAAAGTGACAGAATAAACGAATTTTAATGATATTTTACCTAAAATTAGTTTCATTAATGTATATGAATAAGGGCATAAATATGAGACAGTTCATTAACTAGCGTATAAGTATGCCGCTGCCCTGAAATAACCTGATTAATATACCTCCGGTGCTTTAGTAACCTCTAATTTATATGTTGACCCAGAAAATCATCGTATGCAGGATAGATTTAATTTTCGAATATGGGTTGACATTTGATAACGTTACTCTAGCCATGGGACTGACACATTTTAGACAAAATTGCTGAACCATATTTTAATAATACCTATATTATGAGATATTTTGTAGAAGCTGTTAGCTGCCATATTTGCTTACCAAGTTTACCTAAATACTCTAAATATTATATACTAAACTGTAATAGTTACCTGTATAATATACCCAGCGTAGATATTACATATTGTAAAATAAGTAGCAACTGTTTATTTTACTTGACTGTGGCTTTTTAGGCCGGGCCCAATAAAGTGATAGGAGTGCGCGGTTGGAGAGTAGGTAGTCTGGTGAAGATCCAGGGGAGACCTCCGACACGACCACATGAGTGGGAAGCAACTGAATAGATATCCTTCAATATGCGTAGAAATCATAAATATTCAAATTATTAGCTAGTTAACTGAAATATGTAGGTTAGGTTAGGTTAGGTTAGGTACCTTACTTAAAAAAACATATTGAAGGATAACAATTCAATTGTATGGAATTATTAGTATCAAAATACTATACTTTTCGTTATGCTTCATATTTTTATGATTTGTTTATGCTTATTTACTTATTTAAATACGAATTACGACATTATCACACGGACAAAGCTGTGAAAGAAAATAAATAAGCAATTACAAAATTCCAATTTAAGAAAAAATAACTTACAACAACCTGTTAGCAGCCGTAATTGAACTCACATAACAATTTCCAGTTAAAAGCTTGGATGGTCAATTTAAGACGGACATATCGCATGCTAAATTCCTTTCAATATGTTACGTGCTGTGTCAGAACAAGCGAGTGAAACCTATTGAAACCAAATCAGAACGCGAAACGCAACTCTCAGTCTAGCCCTCAGATCGTACCACTGCACTTAGACGACGGGACTGTTTCCCGCTGAAAATTTGATCACGTTAATTGTACGCCTCCAAGGGACGTTATTATGCATTATATATAAGGCTTGGAGTGCAATTTGATGGTTCGAAACCTGTGGGACAGAGAGTGGAACACTGATTCTGATTACAATACCATAGGATTGGGCATAGGGTGCTTTATTTATACGAGCAATAGCGACCAGCCCCGGCGTCGCAAGGGTACCCCAGGTTTTTTAATGGTTTTATTTACTACCTTCTATATTATGTTAAGACACCAGTGAGGAACTATTGGAAAGGATAAAGGAGAAGAGACATATACTACACACGATTAAAACTCGAAGAGAGAAAATGATAGACCATTTGATACACGACTCTTTACACTTTTAAGCGACGAATTTTCAAAGACATTGAAATTACTTTTCTTATATTTTAACTAAGTACACACCAAGTATGAAGTGACTCGCTTTTAAATAATCCGGCTACCCATAGAACCATTTAAATCAGTTGTATTGTATTTAAATTAGAGTTCTTATACGAAGTTTTAAGTCTAACTTTAAAGCAATACTTGCTCCCCATACAAACTATGATCCCCTCTTAACCCTTTTAGGGGATGAATTTCGAAAAATGCTGAATCTAATTCTATTGTATTTAAACAGTGAGTCTATATACGAAATTTCAAGTCCTTTGCTTATAAAAAATATTGCCCCCATACAAATTTTGAACCCATTTATAAACCCCCTTAGGGGATGAACTTCTAAATACTCTAAAACTGGTTGTGCTGTATTTAAACAGAGAGTCTATTTACGATTTCAAGTCTTACACTTTAAAATAGATTTGCTTCATACAAAAGTTTATTCCCCTTTTACCCCAATTCGGGAATTTCGAAAATCGCTGAAATTAGTTTTGTTGCATTTGAACAGATAGTATATGTCAAGTCCCTCCCTTAAAAAAAAATTGCTACCCATACAAACTTTCATCGCTTGTCTTACCTCCTTTGGGGATGAATTTCCCTTGCCTACGTCATAAATTTAACCCACTGTGACTGGACTTCCGGAAAATGTGGAGGGTAGGAGAACCACTTGAGGGTCAAGCCATTATTGGATACACAAATGAAATCTAATGTAGTGGATAGTGCGGGGGTCGTCGAGGAGAGGATTACCGTTTCTGCTAAAGCTATCTCTAGGATCATAAATAAAATGCAGAGAGGGAAGTCCCCGAGTCACGACGGCCTCAGCATAGAACACTTTAAATATGGCAGTGTGCATTTACCACGTGTACTCGCCATGTTATACAGTTTATGTATGAGCCATTCCTATCTTCCGGCAGCCTTGATGAGAACGGTTGTTGCACCGGTGATTAAAAAAAAAACAGGGGATCTATCTGATAAAGACAACTATCGGCCCATCTCGCTTGCAACAACAGCTGCAAAAATACTCGACGGTGTGTTAGATTCCGTACTTGAGAAGTACGTCAAAATACAGGATGCACAGTTCGGTTTTCGAGCTGGGCTATCTACCGAAAACACAATTTTGTGTTTGAAGCACACCGTCGGGTATTACACGGAAAGACAGACCCCGGTATATGCTTGTTTCCTCGATTTGTCAAAAGCTTTCGATTGCGTTAGTTATGACATTCTTTGGCAAAAGACGGAGTAAACAGGTACACCGGTGGGGTATGTTAATATTCTGAAATACTGGTATCAGAACCAGATAAACCAAGTGAGATGAGCTAGCGGTTTGTCTACAGAATATAAACTCGAGTGTGGAGTGCAGCAAGGGGGTCTGACGTCTCCGAAGTTGTTTAATCTATATATAGACAAGCTGATAGTCGAACTCAGCAGCACATATGCGGGCTGCTCTATAGATGATGTTTGCACTAATAACTTTAGCTATGCCGATGATATAGTGCTGCTGAGTCCGTTTATCAGTGGTCTTAGGAAATTATTGGTAGTCTGTGAGGCGTATGCTGAGGCGCATGGACTACAGTACAACCCGAAGAAAAGCAAGATTTTCTCACCTCTTATTGCGATGCGGTACCTGTAGTGTTCGACCTTGTATATTCCCTATATTACCAATCCTATACTTTTTTATAAATTGATTTATATTCCGGCAAATTAAATATATCTTATAATTAAATCGCCGGTACATTCAATAGTAACAAATATCTGCACTTTCTGGATCAGAAGCTTCTCGGCTAGGCTTACAAAGTTTTTCTGTGAACTTTCTCACAGTCTAACTTCCAATGTGGTGGATTTTGCCTCAAGTTTCAAATGGCGAGACCGTTTGAAACTTGAGGATTCGTGTTTGAGAGGAAAATATTGGTGTGAATTCTCTATAAAAGATTATTCAGGTTAGGTTATCTGATTGTTCATTACATGACGAAGCGACACTTCTTAATTGCGTATTTTTATGCATGTTGGTCTAAGCATTGGTAAAAGTGGGGCGAATTTTTGTAGATTGAATTATCATCAGCGGCCTATTTAGCTCCTAATGCTGGACATAGGCCTCCTCCAGCTAAGTGTGAGTTGACACTACCGTGCCCCAAGAAATGTATTTTGTACATTGTCTATTGCCATGCATGTTTTTCAAGATGAACTTGCGGCTTTTCTTTATATTTTTACAAGGAATAATATGCATTATACCGCTTCTTAGAATTATCCTTTTCCAAACCATGTACCCTGACCTACGTCTCTTTGACCACTTATCACTTTCCCGGTAAAATATTACGTTTACCTGCCTCCTTTTTAGAGCGTTCGGTTGTAGCTGAATTTTCCGGAACATAAAACCAGAAGGTTGGTCGTTTCGGTGAGCGAAGCCACATATTTTACAATTAGGACGAAATAAATGCGGTGAGATTGGGAATTTGTTAACGTTCGTTTGCTGCAAATTTACTAGGAGACGCTGTGTGTAGGAGTCTGTCTAATTGATTGAGTAATGATATCCTTTTTTGTAAGATATTATTTATTAACCGCAAGTGGTATTGTGGATAATAGAGAACAAATAGTTATAAGTTATAAAAGATGAATAGGTTAATCGTACGTTTTTATATTAAGTCATATTTATCTTGTGTAGAAATGAATGTCCTCTATGACTCCTAAACCTCGCGTTATTTTTTCATCTTAATGCTTATTTATGGATAGGTGATGCGAGACGAGCGCCCGCCTGGTGGGTTCATGTCACTGAAATTGCTTTGCTGATTTAACAAAGGAGTCAATTAAAGATTAACTTTTCTTATACCGATTCTGCTTCGCTACGTATCCTTTGATATGCAATTTTTTTACGTTTTATAGCCTTAATTGTCTGCAGGTGCTCTCACGCAGATACATAATATGTATACGACAATTATAGGTACCTCTTATATAATCACGTATTATGTATAACCAGCCTTGCGCAACACAGAAGCCTCTGAAAAATATTTTCTCGAAAAAATAATATACATTTGATACGTCATGAAGTCGATCGGATCTTGGCGTGGATATTTAATATTCTTCTACAGAGCACGAGCGTACATTGAACCTCATTGTAGGTAAAATGTTAATGAAAAACATTTACAACAAAGGTCTAGTATTCCCTCTGGGTTGGAAGGTCAGATGGAAATTGGTTTCTTAAAACTAGTTTCTAAGAAAAACTTGGGATTAGGTTTCAAGCGGACCGGGTCTACTAAAGTCATGTAGTGGTTTACACTGTGGGTTGTCTGCTGTTTCAATTATGAAACATGTTATTAAACATGTTAAATTTTCAACTGACATTTGTGCTTGTTGCACTAAATCTCTTGAGATCCTTCGTCTTAAATTTTACCTAAACATTAAAATTTAAGATTATATTATCACCAGTCGAGATAGTACGAATAACTTTGAACTATGTCCTAGGCAAAAAGAAGTTGGATGATATATATTTCAAATATGAAAATCCTTTGACAAGAACATTTACCTTTGTCAAAGAATATAAAGAAATATGTTTTGGAATATACTATTATTACGAAGACACAGGGCTGTCGGACCAATTGCTTAAGGTTGTAGTTCGAAAAATTTCTTATCGTGATAAAACTTGTACTGTATATGTAAAGTGAGTAAAATTACTTTAACATTATGTAACTTTTATTTATGTAGGGGTTTAAGTTTAGGTTTTAACAATAAATAAATAAATATTTATATTGGGCACAGAAAAACAGTTTCGTAGTAATAAGAGGGATGTGTGTGCTGACAACTGCTGAAGATCGGGTAGGAATGCAGCTAATTTAGATGTTTTACAAATTATGGCTGGACTAATAACTTTACGAGAGCTGAGGACCGGGTGTGGAGGTGTGAATTAGGGAAGGCCTATAACCAGCAATGGACGACTGCAGACTGAGGATGATGATGATGATGATGACTAACTTCAGGGAAAATTGGGGCACGTACGAGGTTGAAAGATATATTGACTAAAGAAATAAAGAATTATACATTTACGCGCGACAATTACAAACAAAGACACTACATAACAGCATTTGCCACGAAATGGTTACAACTCAGCGTAATGCTGGCAGGGCCACCAGAAGGAACTGGAAAGTGGATCCATCCATTAGCGACGGCTTCTCATTAGAAAAGCTCACATTTGGGAGCGTTAAGTTCCAGACCTATGGTGTAGAGGTTTGAGATGAGTTTTTGCTGGTCACTAAATACTACGTTATTTCTTGGTCCTATAGTGCCATCATCCGGATAGCATAGGTATATTTAAGAGAGTCTAGAGTATTGATAATATTCTGGATGGCTAAGCAGAAAATCAGGGGCCCAAGCGGGTCACCTTGTTGGGCTCCGGCTTGGGACGATATCCTACAGTCTTTGTAAAGTAATTAGCTTAGTGATGAGTAGCACTGGAACAGGAATGGGCACAAAGACGGGATTTGATCTTTAATGTTGTTCATCAATGACTCTGGAAAAAATATTCGTGTTCATCACACAAATAAATGCCCTAATCGGGATTAGAAAACACTACATTACACACAACACAACTAGGCTAAAGCAGTCGTCAACTAATTTAAAAAAGAAAATGATAAAAATACACATATAGACAATAAAGAAAATGTATACCAATTCTAATCTAGGGTGCCGCCGTCAGCGTGCCACTGGTATTAAGCAAACATTTCGCATTCACAAATTCGCCATTTTGCTCAAGAATTTTCATCCAATTTTAGCTTTCTACAAACATTCTACAGACTTTGAGAAATCTGTCTGTAACAGACAGAGAAATATAGGGAATATACCTTGATCCATTATGCCAGTTAAAATGATCGCTCAAACACTGAATGTTGTGAGTTTTATAACAGGTATACATAAATAGAGAATATTTTTCCATTACACTTAATTTCGATATATGTAGGGAAGAGATAACATACAGTACCTAATAAGACTTGTATAACAAACATGTAACAACTACATGTACTATAAACACGGTTATTACCGTGCCAAACTCCAAACTGTTATCAAATTATGCGAAAGTTAATAATGATTTAAATGACAATGGAACCCGCATTTCGTGAATCATTAGCTTCTAGTCTGAATTAAGTTTTAATGCTATAAAAGCAGTATACTGCGTTCCATAATACTATTTAAATTAGTATTTTAAATGACGGATTTGTTATTTTTAAGTTTTTTGATTCTAGGATAATAAGAGAAAATAAAGAAGTAATTTCATTTACAATTTACACATTATGAAGGTGAAAATGATACTTAGTTAATATGTACAAACGCTTGCTTCAAATTTGACATATTTTGAAGGCGAAATTTATGGTTTTTATGTCTGAAATCTCATTCGAGAAGTTCCATAAATACCTTGCTAAATCAAAAAGCAAGCAGAAGATAACTTTTGCCAACCCTACACGGACCGTATGTCCGTAAGGTGATTTTTCGTCCGTAAAATTCGTAGCTTGCGAGCCACCATAAATCATTCCTATAAGTTATTGGGGCCAGAGCCTCATGTCAGTAAATCCGACAATCCCAATTGGAAGCTGACAGCTTTTGTTGTGATACTTGTATGTAAATTTGTTGACATAAACAAGTCCTCGTAAAATATCAAACGTGGGATCTGTGAACTGAGCAGTGAGACGAATGATGTTTATCTGGTTCATGTTTGGTGTAAACATAATTTTCTCAAACATGCAATGAAATATTGAGGTTATATTCCTTATAAAAGGCTGCGAAGTGTCACGTTTCGGGTGAAGCTAGACGAGATGCCTTTAAAGGAATTTTATACAAAGTTGAAGGCCTAAGCCTGCAAGATACTCTTTTTTAATTTCCACATTTATTTGGGACACAGCATCACGGCGTTCAGCCATAAGCAATTATTTTCTTTTTGGTTCATAATGACATTCTGCCACTACGATTATTAAAAAAATTATAAACGATGTTTCATATATTTTGCTGTTTTATTTATATAAAATCAATTAAAATCGACATGAACATAATAAATAACCCATTATTAACACAGTCCTATAATTTTAATTGAAAATTTAACTACAAAAATACACATTTAAAATATTTCATATAAATATTAGCGGTAAAAATGTCTACTCAAACAGTGAAGGTATTTTTTAAATCATTTTGGAGGTAAAATTGATTTTTTTTCATTCTGTAATAGGATTTAAGCGTTGTTGAATGTATTACCTATTTAAATATAGCGTTCCGACGCCGATGACAACAGCGACGAAGAAACGTACATTTCTTAAATAAGTTACGTTTACCTACCCACCTTAAGCATTCATAAAAAAATTAAAAGAGGTTATAATGTTTGACAATTAACAAGAATGACAAACTGTCAGTGTTGTTCTATAGGATGGATATCGATCCTAACGTTTCTTTCAGAAACATGCTTCGTACATTTTAGTATATTTATGTAGTAGTAGTGTTTTATATTCAATTCTAATTTGGAAATTGAACGAAATAAATAGTAATATATGTGTTAGTTATATTTTTTGTCTTATTTGCTTTTAGTTTATTCAGATAGTTTTTCTTGGAGTTTTTTTAATTTATTTCATTGCATGTTTGAGAAAAGCACTATACATACCTCGCCGTGAAAAGGGGTTACCAAACTCATAACTATCCGGCAACCCCTTACTTCCCAGCCTCTATAGTAATGTACTATTTATATTCGAGCGTTTGTTTTAAACATATGTTTCAAATTCTGTTGTGCATAGATATTTGATTTGAAATGTGTTGTTTTACGCATAATTCTTCCATACTTTGCCTGATATACAAAAGGCAAAGCAAATGATTAATTAGTGCTATCACTGTACCTTAAAATAAAAGTCGTTGTTATAAGGTGATGGAAATACTAATTAAGGAATTCGAAATATGCATTGAAATCTATGGAAAACTAGATAAAGCTCTTTTTTTGTCTGGTCATAAACTCGGAGCGCACGCATAAATTACACGCAACATATAATTTTTTTTTCAATTTACTTAAACCTACAGCAAAACCAACAACACCAACTGGGTCCTATCATCATTTATAACTTAAACCTTATTTTATACGCACGTACAATCTCCTAAAGTAAACGTAAAACTTCCAATTTATATATCAAAAGCGTAAACAATCTCAAAAACACGACACGGAAAACCAATGCCTATTTAGCTCCCTAGGCCGTTTCAAAGAGACGGAAACAAATATTTGCCTTCCAGTGTTGACCGTCCTGGATTACCCAGTATTACGGGCTGTTTGCTCGTCTTGGACCCATTACATGCTGTGTGCCCAAATTAAAATGTACTTAAATTAAAGGACACTAGGTGCTCAAATTAAATACTTGGTGAAGGTGAATTGAAATTTCGGTCCGAGTATAATTTGACTTTTAAAATCCATGGTGGGCCTAAGTTAAATTAAAAGTTTTTTAATTACCCTATACGGGTTTCCTACTGCTGAGTGAAGGCGTATCCGGTAAATTGGTGAGGAAGGCGTCTAAGTCATCCCGCCATTTCCGTCTAAGCCTGCCCCGTCTCCGTCGCTCTAAAAGTTTATAAAATTATTATAAGTGAAACTGCTAGCCTAACTAACGCAAGCTAGCTAACCTGTTAACTTTATGGGAAATGATATTTATAATAACCATACACACGCTCGAAAACGTTGCGTAATCAGCGATCTTCTAATATTTTGTCACTTAATACATATGGCACCTTATTCTAATTAGCTGCTGTTTTGTTTCTTTTGCAATACAATATTCACATCAAATAATTTGTACCGAAACCTTTTCAGGACATTTATTGTTCATAGTACATATTTTATTTCTCATCTTTCTGAATATGGAATATCACGTGTTTTATTTTCATTAATATACGGATTATGAAAAAGGTTATTTTTAATCTGTTTTTCATTCAGAATCGTATTTCCTCACAAAAGGTAACTCAAAAATACAAGAGAATTTTAATTTACTGGCAACAGTAGCTCTTTTACATCGATATAAGAAAGGGTAGGCGGATATTGCTTGCTTATTAATTTCCGGCTAAATGAGAAACCATCCATATTCCGTTCATTTCTTCTGAGTATTTATTTTAAAAGTGAATACTAGGTTATAAATTAAGACATGATTGTTTTAGGCGCCTAGTTGCCTAGCCTTGAAATTTCCGACAGGTTTTTGTAGCTAGTTGATTACATAACGTACGATTACTTTTATTTTGACACTTGACATGCTCTTATTTAAAGTCAAAGTCAAAAATTCTTTATCCAAATAGGGATAATAGCACTTTTGAATAGACATTACACATACCTAATACTCGAGATCAATAGTTTCTGGTCACTGCCATAAATCGTAATACTTCGAAAACAAATTCACATAGCTAAAAGAGATAAATTGAACCTTATAGTCAATTAATAATCCTTCATTTCACTTGTAAAAACTTATTGGTTGACCTGAAGTACGTAATATTAAAAAAGTTATAAACAAAATTCACGCATTTTTCTCAAATTAGAACTTCTAATATTCGCAACTGTCCTTGCTTTTGTTTTTGTTCTGTGATGAATCGTTTTTATAAGAGTTCTCTCAGGTATCCAATAGTCACTATTAAGGAGTAATTAAGTCCCTCACACCCGAGGAATGTACGAGAATCTCACGATGCTGGAAAATGGGAGAAGTTAGCGAGAAACAGCAATAATACTCGATGTATCGTTGTGTACAGTTCAGCGTATTCGCCAGTGGTTTCTAGAAACTGGTTCTAATTTACGCACACCAATAACAGTTAGACCCAGGTGTACGACGGCACGGGAATATTAATATCAATATTCCCGTGAAATAATCAACACAATGTTACGAAATCGATTTTTTACAGGAACACCACTGACCTCATATTTTTAGGGCTTGGCGGAAGCAACCCTAGTGCTTGGATTGTAAGACGGCGAATTGTTGAAAGTATGGTCAGAAACTCGAGAGGCACCATCGTATGGGAAGACGAATTTATGCACGCAAACACTCGAATTAAATGACTGATTGGTCATCAAATTGGTCAAATATAGTGTTCGCGGACGAATCAAAATGTATGCTGTGTAAAAACGATGGAAGGGCAAAGGTGTACAGGAAGACCAGGAGAAAGATTTATGCAAGCCTATATTGAAGAAAAGGTGGCATACGGTGGTGGTTCGGTACTCGTGTGGGGTGAAATTTCTGAGGAAAATCGAACAGAGTTAGTACTGATCGAAAACGGTACTCTATTATACTCTTAGTGGCGTAAGATACGTAGATTAAATCCTTGACGAGCACGTCGTTCTATTTATGGCAATACTCGGTAATAATGCTATCTTTATGCACGGTAATGTTCGTCCCCACACTGCACGTGTAGTGCAAGACTACCTTGATGAGGAGAATATTCGTCTCGTGGTGTGGCTAGCACGTAGCCCCGACCTCAACCCGATCGAGCTCGCCTGGGACGAGCTCGGACGACGTGTAAGACAACGAGATCCTCCTTCAATTACGCTTCCGTGACTTGAAACATGCATCGGTAGAGGAATGGGAGAACATTCCCCATCAATGTTTCAGAAACTTGGTGTACAACATGCCGAATCGCATTGCAGTACTGCAGCAACACCTGGGGATAATACCAAATACTAAACTGTCAACTAACCTGTCTGTGTAATATAAAAAGTTCAATATTTACAGTTTTGGCTTTGCAAGCAAACTGACGCCATTTTTAGATTTTCGTTATAATCAAAATAAAATAAATCAGTACCTAATGAATTTTATGTTAGTGACATTAGATTGTCTATAAGGTTCAATTTATTTCAATACGATAGCTTTATTCGTTTTCAGTGACCCGAAACTTTAGCCCTCGGGGTAGATAATTGACAAATTATTTTATACATAATAGATAACTGAGAGATTGTTAAAATAAATTATTTAAATTAATTGAGTACCGTAAAAAATGGATATACACTACCTACAGCAGTTTTCTTCAGTCTCGGAATCTAAAAATCATAAAAATATTCATCACGAAATCTACAGATATCGCTACATGGTACTAGTTGTTGTTATTGTGCTAGTTGGTACTAGCTGTTCTAGTTTGTAGCACTATATAATATTTAAGATGTTGTTAGTGGTATAATATTTGTAGATTTCGAGATATATTTATGGCAGGCGCACTCATCCCGTTGGTGTAAAATCTCGAGACGTAATAATTTATTCCGGACTTCCTCGGCAAGACAATTGATCTCATTTAAAGACTTAAATTCAGAGATATTTATAGCAATTACACCAAATTCCAGGTGAAATGCCCACGAAACAAGAGATTTTCGTTTCGACAGTTCATAAATGATAATAGCTGAATTATAACAGCGCTTTACTTCGCCTTCTAAATAATTGGACATTTTGTTGGAGTTCAAATTAAATTAATAATATGGTAGATCTCGGCTTTACGAACATAAAATATGGGTTTCTATTGATCTTTGTTTTGTATTCAAGATAAATCTTCGTTTTCTGAGCCTTATTCCGTTGCTTGATTAGGTAACCCCTCTTAACCCGTATACCTAATCCTACGAATTAGTGTAGATACCGATACCTTCAAGTTATTGTGCAAGCGATTATCATTTGAGTTACCTATCTATACTAAAGCGAAACTTGAGAATTCCATAAAATATTATAGCTTTACCTCAGAAGAAGAAAAATAAAACTCTCGATTCCTAAGAGAAAACTAGCATTTAACTTCTAAGTGAACTACTTAGAAGTTAATGTCTAATTCCTGACTAACCGGGGCTCAAGGGTTTATTCCATTTTGTAGCCCAGATTGATATCATTTTAGTGTTATATTCGCAAAGCGTAACAGAAGCCGTGTCTGCGCTTCCCGCGCCAATCAGAAAGACCCCTTGCCACTCGGGACACTCCTGACATTGAAAACTAACAGCTAACAGCTTCCAGCTTACAATCATACCGCACCGAGCGCCCCGCACCGTCAGCTATAGAAGTACCCAATGGCATATACCTAACATTAGTCCGGTAACTCCAATTAGGAAAAAATAAAATCAAAAACTAACCAAATTCCGTAACTAAAACACTACTAGAAAATACTCATTGTGTAATGATAACCTTTTCATTTAACGCAACATGAACTAAAATAAAATGCGGTCTAATAGCTTATTCAGACTAGCCATATCAATTTGAATGTTCTATCGAATAAGGGTAGTTGGGAATCCAACGATGTAGCCATCCACGGGCCGGCTCGAGCTCTTACAAAACGCTCGAAAATTCGAGGAAATTCTAGATTGTCTTGTAAAACGCTTTTAGGTCGTCTTCAGTTGTTTTAGCAATTGTATTTGAATATCGGTATTGACAAGACTTTTCATTTTCGTCTTAACCTCTTTTATTTTAACTACGATTTATTATGGCAAATCTCCATATTTGTGATTTGCAATCTTATTTTTGATGGATCCATTGATTATAAAAGACCGCAGTCTCTTTATATATTATATACTAATTTTATTACCTAAAAGAAATAAAAGCTTAACAATAACATCAAATGACATCACAAGTATTAGTTTAACGCAAACCTTTCATATCTTATATTTCATCCAAACGGCGACTTCGTTTATTAATCGAAATCAGCGATAAAACGGGGGCGGCCGAAACGGGCGACCCGAATTCTTGAACCGCGGGTTTCTTTAATACAGGACAAACATTGTTTCTTATCGGCTGACAGAGCCGCTCCGTATAGTGCGGGTCACGAAAACGTATAGACAAATATTTTTTTTATAAATGGGAACGTGGGTATCGAGTGTCGTAGTCCCTAAATGGACAGCCGGACCTTAGATACACGTGTCGTGTACATACTTAATTGTTATACATTATATTCCGGCTGGAAAAGGCAGACGACACATATTACTATGTAAAAGACAGTTGTTTGTGAATAATAGAGACACCAAATTATACAGTATTTAAGAACCTATTATCGCCGACTTCTACTGCGATTAGTTATCCTGTTCCGGATATACTACATGCTTTATAATTACACGTTGAATACTGAACCAGTCGATGTTTCAGCGACTTTACGGCAAGGTTTTATTTTAAAAGCTTTTTAAGTGTCGTCATCCTATTTTAGGATTTTAAATCAGTTACTAGTATAAGCAACGGATTGAATGGGTGTTCAAGCCAGAAATCGAAAACAATTGGATCGTTCTACACATACGTATTATACAAATTTTGACTGCAAAAGTGGTCTTATTAAATAACGGGATATAGGAAATTGATCGTACAGCGTCACAGACTTATTGTCGACGAGGCGAGTGGACCGCCGGTAATGTAACAAATAAAACATGGGGATTTTAAAAGCACTGTGTTAATTTAAATTTAAAGAAAACACGTAGGGTATGCACGGAATTCATGAATAATAAGATAAATTTATAATCAAGGAGCCTCCATTTGGCGAATCCATCCCATCTCAATATTTTGGCGTCTTGCTAACACACCGACTACTCGGCTAATTGACTATTTTGGCGCAGTGATCCAAAGAGGATCTTGGCTTCCAAAATCGGGGAAAAATGGTATGCTCTCACCACTTTTCTTTACCCTGCACCGCTTTCTACCAATAGTTAACCTGAAGCGGACGTAGATCTGCCTCCACATTGCCTTAAGCGGGCCACGATTAATCCTGTCCCAAAAGTGGAAGGATAATTACTTTGGCTATTTTGGATTTATATCAGTTTGTGGGCCTGCGACACTTAGAAATCTTCCAAAATAAACCTTGCCGTGAAGTCGCTGAAACATCGACTGATTAAGTATTCAACGTGTAATTATAAAACATATTAGCATGTAGTATAACAGTAACAAACACTTTGCTTACAAACTGGGAATAATCAGAAATTCGTAAACACAATTAAAAATAATACAACACAATAACAATACAAATACTCTTTATTGCACACTTCAATCAAAGGACACAGTACAGAACAAAATCACAATGAGTAGAGGCAAACAACAGGCGGTCTTATTGCTAAAGAGCGATTTCTTCCAGACAACCTTAGAGTAGCGGAAATGAAATCTAATCATAACGATTCATAGGTGGAGCAGAGTTAATATATATGAAACCTACTAGTAATTACAACAATAACACTTAATTAAGAATAATATACATACATAAATATAATACACAAATATATATACATAACATATACATAAATATAAATTGTATCTTGCTCTCTCTGCACACTTGTATAGATACGAAGATTAAACGACGAAACTGGGTCCTGTAACATAGGGTTTCAGGGGTCGTGATTTATATTGTAATCTTACCCATATACAATTTTTTTTTCATTTTTTTTCATATACACATATATAGTCTAAAGGAGCTAAGTCTTGTCATGAGAGAATCATCAATAATATTGTCAAACTAAATCTAAATCTAGGAGATCCCCGGAAGGGAAGCTATCTGTCGCAAATGATACGTACGTCATAACAAGGTCATCACCGATGAAAGTGGCTCGCATAAATTTATCAAGTTATAGCAATCACAACAGTACCATAGCGCCCTCCACATGTTAGGCTAAGCCCTTCCAAGATTTACTCCCATCTCAAGTCACTTGGCCCGATTTCACACATTCCTTCTATTTCAACTGAAATATTTTCCTACATTCTCCCAGCTAGAGGACACTTTATCATTCCCGGACGTGTAACAACAGAGTCTTCATTACCAGGTCTGCTACAAAAAATTCAATCTGGACCGTATTACGTTGGATTAAGGGTTTTTCGGGGAAATAGTAGCTCAGTGTATAAATCTACATGGATAATCTAAGTAGGTATTAGGCACGGTCACTGGTTCTCTAGTGTCGCGTAAGGCTCGACCATCGCCAAAATGTATCTTGGTCTCTCGCTAGTGCTGTAATGTCCTCGTAAATAATAATGTATTTCTTAACTTTCATTACTGTCAGTCAAAAATCTGAAGTAGTAAAAATACTCTGCCATCAAAACACAGGCACAGGAGCCACTATAGGTACTATAATTAATTGCCGCATTTGTATATTCAAAAACAAAACTTTTTTTACAAAATTAAAGGTAGTAACATTTTAACTTTGACATAGTAGAAAAACTACGAGATTTTATGTGTTTATTTACTCATTACAGTAAATATTTTCAATATCCTAATCTTATTTATAAGTCATTACACATTTTTAATGATTTCATTTGATATTAATTCAAAAATCTTTTACCGTGGCTTTGAACCGCGATGTAATTTTAAGCGTAGGTCCTTAGCGTTATAGTTATTAGAATAATTTTACGGTACGTGTAACGGATTAACAGGAATTCCAAGGTTCGTCTGAACATCACAGTAAACGTTATTATTCTGTAAAGTTTTTAGTATTATAGAAATTTTACTAAAAATTTACTAAGTTTAGGTACATAATACGTACGTAGCGTAGTAGAACACTTATAGAACAATGAAGCCAGGTAACACCACTATTTGCTTTATAAATGTAACTGAAAATTGTCTTATAGCTAGCAATAATAAGTATCCTCAAATTAAAAAATAGGTTGGTAGCGCACGTGTATTTATTCTGGAGTCGCAGGCGTCCATAGCCTGTGGTGTCTACTTTCAATCAGGCAGGTAGTTTGTCACCGCCGTAAAAAAATAACATGTATTTAAACAAATAAGTACCTATGTTATTTGGTTACTTTTCCGGTTTAGGCCTGCAATAGTGATACTTTGCTAATAGTGTGACGAAAATTACGTCTATATTTCATTGCATGTTTGACAAAATTCTCTTGCTGTTCACATTCAGTACACTGTACCGGGCGTTTGCATAAATTATCGTGAAACCGTTGCACGTCGGTATTAAGGTATTATGGAACCGCTATCAAATTTTGATTACAGGGACACGAAGTAATTACGTTCTAAATTAAACAGAAATAGTTACGAGTCTCGTCTGCAGTCATATATATGCCGGTCATTGTTCCTTCTGATTTGTGAGAGAACATCTAATTACGTAAGTAAAAATACTTTTTTTATCATAAATATGTACTTCTTTTATCTGTTATATTATTTATTAGCCATATTAATAAACCATTTCTTAGTTTCAATAATATGAGCATGAAAGATTAAATATTGATTGTTGGAACACTGAATCATTTATGAAAAAACTATCCGGTTAATTCCTTAGAACAATAAAAAAGCTATCGTTTTTGTAAAAAAACGTCTCACTGTCGTTGATAATTACAAGATCTGCAGCATTAAAGTTTATTTTTACTATGATATTTAGGATTTTTTGACAGAGTTACCAAGGCATTTTTCAATATTTTGTTCGGTTATTTCTTTTATTTGTTTCTTTTTCAGTCTACTGTAATTTTTGTGTAGTGTTATACTACATTATTTCTTCATATTGCAAGCTCAAACTTCAGTATTAATGAAACACAGGTATGGCGGTTGACGAGTAACGGTATATTTTCTAAGGTTCAAAGTACACACATATATAACTGTCACAGATGACAGTAGATGGCGTTAGTAACCATGTTTAATCAAGTTATTATTTTGATATCAATAAATAACACCCCCACTATATCAAAATAACAAATCATCTACACACAACAAATTTTAAGCACGGGTGAAACTAACTACTAATACAACAATTTATTTTTTGTTTATACAGGCCACAAGAAAACATGAAATTAACAGTAAACATGAAAGCTCAAAAATATTTTTTCTTTTTGTCTGCAATTTTAGAGAAACAACATACATTTATTTTTGAACTATACCAAGTGTTTTCATAAACCTATAATGTTTCACCTCCGGTAAGCCTTTGGTTAACAAATCAGCGGGCATGTTCGCAGTTGGCAAATACTTTGTCTCTACAATATCATTATTAATAACCTCTCTAATGAAATTATATCGAACATCAATGTGTTTGGAGCGCTTATGTGTTTGATGATTATTTGCCAGCTTCAATGCACTCTGGCTGTCATTGTGTATAACAATCTTATTACAAAAACCTATCAGCTCTACTTCCAGGTTTTGTAAATAAATGGCTTCGCGACAAGCTTCTGACAAAGCCATGTATTCACTTTCACATGAGCTTAGGGCTACAGTTCTTTGTTTTTTACTCTCCCAAGAAATTGCAGAGCCGGATTTCATAAAACAAAATCCTGTATATGACCGTCTGTCAACTGTATCACTCGCCCAATCGGCGTCTACGAAACCTACCAGTTCTGCTCTTCCTTTGGAATATTTCAAACAATAATCTTTTGTTCTCAACAAATATTTCAAGATTCTTTTAGCATAATTCCAATGAACATGTGAATAACAATTATTAAATTGGCTTAGGTAACTGACAGCAAAAGAAATGTCAGGTCGAGTCAACACTGACAAATACATTAAACAACCAATTAGTTTCTGATATGGCAGCTTATCTTCACAAATACTAGATTTTTCAATATTTAACCTGCATTCTATAGGAGTTTCAACTGTATTACAATCTACCATATCAAACCTTTCTGCCAGTTGTTCAATATAATGCTCCTGATCAAGCGTTACAACATTTGACCCCCTTTTTACTGTCATACCCAAATATTGTTTAACATTACCAAGGTTTTTTATTTTGAATTTTTGACTTAATGCTGTGATCAAAACATCTTTTTCTACTTTATGATTAGAAAAAATTAGAAAGTCATCAACATAAATTCCAATAATAGTTTTCATATTATTGCCATGATTTTTTAGAAATACACAAGGCTCAAGCTTACTCTTAGTGTATCCTAAATTACACAATGTTTGTTCCACTTTCTGATACCAAGCAAGGGAAGACTGTTTTAAGCCGTAGACAGCCTTTTTTAATTTCAACACCTTGTTTGTATCGGTGACAGGAAAACCTTCTGGTAAATGCATAAATATGCTCTCTTTCAGGTGACCATTAAGAAAGGCTGTTGTGACATCTAAATGAGTGATATCCATATCATACTGTACACTTAGAGCAAATAATAAACGCAAAGTTGAATGTCTAATGACTGGAGAAAAGGTTTCTTGATAGTCAACACCAGCTTTTTGCGTAAAACCTTTAGCTACTAATCGCGCACGATATCTCACTTTATTGTCACAATCATGCTTCTTTTTTAATACCCACTTGCACTGCACCACACTCGCGTTATCTGGAGCATCGATGACTTCCCATACCTCATTGTCTTTGAATGACTGCAGTTCCTCATCCATCGCCTGCAACCACTGTTGTTTCTCAGGACCACTGATGGCTTCTGTATATGTCATCTCATCTTCTCCCATGTAGGTGCTGCATGTATTGGCAAAACCATAGCGCTCAGGTTTCTTCCTCTGCCGCTTTTGCCTCTCTTCATTGACTGTTGACTCGGTTACCTCAGTTCCCCGTGAAGTCTCTTCTGAAGTCTGTAGCTCTGCTTCAGATTTCACCTGTGACAGGACTTCTGAGTGGCTAGGAGCATCTGCCAAACATGGCTGCTCTCCTCTAGCATCATACTGCTCAGTCTCATCATCAACATCGAGGTACTCAGACTCTGATTCACTTGAGTTTGGCTGGTGCAACAGCTCTGGCTTAACCACAGATTCCTCAATAGACTCCCCCACTGAATCTGTGTTTTCTATACACACTGTAACTGTGTCTTCATTCCTTTTCTTCTCTAAAATCACTACATCTCGACTTGTTGTGACTAGGTTTTTCACAGGATCATATATTCTATATCCTTTAATATTGTCAGAAAAACCCACAAGTATGTGCTTCTTGGACTTTTTGTCCCATTTGGTTCTTTTTTCTTTTGGAATGTGTACCATGACAGGGCTACCAAAGATGCGCAATCCTTCTAAATTAGGCTTCTTTCCTGTCCACATCTCATAAGGAGTTTTTTCTACCTTCGAAGCTACTGACCGGTTTTTTATGTATACCGCAGTATTGGCTGCTTCTGCCCAGAACTTCTTGTCAAGGCCTGCTTCAAACAGAAGGCATCTCGCTCTTTCAACAACTGTGCGGTTCGAGCGCTCACTGAGACCGTTCTGCTCTGCAGTGTAGGGGTTAGTTTTCTGGTGCACTATGCCCTCACTCTTCAAGAAATTTTCAAATTCTTTACTACAGTACTCACATCCTTGGTCTGTCCTTAAGATCTTGATTTTCTTGTTTTGACAATTTTCTACCATCAACTTGAACTCTTTAAAATAACTTAATGCTTCACTTTTCGCTTTTAAGAAATATATGAAAGTCATCCTGCTAAAGTCATCGATGAATAGTATGAAATATCTTGCACCACCAATTGAAGTTTTCTCCATAGGACCACAGATGTCACTGTGAACAATTTGCAGCATCTCAGTGGCTCGTGTACCCGTGGAGAATGGTAACCTTGACTGTTTTCCTTCACAGCATACCTCACAATTAGACTTACTTGCTGTGAAAGTTCCAGGGTAATCTAATCCATCAACCAATCCACGCTTCATTTTGTTCATATCGTTGCAATTGATATGCCCTAACCTCCTATGCCATGTGTCACCATCAGCGACTGAAGATGCGAGCATACAGCTCTGTGTTGTTGTTTCTTGTCTCAGTTTGTAAACACCATTCATAAGGTCGGCTTCCGCTACTAAGTCTCCTATTTTGTTGCGGATCAAGCATTTGTTTGGTTCGAAAACAACACTATTTCCATTCTTTATTAGTTCACTGACCGACAATAGGTTAGTCGTCAGGCTAGGTACGCACAGCACATTTTTTATGTTTACTTCGTAACCATGACTCGTTGTGATTGCCATATCTCCTGAACACAAAACGGGAACTTTTTCATTGTTTGCTACAATGATTTCTGGAAGACTCGGCGAATATTGTTTATTTTTCAGCCAATTCTCATTCGGCGAAAGATGCATACTGGCCCCCGAATCAATGTAAAAATCACTTTTATTGAAGTTTCCACTAAGAAAAACAACGCTGAAAGCGTTAGTCTGTTTTCTCTTCTCTGTTTTTTCGTGTAAAAGTGGACATTGGCTCCGATAATGCCCATTTTCTTTGCACTTGTAACAGGTTATTGTTTTCGTGTTGACACTTGAGTTTGACGTATATGAATTTGGTTGTCTGTGCTTGCTAGTGTTGCCACAGTGAGCCTTCTTTTTATTTCCATAACTTTTTGCAAGTAACGCTGAGTTGCATTCCGTTTCACTCACTTGCGCAGATTCCATATCCAATAATTTAGTTTTTATTGAATCGGCCGTTATACTGATTCCAGAATGCTCGATAGCCATGATCATAGGCATAAACCGTTCTGGTAAACCAGCAAGCATCAATGAACCTACCCATTCATCATCAATTTCAAAACCTGTGCCCTTTAATCGTTGCGAGGTTTCCACTATTTGTGTCACATAAATCGTCATATTTTCACAAGTTTCCAATCTGATAGATATTAGATGACGAAGCAAAGTAATCCTCCTCGAAAATCCCGAATCGTCGAACAAACTCTTCAATGTTGTCCACAATTCCTTCGTGGTCTTCGCTTCCTTTATGTGCACATATAACGATGAATCTATTGTCAAAATCAGTTTTGCTCGTGCTTTTGCATCTGCCGTTATCTCTGCGCCTGGTTCTTGCTTGAGGTACTTGTCCGCGCCCTCAAGTATCAGCAAATTTTCGACGGCGAACGCCCAATCGTCGTAATTTTCACGACCCTTCAGCTTTGGTACGTTAGTCAGAAAATTTGAACTCATCTTCTAAGCACTTCACACGAAAAAACTAACAATAACTATTACTTTTTAACTAAATAAGCCCATAACCTAATGAAACACAGGTATGGCGGTTGACGAGTAACGGTATATTTTCTAAGGTTCAAAGTACACACATATATAACTGTCACAGATGACAGTAGATGGCGTTAGTAACCATGTTTAATCAAGTTATTATTTTGATATCAATAAATAACAAGTATTTTCGTCAGGTCTGTGAATGGGCCTCGCCTTAAGGGATGATTTACTGGATAAAAAGTAGCCAATATCCTTCCCCGGGACCCAAACTCTCCCCATACCAAATTCCATCTAAATAGGTTCTGCAGCTTAAGACAGAAAGACATACAGACACACTTTGTGATTTATAATATTAGTATGGATTTTAGAAAACGTTAACTGCTACAGAAAACCAATTATACACGGATAAAATAAATTTCATAAAACGAATGCGGCAAAAAGCACAAAATCAACCCAATCTCGATAACGATTGAAAGGTAAGCGCAAAATCGGCGCAAACTAGAATGTCGCCATTTCAAAACCAAATCGGGCCTTTCAATCAGATCGTTGCAAAACTAGAGGCTATACGGATCACATTTGATTTGCGGTTCTTGTTGTCCTTTTTGTTAGAGCTAAGTGTGAGCTAGATGGAAACTCGATTAGTCGCCTTGTCTGATCGGTTTCATTCGATATTAGGTTAGGTCGCGATCTATCGCTGGGTGAATTTAATTGCTAATCATTCGAGAACGATTCCACAGCACACAGAGTGAGAATAGTGACTTTTTTTTTCTAATAGGCA
Source organism: Epiblema foenella (assembly GCA_963556455.1). Lineage (NCBI taxonomy): Eukaryota > Metazoa > Arthropoda > Insecta > Lepidoptera > Tortricidae > Epiblema > Epiblema foenella. The sequence continues at coordinate 8,887,026 of OY747100.1, forward strand.
AATTATTTATTCACACTGTAAGTACATTATACATTTTCACACACCGTAAAATAGACATTCCAGGTTTAATACAAAGCTGTGAAAACTGTTGTTTTGATTTTTTTGTTTAACGAAGATGGAAAAAGCATTGCCGTAGTAATAATTATTGCTGCGATTTTTATTCTTCATCATTGTATAGTATACTATAGTGGCTCTGTGATGTGGTATCACGAGTGTTTTTTTTCTTCTTGAAAATTTCTAAACATTGACTAGACAAAAATTCTGTATAATAAAATTATCCAACCTGCACACAAAATTTTACGAGAATCGGTAGAGAAATGTGACCTGTAGAAGAGAACAAACCGAAATCCGCCCGCAGAAACTTATCGAACCTGCAGGCGAATCACGTAACTTTATGTACTAACGGTAGATAGATTTTACTGTCAACTTTGAAGTATAAATGTATGAGATGACAATTAAAATTTGACATTAAAATCTATCTAACGGTAGTACAAAAGTTACGTGATTACCCCGATCACAAATCATTGAAATATGAAATCATTGAAAAAAAAATCGTTTTAAAAATTTCCAAATCTGATTAGACAAAAAAGCTATATAATTACGGAATCTGATCACAAATATTCTCGAGAATCTGTTGAGAAATGCGACTTGTGTTGTGTATTGAATTTTTTTCACAAAATTTCACGAGAATTGGTTGAGAAATATGACCTGTAGAGGAAAACAAATGGAAATTCGGCGGACATACGAAAGATTTTCTATCGAAGCTGAAGCAGAGACCTTCGTTTTAGCAGGAGGAGCCTGCTCGTTACTTCTTCACGATTAATTCTCTGAACGTATTAAGATGAAATTTGGCATAGGTGTATGAGACCCCGGAAATGATTTAGGATAGTTTTAATACCGGAAATCATTTCTCGTGGGGGTGAAAAGGAAGGGCGAGGTTTGCATGTAAGTGATAATTAAGCCTGCGCCTAAATAATTTACTAACAGTCATTTCTCTATTGCGATTTCTAGTACCTACTACGCGGATAAAAGCAATAAATATATTAACATAGGTAATGTTTTATCTATCTATATGCGACGCTGACCGCTGACCATCAGGTGGGCCGTATGCCTGTTTGCCACCGGATTGATATAAAGAAAGTGTCTATCCGAAACTGAAGATCAACCGTCTCCGTCAAAACCACCACGACAATACAATACAACACAGACACTTTATTACACACCTCAATAAAAATACAAGAGTTCAGAACATAAAATAGCAAGATATAAATAGAGGTATACAACAGGCGGTCTTATGGCTAAAGAGCGATCTCTCCCTCTCTGACAAGCGTACATGACAGTGAAAGGGAGTTTAACGAAGTAGCGAAATGATTAAGCCAAGTGTTCACTGCCATTACATGCACCGTCTAGTATCCACTTAGAAACTAATCTAGTGTATTCAATATTGATTCTGCAGCAGATGTTCTCTATAGAAGAGCTTAAGTAGAATATTCAGAGGAAGTTATAGATGCACGTGAGATTAAGGTACTTTTATAATATCATGGAAAACAAACTTAGGCCCGCCTGATAGTTAGCGAACACCGTATATTAGCGTATAAGCTTTTACTTGCCAGGGATGTCACGCGTGTTGCCGACCTTTTAAAAAAAACACTCCGTACCCGAAGGGTCCAAACGGAACCCTATTGTTGTCACTCGAGCGTCCGTCCGTCCGGCGTCTGTCACAATGGATTTTCGGCCAAACGGTTGGACCTACAGTCTTCAAATTTGGTAATAATTTTTATTTTTACATAAATTTTACTAACAAATACTAAAGTTGTAAATGTTTCCTTATTTTTTTAAAACCAACTTAATTTTACGTTTGGTTCGGAACCTTTAATGTGCGAAGTCCGACACGCGCTTAGTCGGTTTTTTAAAGAGCACGTAATTTGTGGTAGAACGTATGCCATGTTTTAGTTCTCTAGCTGTCCAACATCTGAAGGTACCGCTAACGCGAACCGAAAACGAAGTACATATCTCCTTCTCTGTTGCACTTGCATATTCCAGAGACAGATCAAAACACTTCGTTTTCGGTTCGCGGTAAGCCTTCGGTTTTGTTAAACAGCATCATCTATACACATAAACTCTCACGCCTGTATTCGTAAAAGGGGTAGGCAGAGCCCATGAAATTTAATTCCAGTGCCATATTTAGCAATTGTAGGTTTAAAGATGGAGAAAATGTGATTTGCAGTGATAGGTTGCTAGTCCATCGCCCACAACACACTACAACCCAGTTCCCATAGTCGTCTCTTACGACACGCACGGGAAGAAAGAGGGAAGTGCTATTCTAACCCGAAACCACACGGGTGCCGTACACATCCTCTACACATAAAGTACAATTTTTTTTGTGTCATTGTTAGCTGAACTGCAATGGAGCTTGAAGTTATTGCAGTCAATTCAGCAAACTTAAAAGTTAATATACATTTATTACTTCTAAATAACTATATAATTATAGAATGTCATGTATCAATGACAAGGGGTTGGAATTTGGACTTCTTTCTTCTGGTTGGTATTAAATCTTCTGTTATGCCATAAGGAACTAACTGTAATTGTTTGCGATTAAGTACTATGATTATTTCAATTTTAAATGTATTTTACGTGGGTGTTTTCACGCGCGTTATGCTACTTGTGTCTTAACGGACAAGCGATATAAATTAGATTGCGTGTATGACGTGAAAGAAATGAATTGATCATATTCCTATACGAGTACTTTTCAATATAGGTTTCAAGGGCGTTCAGCTTTGCACGATGTAGACAAACGAACTGTTTACCTACCAACATAGCGAAAAAATTAAAAACATTTTTGTAATATAATTTAAAGGCTCAATTTTATTTAGCTTTAAGTATTTGATATCATAGTAATTCTCTTAAAATTTATAAACAACTGTCAGAAAATTAAATATTTTAACAGAAAACCTGGGTTAAAAAAGAAAAAGCTTATTTTGCTCTGCCTCGCCTTGCCAAGTTGAAGATATCAAATTTTAGTATTTTGATCACCCATTTGGTATCTTGCCAGAACTTTAGCAGATTATTAAAATAATTAATCTCAAATTAAAGCGTTTCCAGTAGAAGTTTTACTGAAAATGTGTCACGAAAATAGTTTATAAGATGACTTTGACATGGAAATAGTTAATGGATATGCGAATGAAGTCGCGAGCAAAAGTAACCGAGTAGTAAATAAATAAGTAACTAATAACTATGTCAATGCGGGACATAGGCCTCGCCCAAATAGTGCCAATGAACGTTCCTGCGTCACCGGCATCCAGCAGACTCATGCATCCAGAGGACTCCAGCATCCAGCGGACTCATGCATCCAGCGTACTCCCGCATCTAGCGGACTCCTGCATCCAGCGGACTTCCGCATCCAGCGTACTCCCGCGACCTTTGAGTGAGACCTACATCCAGCAGTAACATAGTATTAATTATTTATTTATATCACAATCAGTGTTGTTATGCTCAAGTGTCTCCTCCCCCCCTAATGCTAGCTAAACGACGGCTAATTGGCATGTGAAAAAAACATGGCAGTAGTATATGTGATGATTTTGAAAGGAAAACTTTGAAAACTAAGTAGACATTGTTAGGTAACGAGTAGTAGCCGAACTTAATAAATGTACTTAGAAAAGCAAACTTTCGTACAATTTCAATTGATTACTTAGATAATACTATTAGTTGTGTCAAACCAGTACCTAAATATACCTCGATCCCGACACGCACTTGGCCGATATTTATATTACGTATATTCATTGGAGACATCATGAGTTAAATAGTGTACATCTATCTACCTCGTCGGTATCACGCGAACAATGAATTATTCGAATAATATTTCAACTTTATCACATTATCACGTGACATATCAGAATTCAGAACATGCACCGGAAATGTTTAAGTAAAATTTTTGATGAAAATATTTTTGTGGTCGACGTCAAAAACATGTATACATGTTTCGCCTGATGACAAAGCAATAAGGTGCATAAGCGTTGAAATTTATTAGGATGTCGATAGTACACGCGAGTTTGAAATCAAAAAACGAACACTTGAAACTTATTTCGTTTTGATAACTAGTGACAAAAATCCCGATTGCTTTAAGCCGATAGAGCCGTCAAATAGAACAGTTACCGTGTTGTTTATTATGATTGGATTTATTGTGACGGTGATAACCATCGTAAAGAATATTAGTTTTTGGTTTTGTACTCGAAATTGAAACTAAAACATGTTGCTTCCATGGTTAAAAAAAAACGAAAACGTTAGTAATGTTTATGTTTCAACACAACGTCTTTACAACACTAGAGGAGTAAAGGAAGTGTAATATTAAGCACATATTTTCGAACGGAGATATTTTTAGAAATTAGAAGAAATGTAGAAATTTTCTATTGTAGATCCCAATATTTTACAAAGAAATAATCTACATACAGATTTTAATAAAAATCAGCAGTGTATGTGACCCACAAGTTCTAAAATATGCAATAAGCTAGAGTTAAACCAATCTTATACTCAATGTCCCTCTAAGTGTGTTTTTGCTTACATCTAATGTACAGTCACGTTCACTACACTACAGTATAAAAGTGTACATATATTAATGGATTCGACTGTAAGCATAGGCGCAACATATAGACGCAGAGAAGTTTTTGCCAAATTATTATGCTTGCTTCTTCTTTTAATAATGCAGGATCTCTATGCCAAATTATATCCAAACCCGTTCAATCGCATATGTATGATGGAGTAACAAATATCGAAACTTACATTTATTTTAAGTTTTGGAACAGTTTCGGCCGATAATAACTTGCAACTATGTATCAAAAAAGGAACAACCTTCCGGAATCGAATCTGGCACTCTCCCAACTCACATTAGTGTATATGTAATATTTTGTTAAGTTAAAAGAGTTTTATGGGTACTAGAAGGACCGAAGGACCGTTATAAATAGTACGATAATATTGCCAACTTTTTGTTTCTGGAAACGTAACGCTTGAGACGGCGCGGGACGCAATCCGTCTGGAGTGGATATACTTATGTCATTTATGTCATGTACTGGTGATTCCCATGATCGTTTTTAGTTATACTACCTATGAGCAATATCAGCATATACTAACTCCTTCTCAACTGAGGCACAATACGTGCATAGAACGACTATGTCTACGTCTTGGAGACGTACTAAATGTTTGATTCGCAAATCATGTGTTGGAATTTGCAAGGCAAGCAAATGCTCCTTATGAATACCGTAACTACCGTACTGCAAATCAAAAGTCCACCAATTTAGATAGAAATTTTATCCGCTCATTCACAACCCTGATCATCGAATCAGTTACACGCAAAGGAACCGCCGATTTCTCCAGCTGTCATCGAACTGCGACAATTACAAATTGCGGACGTCAAAGTTGCGTAATCGGGATACGGATTCCTTAACTGGTAGCAATGAAATATTACTTCAAATGACGGGGAAAACTGGGTAATGGATCGGTGAGCGTTCATGTGGAATGTTGGATCTTTTAAAAATGCATTTAAAGTGAGTTTAGAACTCCTACGCTGCTTTCTTATTGGATGGGAAAGTCCTTAAGAGGCTTTACAACTTTTAAAATGTATTTATTATAAATTGAGACAAAAGTATTGATAACAACTATAAAGTAATTAAAATATACAATGATTTTATTAGTAACATTCCCATTTTTTGATTTTATTGTGTGTAGTAGAAGTTAAGCGGAAAAAAAAAGTTTTTAGCTTGAAAATGGTCGATTTGTTGATGTTTGAAACAATATTTCTTAATGAAAAATAAAAAAATACATATAAAATTTATGACATTAGGTCGCAATAGTCCTGTTCTAGTTCTGTTTTCTCAATGTTCTGATAGTAACATTGAGAAAATGTCAATATATGTCTCCATTCATACAGAAAATGGCCCAAATAGATGAGCGTTTTTAACTGATAAGAACTTTTAAAGGCGTTGATTCTCTTCCTGGCACTATTAGTGTGGTTTATCAATAAGGCACGTGCCTTTATTTATTTATTATTTCAATAGAACAACTATTATTACATTTTGAACCAAAAGTAATAGGTACATAGTGCCTTAAATAGGTTTACTAAACCTAATTACAGTCATTGCACATCACCTATATCCATGCACACTATGATAAATGTACGCCGTATGCTAAATATTACTCAATAGTCTAATCGTAGGTACAAATCTTAAAACAATATTGTTTCACACGCAATAACTTTTTTTTATATACTAGCTTTCGCCCGCGACTACGTCCGCGTAAACTTCCACTCCCTATTTCATCGCTTGGATGATTTTCGAGATAAAAAGTATCCTATACGTTAATTCAGGCTATAAACTCGTTGTGTACTAAGTTTCATCATAATCCGTCTGGACGTTTTTGCGTAATTGAGTAACAGACATCCAAACATCTGAACATCCAAACTTTTGCATTTATAATATTAGTAGGATTTTGTTGTCTGAATGACGAAGATGTTAGCTTTTTTATCTTATCTCTATACATAATGTAACGAATTATAATTTGCACATTTATTTAAAATTTGTTCAAAAGACACTTCGTCGACAAAACTATTGTCCACATGCATATAAAATCTAATATCCAGAATGCCCCGTGATCATTTGAATTACCTATATTTATAAACTTCGGTATTTCAAATACAACAATCTAAACGAATTCAGAAATAGCTTTACTGTAAAGGGAAATTGATTTAAAAACCCGAATAATTAACTGAAAGTAACTACAACCTAACGAACCTGTTGCGAAGCGGAAACCATTCCATTCCAGAACTTTCTATGAATATAACATGAAGAAAGACTGTTGCTCAAAATGAGGCATATTGTCTTGGGACGACAATGGTTACTCGTACTTTATTTATGACGTGTTTTCTCAGGTAAATAAGACGCTCTTTTTATAAATCCATCAGTTAAATTGAATGAGGGGAAAGTAGTCGACGGGAAAACTGTTTTGTAAACACATGTTTACAAAACAGAAATACAACAAAAACAGAAATATTTATCACATGACCACGACTTGAAATATTTCTGTCACATTAGAATTACGATTTGAAACGGAATATTTACCATGTATAATTTGTATTTGTGAGTTCCTGATATTTCGGCTCTGTCGCAAGCGCCATTATCAAGGATTAACTGACCTGCTGCGAGTGCCGAAATATCGGGAACTCACAAATACAAATATATATGGTAAATAACCCGTTTCAAATCGAAATTCTAATGTAAATGACCATGTCAGCTTGAAATCTTACATTTCTGTCACATTGTCACAACTGACAGTTTAAGGAAAAAAATCTGCTTTTTATAACGTTACGAGGACATTTATTATATATACTATATGGCTACAGTCAACATCATAAAATCTATATCCATCATCAAATATTTCCATTGACATAAGAGCTTAACCATATATTTATGATTATAGATTTGTACATATATGAAAGAATATCATTTCAGTGTACCCAATTGATTTTATTTATGTTAAATATTAAAAATAAAATATGTTTTCGTTAATCTAATAGGCTATCAATTAAATATATGTTGAAGATTCAAATGGATTAACATCCAACGACGACGTTGGATCGTCCGCCATGTTGGATACTTTCGTAGTCAGCGTGCACGTTCGGCGCAAGTGAAGCTCAGGCAAAAAGTGAGAATCCCAAGAACTATTCGCACTGCTGACAGACCGGAATGAAGTTGCTACAAAGCATTATAGCTACCTTCACATCGTATTACACCGCCATCTAGCGGTGCCACTTAACATCAACATCAGTGTGGCTTACCGTACATCAGAATCTAGCCTTAAATTGCAGTAATTGACTGCTGATGCAGCGATTCAGTAAATATATTACAGTCACCACATATATTAACTCACAGCAATTTCTAACGCCTACCCAGTATTTATAGGTACTTACAAAACACCTGTTCCCACAAATTACCTAGTACGACTACCCCATTTGGCTGTTATTTGTTTCTATCAGTAGGCAACCAGAACCCTTTCACAAGCCATTTGTTCCCGGGAAGCCAAAGGAACCTATTTCGATCGCTCCGATACATTTAACCAGAGATTAAGTACTGCCCTATATATTATCGCTGAAGCAGCACTATATAATGTGATTTATTGAGACTCGTTTGTTTAGCGTTAAATATAGTTACATGAAATTTATGAGCCTGGTATTTTTGTATTTTTTAGCCTGTTCGTGCTTTTATCTGGTGCGCAAATAGGCCACAAGAGCACTATTCCACTTAAAACGGTAATGTACATTAATAAAAAAAAACTCGCAACAATATTAATTTCAAAGCTAGAAATTTAAAACGAGTCCTCTTGAAAACATTATTACTAGATAAAAACTGGTTTTAAACCTTTTTTGTTGTGCTCTAGTTGTAGTTGGTCCCATACAAATATTTGATCCTCTCTAAAACTGGGTTGAATGGCATCTAAAAAAATTCCATATTGCCACCTATTTTATAACAAATTATATAATATGGTGCCTGAATACTAGCATATACTTTAACAATTAAGGCCGCATTTACCACAGGCATGCTTCGCGGCATGCCGTGCGTACCTATAAAACGCATTGGATTTCCACACCGTTGACGCATTCGTGAACGTGGCTTAACTATTCCATTTTCCAAAAACAATCTAAGCTTGAAATCCCTTGTACCCGTTTCTCTTAAGATCGCTATAAGCTCGCATGTGTCTTGTTTAAACGGAAATCCATCAATAATCTTTCAATTCACAAAAAAACGGACCCCATTATGAAGGCTTAAAGCGATCCGGCGAGCAAAGGTTTAGCATACCTCTTGTTTTTCCGTATTTAAAAACCATTCTTGGTAGCGATAGATTAGAACCTAGTATGTGTTCGTTCTTGGGGTCAACATCCACCTATTTTTTTACCTATGTTTTTACAATCTTATTGTTAACTTATTATACATTATTTTGACATACCTATAGTAATTCGATATTTTTTAAGAATAATAATTGCGTCATTAGTTTTATTATTTTCATGTTGACGCTTAGAGATTTTCACAATATTTTATACATCTCTAACAAATTGTCACTAGTTTCTTAGTCTTATTTTTTGGAAATATACATTCAATTAATGATATTTTGAGTATTGTATTAATTTAATTGATATAGATAGGTTACGACATGCAAAAGTGCCCTTGAGGCCTATTTGCGCAATAAATGTTTTAATTTAGATTTTTTGTCCAATATAATTTTTCTAAATAAGTAGTTAGTTTAAGGTGATGTTTTAACTGACGATTCGAAAGTGCTTGTTGCTAGGCCTATTTGAATAAAGAATATTTAGACTTTGAAGTGTGCATGGCAAAAGTATAGAAACACAGTATCACACGTCTGAACAACATTCACTTTCAATCCGAAACTATCCTTGTCTGGAGACCATTAATTTCCGATTTAAAAAACACTACTTGTGGAGCCCAAAATGCATGGCAACTATGTCATTGTAAGTTGGCATTGGTCTAGTTGTTAAAATAGGGGCTAGGTCCTTCCATCCCGTATAATTCTCCAGTGGAACAGCCCCCGATTCATTGGTTTTTCAACCTTTACTGAAACAGTTTACGGTGAAAATTCGTAAACTATCACCCGCAGGATAATCATGTAAATTTATGTACTAACGACAGGTATATTTTTATGTAATTTTTCGACATTAGCTCATAGATTTATACTTCAAAAATGACATTAAAATATACCTAGGTATAATTTTTTTTTAATAAAAATGAAACGTATAGGTATTATTCACCACTAGTGGGGTTAGAACTCACGACCTCTGCATTCCGTGCATTGCTCTTAACCAATTCAACTACCTTGGTGACGAATTTTTCAATAACTTCAATCTTCTAATTACGCTTTAGAGAGACTCGTAACAACATCCATAGCGAAGTTATTACATGTTTTTAATCTGCATCAATGCCTCATATTATATTGTCAATATTTAGAATAATGGCAACCCTCGCAATCCCTACCTACTAATACTAATCAATGTCCTAAAATCACATGTCAATAGTTTTGCTTGGTCATGACTTTGTTTGACATGCGGTAATACAAAAAGAGAGATGATGGTTTGAACAACAGAAAAAGAAATTATATTTACGGTACTAAAAAACATTAGTAAAAAATCAATTATTTTACGATGCAAACAGTTGCTGATTTCGCAGTCAGTAAAATACCGTATTATATAAAATCTCCTTTACACGATTCTTGCAAACAGCAGCCCCAGTTTTGTGTCGCAAATGCCGTTTTTCCTTGCGGATCAATTTCCATTTTTCATGCAGATCTGGTGAATGCATTCGCCGCGTCATGTCGTATTGGGACCGGTCGTTGGGCTGACTCCCAACTATGATCTAACGTTGACTTTCCGATTTGATTTTGGCAGTGTATTGGGAGCTTTACGATTCGGCTACCGGATTAAAGTTAATGTTATTTTCATACATAATGCTATCTGTGATAGTTATGCTTCGTCAACTATAAAAATAGAAATATATCTGTTAATTAAAGTCAGTGGGTAATTGGTAATTTTCTTATTTTTAATCGATGTCTGTCCTCCCGCAGTGCCCTCGTCGAAACCGAGCCATATTGCTTCGTCAACTTAATTTTGTGTTTCATGAATTTTACTGTTATGGATTTGCGTATGCGTATAGGTCTATATTTCGTTATAAGAGATCATATACATCTCAAAGAACATTAATATTGATTTGATCTGTCAATAACCCTCGCTTATTCTTGTATTGTCGATGGCTATAATTTGACAGTTAACGTCAACACTAAGGCAGATGGGCTTCTGTTAATAATTCTGTGATGGCAGCTACAAAACATAATGGTACAGCGCGAAGGTAAAAAGGTGTTATAAGCCATCGCGAGTCCGACCATCCATTTGGAACAATAATTATCAGCCACCACTCTCTGGATACAACTCGGCAAAGATTAACTCCCCCTAAATACCGAACTTTAGTGTTAGGAATCACATAAAACTTAGTTCGAAAGGGGAATAAATCAATAGGGAGGAACACGGTCGTATATACAGGACTTGCAAGTGTGCCCATGAGAACTGTCGCTACTCGGATGCTACTAAGGAATTTATTGGACTTGATATTTTTCCTTAGTTTCTTTTTGCGTTGGAGCAACGAGATTTGTTTTGATACAGCCAGGGACCGGAAAACCCTTCTTTAGGCTTAAGCCTATCGATTCGGTAACCCAATCAATTTGCTTACCCTATGATAGGGTTAACCCTATCATGAGGTTACCGTATTGTAAAGGTAAGCTTATTGAAGTGTTAACCCTAACTCGCAATAGGGTTAAGCTTAAAACCCTATCGCGATAGGGTTTTTGTTTAGGGTTTTCATTGGGTTATGGTAACCTTAACGTCAGCTGGTGACGCATTGGGTTAAAGTGAATTTTCGGCTGGTCCTCGTACAGTTAATGAAAGAATTATTAATATTCAATAATATATTTCTGTTATTTAAATATACGTATGTATCGTATGTAAAGATAATATATTTTTAATAAATATTACGTTATCTAATTACAAAAAGGTTTCACAAATCAAATAATATTATTGTTAATTAGTTTATTTAAGGAAAATTAGAAAAAATAAGGCTCTGAGCAATTATAAATTATTATTTCTTTAATTTCAATTCGTAGTTTACGTTCGAAGCATTACTGCTTAATACAAAATGAATAAAGTTAATAATATTTTGTATACTTTTAATTAAAATGTTTTTTCCTATTTCTTTCTCCAATTAAAAAAAAACGCTGCAAACCTTCTCATTTTACGACTATATTCCTCCTTTACACTGCTTTTTATTAGGGTTCCGTAGTTTCCGTAGACGAAATAGCGAAAACGGAACCCCTCTAATTACCAAACTATGAATATTAAAAATTGTAAAAAAATGAGATGCTTTGCATTAATAACTAATTTCAACGATTTTTAGTTTGATCAAGATATGTTGTACAGTTTTTGAGATACTTATGTCGAATGAACGAAATCCCTCATGCGCACGAGTAACGCTTGGCCTGCTTTTACTGACATATCGATCCTTATGAAAAATATAATATCAATATTACTACTAACGATTATTTTCTATTTCAATTAATTGCACCGGTGTGTTGAAGTTAATATTTTTTACTGGAGATCACACGATACGTTTGACAAATTACAGAGACTTACAATTAATACATACTTCTATTTATTTCGTTGGAAAAAAGAGAAACAAATACTTGCAGAGTACGAGTAGTCGGTAAAAGATCAATGAATATTAGAACAAAAGCACGGTTCGGCACGGTTATCTTTGAGGCTGATTGCATGCTCATCTAATATGGAGCTGCTAAACCACCCAATCCCGGGATTATGAAGGTTACAAATTAAAAGTAAGTTTCGATTACGTATCGTATAAGAGATACGATTGAAAAATGTGAGAGATTAGGAAGATACGATTATTTTGCAATTTTAACTGATTGATTGGTAATGTCAACAATAGGTAGGTAAGTAGGTACTTTTATTGCAATAATTCATGTTTTGCTTTACTCTAAATGAGATACCAAAAAAATATCTTGACTTCATATTTGACTTGTTTTTACATAATGAAAGTAGACCTAAAAAGTAATACAAAAAAAGATACTTATGCTTAGTGAAGCTACTACGAAAAGCTGTCATATTTTCCTTTGCGGCGCGAGGGTGAGCAACTCTGATGCTTGAACAAACTAGTAGCTATAATATATCGAAACCAGAAACATATAAGTAATCTGAAAGCCCTCTTAACCTGATCAATCAATTCGCTGCCGCTCCGATGTATTGACAATAGTGCTGATAAATAAAGTGTTGTCTTGTCTAAATGTTTACTGGCGCAAAGAAAACGTACAATAATTTATACCTACTGAGAGTTCATAACAAAATTGGATTAAGTGTTTTAAATGGCATTATCGTGTGCAAAACAAAATACATGACATAGATAATAAAAAAGTGCAGGTGTTTCATTCAAAAGAACCTTGGTTTTACAACATGCATTGGTGCTTTTGGTCTTATCTCTTTGTAATAAGCTCAATACACCTCCAAAAAAATAGAACAACTTATCTTTCAGGTAGGATTATCCCATTGTTTTTTTGCCGCGCAACACTAAATAGCATTTTACTAATGCCAGGTACAGCAAACAATGAATAATATCTATGCCTAAGATTTATAAAGAATCTGATACAAATGTTTAATAGATTTTCACATTTTTGTTATTAATTATAGGCATAACGTATTTTAATAAGTGTTTATTTCTTTGTAGATTGTATAATGTGTCATGATTAATGCTGTGTTGTCAAATGAAACTACAAACACAAATACAGAAAAATATGTTCGATATTTTACCTATTTTTGTTAGTGGTCATTGTTTATCATATTTTGACAAATTTTATATTTTTTAATGAATATTGCCAATTTCAATAAATATTTTCAACTTCGAATCTTTGCTTGATTTTTCTTAAAATTATGTCCAATTTATTTCATGTTCTTATTTAATATTTGCATGCCCATTTCTGGGCTGAACACAGTGTGGGATAAAATATTATGTTAAGATTTTTTTTCAGTTGATAATCGGTCATCCATTGAGGCCCTTTTTGTGTGAATTAACACATATCTTGATATTTTCTCCCCGTTACTATCTAGAACAGGGCTATTGCGATCTAATTTCTAGTTATCGGCGTTTTAGATGCCATTCGGAGTGAATGACCTCAATCGTTATGCTAGTATGGATATACCACGGGATTCGTATTATTACAATTAGGACAAAGTGAGTATTTAAAAGTTAGTTTTGTCTGATTTCATTACATAATATAAATATCTTTACTGTTGTATAAATAGGGATGTTGACTCTAAATTTATTGGTATCCAAATTATTATCCAAAAGAAAGAAGACATAAAACTATGCCAAATGGTGAAAATCCCATTAAAATATCTCAAAAAATAACGAAGCTACAACCGTTAGAATGTTGTTAATAAGAGTGAGAAAGCGCTACAAATCAGTGACGTCACTGACTTAAAGCGCCATAGTAAATGAAGATCGTTCCATACAGAGGTGCGTTTTGCGAAAAAGGGACAGAACATGCCCCCACTTAAAACTTTGATGACTTGTAATTATGTAATTATTTATACTTTTGAGTTACTTTTTTCGCTATTTGATTGAGAATTTGATCCTTTTTCGAGAAGATTTGAAGTATTTGAGTTTCTTACTTAGTGTCAACATCCCTATTCGTCTGTGGTTCAAGTTACAGATGACATATTTATGTACAAGTAGGTAATATGTGGCAACTAAGGCGGTGCAAAACTTCAAAAGAAATATGAATAGGTAAAAAACTTCTACAGTTAGATAGCCAAGGAGTTTGTATTAAATCACAATGACAATACAAAAGTTTTCCATTGTGAAGTCCAACCGTTAATTAGTGTAGTAAATATGTGTAACACGTGCCAAATGTAACAAACAACATCCCGATATGACTGAGTAAAAAAAAATACGTACTTGGGAAAAAAATATGTTACACCTAAATAACTCATTGGATACCTAAATTTTTAATTTTTTTCCGTGTTATATAAATATGTAATGCTTATTATATCCAACACTGCTCAATGTAATTTCGACTATTTCATAATTATAGATATTAACAACATTTTTTTGAACAGTTTAATTGGTATTGCGGTTTTGTAGCGTATCCATATTACCATCTCTACTTTATATCCCGCGGTGTGGCAACCAAAACGTCGATCACTACTAATTTCATAAATTTTAAATGTATTTCTTGGTTTTGTCATTAACGAATATCGTTCCAAAAATCACTCCAAATCGACCATTTTCAATGTAAAAACTGCTTTTTTTGCTTAAATTTTACCATACACAATAAAATCAAAAAATTCCTCCGTTACTATCTAAAACTTTAATAAAATCATTGTATTCTTTAATCACTTTATTGCTATTATCAATACTTTTGTCATAGTTTTAAATCAAAATATTTTAAAACATGTAAGGCCTCTTAACATCTATTTGCTGTGTACTAGCAAATAATCAATTTCATTGAATGACAGATTTGGATACAATACTATTGAATAAGATGGAAAACGTATCGAAATAAAATACAAATCAAATTGTTTCATTTACGTTTTATGTATCACGTATTTATTTTTATACTAGCCAATAGATTAGTTAACTCGTTTGTAGTGTTATAACATCCTGTACACGCCATTACATTTTTCGACAACGACATGAAATGTACGGGCCCTATGACAATTGAATCGGTACCTTAAAGATTTGGTGTTTATATTTGGGTAAAGTTCACATTTTTGGAACAAACATAGTGAAGGCTTTTAATTCGTTTACAATTTAATTAATTAATGCGTTACACGATAGTTACCCATATTAACTATAAGTCAATCTTCACTGTTGTCCAAAAACTTTAACTGTGCCTAATTGAAGTAAAAAATAATACGTTACACACTCACCTTTCTTATAACACCCGCTTAACTTTTCAATCCAATCAAAATGCACAAATCAGTGTCCATAAATAATAGCCATATTCATCACAAAATTTGATATAAACGCAAAAGTAACAAAAATGAAAGAAATAACGTTAACAATAAAATCCACTGTCACACTCAAACGTCCTCAACTAGATGGTTATGAGAATGCACTAAAAACATACCTGAAGCAAGACCTGCACATTTAAGGAAAGTAACGAACGAAAATTCATTCTATTGTTTTTTTTTGGTCAATTACCGTGTGTAGATTCACTCTGAAAACAATGACAAATACCACGGCCTTTAGGCATGGGCACACTCTTTTGTATTAAGTTCTTAAAAGATAACAACGTCGGCATAAATGTCTTTATAAAATAAACAAGTTTATTTTACCATCTAGACTACCACCGCCATCATGCTAATCCTAAGACAATAGAAAACAGCAAGTCTTATCAGCTTTCGGCTCGCTTGCACATCGCCGTGCTGGTATAAATAAACAAAGCTTTAACAATTTCCGTAAGGTACCTACACAGCCTAATAATGTAATGAATCTCTATACGTATATGCGCCTAATTAATATGCTAACAAAAATACAAGTATTAATATATGAATAAGGATATATACTACTAAAATCCCGGATTTCTAAAAAACTTTTTTATAATCCCGGAATTGGGCGGTTCAACAACTCTATGTTCGTGCGTATTTGCTGTTTCCATAGGTCGAGGTAGTAGAATAAGTAATAGTTGTAACTGTAGGTATACTCGTATATAGTAAAGATTCCGATTAGTACTGTCAAAACGAATTATTATTTCAGAATATTTAAATAAATAAATGACTGTCATATGCACCGTCAATTTTTTTTTGACAGAATTGACCGAGTTTCCTTCCACTTCAGCTTTCCAGATTTTGGGTTGGTCTCCTCAACAGATAGCATTTGTCAACCGATTTTTGTGAAACATTGTAAGCAGGTTCAATATTTTTTATATAGAATTTTTATCGAGTCTGATTTTGGAAATTTTCAATAAAGTTTCATTTATAAAAAACAAAAAGAAACAGGCGAGGTATACAGCTCACAGAGCTATTCTAGTATATATGACAAATCAAATTTGTTTCTGACATTGCACCGAAAGTTAAAAATAGATGTTCAAAATGTAAAATAAACAAACAAACGCTCGCGGCCGACTCGTCCAAGCCGCCGATAGGAATCTATACTTGCATGCACAGTAAATACGATTCTAACATAAGGACTCAAAGTACAAAGTTATTTGCATTAAAAACAAGGAGTGTGTTCGGTAAATCAAACTGGTTTCTACTGGGAGTGGTTTCACAGCGAGCTTATCGTCTGTGCCAAGCTGCCTGCCAGCCACGGTTATCTAAAAATGAGTCTAATTGAAGTGTGCGTAAAGATCACTTTTGTTTGGAACTGGTTAAAAACCCTATTGATAGGCTTACCGTATTGATAGGGTTTTGATTTTGGTTAGTGGTTAGTTGAGTTAACTCGATCAATATGGTAACCCTATCAATAGGGTTACCTTATCATAGGGTTACCAATATGGATAGGGTTTTTAAAACCACTTCTAAAATAAGCCTATGGAAAACCCTGATTAGGGTAACCGGTTCCGGTCCCTGGATACAGCTGGTCTATTGAAAATATATTGGATGTGAGTGGTGTTCAAAAACATTTTAAATTGTTTCTTATTTTGATCAACACGAGGAATCCAGTCTAATCGCAACACGGTCTAGTTTTTGCTCTGGTTTGGAAGGTCACGTGGCAGTCGCTTATGACAAACCCTAGTATTAGGGTGCTTCACATGCGAAAAATTGGCTATGCTGTTAACAAAAATTTTGTCTATCTAATCGACAGAACTATTTCGAAGAAAAGAAACAAAGGAGAGACCTATTATAATGTGAACATCTACGACGCTTACTAAAATATTTGAGTGCGGTTTTTCGGGGGCCTAGTATTTGCTCGGGATAAATAATAGCATCGAAATAATGTCCCGCTGTTATTTATTATAGGTACTTGATTTCTAGACTTTAAAAATAAATAAGTATCATCGCTCTGTTATTTTAATAAACAGCTAGCTTCATTATGATTGTTAATTACTTACATATTATTAGTTTTAAACGTGGTCGTACCATACTATCATTTTGTTTGACAGAATGGGACGTTAGGTAAACGTCCCAGTGTACGACATCTTAGTGCCCAATGACACCCATTAATCACCTCTGGTATCATGACATAAGATTGAAAGTGCCATGTATTGTGTCAGTGTCAAACACAGGGGCCTTTATCTTATCCCTAGTATAGTGTGTCTGGCTTCAAATTACAAAGAAATACCAAATTGGAAGTAAATATGTCCCATTCTATCAAATTTTCCGGGTGGATTACAATGGAGTTTATAATTATAATATAAGTACGTTCCAATAGGTTCAAAAATATCTTTACAATCCATAACAATAAACCAGCTTTAACAATAGTCGTATTGACATATTTCTAATCACTTTGTCCGTGCACATGTTTTCGAACTCTTACCAGCACTACAAGCTAAAAGGCTTTGTCCTATCATTCACAGTCTCAACATTCTTCTTTATTATCCTTTACTCCCTTGATACTTGATAGGCAGTATGTTTATTATAATTTCAAGGCGTTTACATCTTTTATGTTCTTAACAAGGCCCCGCGTTTCTTTTCTGGGTCAACACTAGCCACCATCGATTTGTTCGGAAATGGTGAAAGATAACAATTCCGGTTCCTACATATCCTTATCGGTATTCATAACATTGTGCTGAGGGATACGAGTATAGGTGCGTTTTGATTAAACTGGAAGGGCAGTTTGAATATCACGGACATTTTACAACAACATTTTTCATATGAAATGTAACACTAAGCCGTCGTCTCCCAGCGAAAAAAATAAACATTATCATTATTTTATAATGAGCCCTGGGATCCCACAGACCGGTAGACGATGAGTTTGTGTAGCATAAAGTGTTTACATACATACATACGTACACTTTAAAATATTTGTTTTAAAATAGGTATTATTACTTATTTGGATTTGACGAATAATTATGCTATACGAATAATTAAATATCTTTAAATCCGACGGAGATGACGGGACAACATGAAAGGGTGATCATATAACGTTTTCGAATGTACGGGTTGATTTCAATGTCTTATTCTTTAAAAAAATCGGCCAGATGCGTCTCAGGCCACGCGCAATTCCGTAATTGTACACCCGTTATATTTTACGGAATTCAAAGTTTGCAAACTTATATTTACTAGATTTTTGAGACAACTAGTAGTATTATCTGAAGTAATCAACTAGACGGGTAGATTTATGACATTATATCATGTTGAACAGCATTTTATGAGCCATTTTGGCAAATTTAGCGTCTTTGCTCAAAATTTAAGATGGCGCAAACGCAACGATGGTATGCAAACGGATATCTGTATCAAAACATGGTATTAAAAACTCCACAATATTTTTAAACGAGCTTACAACGATACCACATACAATGGGGTTTGGTAGAAAAAAAAATGTATCTCCACTTTACGTGTAGGGATATCAAAAAAAAAATTGTTTTTTTACTTTTATGGTACCGTTTTGCCAGCGTAATTAATATGTATACCCATGGCAAATTACAGCTTTCGAGTACTAGCGGTTACTGAGCTAAGCCGCAGACAGGGTTAATATATATAAGGGTTCCTAGTTTACTAC
Organism: Epiblema foenella; assembly: GCA_963556455.1. Lineage (NCBI taxonomy): Eukaryota > Metazoa > Arthropoda > Insecta > Lepidoptera > Tortricidae > Epiblema > Epiblema foenella. Next base: position 8,906,297 of record OY747100.1, read on the forward strand.
GGGACCCTAAACAATTGCAGTTTACCTAGGTTAAGTTTGACACACCGTACGTAACGTTTCTGAGTGTAAGATTATGATCTAAATGCACACACACACTCCCACTTTTACGTAGTGCCAAGAACTTCTCTGGGGAGTTCACTGCTCGTAGACGCGTCAGCCGATAAAATGCGTTTCCCCGCATGCAGAGGAAATTCCGTAGCGCTACGAAAATCTTGGCAGCGTAAGTGTGTCACATTACAGAGTCTACTAACAGTTTCGTCAACAGACTAACTATGTCTGTAACTTTGATACCACAATTTTATTAATTTTGCATATTTTTAATAGCATAAACATGTGATGTCTACACCAATGTTTGGTCAGTCATTTGTCCCCAATATTCGCCAATAACGGTCGTAACGACCTAAAGCTCTTTACATGACAAATAGAGCTTTTAAGCTTGTGTCGTTCTAATGCATTAGATGTAAGCGAGCTTTTTAGGTTATTTTTCCTGAATTGGAGTGTGAGAGCTTTTAATAATGTTACGCACATTGAATATTTACACCGAGTAATAGGGTTGTGTATGTAACAAGACTCCGAAATGTATAAAAATTATTAGATAAGGAAACTTAATGGTTATTTTAGGCTCCCAAAACACGTTAACAAAAACTAGGTTTCATTTTGAAATACGTTAAATTTTACTCAGTAGATGAAATCATAGAGGGAATTATGATATATGATATACTGAGATAGAGTAATCAGTCAAGTTTCTGATTGCCTTTACGCACGATATGCAGCTACATAAAGTACCATTTTTTGAGCAACTGTATTAAAAAGTATATTTGAGTTATCATTAAAAACGCAAAACAAAGACATAATAATTAGGCCTAGCGCCCCTTCCAGGGCGGTTCCATAACTTTTCGGAATTTTAGTATGTAATGAGTTAAGATATTGTAAACATATAATTAACGTCGACTGTACCGTAATGACATTAAAAAAATGGTTACTCATTCGATTCTAAGGAGCGGAAATCGCACGCATAAGCATGACCAGATTGATCAAATATAAAACTTTAAGTAGCACAAATAAAACTGTCCCTGGGACTTCCCAACGATGACAATTTATAGATAAACTGTACTTCCTTATGACATGCGTTACGCATATAATATGGATGAAAATCTTTTGAATCGGATAACATAAAAACTAACCTGTTTTTGTATAAATAAATAAATAATAAATTTATTTAGAACCATACAAAATACGCATAGAAAAAACATGGGATATCCGGCAGATCCCGAACTAGGCTGAGCCTGTATGTATCTCGGGATCTAGCAGTACGCTACACAAATGAGACAGTCATGTAGACATGAAATGAACACATTAATAACAAAAAGATAGTTTAAAAAAAAATATGTTTGTTAAAATTTAAATATTTACAAAGCGCTATTATAATAATAGTATATTACCGATGTTATAACATTGATAGGCAGTGATCATCATCTACAGGTAAATTTCTACACGCTGAACTCATCTACTATAAAACGTCTGCCAAATAACTATTTAAGTAGTAAGTATTTAAAAAACGTTATTTTTTCATAAATAAATTACGTGTTGGAAGAAAGGTAATACTCAGTTAATTTTCTTTTTTTTTTGCCACAAAAAAATATATATGATGGAATGTGAGTCATTGGCCTCGAATGAGTAAGTTTTTATGTCGCAGGGATAGAAAAAAATTGACACTGAAAACGAAGTGATGTAATAGGAACTTTACCATCCCAAGAAAGATTTTTGGTACCAAATACTTCGGCTTTATCATTTAAACCTATAATGTTTAGGATAAGCAGTTTCTGTGCTACAAAATTAATGCCACTGCGACACATAGTGTTAATCCCGTAATTTCCAGGCAGGTGGGATTAAAACCCCAAAATGATGTGGTAAGCTCGGGCCAGACTTAGTGAACGGACACGAATATACGAGCGGTTTGAACGCTGAAAGTCAAGTACTAACGGGCGTTTTTTAAACGTTTTTTTCTGTAAATTATCAGAGAGAATTCGTTGAGAAATAGGACCTGTAGAGGAGAACAACCGAATGGACATCTGGATCTCCGCTCGCCGTATAAACGAAAGCATTTTTGGCCAAGCTGAAAACGAAATCACCGATCGCTTCGCTCACTCTTCAAAAAAATTGTGAGAACGCGTTACGTTCTTTACATTTGGAGTTGCTATAATGTATGGTAAAACTGAATTCACAAATTAATAAACATAATTTTCCACATAAGTACATAGTACGAGTACTGACAAAGTTGTTGGATGTCTCGGGACAATTTTGAAAATATAATTTCATAATTAACACAACCCAGAGCCCAACTTTGGAAAGCACCTACGTGCCTCTTACAAAGACGAGGGAAATGGATACTTAAGTTAGTCTTTGTAGCAGACTTAAAAAGAATATTATGCATTTTTTTTTCATGATGCCATTCGAACGAGTTTTTGGAGAGGAACAACTACAATTAGAATAACACATAAGACAAAAATAATTTTGAAAGTACAGTATAACGGCCCACCCCTGTAAACGTGCCATACTAATTGAGCGGGTTATGTCACATCACTTACTATGATGTGCCCCGTACTTAGGGTATAGAAAAACGAGTAATTAGCTGGTTTGGTCGTGAAATATTGCGTTTAGGTACATAGTTGTCGTACACTTTTTTGTTTATTAAAACCTAAGAATTCTGATTGAGATTTTTAATTTACTTTTTATTTCTCTGTTAGTAACATTTTGAGCATATTTATTAATTTTTTTTTTTCATAAGTTGATGGTTTCCTATTATTCATTCCGCATGCATATTCTCTGTCTTCATCCTCCTAGAATTATCCCAGTACAATTTCATCCTGAAGGATGCCCGAGATTTGGCGTTGGCACTAATATTTACGAAAGCGACTGCCTTCTGACCTTCCAACTCGAAGGAAAACCAGACCTTTTTGAAATTAGGCTTGTCAAGTGAGTGGGCAACTTGGCTGAAGCTCTCAAGCCCATCCAAGAACTGACCACGGCCCACGTTGCTTAATATCGTATACCGCACGCGGTACGCAGGCGCCGCTGGGCCACGAGAGCTCCATTCTCTGTCCCTGTAATTAATTATTCCGTTCCATAATAAAATCATTGTTACTGTTTAAGCCACTGGTTGTATGCCGAGTCCTGAAAATCCCGAAACTTTCGGAACTTTTCATGCAAAACAGCCCCGGGACTAGGAAACCTACACAAGTTCTTTTGACAGTATTAACTCCCGAGAAAGTGATGTTGAAAACGAGGTATATGTAATGTATACTTACATCGCTGTCTCTATCAACAACAATTGGGTCATTGTCAGTTGTAAAAACAAAAGTTGTCCACCCGGTGGTCAATAGTTAACGGCTTACGTACATATAAGTTATGTTTTTATTACATGGATTTATAGTTATGGAAACATCGTTTATGCGGGTTATTAGCCCAATCCAAAATTAAGCTTTGTGGCCCTTAACTTTTGATATGTCCACCGAAAAGACGCGAACCTAAATCAGACAATGACCCAATTAGTATTGCTCAGGCGACTCTTTTTGTATACACAAGCGTCCATAGGCCACGATGTCTGCTTATCATCAGACAGGCCGTGTGTTCGTTTGCAAGCATCACGTTTTGTTAGAATACCTATTGGGATTTTAAACATTTATACTTAATTGAAGTCTGTTTTGAAGTTAAGTTACAGTGTAAAGTCATGTCAGTTCTGCTCAGTTTAATCAATCTCTTGTCCTTAAAGTTACGCCTTTGCGTTAAGATAAATTATGACCTAAGAGAAAAGAAATGGAATACTAGATTAATGATATATCAGATAAGAATAAAGCATATCCGTCTCGTTGCCTTTGCTTTAGTAGATTATGAGGGTTCCGTAACAAAACGGTAAAAAAGGAACCCTTATGGTTTCACTTTGTCTGTCTATCTATCTGTCTGTCTGTCTGTCCCATCGCTAAATATCTCAAGAACTACTTATGCTATCGATTTCAAATTGGGAATAGTTATAAAGAAGACTTACCTACGTAGATAGAACATGACTTTTTAATTATTATTTTTTTATTTTCTATGAAAAATGAGAGATAATAGGTGGTTCAAAATATGAAATTCTAGTTAATATGTCGAGTGGGGTATCATATGAAAGGGCTTGAGTTGCACATTCTGAAACAGTTTTTTTTACTTTGAGTCATTTTCGTTTTATGAGGGAAAATGTAAAAAAAATACCGTTCCCATTGCCGAAGTTTACCAAGGAATAAATATAAAATTATTACATAACATTGATATCAATGTATATTTTACAGGAAAATTGTAACTGTAGCTTTATCTAGTATTTCTTTTTTTTATCGTCAAAAAATATTTCTTTACTAAGTTTGTAATATAATCACCTTTGCATGCATTTTTGTTTTATAAATTCCTACGAGATTATGCTGAAAGTGCCTTCTTCCAAATAAAGAAAAAAATGAAATCAGTTTACGCGATAAAGAATTATCCTTGAAAAAGTACCATACATACAAAGTTACTCAGTCGCTCAGTAACAAAACCCATGGCGTCCAATTTTCGCACCATGTTGTTGAGATTTTCCTGATTTAATAGGGTTGGAACCGGTACACATCTGTATACGGAACCCTCGGTGCGCGAGTCCGACTCGCACTTGACCGGTTTTTATGGTTTAAATGGCGAGGGTATAGAATAAAAAAATAACACAGGCACAGCCAAAGAGAAATAATAAATTTAATACAATTTGGCCCACCTATACCATAATTGCTTACCATAAATGTGTTAAAAGTAAAGAGTCTTAAATGTTATAACTATTGCACTGAAAAAAAAATGGTCAAGTGCGAGTCTGACTCGCGCACCGAGGGTTCCGTACACAGGGTTCGTGTATCCGTCCCGACCTTAATTCAGGAAAAATCTTCATAGCGCGATGTACAAAATACAAATTGAATGTTGTGGGTACAGCACCATCTATCAGTGTAGTTTGTTACTTATTTGAGGGCCTGAATAACAGTAATTATGTTGATTTTATAGGGATAATTCTTTAGCACATGAAATGAGTTTACAAAATATAGATTCATGCAAAGGTAATGAAATTACAAATTTATATTCAATAATTCGACCTGTGAAGGGGTTATATTAGTGCTTATTTGCAATGATTTTGAACAAGAAAAAAGAACTTGTAATTCCGTGGTAAAAAAAAACCTTTTTCTAATACCCAATGAAGTACTTACCGATTATTTTAAACTAAAAAACATGCCAAGGATTGCCAACACTTTAGTAATATTATGGTTTAAATTAAAGTCACTGTTGTGACTTTAAACCAGGCACTCCATACATTTAAATTGACCCCGGTTCTTAACAACTACGGTCGAGGATATCAAAGCGCAATCTTTTTAATCTCCTATTTTAAAAATTAAAATTAGTACGGCTCGGTGAGTCAGCAAGTTGTGGCTTCACTTCGTTTCAAGCGAAATCGCTCAATTTGTAACTACTATTTTTTATATGATTTCATTACAAATGTACAGTTTTCAGATTTTTTCCTGTACTTGTAGTATATATCGATATTATTTGCCAAATTTCATAGTTTTAGGTCAACGGGAAGTACCCTACAAATTTTAATTGCCTTGAGAGTGTTCAGTTATATGTTTTTTCGGCATAAATGGTCGTATTATTATTTTACTTTAACTTAGAAGTTTGATTTTTTCACAGCTTTAAAGGGCTGTAAACTTTAGTATAGGATTTTAATTTCAACTCGATACCCACGCGTTTCCGAGATAAAGGGTCTTAACAGATAGACAGACAGACAGATGGACAACAAAGTGATCTTATAGGGTTCCGTTTATTTCCTTTTGAGATACGAAACCCTAAAAATAATCATAGAGTCTGTCATCGAGTCCTCGACGTCAAAAATCATAGTCATAAAAGTGATAAAATAACGTAAACTCAGTTTAAAAACTACCAATTTAACTTTAAACCACATAGAATTCCATCAACTGGCAGAATAATATTAAATGACGGTTGTTAATCCAATTAATTAACAGTTATATTAAATAATCGCCAACAACTCGATAGTTGGTATTGCCTACCCAATTATTACCGTACAAAATTTTAATACTCGTTGCATGCCACCTACATGCATCATTTTCATTAACTGCAAGACAACGATAATTAAGTCATCATTTCATTGCAGCACACCCTTACAAGCGTATATAGATTGAGCTTGCAACTCCAGTTGGACAACTCCTTTTTTGCCATCGACGTGGTATAAAAACGAAAACAATTTGGGCATTCAGATATTTTTTTTATAAACTCCAGTGAGATAAATAATCAATAGATATAATGACGATTATGATACATTACCCTAGGAAAGTACCTTACTCAAGGCATAATATAGTTATTGGACAAACCTCGAATTACTAGAATTTAAACTTTTCATGTTCGAAACTGTATTTTACTAAACGGTCAAAACTTATTCACTGACTGACGTTGCGTTGGCATTTTCGAACCAACGTTCTTGCAAGTCTAGTTCCATCCAACAAGCACGATTTTGAGCTTGTTGGAACTATCCTCAATATATAACTACCTTTAAGTATACTAGTGGCTCTGTGAGCTGTAGACCTCCTTTTTAATTTCCAAAACCTGATTCGTCAAAATGTGGCCTGTAGAGGGGAACAACTTCGTTTCACTCGGTCAATAATATGTCCACGCCATGTGTACGTATTTCATACAATGCATGAAGTACGTATGACATTTCTATTCCTTGCAGCTAATTAAAAGTCAATAATCATATGCCGTAGTAAGAAGTCATTTCACCAAAAATATGAAATTTATTCATGCTCGTCGTCCAAAATAATTTCATACTAACGGTCGCGTTAAAATTGCGCTGAAACGTACTCGTATGCAAGAACATAATGCTAGCTGGTTTTGCATAAGGATGCATGTGGTTACCCAAACTCACAAGCTAAGAAAATAAACGATGAAATTTAGGCGATGCCTCGATTCCGTAAACCCCGCTTATATGTAAGAGACACGCTGTGTTTCAGGTACCTATGATATATCGAGATGCAATGATCTTAGAATGTTTTAGAGTAATTTCGATAGATCCGACTTTAAGTTTAGATGAGGTAAAACTATGGTTTGATACCATCATCATCATCATCATGGATGGTATGCCATCATTGGTCAAAAAAGGTTTTAACGAACGTGATATTTTTCTATGCACGGCCTTCACGCAAGCTGACATTTCTGAACCGCGCGTGTTTACCTGCTCGTCTGTACTAACTTAATTATGCGTTTTGAAATTCTAATGTGTAATATATGCAAATTCTAAAGGGTTCTAATGTTATAAAGTACTGCGAAGGTAAAATATTTTGTCTATAAGCTCCGGAGTTTAGATAAAGTTTGGAATTATGCATTACTTAGAAACTTAGCGTATTATAAAGTTTAGAGACTTGGACGTTTAGTGCCATTGCATCTTAATTTTGATGTTCTTTAGGGTTCCGTACCAAATAATATATAATAATACAAATACAAACGTACAGAAAGTTTTATGTTTAACATAACATGTATTGTTTGACAGCTAGATAAAACATCCCATTCCAATGCATAGCACGTTTTCGTCTAATTAGGGTCGTCATGTTAACAACCATTCATCCGACTCTTCTCAACCGATTCTCGTGAAATTTTATGAGCAATTTCGTTTAGATTTTTTTTCTAAGTCAAATTTTCAAAAAATATTCAAAAAGCTGAGCCTATGGGATTGAAAAGGTAAAAAATATTACTATTAAATATTTTGGTAATAAAGCCAAGTTCCGTGTAATGTATTATCTAGACTTCTCATAACAGTACACTACCGAGAGGATGATTCTTCCCTTGGACATCCTCAGGTACGACATGAGAATTGTGTTGAAGTATTTTGTGGGCTACCTTTTACTGCAATAAATTAGATTTTCTACATTCTCCATATTTAAATATTTACACCTATAACCAGTGCTAAAGGCTGCACTAAGAATTCAATTAAAATGTGCTATGCTTACCCTTTATGAGAATACAGTAGCAAGCTTATGTATAATGATAAGCAATGTTCTCGTAAAACTGAAAAATATCGTAAATAAAATTATTCATATGGCAACCGCGTTCTAAAGAATGCTCGTATTTTTATGACGTCATAATACTTTATTTTTATTATTTAAATTGCACTGCTGCTTCTACTTTAATAAAAATTAGCACTGTTATTAGGTTAAGAGATTGTTTATACTCTATTTTTAAATTTCATCTCCAATATTATTTTATGAAACAGTTGTATAAAAGAGGTCAAAAAAGGCGAGTGGGGTGAGCTACGTAAATAAAGACCCCACGAGCGTTTTTAGACTTAGACATACAACGTTGCGTACAATACTTTATCTACATCCATATATTAAATCCTTTTTCATGTGTTCAGGCACCATTGCATTGAAAGTGATCTGAACATTTGAAATTCCGATACAATCATTCGTTTTCATATACATATATATATCATTATCCGTGCGCAAGCAATGAGCATGGCATATATCGAGCTAGCAACATAAAAAATTGGGGTAACCACGGGACCTATACTCAGCCTGTGCGACGCACGAGTGGAGTGCGTGGCGCAGCCAGTGCACAGAGCAATACCGCCGCGTGAACACTCATCCTGAATACCTCCCGCAGGGTTTGAAACATGTCGCACCTAGTGACAATTACTACGGCAATTTAGAAGTATAAATATATATTCTATCTACTGTACTGTCCTAAGGTACTCATTAGCGACTGTAACGTAACCGGACGGATACACATTTGTTATTGTAACCACTCGGTAATAGTGACAGCTCGCTAGTGAACTAATTAATAAAGTTTAGACTGTTAGACTACTTCTATTTCACGAATGTGGGTGACAAATGGTTGTGTGATAAGATGTACATGCACATTGTCTATGTGTGCGTCAGCATAGGAGCTATGAGATCACATAGTCTATGTGTTCGTATGTGTCACAACTACATCTATGGCTAACCCGCGCTCGTGAGATAAAGAAGTACTGTACAATCTGTAGCAAGTTGTTATGACTTTAAACAAAGAGAGTCTCTTTGTATCTCGCCGCAGGATAATTTCTGTTGTAAGTATGTGGCGTCGCTTCTTATCCACTAGCTTGTTCTGAATGTTCTGAAGTCTATTCCCTTGTAATAACGATGCTTAACCAGAGTTGTAAAATCACATATATCAAAGATGAGATGGCAATAGAAGGTCCTATTGTAGTTGTTTTGTTTCAAAGTTCTGTGTAACCGAGATGATCCTAATTACATTTACAAGTAGGTCTCCTTTGATAACTGATGGTAACGATAACTTTTTTTTAATAACCGAGTCGTTGACGTCGAGGTTCGCACACACGACTGTTAGATTACCGCTCAATTTCAGTATAGTTTTTGTGATATACTACAGATATTAGAATTACGATTTGGAACGGGATATTTACCATGTATATTTGTATTTTTGAGTTCCCGATATTTCCCGATATTTTAAATACAAATATACATGGTAAATATCCCGTTTCAAATCGTAATTCTAATGTAAATGACCATGTAAGCTTGAAATCTTATATACTACAGATATCTTTACATCCATAAACAGTATCTTACATAATATGTTAAACAATTGTAGTTTATGCAACTGCTACATATGAGAGGCATTAAACACGAGTGTGGAAACGATCCGAAGGCGAGTGTCATAATACGATTACACGCTTATTTTAATACCTAATTATGTACTAGTTCATACACTATATATCGATATATTAAATCCTGTTTCATGTGTTTCAGGTGGGCACGTTGAGTCAACGTGCGCATGCGTCAACAGACAGCCGATCCCGAGCGGCGCACAGCTGTGCTGTTAAGTTCACGGGCTGTGCAGTTAAATCTCATAATAGTTCAAAGTATGATGTTGTTATAGCCATTTCTGCCCGCCGGTCACCGCCGCCGTCGCCCGGGCGGCAGGCGGTTCACACATATTCTGTAAATCAGGTGGATCATACACGGATTTATGTTCTCGTCTTTTCTGTGGACATACCAAAAGTTAAGGGCTATAAAGCTTAATTTTGGATTGGACCAGTAACCCGCATAAACAGTGTATCCATTTCTATGTGTAAATCCCTGTAATATAAATATAGCTTACATGCACATAAGCATAACTATTGACCACAGGAGGGACGACTTTTGTTTTTTCAACTAAGAATATCCCAGGTCCTTTCCTACGCGTTTTGAATATTATTTTAAAGAGGATTTACTATATGGGCATAGATAATGTTAATTTTACCACCAAGGTTAACCTTACCTACCTAGTAGAAACGAAACTTCACCTTAAATGCCTATTTCCAAGTCATCACTTTCCTTAAACCACGAATCAAACGTCACCGACCGAAAGCCAAAAATGAACTTAAATGCAAATATTTAAAACGTCAATTAGACTAAGCAATCGACGTAAACGACGCCTACTAACTAACTAGAACTGTAGTTATCATCAAAGGACCTTTGGGTTAATAGTGGATGTAAACGGTGCTATCAAAACTAAGTCCTGTGTTAAGTTGTTGTGATATAGCTTAGTTACAACAAAGGGCGGTACTCCCTTAGGCCAGGCCCTAGGTCAGGTTTTTATAATATTTTTGTATTTTGTGTGAAGAGTATTTTTTATATTTTACTTTATAAGTGAATATTAATATATTGTAATAGCCCTAACTAAAGATGAAAAATGAATTAAGTGGTTCACGGCCAATACAAACTCTACTGTTAAATAGGAACAACTATTTATAAACAAGTATACAGTATCGATGAACTTCGCTTTCAATATCCGCGAAATGATAGTTATCCTAATGTACCTATGTAATTCGGATCTTGAAATTTCGTAGTGAAATTGCTATTTCCACATTGTGATGCTCGTTTATTTGTATACAAGGCACGTGGCTCAGTTTCCCAATTATATAATGATCACAACCGAGTGTTAAGTTATTCTGAGGGCTTCATTACAACGTGATGAAAATTAACTGGATACAGAATACATTTTGAACCGAAATAGAGAGTCGTTATTGATTAGTTTGTTGTTAGTTTAAGGCGTTCAGTACATAAGGAAATGCCTCGCTACTTATTGCTTACTAGTTTGTTTTGTACATAAATATCATTAAAACTAGTAATGGCGGTCTGTGCGCTATAGAGAGATAAAGGTTGTATCTCTTTCGTAGTACCTTTTATAAGCTTTGAAGCTCACATAGTAGTAATATAAATTAGAAAAATAATTTATTTACCTAATCGTATGTCAATACAAGATTATAAAGGGCAATCAGAGTACAACTTTGAGGTTGTTAAGCCAGGCAGTTATATTAGGTGTCAAGACGTCTAAGTGTTCAGCAGGTCCAGGGTAAGAGAGGACGGGTCAGCGCTGGAAGATGTGCTCCGTGGTTCGATCTTGGTCACAGCACTCACAGAGTGGAGAATCCTTGCAACCCCATCTATGTGGGAAGACATTGCAGCGCCCATGCCCAGTTCGCAGCCTATTCAACCAGCACCCAAGTTTGCTAGAACGAACGATGTTTATCATAATTTAATCGAAATTCTAATACTACCTTTTGATAGCAGGAAAACGGGCATAGATGAAGAACAGGTAGTATAAATAAGATATCTTATCTTATAAAGTAAGATCAGAAATAATGAAATTCATACGAGAATAAGGTATACGTCCCAATGTTTAACACCTTAATTCCCAGTAGTTGTTATCTAACTTTCACCTTTATTAATTATGAATTTAAAGTGTCTAGTACTGGGTCCGTGTCGTGCACTTTGAATGATTAACTTAGAAATGATCCCTTGGAGCTCCATATTTTGTGCAATTCACCTGCTATGTTACAATTATCACAAACTTTAGCCCCATATTACATTCGTTAAAAACCTATTGTAACCCAGCCTGTTTGTTCGTAGTTGTTTTGGGCAGAAAGGATGTCATTGTGTCCCGCATTAAGTTTTAGGGGCTTATGTAGTTCTAAACTAGCACAATGGAACCTTAACATTAAGGAAGGTTGTACGGCTAGATTGTCGCTCCTTAGTTTTTGTTATTTTAGTTTGTAAATCTAAGTAAATGTATGTTAACTTTAACTTTAACACTAGTATAATGTTTATCGCTTAAGTAAACTATTCCTGTTCTTGTAGTTGTTATTATTGTAGTTAAAACATCATATTTAAGTGTATAATAGGCACACTAATAAATAAAACTTGAAAATATACAAAACTTATTTAAAATTGACAATATTGGTGACATGTTTCGAACTTATTGCTCTTCTGCGGTCTGTGCTATATATATGACTAACAATCAAAATGATAAAGAAAATGTTCTTTATCTTTATTAAATGTGATAAGTCTGAAAAATTAACGTCGATTTTGTCTATTATCGACCGAGTGAAGCGAAGGTCTCTGTTTTAGCTTCGACAATAATGCTTTCGTATTCTATTCGTATTCTGAAACCATTCTCGTGAAATTTTGTGCCCAGGTTCGGTAATTACATAATCTGTTTTTGTCGAGTCAGTTTTTCGAAATTTTCAAAAATATTTTTTTTATTTATAATGATTTATATGTTTCGGCGGGCGGATTTCGGTTTGTTCTCCTCTACAGGTCACATTTCTCTACTGATTCTCGTGAAATATTGTGAGCAGATTCGATAATTTTTAATATATTTGTGGAGTCAGTTTTTGATAATGAAAAAAAAACACTCGCGATGTCTACAGCTCAGTGATCCACTAGTTTTTTTAAGTATCTGAGTTTTTATCGTAATTTAAGGCATTTAGGCCGCGTTATATAAAGATCCGTTAGACCAAATGTCAGATCAAATTTCAGTTAATCAGTACATTTTTTGACATAACAAACCGACATAAGGTCTAACGGATCTTTATAAAACTGAGCCTAAGGCAACAGATTAGGTACTAATTCTTTACCATTAAGGGCAGGCTGCACTAACTCACGGCACTTGAAATCTTATACATACTCGCCAAACTTTTCATACAGTCAAATTTTAACGCTTGCCGATTTGAAAATTTGCGGTTTGGTGCAAATACAGTGAAATTATCTAGACCAAATATGCTATTAGTTGTGCTGATGTAACTAATACCTACAGACTTTAGTGACTATTCAAACGCTTTTGACTTCACGTCGCTATTAGGTTTTATATAATTGACTAACTTTTACCCACAATGCTGAAACTTAAACAAGCTAACTTGAAACTCAAACAAAGTATCATGTCCTCGGTCATGTATCAACCAAGCGAATACGGGAATTTATTTTACCCGTGACATTGATCATCAAGAAGAAACCAAATTCAAACGAGATAAGTGACCAACCGGCCCTGCGCCTGCCTGGGGACTACTACAGTGCCCGCTCCCAATTATCAATGAGAGGAGGCCTAGTATATACAGTAAGAATGGCACCACAAAGAATTTCAATTAGCCAATTCCTTTTTCTTTGATTGAATTTTTTTTTAGTCAACGCCGGTGGCAAACAAGCTTACGGTCCACCTGATGGTAAGCGGCCACCGCAGCTTATAGACGCCCGCAACTTCAAAGAAGTCACGTACGCGTTGCCGACCCTTCATAAAATTTGAGGATGCACTGTGTTAACAACAGAAGGGACAAATTTAGGTTCCTCGCTCTCAACACAGTGCATCCTCGGGAGCTCTGGCAACCTTGCTCACCTCCAGGAACACAACACTACATACTTGTATAGTAGATAATGTATAGTGAATAATTAGTATATGATGTCATAAGAGCACACGTATATTTTTCAAATACCTTTATTAAGTCATGTCTAATTCACATACCAATTCTAAAAACGAATTTTCATCTTAAAAAGGCAACGTAATCACTATGATCGCACCTCATCTCGTTTCCGTCGTATTTTAATCAAGCCAACGGGAGGCAAAATGGTGTATAACTCGTTAACCCGGATCCAGTTGGAGGCCGAAGGTTGCCAGCTGCGCAGAAATGGTAGATTATGAGATTTCTTTAATAATTCTCTTACACTGTTTTGCGTTGGATACCGATATTTTAATGCATAATTATTTAAAAAATCGACACTATTAAATTTGAATTTATAAATATCTCATCAATATCAATATGTGTTTTACTGCTAGAGTTGCAGGAGACGACGCAGGCAGGGTAATGGCATAACAATACTAACGCGCGTTAAAATATGTCCTGCGTCATAAGTGACCTCTAAGTTACACAATTGCAGACCTTATATTATAGACGAAAGGAAATGAGTATTCCCTAAGATCCGGTCCGGGTTGGGGGCGGTAACATGTAACGCCTTTGATTGTCATTGCCTTTCTCATTATGTTAAATTATAAAGCAATCCTTTATTAAGGTGTAAAAAAACATTTTTAACGGCTATTTTCGCCCATATCGAAGTTAAATAAGAACTAGAAGCTCCTCAAAAACCTCAATTTAATTTGAAACCAAAGTGTGAAAATAGTCTGCGTTTTTACTCCTCAGCTGATAACTTTACTGTACGGTTAAAGGTGTCTGGCTACAATATGTGTGCGGATATGCTTAAGTCGTCCGCTTTTATTTTATTTATGTTTGTTATCTTTATTTTTCGAGTACTCTGTAGGGACGAATGTCGCTGGATAAAATAACTTGGGCGGCTTACTGCCACTGACTTTTATAAGGGGTTTAACGCAGATAGAAGGAAGATTATCCTTATTATATTGAGCGTCGTGTGATTACCCATACAACCATTTTCGCCGCGAGAAGTCAATAGTGGTCACAGACTTGGTTAATTTAGTCGCAGTGCCGAAACGCTTACAACATATGCAAACAGTCAGAATTTGGTTGCGATGTGCGGTAATATTGTGAAAATTTTGTGACTAAATTGGTGTATGATTATTTTGTTACGGAACGGTGTCTACTGATTACGAACTTAATATTACAAGCATTTATTTGGGAACATTGTGCTTAGATTAACTACGTGAACTTGACATGTAAATATTCCGGTACATAGTGTACACAATGAAAGAGAAGAAAGAAAGAAAAATGATTTATTCAATAAAACACATAACGCACGACGGTGTGGTGAGCGAACTGGACATCGCTTTAGACACGCATAGCGCTGTCCAGCTGGGCTGGCACAGCGGAATCCGTCCGGAAAGCGCATCAGTGGGCTACCGTCTTAAGACATACTAGTACCAAATTATATAATAAACCAAATACATGATAAACTAAACCATGTACATATAGGTACTACTCACAATTCTTCGTCTTCGGTTTCAACGAAATTGGCGTACAATTCCTCCAACTTAGTTGCTTCGTAGAATGACGGTATGTATTACTTTTAGTGTTATCCGGAATTTTTGTTTCCCCCACTTTTTGTTGTATCTGCTATTTTCCTTACATTTTAAGGCCGTGCAATGAGAAATATTGCGTTCTTCGAAACGCTGTTTTGCCCAGACGAGGAAACAATAAGGATTGATTTTCATATATATGATTCTTGACAATATGATTGTGTTTCTGACAATAGCCGAAACATGATTGCTTAAAAAAAATTCTATAGAAAAAAAATCAAAGTTGTCTTAGTTTTCTTTTTTCTCACCTTACTAAAACAACTCATTATTAAACGACACAATTAAGTTAAAATGATGGTATTTTAATCTAAACTCTGCACACAGTCAGATATTTATCGAGATATGTCTAAAAAAGAGTTTCCATTCCCGAAGAGCGTTACATCCTGTTTTGTCGTGCGCGAAAGACATAAGCGTGTCTCTTTATTATTTGGCCAATACAATGTCATCATTAAGGGCACTGCACAATAGGCGTCTGACCCGCCTTCTTTGCTGATAACTACATGGAAAGGCATCCTTAAAAAAAACTGAGAACCCATGTCATGCTCCGTCCATTTTAATATCGAAATAAATTGACTAACAAGTCGACACATTACCAGCACAATGTTGAAACAGTAGAAATAGACTTTATACATGAACTATAATCTGTTAGATATTAAAAAATTTTAAATTTCTGTAGTTTTAACAACTAATAAGTCTTATTTTTAACGGCACTAAATATTTCAACAATTACATGTTGTATCAATATCTTTTTATTGTTATTTTAGTTGAAAAATATATATTCTTGTCACACATTTAAACACAATTATTTACTTAATGTTTACAATATCACAGGCGCGTTGCTAAAAACTAATTATTTTTTTAAAGTAATGCGGAAACTCATAATTACACATACGAATTATAACTTTTAAGTTCTTATTTATGTTCATGTTTTAAAAATAACATTACTTACCTAACACAGTGACAGCAAAAAGAACGGGATCAACTGAATGAATGAATGGAATTCTCAATCAAAATCTACGCAAATATGAAACTTAGGGGTACTTTGTGTATTAATAAGTGGGGTACTCAAATGCAACTGCTTTTATGTTTCGACTCTTCCCTACTTTTGGTCGTCGTGACGGAACTGCGACCGAACGTTACGTGTGTTGACACAAAATGTGTAACACTGTTACTGAATGTTACTTCATCATCATCATCATCATCATCATTTCAGCCGAAAGACGTCCACTGCTGAACATAGGCCTCCCCCAAGGCTCGCCATTTAGACCGGTCCTGTGCCGTTCGTTTCCACCGGATTCCCGCGACCTTCACCAGGTCATCACTCCACCTTGTCGGAGGCCTACCGACAGCTCGTCTTCCGGTGCGTGGACGCCACTCAAGCAGTTTCTGGCCCCATCGACCGTCAGTCCTGCGAGCAATGTGCCCTGCCCACTGCCACTTAAGTCTCGCAATTTTGAAGGCTATGTCGGTGACCCCAGTTCTGCTACGGATAGCTTCATTCCTAATTCTATCACGCAGAGAAACCCCGAGCATAGCTCTTTCCATTGCTCTTTGGGTGACCTTGAGCTTTCTTATGAGGCCCATCGTTAGCGCCCATGTCTCGGATCCATATGTCATCACTCAATCAATGTTACTTAAAATGGTTGTATGGGTATATAATGCTACAGGCTTCTAAGCGTTGGCTTTTGTTTACTTAGGTTTTCAAAGCTACCAACGAAATTAAGTTACTTGGAATTTACGCTTACTGATTACAAAAAGTTCATTTTTGTAACCGTTTGTAAATTGTGCTCATTGTTGATCTCCACGTATTTGGACTATTTTACTTTCGAACGCAGATAGAACACGCCTAGGTTGTGCATGAAACAACTCTGTAAATACTTGAAATATTTATTCTTAAAATCTACGGATTGCTATTCATAGTATCATTAAATTCGATCGAAGCAATCAGAAACAAGAACTTTACTAAAATCAACCTCTAGCAAAATACGGTATCATCCCATCACTGCATTTTCCAATAATGAACTAAAAAGCAATACCTTTTCAAGATTCTTTCCGACTTTTTGTAATATTCCTTCGGCAGATAAGAGTACACTTAACCTACTAAGAAAGATGCAACCGTTTCTCATCTTTAATTCACAGTTACTTTATAAAGTTTCCGAATTTATCTTTTTTTAATTACATGCTTTCACCGAAAGCGTTTAATCTTCAGAAAAGCTTTGTCATTATTTAATGGAGTTTAGTTTCATAACAAACTACGTATGGGGTCAGTACGGTAAGATTCACGAGAAGCTTATCACCTTCAAACCTTGTCACTCTAACATCATGTTTAAACTGTAATATTACATTTCCAAATGGTGAAAGCGACAAAGTAACAAAGTGTCCAGCTACTTATGAGTTCAACTGAACGACTCATCATCATTTTTTGAAATCTGACTGTCGCTTTATAGGCCGGGCCCAATAAAGCCATAGGAGGCGCGGTTAGAGAGTAGCCTGGGAAAAATCCAGAGAAAACCTCCGACATGACCATTCGGGCGGTTTAAACTCTGGAATAGGTACTCTAAGAGTATGCGCTCCAGTGAGATTGGTTCATCATCATTCGCTTTCCTTTGTCCCATTTACTTGTCGGCGCAGCATGTATTTCTTATATACTTCTCTCCCACGCGCGTCACTCACTTCCTTCCATCATATAGTCCCTCAGTCCACTCCATCTTTTGCTTAGCCTATCTCGCCTTTTAAATGCAGTACGATACTTATTATAAAACAAGAATCATCGTTTAATGTCGGGTTAGAATATCACCCAATTCTTCCCTTCCGTGATAGGTACGGTTCGCAGCGGATTGATCGGTTTCACAAGAGGCTTAACACCTTTGTACTTTGTCACTTTAACGTCATGTTCAAACTGTCATACTACTTTTTCAACAGAGTTGAAAGCGACAAAGTATCAAAAAGTATATTTTTGACTTCAACTGTCCATCTCATTTTCACTAAGAGACCTGCACATTCTTTTAGCGAAATGGCAAAGAATATTGAGTCTCTGACATATTGAAATAATATAAACGGGTCACTCACGTCTTTAAGGTTGAATATCGCTCGACATCTTTCGGACCAATAATGGTAATAATTGTTGCTTAGTTATGAGAACTAGTCGCGATGGCAGCGCCTAGAATGATTCTTTGCTACCTTTTCCGGGAAATAGGCGAGTGTAGAGTTTATAAACTTACTATGTTATATAATAATAGAATCGACTCCAAAATTTAACAACAGCTGACCCTCATTAATGTCAAAGTATTAGCGAAAAATCCCTATTCCTTTGTAAAGCCATCGAAATTCCAAGCACGAACGTTAAATATCCGTTGACCTGCTTAAATCATCGATAACACCCGCTTTGAGACGAAAACCTCACAAAATTTTCGAACCTTAATTCTCGCGAGTAGTAAAACGGGCATAGGCGGCGTATTTATGAAATGTACTTGTCCTATTTTTCACTCTGGGGTAGAAAAGCTTTGAAGGAGAATTCAATACGCCCACTTACCTTTTTATGGATGGCAGAGCTCAGGTGTTTAATTAATGGAACGTTGAAATCTTCCGCATCAATTAGAATCATAAGCGGTTTTTTTTGTTTATAATATTTTTGTGACAGCTTCTCAATTTCCGTCTAAAAATGACCGTATAGATAGTTAAATCCACAAAAAACCCGTGGGCTGCGATGCGAGTTTAACTGAAATCAAAGTATCTTACTCTCTGTCGCTTAAATCAGTAAGTGTAAGAGAAGATGGGTGAGGCCCTCGGGTCCTTGCCGCCGGTTACGGTAGGCCTAGAAAATATTTAAACGAAAACTGTTGGAATATAACTGCGTATATTCAACGGTTTTCTCTGTTCCGCGATTTACCTGTTCCGCACGCCTATTTTCTGTTAACAAGCTGGATCATGGTCCAATCAACACACAAGTAATGCCGATAACTCCAATCTTAAAACGCTCTAGTAATCAACTAGCTAATTAATTATGACTCGAACTCGACAGCGTGAAGTTCTAACAAGATATTTGTATTAATGAAATAAGAAGAAGTAAGAGATCATCATCATCGTATCAGCTTTCGGCCAAAAGATGTCCACTGCTGGACATAACCTCTCCAAAAAAATGCCATAATAACTCGTCCTGCGCCATCCACATTAATTAGACTCCTGCTTCCTTTACCAGATCATCAGTCAAAGTGATTTGAAGGCTTAAAGTCACCCAGAGGGCAATGGAGATGGCTATGCTGGGAGTTTCTCTGCATGATTGAATCAAAAATGACGAAATCTGCGGCAGAACCAAAGTAACCGATATAGCCCTCCGTGTTGCACGTGGAACTGAGGGCCATTGGGGCGGAATGGTTGTCGACTGACGACCATGTACCGGAAGGTTCAGCGTGGGTTGACCACAAGGTGGATTTTTTATTTTATTAAAACAATGGAATCGAAGGTTCTCAGTTCGTATTCATATTTTTCTAATATTTCTTTCAACCTCATGCCCTCTCCTCGTCTTTTTCCTGTAACATCCTTTCATTTTCCTCTAATTCTCTCGTTATCTTCTTACTGTTATCCGGTTTGCCACCTTAGCCCAATTTCGGCGTAATCAATGCAGTATTTCTGAAAATAATTACATTTATTCGAAATATCAAAATTCGGAAACCATTATCCGCTAAGTAAAAAAAAATTTGGACGCAGGGAATTTAAAGGTGGAAGTTATAATTTTGTTATTATTTTTTAATTTATTTATACTGATACAAATATTTGACCGACAGTAGTTCTCAATCTCACAGAAGACTAACTCACGTAAACGACTGTTATCATAGGCAATAACTGGTACCAATGGTTGTAAAGCCTTCCGAAGCTCGGAAGTGCTCATGCAACATTTTCGAACTGTAAGTACAAAACAGCAACTCGATTTTACAACCAAAATAATACATTCCTCCTTTCTCCTTGCAAACTAAATCAAGGTAAGCCGTAACTAACAAAGGGTTCATGTTTAATCACATTACTTCCACTAGTGAGTTCCGTCAAGTTAATTTATTCAATCTATGTGTCTCTTTTACTCATTTGGAAGTTCTTGGCAAGTTTCCTGGGCTGATTGTACTTTTGTCGCATGCTGGAAGTGTTATTCGAGAGCTAGCTTTGCTTGAGTCATTTTCAATTACAATAAGTTCACTCTTTGAAAAAGACCTGACATGATTCCATTCGTCTTAAGATTCTGACAGAACTAGACTTCGCTAAGGTATTATAGCTTTTGTTTCCAGTCGCTGTAAGTCAGATTTTCAAACGTTTGCCATATGACATGGTTGCAGGAATGTCACATGTTGTTTTCTTAATGTCAAGCCCCCTAGGATATTGCTTACGTTTCGTCTCTCAGACAACTTGCGGGCGTGCCATGTTTGCTATGTTATCACTTATCATTCGTCATTCTTATCAAAATGGTCACATTTTATAGCTTCGATATGTAGCTAACGGTTATCTTGTCCACAGCCGCAGCCAGAAGCTATATATCGGTAACCATAAAACGACCTCAGATTTTAAGAGAAAGACATTAGAGTGAAAATATCTATATGAAACTTTTAATATTATAGTTATCGAATATAATAAGTTATAATAGACGAAAATGAACGAACAAACGTTTCTTTACGCTATTTTTAAATTAAAGTTAAGAAAATATCTTTACCTATTTTTATTGTGCCTGCAACATCGCCGTAACAATGCCAGTGGCAATATTGCTGGTAATGTGAATACACATCGTCACAAAATACCGTCGATAATTATGACGAAAACGATGAAAGCTTTCGTGATGTAAATATAATTAATGAGTTCTTAAAATACGAGTAGAAACGCCGCAATGAAGTTAAAATAAAGAGTCGGAATCAGCGTCTTGACTCAATTGGAAACACTGGCAAACCTTGAATTTAATTTAATGGTCCTAATAAAATTGGGGAAGAGTTCCTTCAGACATTAATCGTGTTGAATTTTGCGTAGCTTAAGAATGTAATGGTACTTTAAAATAAAAGGATTGGCTTGAGGGAAATATACTCGGCATCAGTTTTTTTGAAATTTTGAATAATAAGTACGAGGCAAAAAGCATAATAGTGTAAGCCTCCATGTGCGGATGTCTGGCTTATGAAGTTATTTCATTTTAAGAAAAAAACAAACTAATTTATCTTTAAGGTATATTTGTAACTAGCTTTTGCCTGCGCTCTTGTCCGCGTAGAATTCGTTCATCGGATTAGAATTTAATTGCTAAATATTTAAAAGTAGATACTGACTGAGTGACATATCAACTCTTCTCAGCTAGGCTAGGTCTAGTGAACCAGCGATAAAACTCCCAGTAGCTCGATTCCACTCACACCTCACTTTCAGTTGAACCGCTCAACCTTGCTCACTGGAGCACTCTTAGAGTATTCTTGTGTTACAAACCACACGCGTGGTCGTGTCGGAGGTTTTCCCTGAATATTCCGAATATCCAACCGCGCACTCCTATCGCATTATTGGGCCTGGCCTATAATAAAATATTACTCAATTCATTTAATACCTACTAACAATCTTCAAGAACCTAAAATTATAATTAGAACTCAGAAAGACAAGAGCCGAAATAACACTGCAAGAAAGAGTATATATACGTATATACAAGTAGATTGCTCGCTGATGACATTAAAAATACCGCTGATTTTAAAACCTTTGACGTTAAAGTTAAGTAATACTTTTTGACCATCCTATTCTACTCAATATAATGCCAATTTTTTTTATAAATGCACCTGAAATTACTGACCATTGCACTGGCACCGTCCCATTTGCCAGCCACTTCGTTGAGAGCCGGCGGGGCAGCGGCAGCAGCTGAAGCCTTAAAGCGCCGCAAATATGTTTATTTGTCAAACAATAACATATTTGCGGCATTTGCTGTCGAAACCCTAGCCATTGAGTCCGGACGCCCACAATTTAATAAAAAATATAAATAAAAAACTACGGGAGTCCAACGCAGAGAGCTGGCTCGTTCCTCTGCCAAAGATTTGCCTTCCAGTAGGGGAGTGTAGCCAGCCTTGTGGGCAGCCTGCCATAGGGGATAGATTTGGGGGATCTTTATTAGGTTTATATTTAGTAATAGGTTAGTTTTAATGTTATTTTTACTGTCATAACTTTTATGCAAATATAATAAATAATTATAACAAAAAACAGTAAGTTAATAAATTTTAATCATTTGTTATTTTATATTTGTTAATTAATTATTGAACAAAATTTCATTTATTTATTTAAACTTTATTGCACAAAACAAATGAGTACAAATGGCGGACTTAATCAAGTCTCAAGGCATTCTCTACCAGTCAACAATTGGGCCAAACAGAAACTTGCAAAGGTGGGTGCAGGAGGCAGACTAACAAGCAAAAATCTTCAGATAACAATATTATGACATTTAATCTCATGTATTTATCGTGTATATTTTATTCTGTATTTGCATGCATTTTTATGTGTTTAAGCAAATAAATAAATGATTGATTGATTGAACTGACCGGTGTCCAAAAAATACTTAGTATAATGGATACTTTAGTATAATAGATAATTTGTACCCATATTTTTGTCCAAGTACCTTTTCACCTTTCTCTAGCCTTTAATCGCAGCTAATCGCTGGCTTAGTGTAAGTAATGTCTCAAGTGATTCAATGTAATTTGTAAATTGCCACGCTCCGTTTTAACTATATGATAATACTAGCTTTTTTTGCCCGCGACTTCGTTCGCGTGAACTTCTACTGTCTATTCCTTGCCCTTGGTAGATAAATTCTGGTTAGGTTATAAACTACTTAACTTTGAGTGACTCACTCAAAATTTACTCCAACGTTTTTACGTCTTAAAGTTACAACTTTACAAAGTTTCTAATTTATATAAATACATTAGCAAGTGAAATAGGCCCTCTTGTCCATGAAAGGAGGCATGTGTCCTGAAGTAGGATGTAATAGGCGGATAATTAAACGAAATGGGTATGATTTATCAATACCTATATAGGTACGTATGTATGTCTGTTGGTAATAGGTACTGACTAAGTAAGTCAGACGTTTAATACATATTTCATTCCAGACCGGAGAACGCCGTCGACTCGATCCCATATAGCATTTATGCGTATGATTTATTTTTGATGATTTCTTATACTATGTAACAAAACACTAATGACTGCTTAGAAACTACCTCATCACATCCATGTAGCATAGTGGTGTCACGGATTGATGTTGCGTACGTCTACACATACGTTCTTGTTCGATGACGTTACCTAATTCCCTCCTTTCCGAGCCTTAGTACTGACATGCTCGATGTAGCGACTACAGGAGAAGACATATTATGCTTCAATTGAACAAAAAATTTGATGTTTCTCGAAATGCAAAGTGGTAGGAGTCCTTCATTATAACCCAAGATTTTTAATGTCCTGCAACAATATGATACGCTCTACTTGCAGTGAAAACCTCTACGCATTATCCCTCGGTAGGAAAATTAATTGAACACTTCTAGTTTATTAAGAAAATGTTTTTATAGGTACTTGTACTTTACTAAGACAAACATGTTTACAAAAATTTTAAGCACCCTGTCAAAATATCTGTAAGAAATTCTCCCTTTATCGTAGGTATATTTCTAGTGAAAGTTCTACCTCCAAAACGTACAATCGATCCTGTGACATCCTGACATACGCAGCCAATCGCTTCAACTGAGCTGTCTAACAACAAATAATCACACTCGGTTACCAAGTCTTTCAACCACTTCTCTCTTACAAAGCCTGGGGAGGCGTACGCATTCATTAACATCAATTTATAATTTTCGTTAGCAGATATTAATGCTTAAAATAATAGCAATATTCTTAAGTGCAGATACTTAACAGCGCACATTATCGTTTTACAATTATATTTAAAAAAAATTGTAAGACCGAAGACTGAGAGGTAGAATGCTGCCTGAAGTTACTTTTCTCCTTGTAAGTAGCCTCTTTCTACAATATCAAGCTAGGACGATTGACTTTCATTCTCTTTTCTAAGAACCTAAAAATTGAAATCCCTCAATATCTCCCATGTACCTCCTAATTCCAAGAGATTCGAAACAAAGCCTGATAAAACCGGCGGTCAGCTGAAGACCGAATTTAGGTGGACAATGGACGACCATAGGATAAAACCTGTTCATATAGCTACTACTTGTACCTCCCAGTGATTTGATTTTTTATAATTAATCAGTTAGGTAATCACTGTCTTCATGTTACCCACATTAAATTAGTATTTTGGATAAACTTACCTAAAGTAACCAAAAAGATTTGTAATAGTTTCTATGGGTCCTTAGGACAGACACTAAATTACCACTCCGGCGAGGACGTCCACCGCACGATCGCGACAACACGGACACATATAATCCCTATTCGTCCCGATACCGCTACATACCGGATAGAGTCGGGCTTAGCTGAGTTCCTTGCTGGACTCTTCTCAGCTAGGCTAGGTTCAGTGAACCAGCGACAAAACTCCCAGTAGTTCGATTGAAGCCGCTCAACCAATCTCACTGGAGCGCACACTCTTAGAGTATTCCAGTGTTTAAACCGCCCGCATGGTCGTGTCGGAGATTTCCCCTGGATTGTCCCCAGGCCACTCTCCAAGCGCGCACTCCTATTACTTTATCGGTCCCGGCCTATAAAGTCACAGTCAGGTTCAAAAAAAATATTCTCATCATAATCAATTGGTAGCGACATTACTCAGTTAGTAACTACGATGATAAAAATAAAATTTTTACATGCAAATACGTACTTTATTGGAGCCACTATAAGACTCAAATTATTAAATTGTGCAAGTACGAAATAGTCTTCATTAGTTTCGATTCGACTTTGCCGAATGTCATCTGTGTAATGCAATGGTGTAATGGCACGTCTCTGACACGCCAAACGTCAAATCTCGTGATATTTACAAACGTCTAGACTCGCCTCACGATACTTTTCCTTATTTTATCTTGACCATACGATTCGTGACAACTATGTGCATATTTGGAGCTCAGACTTACATTGGTTCATTTGAGACGAATGTTCGTACGTCAGCGGGCATTGTAAATATCTACAGGACTCTGAGGGGCTACCGCGAAGCTGGTTCATAGATTCAAATTCCGACCCCGAATTTATAAATTTGAGGGACGATGAAGGGATAAAAATATGTTTATATCCTATATGTTTATTCAGTCTATAAACTCATTACATACCAAGTTTCATCATAATCTGTTTAGCCGTAACAAACATCCAAACATCTAAACATCCGAACTTTCACATTTATAAGATTAGTGGGAATAGTGGGAATTACTGGGATTTAGTGGAATTTTGTAGGGCCTCAAATAAAACCGTTGTCAGTGTTATCACACTCGACTACACTGACAACGTTCTAGGTGACCACTGAAGACATATCAATTTTAGGTAGACGGAGGCAGGTAAGCAATATTGACAGCGACTGACTAACATAATTAAATCTCTCATTTCAAACAGTTACTATGGGTTGAGGGATTTTTGGTTATTTGTCGCTAATCTCCTAAGCACTTTTCCACCCTCCATTTTTTCACATATTATCTGATGTTTATTGTACAATTGTTGAATGGGATGCTTTTTAGTTTGCTTCCAATTATATGCTTACTAATTTTCAAGCCTTTAAGTCACGAATGAAGGTCTTCTCATACAAATTTCAAGCTCTGTTTTCACCCCCTTTCATCCCCAATATGTATGATTTTTATAGCCTATAACCTGGCCGAAGGTCCATTAAACTTATTAGTGAGGGTTATTAGTGGTAGTACTAAAATCTATTGGCTAGTTTTCGCGTGATTCTGAGATAAATAAACAGACAGACAAACAGACACAAATTCTACGAACTGTTGAAATGTGTTCTGTTATTGATTTTAAGACCCCTCAGCCCATTTTTTGCTAATATCTTCAATGTACAGATTTTTGAACCTCTGTAGCTTTATTATATCTATAGATAGCTTAGCGGCCGCCCGCGACTTCGTCCGCGTAGATTTTAGATGGTAACAAAAATATAAATTAGGTTTATTTGTTTCTGTCAGTTGTCTGATGCCATTAATCCTTTGTGAAAAATTACTCAAAAGAAAAAATAAATGCCCGCCATCTTGGATTTGAAAATGGATGTCATTTTCGTAATCGGCACCCCGAGGAACCTCGACGATGACACCCATATCGATTTTTAAGAAAAATGAATGTCCGCCATCTTGGATTTGAAAATGCATGTCATTTTCGTAATCGGCACCCCGAGGAACCTTGAAGATGACACCTATAACAAATTATAGCCAAAAGTAAAGATTTGCTCCCCGCATAAATTTAGAACCCCCTTTTTACCCCATTAGGGGAACAATTTAGAAAAACGCTGAAATAAGTTTTATTTGTATTTAAACAGAGAGTCTATTTACGAAGTTTGAAATCTATCAGTTCAAAAAAGATTTGCTCCCCGTACAAACTTTGAACCCCCTTTTCACCCCTTTAGGGGATGAATTTAGAAAATCGCTGAATTTAGTTTTGTTATATTTAAACAGAGAGTCTATATACGAAGTTTTAAGTCTCTAACTCTAAAACAGAAGTTTCTCCCATACAAACTTTGCACCCCTATTTTACCCTCTTAGGGTTAGAATTTTGCAAAATGCTGAAAACACTTTCTTTGGATTTAAGTTCGTAACCTTTTTACAAATTTTTAAGTCTTCAGCTCAAAAAAAAATTTTTCTCCCATACAAACTTTGCACCCGTATTTGATCCCCTTAGCGTTGGAATTTCCAAAAATCCCGTCTTATCCCTTGCATACGTCATAAAAGTAAGCTCTGGACCAAATTTGAAGTTTCTAGTTCCAGTAGTTTCGGCTGTGCGTTGATGGTAGATCAGGACTTCTTCTTTTATATATATAGATAATATTCTAACAAGATTATGAATAATATGGTTCAGGTATAGGAATATCGAACGAGAAGGGTTCAGTTAATATTAGGGTTGTAGAGTCACTATTGCGTAGAAATACCAATGAAAGTAACGCAGGGCTATCGAATTATCAACTATCCAATATCGCTTACCATCACATAATTTGTGGTGAAGCCTAAATCTGTCCTACTATATAATATTATTAATGTGAAAATTTATGTGTTTATATATGTGTATATTTAGGTGTTTAGATGTTTGGACGTATGTTACTCAATTACGCCAAAACTGCGGAACGGATTAAATGATAAAACTTGGTATATAACGTGTTTGTAGCCTTGATTAACATATAGATTACTTTTTATTTCGAAAATCATCCCTCAAAGGGATGAAATAGGGAGTGAAAGTTTACGTAGACGAAGTTGCGTGCAAAAATATTTTGATTTATTACATCCTAGTTTGTGTTTACGTCTAAAGTTCGTGAAATGTGACTTCTTCCTCCATAGAATTCTCAATGAAAGTCAAAAATAAATCTAAACCGCGTGATACCTTAAGTAAACTTAACCCTCACGAGGCCCAGGAGATGTTTGTTGATCCTGTTAATTACCTTCTTGGAGTTCTACAGAAAGTTTAGGTTAACATTTCACACCTATGCTACTGTTACAGGTATAATGCGAGATGATTTATGGTTACGGCTTCTATTTTGTTAATTTACTCCCTTGTGGATCAAATTGTAAATTATTGTGCAAGTTGTGCTGTCTTATGTTAATGTACCATGAGTTTATATTTTGGAAACAAACAGTGTAGGTACTACAATATTTGTTTTTTATTGTGATCATACGTTAGTTTTTTATTACACATTACGATAATTGTCAAACGCTCTGTTGTTACAAAAACATGAATTTTGTTAACATGCGATTTGGAGCTATCCAGGGCCGTTTATAATTAATTTGGTTAATCTTTACGATGATATTACGATATGTTCTGGAATAGATTACTTTCATTTCATTTGTTAGCAGAAATTTGTACCAGGTTCGGCAACGGATGTGGAGTTCCAGGTGTGTCGATATAGGTTACAGTAACCAGGCTGTACCCTTGTTTGCCACCAAAATAGTAAAATTATAACATTTCCCTTGAAGAGGAGTGGTGTCAATTGAACTATAAATATAATCCGATTATCAATTAAGTTAATAATTATTTATTTGATTTAACTTTCATTGTTTGACTGAAGAGGGCCTGTCCTCATCTTAATTTCTCTGTTATTTTGATTTTGAAAAACAGGGACGTGAAAGTAGGGACACAGCGTCCCCATTATGTGAGGCCACATATCTACCTTCATGTCTCAAAATGAGAATGACAGAATTCTATTTATTTATTTAATCCTTACTGCGCAAAATAAAATCTTGACGTACAAAAGGCGGACTTAATGTCATGAGGCATTTTCTACCGGTCAACCTTCAGGTAAAGCAGAAATATTGCAACTAATACCAGAAAAATGACTGGTGTCTATACTCTAGGAATTCCTTAGATTAACAGCAATAAAATAGCGTACAGACATTTTGAGGGCGAATTTGTTGGGTACATTTGTAATCTTAAGAGGAAGATTATTCCAAAGGCGAGCTACCTGAACTGAAAAGGAATTTCATATAAAACTAGTACGATAAAGTGGTATGGCCAAAGAGAGACTGCTAGAAGAGCGAAGATGACGTTCATGGGTTGCATCAAGAAATGTAAAAAATATTTAAAAACATATTATCTAGATATTAATTACATTTTATACAATTCACAAAACAATTGCCCTTTTTATATTACTTTATGCGTATTTTGACTCCTTACCTTTCTTCTAAAAACGCCGCGATACAAAAAACATTTCTTATTCATCAACCCTTGGCATAAGTTCAGAAACATATTACTTTATTGTGGTCTACAGTTAATACGGCAGAAAGGGGTTTCTACATGTGTTCGCACATAAAGGAACCTCTCTTATTAGTTAGATTTATGATGGCAGGGATTTTCCCCTTAGTTGGCTTTTGAAACGTAACGTCTTCACACTTTTTCGCTCGCGTAGGGTTCAATGGGCAAATTATGTTAGCTAAAAGGTTACAGTATGTATGTTGTGTGATGGAAAGAGCCTTTTATACTCATAACAAAATATTTTGATATTTTATTGAAATTGACGTTATTTTTCTTGCGCCAACTTGTACTAAGAAATGTTTTAACATGTTATATAAAACCACTTCCTGACTTGGCGGGGCGGGGTCAGAATGTGGTAGTTATTTTGTATTTTGACGAAATGGAAATTACTTTTTGCTGTTTCGTAATAAATTAATAGCATATTAAAACGTGGTTTGAGATAATCTTTATTAGTTAACAGTTTTTTAGGTATTTAATAGTTAGGTATATATTTCAATGTATAGTTCGTACGAAACTAAAAAAAAAACGACTGAGAGCTCAGCTATGACAATAAGGTAGATTCTTGCTTGCGTTCATTCGACAGAATTTGGCCTTACACGTACTATATATACCTCCCATAGCGACCTATAGGAAATATGCATAATTTTTTTTCATGATTCCATTCGAACCAGGTTTTAGAGAGGAACAAATGTTTATGAAACAACTACCTACAGAAAAGACAAAAATGAGTGTCAAACTACAGCATTACTGCCGAGCCCCGGAAACAGTCTATACTGATTGAGCATGTTATTGATGTCACATACTATACTTGTGATTTGGTTGAATACTATATATATTTATTTATGTATATTTATTTAAATACGTATATATTTATAATATGTATTTATTATATGTTATAGTTGTTATATATTTATTTGGTTTAGGTTTTAGCTATAAGTTTCCTTATTGAAAAGTTTTAGTACACTGTGTAAGTTTGTCTTTCTCATTCTCCCACTATACACTCAATCCCTCAAAGGTTAGCTGGAAGAGATCCCTCATAGGGATAAGTTCGCCTTTGTACTCTAATCTTATGTGACATGTATATTGTTTTAACCTGTTATTCTGTACAATAAAGTGCTTACATACATACATACTATGTGCCCGGTACTACCATTGCATAGAAAACGAGTAATTTGCTGTTTTGAAATATTGCGTTCAAATACAAATAGTTATTAACCATTTTTATTGTTTAGTAAAAAATAAGAATCGTGATGGTCGGTCTTAACTTACTTTTAGTAAATGAAAAAACATACTTTTTAGAAACTTTCAAGTATGATATATTTTTAGGGTATTGACAAATGCTAATTTACTTTTATTTGTAATAATCTAATAGTTTACTATCCATATAGTGACATCTTATTGCTGTTCATTTCGCAAGCATATTCCATTGTCCCTGTAAGAGAATACGCCATGTCACTCACTGTTACCATTGCGAATGTAAGCTGTAGGTTTGAAGTATTGTTTTATTAAAACTAACTATTTTCGCGCAGTGATCCAAAGAGGATCTTAGCTTCCGAGACGACATCACGGCACGTTAATGTTTATATATAGTGTAAAAGATAAAATAAAACCTTATATTTAGAAATAAATCTTTGGCATAGGGAAACCTACGCATTTACAGCACATGAACAAACATTAACGCCACAGCAAGATAAATGAGATTTCGCCTGACTGACCAAATCTTATACGTACATTCTTATATCTCGCTACTGCGATTAATAAAGGTCCAACCACGCACCAATTAAATGAAACTTACGCCCTTCTATCACGGTAAAGTGGTATTAGCAGAGATGTAACAGAGCATAATACGGCAAACAGGCTCAGTTCCTGCCGACGGTATCCGTGAACAATTCACGTTTGTACATTTAATTTACGAACATTTCCCTTAATTCAGACTAGAATGTATATGTAGAAATGCGTATTAAATTTTAGCTTAAGCACTACGGCTGCATTCAAGACGAGAGGGTATGTTTTGAATTTTTAGGTGCAAACGAGGTGAAAGACACAACAAGTAATCCCCATCTAAGGTTACTAGATATTCCAGATTGAACTACAAGATTAATGGGTCATTGTCAGATTTAGGTTCGCGTCTTTTCGGTGGACATATCGAAAGTTAAGGGCCACAAAGCTTAATTTTGGATTGGTCTAGTAACCCGCATAAACGGTGTTTCAAAAAAATAACTTACATGTATATAAGACGTTAACTATTGACCATCGGGTGGACAACTTCTGTTTTTACAACTGACAATGACCCTAATACTGATGACAGGAACACATTGCCCCATTCATAATTCACAGCCCTTATAAATTCAACTGCTGCTAACTTTAACAAGGAAATATGATTTCATTTTGTATTTGAGCGTTTTCAATAAATAGGTGCTCCTTTAGCGTTAATACAGGGAAATCTGAACCCTGTTACCTTTCATTCAAGTAAATTGATTTGATCATATAGGCGTATAAAACAGTGGGAGGATACGGTCTAAATAGACCATGATTTTTATATTATTATGTTAATACTCTCGCGATAATACTCTGATATTTCACAGAGCAAATAAGTGGCTGATATTTCTTTTTCTGTTGCGAAGATGGCGAATAAGCTACCTGATGGTTAGCAGACACTGTAGTCTAAGGACGCTAGGAACTAAAGAACAATCACATCCTATACACTAACATCCTGTACCACACAATCTTAAGTATTCTAGCATATAAAACAATTATATTCTATTCTATTCACAAGTACGCTACCGACGTTTTGATATGAGGATTCGTTGTATTGACTTACTCACAACAGCAACACAATACCACAGTGTGGCCACAGTGCGACAAGTAGATATTATGTGACCTACAGAGCAATTAGGATTGGTACGTACTATGACTGCGGTTTTCTGTAAGGTGGAAGTACTTCCTCAGTTGGGCTGTTCCAAGCATGATCTAGATGACATTGCGCTGTGTCTTAACTCTCTTTAATTATCTGGTACATCCGTTAACAAATGGCAGGCGGCGTGAAAAATATAAATTTTAATCCGACGGAACAATACTTAGTTCGCCGTTCGTGCCAATTTACACACTCCCCTTCGCATTCCGTGCATTGTTTTTGACAACTATTGTGGGTCCCTCCTCTCGACTCGTAACAACGAATTTCTCAATCAGTTCTCTATTTTTAACTCAGCTCGCTGGTTACCTATTACTAGGCTAATCCTAATATAAACTAGGTTCTGGGAATAGCCGAACCGATCTCGAAAGAAATGACACGACCACGCGGGCGATTCAAACACTGGAATTGTCTAAGAGTTTGCGCTCCAGTTACAATAGTTCAGCAGCTGCTTCAAATGAATCTGATGTGTGAGTGGAATCGAGCTACTGGGACCTTTGTCGCTGGTTCACTAAACCCAATGCGTCGGTATTCATAGTAATACGTAATATTGTAAATCCTTTTCTTAACGGTTTGCGGTTCGCAACATTTTTGTTTGTCTAGCGCTTATTATACTTCTTGAGAATAAAACGTAAGGAGCAATATAATAAGTACTGGGGTTAGACAAATGACTGAAGAAAATGGCGAAGTGCCAACGGCTAAACTGCCACATTAAGCTAGAAAGTCGTACACATATAGAAGAATTATAGTCACATAAGACGTTTTGGTGTAGGACGTTAGTAAATTAATACGACGCGTAAAACCACAGTGCCTACTACGTAAGGTGAAAGTGTTGGGAAGGTTTGAAAATAATGTAAATACGCAAATTTATACTTACTACAAATAGTAATAAAGAAACAGGCTCTGTCGGCAATTCGTACAGTCAACAACAAATAAAATACATCAATTTTTATATGGCTAAGACGGAACCCCTACAGCTGTCCGTCCGTATGTCACAGCCAATTTACTCATAGACTAAGTACTAATATTATGAAATTTGGCAGGAAGGTGTATGTATTCTATGAACCGCTAAATAAAAGTGATGAGAAAATATTAAAAAAATTACATTACCCCGGCACTCTATAAATATTATATCGACGGTATAAAGGAATAACCCTTGAAGCGACATTTTTTGAATTTTACAGGAGAGCGTATTAAAGTGTATTTTTTGACAAAAAAAAATTTATCTCTTTTACTATTGATTTTAGAAAGTTGAGTTCTATACACAAGTTTTCTCAGATTTTAATAGCTATATTTTAAAAATATTATCAAACTTGAAATCTTACAGGATTCTGAAATAAGTGTCGCTTAAGTGAATAGGCCCCCGAAACGATCCCGGAAGAACCATTGAAGCGACACCTTCGTGCTATAACCAGGGCCCTAAAAAATCCAATTAAACTACACCAATATATCTAATTTGATCTCGGGAACTAATTTAAGCGACAGTAGTGTATTTGCATACTTAAATAAAAATAAATTGTCCGTCGTTTTAAATAAGCAAGGGATGTGTTGAATTTATTGTTGTTTATTTTATTCGAAAGTATTGGAATTTTCATTTAAGTATAATAGAAGAAAATACGTACACTTATAAAGGAAACACAATAGGAAAAATCAAATTGTTGTTTTATTTTATATTTTTTATTTTTATTTTATTTTATTGGGAAACAAACAGCTTAAAAATTATACATAATATAAAATTTATGAACTGATACATGAGCCAAAATAGTTTCCACTAATGAAATAACAACAAAATTTGCTCAAAGGGTACCTAAAATACAATTGAAGTGTAAGTTTAAAGGTGCAAAATGTATAAAGAAGAAAAAAAAAAGTAATATTAATGAGGTTAATCAACAAAAGGAAAACAATAACAGATCCTTTACAAATACAATAACATGCAGAGATTTAATACTAGTTGTAACAGAATATACCATTCAACACTACATTTGTATTAAAACACTATTATATTTGTTACTGGGGGTTAATCTTCAGAGAGGCAACGAATTTACCAATTTTCGTACAAAATAAATCTTGCTCAAAGTATTTTGTGTTGTATGTTGAGCATGCTCTCACAAGGTATGAATTTTTGACATATTTAGTACGACAAAATGGAATAGAAAATAGAGCGTTTGATCTGGTTCGAAATGTAGGGCATCTATATGAAATATTACTAATGAGATATTGCGACTCAGTCAAATGATTTAGTAATTTAAACAAAAATATCTGGTCTTTATGTTCTCTACGCAGCTGAAGACTCACGATGTTATCACTGGAAAAGGATTTAAATTTATATTTCATCCATTTAATAAATTTATTTTGAACTTTCTCAATGGCATCAATATGAACCGAATATTGAGGACTCCAAACAATTGAAGCGAACTCTAAGTGCGATCTAACAAAAGCATTATACAGAAGAACGATGGTATGCGGATCCTTAAAGTCCTTACTCTGCCGGAAAATAAATCCTAATATCCTGTATGCCTTTGACGTGATTTTGTCAATATGAGAAGTGAGTTGTATTTCATTATCTATATGAACACTTAGGTCTCTGATTTCAGTAATTTATTGGTTGGCTTAAGCCATAACATTAAAAATTTCACTATTTGAACATGAGCTAGCATACGTACCTAGTTAATTCCGTCAGCGAACGGCAAAACAACCACCCCCTCCTAGTGTTTGTCGGTGACTGAAGCGACCGACAGCGTTACACTGCGTTTATAAGAGTCCCTTTCGCGCGTAATTCATACAAAAAATTATACACTTAAACGCCATACTATAAATTTGGGCGATACTTCAAACGCCATCACACCTCTTGCAATTTTCATTTAACCAACGTATTGCTGTTTTTAAAAAATACTTGAAGCGACAATTTCGGCCAGGGCCAAGCATGTCGCTTAAAGTAATGAAATATTAGGTACATTATTGTAACATTCACTTAAGCGACAACAGTTAATTTTAACACTTTTGAAGAACCACTTAAGCGCCGTAACCTATGTAAAATGTACTTGGAATAAACATGTAAGTGACATCACATGAAAAATTACCTATTTTTAAAAATCACTTATGCGACTATGATTATGCCTGTATATATGGTTAAGTGACTCAGGTAAGATTTTACTCAAATTATGTGTCGCATCAGGTAACGATTTTTAAATTTGGGCCTTATTTCTGTAACCCCTTAAGCGACATATAAGTCATCGGATCGATGTGAAACCCGGCTCAAACGACGCAGAAAAAAACGCTGATTCCAACGATATATATAACTTAATTTTGACCAAAATGTCGCTTAAAGGGTTATTCCTTTACACCGTCGATATACTCGTCGTCTACGGTCCCTGGGATCCCCGGGATAATTACAAAAGAATGCTATTGTTTATTTTTTTCGCTGGGAGACGACGGCTTAACCGGAGGATAAAAAAAATCAATGCACATAGTCGTGTGGATTGAAATATCTGGATAGCACTTTAAAAATGATGTAGTTTATGAAAAAAAATTCCAATTAAGTCAACTGTTCGTGAGATAATCGATATCAAATTCTTAAAAGCTGTGTGTGTGTCCCCGCCCTCTAATTACCAAACCATGAAGTTGAAAATTGTGAAAAAAAAAAAATTGTGTATATTAATCAATACTTTCAACGAAAATTATTTTGAACCAGGTGGATCTACATCATTTTTTAGTTATCTCTGAAAAATTTCCATACCCGAACAAACGCACGCAAGTGTCGTGAGATTACTACTAAGATACGACCTTTTTTACCTAACAATATAGGATAGAGGATTTAAATGTGGACTACTAGTAAGCACGGAACCATTCATGGTGCGTGGTCCAACACGCACTTGGCCGAGATATCGGTTTTATTTTAGTTTATTTCCTAACAATAAGGTGATATAATGGAAACATCATTCCGTTGTCTACTGATCACTACATAATTCAGGAGATTCTGAACCCTGTTAATTTGCAATACGTATACCCGATTATTTCAAATTAATTGTTCAGGCACGTTTGCAAACACTGGTTTCAAATGCAAGGAAAATATTACCTGAGGTTTTAACATTAGGAAAAGTGACTGCTGGGTTCCATGCAAATCATGTAACTTTTCGAAAGGGCATTATTGTATGTCATTGTCACCAGCAAGTCAAGTGTCTACTTAAGTCATAATTTCAACTAACCAAAGAGACCACTTGTTAGTAATAAAACTGCCCGTTGCCTACCATTGATAATGTATTATTTAATTTCTGTTTTTCTTTACTTTATTCTTTTTGGTGAGCAATCAATAATATTTGTATTTAATTGAATTGTATCAGCGGCCCGTTTCACGAAGCTGCGATTTTCTAATACCAAACTGGCAACACTGAAGCTCTAAAGCATTGACTGTTGGTCATTTGACCAGTACTGTATACCGTTTCAGATCCTATTAAAAACGATGCTACGAGTACAAATAAAACAAACAACTTATGGTTTTTCCTGCAAAGGTCGGCACCCTGCTTTGATTTATCGCTAGGTAACAAAACCTTAACATGATTTATACCTAAGATTATTTGAGGTGGCCGAGTTGTGTCAAAGTAATCTGTACAAAAAGCGACTTAATTTTGCATGTCTGAAGATTCATAATCCAAGAACACTTTTATAAAATATAGGCCAGCACAAAATATCTGAACTATATAACAGGCTTGTTAAGCAACGATTACGTCCTTGACTTAGCGGCAAATTTATCGCTGACTGACGGTAATACGTTAAACATTGCTGACTTGCAGGATTTTATGATAAATAATCTTATATTTCTTAGAAATTTTGCGGCATGGTTGTCTGGTTTTCATATATTAGGTGGTATATTGTAACAGAGTCGCCGTTAGCGTTTATAGAATTCAACAGGTCAGATTCTTGTGCAGTATTGCTACCAAGCAATATCTTGTAGTTAATGTGTACTAAAGGTTTAGTCCATTTATTTCTCTGTCACCATACTTATCCGTTCTTCTGTTCTTATGTTCCGATACTTCTGCTCCATCCGCCATCCACTCGGCTGCAACCCAACGCAAGCATTGCCTGTCTAACAATGCCGCGGGAACGGCAAGGCAACGCTTGCCATGAGGCGTACACCCGGTTGAAAGATATTTTACGTTTGATATAGCCAGCGAGCAGCACAGCAAGCGAAGCTCCACGCGCGGTCCCTCGTACCTCATAGGCTAGCTACACAAACCATATATATATGGTCTGTGGCTATCTGCAACTGCGGCGTTCACCAAGCGAAGGAAAAAAGCCAACCCGTTGGCGCAAGCTGAAAACGAAATATTAGACTCTCTGTCGTACTTTCATTTTGTTACTCGAGCGACATAGAAGGAGATACTTCGATTTCGAATCGCGGTAGCCTTCCAGATCTTTCATCGTATTCGTTTCGCGAACAAAGACTTCACATAGAAACCGTGAAACAAGATCGAGGACGGGTGGTATCGTTACGGAGTTGATAAGTGTATGTTACAGTAAGGAGCTTCATATAAATAATAATGACCGCCATGATCGGGGGTGATGACAGCCATCGCCGTGGCAAAGTGTGCGTTTGCTTGCGAAATATTAGCAATTACCTAGTTCGCCCTGCAGCTTATAGAGTCATTTTTAAAATGTTAATAGCTGATATCCATTACCACCGAAAGACTCATGTCACAAAAAAAAAATCCGTAAGAAAACAAAACATGACGCGGTATAGAAAAAAGGCAATTACATCTTGCAGATCCATTTTACCCGAAACAAGCATGTAATTTAATATTCAAAAATGCAAAATTTATGACCCCATTACCAGCCAATTGAATTTAAACGGGAACTTATTAAAGATTAAGGAAAAAAACAAAAAAATTGTAGGATTATTAAACATGGCAACGAAGGTAGCCGGGAAGACGTGCCACGAATGCTTCTATTATTAGAAATTTTCTTACACGGACCTATTCACAAGATTGGTGGGAGCTTCCTTAATATTTACAGGGCTTCGTGATACATAAGATAATTCAATTAAGTAACATCTTTGATGTGTAATTGAGTTCAAAAGTTATTTACGTAAGGTATTTTATGTCTTGGTGAGAGCTGTTGAGGAGCTAGATGAATGTATAACATTAACCTAAAATAAGTTACTTCAATGTGTACATCTATCTCTGTTTGTCTCTCCAAATAAATAAATAAATAATTAGAATATTTTCTTGTCCAACAAAAACAGTCACGACCGATATTAAGTGTAACTGTCATATAAATCAATTTTTGAAGGCTAAAACATCCCTAAGTGTTCATACAGTGTAGCACTTACAAGATATTATTTTATTTATAGGTGGGAAAGTCGAAGTTTAGGATCATTGAAAGAAACACAACACTGAAAGTTACGTAATAACATAGTCAAACCCCGTAAGTCCCGTGGCGATTCCAATTTTTTGTCTTGCTCGCTCGCTAGTGGTAGGTCGATATGCCGTGCCCTTTGCCCGCGCACGGACCAACTTGTGAAATGTAAATGACAATTCATATTATCAAAACGAATTACTGTATCGGAATTGCAAACTTTTAGATCATAGATAAATTAACTATTAATCTCTTTTCGAAAAAACGGTGTACGTATATCTCGTAATTTAGAAGTATAGTAGTAAATTTTATATTGACAACACGCTTATTTCAAGATCTTTTCGACATAACGTTTCGATTACAAAAAAACAGATTGGGGGAAAACATTATTTCTTTCTTATTTATTTACATCCTGTAAATTTATAGCCTTAGCGTTTCAAAATCTATCATTTGGGGTTACTACGCGCCATAAAGACTTAATTTTCGAATACATAGACAAGCACTCAGGCTCCAATCTAGTCCCGAAGCGTCCCGAATAAACACGAACCCCCGAACCAAAAACCTTAATCAACATTTCGTAGCTTGCTGGCCAAAATCCTATTATGCAAATATGTCAATGCTTGTATCGATCGCGGCCGATATTGGCCTTTGATTCGCAAACAAATGCCTTCTGTTTTTAAACGAGGACGCGAGAAATTTCGAATACGCCCGAAGTCACTTTTCAATGGCGACGAATACTGGACTCGAATCTTGGAAATTATGATGGTGCTATAACATTTTTTTTCTTTGTACCTTTTATATAATAAAAGATGGTGGAAAACAAACAAACAGCGTGACGTGACGTAAATGGATACTGTAGCCCATATGACGCACACTACGCACAGTTCTCCAGAGGATTCACAAATTTTGTCGACTTTTTATTGATTTGGGGATTCATTGTGACACCAAATAGCCATGTTTGGAACGTATTTTCGTAGACAAAAATTTAAACGTCATTATACATACTAGAAATGACAGTTACATCAACATAGGTAGTGATATTTTGTCACGTTACGTAAGTTGATTACCTACGTTACTTAACCCAATGAGCCTTTGGGGCCTAATTTGCAAAATAAATATTTGAATTTTGGATTTGGAACACATCGACTTACAGAGCCAACCACATACCTACAGAAGTATGGTTGGCTGCGTTCTTTTGTAAAAAGTGAAGTAACTTCCCCAGTAAGGCTGCTTTTCAATATGTGCGATATGGCATTCCGCCCTACGAGTACGTACACATACCCTGCCTCTCTAAAACAATTGAGGTCAGTACCTTAACAAATGTTCTTGGTATGCAATTTTATCAGCTGAGGTTGAAGTCTTTATTTTTAGATTGTGGTAGTGATTGTGATTGTAATTTTTCACGATGTTACATCATTTTATTGTCAAATTAATGACGATATCCTTCAGTAAATTTTAGTAATATGCTTCCGAGATAGACACAATTTAAGCAGCAAATTCTCCCACATTAGTTGAGTATCCTACGTTAATACCCTCGCACATTTTCCTCGATCACGTCATTTCGCACGGTCATTGTAGACTTTTTGCGCTGCCCGGTGAATGGACAATCATAATAATGCATCGTCATTTACGTGACAGTTTCCGCTTATCGGACTGTAGAAGAATGCTTCTACTACATTACGTCATTGTTAAGTAGGTATGGTATAATATTGCACTGTGAAATAACTCACGAGAGTAGTCACTGGGGAAACATAGTTTAGGAGTCATTATCTAGTTGGAACAAACCCACGGAAATTTGCTTGCTGTTAAACCAAGTATTGCATCCATTATAATTATACTTACGTGCAGTCATAAATTTAATATCTGACACGAATTTATTTCTTCTAGGGCCATTAGGACGTATTAGATATTTATGCGCGAGCATGCATACCTACATGGTAGGTATTCTTTACGTAATAAGGTTTACATCTGACATAATATCAATATGCATAATATTAAGAACACACACACGCAGAAAAAATAACACAATAACCTAGTAAGTAAATAGTTTTGCCAGATTTAACACAAGAATTAAAATCTTCAGTGGTCCTTTCTATATAAAACGCGTTTACTCAAAAAATATACACTGAATTTTAGGACTGCAGTGTTAGTCACCGTGTCTAAATGAGAAAGATTGTCACTTGGAAAAACTCCTTTAAAAACTCCACATCCCCAGAGGATTTAGATCTCACAGAAAACGTGTAAAAAGCGTGCGAAGTCGACATCAAATATTAAAGCTGCATGTTTTATTTATAATCCGTCACATCTTTAGGGTGCGGTGAATACCTCATTTTGACAAGATCAGTCGGCCTTGTTTGACTTGACAGCTGAACACGCTTTGAATATTTACCTACACCCGTCATCGATTTATGTTAAGACAAAAGGTTTGCAGTGATAAATGGCTTTTTCGAGTTTTCGTATTCTGGTTTTTGTTTATGCATTTGTGAATAATTCTGGTTTTTGACTGCGATATTCATGTAGGCCACCTAACCTATTCGAAATTAAACTACGTATTTAAGTATGCTACGCTACTGTAGAAGCACTTTTCCGCTTAGTATCACAAATCACTTGTAGAGGCAGAGCACGAAGCAGAAAGAACACATATTATGCGGTAGAGTGAGATGACCATGACTTTAGTTTCAGTTTAGCTGTTCAACAGACTTGTTACATAGTGGACTTGTGAGGTACTATTACGTATAATACACGTATACACATATTAGTGATTGCCAGTCTTACTTGTCCATTTTTATCACCCCAACTCTCTTTTATCTTCACTAACCTACATTTTCATTTAATTGACCGTATCACATAGCGATATGAAAAATACATGACACTAACAGTTTCCGAGAAACAGCGAGACCGATGGGATAAATAATTAAGTGTTCAGGCGTTAGGTTGCGGAATTCTTTATTATGTTACCAAATACGCAAGTCAGAAGGTAATATTTATTCTCCGAATTGTTTTACTAGTAGAAGCTGTAGTAGAGATACCGTAACTCCATAATTACTATTAGATTCAAGGATATACCTCTCCTCATCAAATCCTCATGGCTGAACCCTTATAACCCGTTTTAGTTTCCAGTGCTCTTTTTGTTTTAGTAATGGAATTTATCTCGGCCAGCATCTAGTCAGCGGCCAAAGATGAGGCCGAAAGTGAAGCGAGCTCACCCAGAATTAAATATGCCTCATAAAATTCACTCGTGCCTTGTAAAAAGGTCTAGGTTATATGAACTCGGAAATACACACAGACCGATCTTCTGTCTCTCTCGAAGAGAGCGTGTTTTCTTCGATTCCATCAAACCAACGGGTGGGTATAGATCATATTTTGTGGTCTAAGCTTGCTAAATTGCGGTTATTCCGAAATATTTACCTATCAATATCCCCAAAACTACATAAATAAAATATTTTATATATCCGATTTTCCTATAACAATGTAAGGAACCGTCAACACACCAACTTCCCCGATTTTTTATTCAATACCCAAGGAGCATCACTAAATTCGATATGAGGTTACGTTTCCATTATTCATTTCATTACGGTACCTGGTTCCTTTATGCGGATAGATAAGATGGGAAATGGAGGAGGAAATAAATTGTTTTGTTTCTATACAAAAAAGGTAAATGCATTTATGGAGTATGTTTATATGACAAAGTAAATGAGTGGTATGGATTTTTAGGATAAAGTGAAGATCCTGTCCTAGAACAGAATATGCATAAATCACGCATGTACTCCCAAAAACGGTAGGAAGAGCAGAGGATCTATGATGGTCTCATTCATTGCGCGATAAACGACAAGAATAAGCATCTATCTCTTTTTGTCACGACTTGATAGAAAGTGACGTATGGTTTATCTTGCCGTGTATCACGCGATACGTGAGTGAAGGGAGTAGTTATTATTACCTACGCTAGAGACTCACAAAAAAAAGGGATGATCCAAGGAAAGAGACTAGGTTCCTGGAAAAAAGCGCCACTCGTGACTAAATATCTTCGCATTTAGATAAAACGGAACCACTTTATTTCTCGTGACCATGT
Organism: Epiblema foenella; assembly: GCA_963556455.1. Classification (NCBI taxonomy): domain Eukaryota; kingdom Metazoa; phylum Arthropoda; class Insecta; order Lepidoptera; family Tortricidae; genus Epiblema; species Epiblema foenella. The sequence goes on from OY747100.1 coordinate 8,948,863, forward strand.
CAAATGTCCGTATGGCGCTCATGATAACCGGCTTCTGGTAGAAGTAAGCATCATTGATGATTGACAGAAAGAGTTTCTCATATACGTCACTTACTCGTAATAGAATGGTATAATGTAACTGGTATAAGGTAACTGTCATGAAACCTGTTAAAATCTTAAGAGAGATTGTGGCACCTAAATCTACCTGATAGGTTGCGTTAGTTCTTGTTATTAAATTTCACTACTAAATGCTAAGTATGTCGGACCTGGCATTTATTGTTGGGACTATAGTAATGCCAACAAGACGAGAGAAATAATGGCGTGAGAATTAAAAGGAGTGGGATACTAATCATGACGTATAAAACAACGATAAGTATATATGCACAACCATTTTGGAATTTGGGCTACTTTGTACCTCGTCACAGTGAAAATCAATAATATCCGCTAAATCCGCTAGAGATCTCATATTAATGCCACTCTGACAAGGTACGAAGTGGCCCAGAATCGAAATTAGTTTACCGTACCGTCGTCTCATTGGCTTTACTTTAACTTTTCGTTCTCGAATTGTGCATTTGCTAAGAACAATTTTTTTTTGTTATATGTTACCTTATGACACTGCAACAAGAAGGTCTAAACATGTCTACGTTTATAATCACTTTATATTATATTAGTAATCAAAACTTACATTTATGCGTCTTCAACGGAGCCCCTTGCTGATCCAACAGTAATCTGCAACAGAATACATAAACCTTAGAAAAAACAAAGTAGTAAAAAAACCTAAAGCATGATTACCATTTATAGCATCTAATAAAAATCCACATAGTAAAAAAAATCAAGAGTGCTCTGAATAAGGTTGAAGTTTATAGCTGTTATTCAGCACATTTTCTGCTGAGGCATGGTTACACTGCAGCGCGAAAATTCAATAAATTGTATTCTTGCACCTACAAAAGTATGAACTGGATCTTTTCAATTTCTTGTACGATTACCTGACAGATCTCTTTTTATGAATGTCTGAACAGCGATTGGCCTTAGTATCGCCTGATGGAAAGCGATGACAAGGCTTAAGATGTAGCTCGCTGGTTCAGTAATTGCCTATTCACTCTTGCCTTGAAGAGGCTTTGATTATAATTAGGTTAGATACAGAGAACGGGAGCAAGTTCCATTCCTATGCTGTTCCCATAAAGAGGAAGCAAACCGCTTCGTGCCAATAAACGGAAGACTAACAACATAAGGATGGCACCGCTGCCCCGTGTAGATGTCCGCTGATGGAACTTAGAAGGCTGAATTTAATCGTGTTATTCCTGTGCAGTGTGAAGAATGTATCCGATAATATACTGATAGGCAAGTGACTTGACGGCGGTGTTCCAAGCTTTGCAATTTGGACTCAACTGACGGATTATCCTCAAAATTTTTACGAGTTCGGCGCAAGATTGAGTCATATTGTGTCTTAATTTTTCTTTTATTAGAAATTTCCCGTTACTTTCAGATATCATCATCCTCCTAGCATTTTCCCGGTTGTGCCCTAAGGACTAGGAGCGCGGGGTCCATTTTATTTTAACACCTAATCTCAAGATTTGACCAAGGAACTAGTTCTACGAAAGTGACTGACATCTAACCTTCTAAATCACTAGATCTTTGTTGGGATTAGACCGGTTCCGTTATGATGGTTTCCTTCGCCGAGAAGCCATTGTTAAGGCAAGGCCCATTCAGATCTGACGAAAATACTGAAGTTTGAGCTTCCAGTGTGAAGAAGTAATATAGAATTATGCTCAACAGAAATGATTATGGACTAAAAAAGAAACAAAGAAACAAAATAACTGAAAGAAATATTTAAAAATGCCTAGGTCTCTCTGTCAAAAAATCCTAAATATCATAGTAAAAATAAATTTTAATGCTGCAGGTTTCGTATATATCAGCGACAGTGATGTATTTTTCCACAAAAAGGATAGCTTTTTTATTGTTCTAACAAAATAACTGGATAGATTTTTCATAAGTGATCCAGTGTTTCAAGAATCAATTAAAATGTCCTAAATATTAACGAAATTACGCGCACAGTTTCCGTAGAGAGCGGGATGGTTAATTGCAAACTCACGCGTGTTAGAAAGAGTCATTTGCAATAGAATGGCCGGGCCTTAAATATGACTTCCAGATTGAAAGTCGCGTGCCGTACCGCTAGGCTTCAGCGACATGAGTTTCAGACATATTAGGATAATATTAAACGACATAAACTGCATATATTCAGCCCGGTTTCGTGGCAACCGGAATGTGGTTAAGTCCGTTCTGTTGCTTAAAACCCAACCTGTTTTGCACAAAGGTAAGTACGTTTTACCACTTTTAGAGGTACCTACTAAATGTTTTATCCTCCTCAGACTGCATACAAAAAAATACAATAGAATATGAACCAAGTGATTCAGATTTGAATTTTCACTTGTTTTATAAATTCAAACGAAACAAAAGAAATAAAACTCCATACCTAGATATTTTCACAATTTTACTTGACATTCCATTGTCCATTTGTTCTTTCTATGGGAACTTGGGACTAATGAGGTTTTAGTTACATATATCTGCTGTAATTGCAATATCATTATAATAATCTAATTCTTTAGTCAATAAGTCCACCTTCAGAAGTATGTATACGTTTACAATATATTCCAATGTGCCCCTCACATGACACCTATTAAACTTTAAAAACACTAACCCTGAAGTACAGTAATATAATATTGCGGCATAATACAATACAATTCAAAGTGTTGCAGCAATCGTAAAGTGGGGGATTAAGTTGGTGTCACACCGCGCGTTAGGATCATAATTTTGAACTCGGGCGAGCACTTAAGGCTCGTGGTCTGGGAATGTGGAATATGCTTTAGGATGTACACGGCTAAAAAGTATTTCCAAAATGGAAAAATAATTCTGTTTCTTGAATAATGTACTCAAATAAGAATGTGTAAGAATTTTCAAGTGCTGAATTGCGCCGGCCTGCTGCGTACATTATTTACCTTACACATTTATAATTAACTTATGCCCGCGTCTTCGTTAGAGTGGAATTCAGTTTCAGAGGGAATAGCGTTAAAAGGGCGACTTTTATCGTTATACGTATATCTTTTTTTTTATGCAACGATGACTAACAGCGATGATAAACAGATACCTAAGCCAATGAATGCTTGCAACTCCATACGAAACAAAAGCGCGTTGCCGACATGTAAAGCGCGTTGTAGTTTAATAAAGAAGCCGATTTCCTTAAAAAGTTTTCTTGCCTATCGTTGTGTATAGATTCTACAATATAATACAAATACTCTTTGTTGCACACCCTACCCAAATGAATCGGTTAAAAACAGAATCAATACAGCAACATGTAGGTAGAGGGTCATGACGTCATGACGAATTTGGGTGTTGAGGTATTTGGTGTAGGAATTTACACATAATAAGTTATTGAAATCCTGTCCGTTACATACATTTTAACCGTTTAATATTGCAAGACAATACAATACAGGTCAACGAGCTGCAGAGAATCGTAAAGTCGGAGATTAAGGTGGTGTTGCGCAGCGCGTTCAAGAACATTACTTTCATCTCAAGCGCCTTCTTGCCTGTAGCCTGGAGTGCAGAGTTAGTTTACGATGTAGTAAAATTAAATCTATGATATCGTTCCTGTATTCTGCATTTTTGTTGATAGCTAATGGGGAATCTCCAAGATATAGGTACAATAGTATTTCGAATTATTATTGATTGCAGTATCTTTAAAAAAAAACTAAATATTATTTGTACCAATCACAAAATAAAAATTAAACTGAAAATTTACAAGGTATTTTGGTCGATCGCAACCTCTTCATATTATGCGTTCCCTTCCTTTGTTGCATATCTGCTTACTCAAAGCCTGGCATTTAATACTTTCAAGTATCTTAACACAAAAGTATGTCAACAATAACCTACAAAATTTCTACGAGATTAAAATACAAGTAAATTGAGTTCGAGTATTTGATAAGAAATTCTGGTAGGAAAAAGGATAGCAATGCTTAGGTTTGATCACGTACCGTGGAACAGCAGAAGCCTTAGGCTATTTATAAACAAATGTGAGTATTTTTACTAGCGAGCGGTATTAGTTATGAACGTTATATTTCATGGATTATAAATCCCTCTTTTAAAATAAGTGGGAACCTTGGTGGGAATTAAGTCACGAGTGAATAGTAAGGGGTATGTGGCTAGTACAATGAAACACGGCAGTTACGACCAAAGAATATAATACTCACTAAAGGAGAAGAACGATAACTACATACAAAAAACAGGTGACCTTTCAAAAGTTCGTTTATACTACTAGCGACACCAAACGATCGCAATGAACTAAAACAATATGTCAAATGCTTGACGACCACTTTAGCCTAGTTGGTAGTGACCCTGGTCATGAAGCTAGAGGTCTCGGGTTCAAATCCCAGTAAGACCTTTTTTCTTTTTTTTTCATTATTACGGGGTACGGCGGCGGTGTAATATATAATGCTCACAATATAACTTTTTACGAATGAGTATTTATATAAATTATTTTAGTATTTGGCTCATAATATTTTTGTACCACATACTGTCAAAGGATGTCAACTCTAGCCTGTGACTCTAGCATAGTAGATAAGTAAGATCACTTTTCGTGATGATACCGCCTCCCGAGTTAGCATGATCGCATTTATGTCCGACTTATAGCATTCGCCCCTGCCTAGTAAATACGTAAGTGCGAGAAGGACGAATACTAATATAGCTGAAAGTGGTCATATCACTCAGTTGTTATTTCGCTAATTATACCGATATATTAAAATAAAAAGCACATTTATGTGTAGAATTATATTGTAAAATTCTATTATGTATAATATATAATGCTGATATTTTTTTACATTTTGTTTTTAAATTTTTGTCATTTATACATTTTAAACTTTTCTTTTATATTACTCACTTAAATTGTATACCTATTATAATATTTCATCATGTATACATTTTCATTTTGTTATACTTATTATTTTAAATTCATAATTATCTATAGTTCAAATGATGTGTGTACAAAAATTATCAAAGTTGGCCTCTCAATAAAAAGTATTCTCTTTATTTATTTTTGTACTTAAGTTAGGTTTTAAAATATTTCCAAAAAAGTAAAATACCTATAAACATACACTTTCAAAAAATAAAAACATAATAAAAACCTAAACTAGAGGCCTAAGCTACCGGTGGTTAGGGCGACAGAGAAAGGAACCTCCTGACTATCCATACCATGTCCAGGGGTACCGCCTTCTGTATCTGACCCTTGACCCAGCCATCTAGCGAGAGTCTTTTGAGGTTTTGGTTGAGATTCTTCGCTATTAGACCATTGGCAGAGGACAATGATTATTGAATCAACATCCCACATGGCGGTCACATATTATCAGTGTAACAGGAATCTTGAAAATGAATCCCACATAAATGTTTACACTTTTTGTGGAGAGAAGACAGAGTTCAAAGAAGACCAGTCTTGATCAGGCCAACAATATGTAGCCCAAGTCGCCACCCTGTAAATAAAAAAATCATGTTTATTAAGCCCATGCATTATGTCAATTCGTATATTTACTATTAGCTTCATTCAGCTCACAACTTCCCTGGCAAAATAGTTAAAAAACTCTTCTTGGATCTTCTGAAGCCACAAGTATCTAGTATATTAACGCACACACAACTTTTTAAGCTTATTTATATTTCATAAGCTACAGCTCAAGTATGCGGCTGTCAAACGGCAGTTGTGGGTTCCAATCCCGGCTTGTACCTACCAATAAGTTTTTCGAAACTTATGTGGGTTAGCTTTTCACTAAACCTTGCATACATCTGCGAAGAATTTCCAAAGTATATATGTAAGAGAAGTCGTCAACTCGCAATTGCACAGCGCGGGGACTACTGCCCGTTGTCTCTCATCAATTAGACGTAGGTAGGTATATATAAAGCCAGCTACTTATTAGTGAACTGTAACCGTAGCTGAACGGATACTGTAACGAGCTACAGTATTTATGTAACTGAGAGAGTACCATTTATAGGTTTGTTTCGAGCCGTTCGTGTACGGTGGGCGACCCTGTATACCCTGGTTTCTAGCCGTTCGGTTACTTATAGCTCGCTAGTGAGTAGTTACTGGGCTCTAGATAGTTGTAGCAGAATTAAAAGTGAAAAGTTTTTTTACCTTAAAATATTTGTTGTTACCGCTTCAGGGAAACGGTGCAGTCGAACTGTTTTATCTTTAACAGCACTTGCTCCGCATTTAACACACTTTCTGTAGGCATGTGTGGACGTGGATATATAACTTAGTGATCCCAAAGAAACGGCACGTAATTATAATATGTAATTATATTCACATTTAGTGGACAAATGCAAAACAATTTTTTTACAAAATGTCAGTTCGAGATGAATGACACCATTTACATTGACAGCTCGGAATAATATTGCACAACAAAATTGATCTCAGTTAATAAGTTCTAATGACAGGTCGGAATAATATTGCACAATAAAATTGATCTCAGTAAATATGTTCTAATTACTGGCAACAATTTAACTGATCGCAACGCACACATAGGCAAATACGAAGGACCCCGCTCTTCTTAGCGCAGTTAATACACCTTGGTTACGACGGCGGTCCGTTTATTACTATCTTAGGTGGGCGCGGGCAGTGACAGTCGCCCGCGCTGTATGCATATACAACATCCCTTCCACGCTAATCTTGAAACCTAATAACAAGAGAACAAATTAATCGAATTAACAATATAATATAAGGTAGGTACATACATTAAACTGACACTATTAATACCCTTAACCAAAACAGTGATAACCATATATAACATGTATATACAGCTATACCAGCATACTATACAAACATACGCTTAGAATTAAAAACAATAATACTCTTAGGTAATAATACTATATTTTATAATTAACACCTTTCCTTGGGCGCAATTGACGTCTTAACGACGGTTCCGGTTCCGCCAGAGCGGTTGACTCAGTGGGTTCGTCCGCGGGCGGGCCGACCGCGCTCGGCACCGGCTTCCCGGGCGGGGAGCCCCGCGGGGAGGCCGGCGGGAGCCCATCGTCACCGACGCAATCCGACCACATTTCCTCCTCCGCGCGTCTCTCATGCCTCTCCTCTGACGTCGATTCAGACATAGGCCCCACAACTTCATTATTTGTCCGAGGTTCAGGTACAGCTGTACTGAAATTACCTGCGGGTTCCGGCATAAGTGGAGTTGGAAATGTAGACGAATGGGTCTGTGTACTTAGGTCATTCACAATATCCCTCTCATTAGGTATAAAATTATCAGGCCCTTTATATTTTAATAGTTGATCCATATGTCGTACACAATAAGATCTATATTTGAACATGTATATTTTAAACATTTTATTTCCGACCCTTTCCTTTAAAACACCTAATTGCCAACTTTCTTTGCGAGCACTGTACCATCGAACCAAAACCCTGTCACCGAGATCGAAACGCCGTCGATGTTCCGGCGTCGGCGCTTGTGCGTGCGCGTGTTTGTTATCTGAGGGTAATATCAAATCGAGTCGTGACCTTAGATTCCTACCAAACATTAATTTAGCGGGGGTCGTTCCCGTGGTACAGTGTTCTGTATTTCTGTATTGAAATAAGTACGCACATAATGTATCATGTAATTTTTGTTGAGACATGTTTTCTTTTAGAATACATCGAATCATTCGTTTACAATTTTTGACAGTATTTTCGGCTTGGCCATTACTATTAGGATGATAAACTGGTGAATTCAAGTACGTGACTCCATTGTTGGAACAAAATAGCCTAAACTCGTTACAATTTATTTTGACGTCATTATCTGAAACTAAAACATTCGGTATGCCAAAATACGAAAATAAGTGAGTTAGCTTGGAAATAAGAGCTTGCGTAGATGTACCATTATTCATGTGTATACAGTCTAACCATTTGCTATACGCATCGACCACTACGAGATATACCCGCTGCCCTATTGTCATGTAATCGAAATGAACGCGATTCCAAGCTGCCGGCGGGCGCGGCCAGCTGATATACACGTGGCGCAGGCATTGCTGCAGCTCTCGATATCTGCGTCGATTCCTGGCCACCACATGCGACTCCTAGCGTTGCATTTCATTTTTACAATACCTAGATGTGTATGATGTAATTCATTCAACATGCGCTCCCTTAGTGACATTGGAATTACGACCCTATGTCCGCGTAACAAGACCCCATCTTCTAATTGTAGGTCTGATTTGCATAAAAAATAAGGTCTAATTTGACTACAAATTAGTTTACGTGGCCAGCCGCATTGCATGTACCTTAAGACTGTTTTCAATACTGCATCTTGTCGTGTGGCTTGTTTGATCTCATCTGACGTAACTGCTGGTGATATTGCGCTTAAAAAATGTAAGGAGCTGAAAGTGTCGTATTGCATATCACTATCGCAAGATGATTCCGCTAAGGGCGCGCGAGAGAAATAGTCAGCTACTACGTTATTCTCACTAGATGCATACTGTATAATGTAGTTGTACGCGGACAAAATAATAGCGTATCTCTGCAGTCGCAAGGCAGTCGTTATTGATGTCCCACCTTTATGGTTAAAAATTGACACAAGCGGCCGGTGATCGGTCTTCAGAATAAACGGATCACTACGCCCGTACAGGTATTGATGGAACCTTTTGACCCCGAAAATAATTGCCGTCGCCTCTTTCTGGATTTGGCTGTAGTTTCGTTCGCTTTTTGTGAGTGACCTCGAGCCGAATGCCAGCGGCCTCTCAAGACCTGAAGCGTCACGCAGAGATAGGACCGCACCAAGACCTGCGGGACCGGCATCAACCGCCAGAATGAGTTGCGAGTCAGGATCGAAGTGCGCCAGCGCGCGCTCCGAGGCCAGCTCGCGCTGCACCTGTCGCACAGCGCGGCGTTGCCGCTCGCCCCACTGCCACTCGGCTCCGTTGCGTAACAACTCATGCAGCGGTTTTAACACACTCGATGCGTTGGGAATAAAATTCCTATAATAATTAACGACACCTAAAAAACGCTTAACTTCCCATCCTCGTCGCCAGTAAGGGGTATGTGGCTAGTACAATGAAACACGGCAGTTACGACGGCGGTCCGTTTATTACTATCTTAGGTGGGCGCGGGCAGTGACAGTCGCCCGCGCTGTATGCATATACAACAAATAGGCATCTTCTAGGAGAGCTAGCTTCACCGCCGACCTGTAATTGGTGGACAATTGACTTTTTTACAATACAATATGTATTCTTATAGCCGCTATAAAAACAATTTGTTAAAGTTAAATCAAGTGTAACAAAATGTATAAGTGCTAGCGTCACATTAGTATACTCTTTAGGTGTAAGTCGCAAACATAAATAAAGTAATATTTAAATGGTATGTGGCATGATTAGTCTGATACATTAATTAATAAATACCAACGATCAGTTGCCGGAGATAATAGTATCGCGTAAGCCGTACTCTACATACTCCCAACTAAGCTGTGAGTTGTGTACTATCTTTTTTTCAGCAATTATTTAGGTGATTCTGAATAGCAAATTGCGAATGTGTGCGCAAAGTTTATTAAATTCCTTGTTCTGTCTCTATCCGTGGGTTGTACACTGTTTTATGGACAACATTTTTAAAGAATTTCGTTTCGCAGAAAATGTTTCTGATATTATAATTTCACAGAATAATCATTACGCCGAACACTTTGTAGAAACTCAAATCAAGGATTTTTGATATCAATATTTTTTAATATTTCAACATTCATATCATAGAACTACAAATGAAATATGTTTTCTTATATTATTTAGTTTACGTAAAAATTATTACCAAGACAACAGTTGTATAGAATTTTGTTTCTCATAAAATAAATCTCATATTATCATTTCATAAAATAATCAATTCGCAAAATAATTACTTTGCAGAAATTTTTATCCTATATTTTTATTACAAAGAACATTTAATTTTTCGATATATATTACGATATAATTACAAATCATATATTCTTTGACCGCAGAAAAACATGTTATTGAGTTGCGGTTTCTAAACATGCCAATTCATACCTTTGACAAAATGCATACCCTCCTATAAAATTACAACACTGCGTTCACAATAACAATGCGGGTAAATTCTAGTAAAACTGAACTGTCTAAGCCGTGGTCTCCCGGCGACAATAATAATAATAATAGCATTGTTTTTTAATGAGCCCGGGGATCCCCGGGACCGGTAGACGACGGGGCTTCTAACCTATCGGCGTAAGAGTTGGTTTTTCCCCAATAGGTCTTTTTGGGCTTTCATAAAAAAATAACCTCGAAGATTAAGACGGAGTTGTATTCAAAAACATAACTATCATAAATATACTTACTTACATAAACTTTGGTAGCGATAGAGACAATCAATGATTGACATTTGGCAATACAACTAGATGACGTCACATCATAGATAACCTCGTCACACGCTGCATATATCTTTGTTCGAAATCACGTGATACATGGATTTAAAAAATGATTTAATTTCGCGAAAATTAAATGTTTAGGTTGGTATTAACAAAAAATTGAGCATTCAAATATAATTAATTAATAATAAATTTTAATTTAGTCCATGTTTTACATTTTATTTTAATCACTGGAATAATATTCATGTAAATATATTCACAAGAAGATGCCTAAATAAGACGGACTAATATTTTAACGGCAACTTACCCGTGTCTCCCGTTTCAATAAAGTTTGCAGGCATCATCTGTTACACAAGTTTTTACCTTCGAAAGGTCAAACAATACAGCAGAGTAAAAACTTACGCCAGTAACTTGAAGACCTTAAAAATGATATAGAATCGCTAGTCAGTGTTTCTATATATGATTTCAGTTCGTCACTGGTGCTTCTGCAAGCTAGGTTATAAAGTTACGAGAAGTGCAATCTTTTTTCTGAAGAAACCCTGGTGAAGTTTTGACGGTCATAATAACGACTTGATCCAAGTTGACATACTATTGTAATTTAAATAATGTAACCTTATTATGAAATAAATGCATTCGTTCAGTCATGAAAATAATAAAATGTTACTGCGTGTTCATTATTGGAATCTAGGCCCGGAATGTACGGTAAATATCTCCGTGCTCGACACTGACCCAACTCATGAAACTATCAGTCTTAGGTCATACTTTTAGAAATCAGGTATTAGGGTATCGAACATTGGGGCGTCTACCTTACTTTAACTTAATCAGAATTCACAATCATTGCCACTCACGAGTTCGCACTTAGTTCCACTACGTAAACTTAGTTAAATAGTTACGATCCGCATACGTCCAGTAAATCAGACCAGTTCATAACCCCCGTGTCTTTGGCGTAACGAGCGCGGCTGAGAATTTAATTGTCCAACTTTCCAGCTTTATGCAGTTCCATGTTTAATGGCAGTCGGCGGGTTGACACGTAGAGAGCGACGGGGCACACAGGGAGTTACTTCCTGTGAATCCAATACACTGTAACTACGAAAGACATATTTTGAGAAAACGAGCAAAAACACTTTTTTTAGAGGATTACTCCTATGTTTCCTCTACAAAGTTTTTAGTGTTTGATATCAATAGAAAGGTAATTTTATAACGTATTCATCCCCAGTAAATTAAAAAAATATTTTACCGCAAGTACAATGCTTTAGCACAGATAACTTGTATTGCCGCGATAGTCATCAGAAGCGAACGAAGAGATTGTTAGGGTAATACACTGTATTTTAGAGTTACAGTGCCTCGTTAACTCAGTGTTCTTTTCACTTGTTCAACAAATGTATCTAAGTTTAGTTTGTTTGTTGGTTGACGAAGAAATCTGAAATGTATCGAAAGATCAAGTAAATATTAATTGATTTGACAGTATTAGTCATCTTATTAAATATATATGTATAATGTACCTATTCTTATTATTATGCCGCAATAAAACAAACGAGTTTATTAATGAACTACGTTTCTACATTTGGACAGAATATTGAACTCACAATATCAATAATTACCATATATGACTGCGTAAACTTATTCTTAAATGAAAAACTTAACATTTTAACTGCCTTTAACAACGGAATCTGTCTTAAAAATTCAGTCATCTAGACCAATTTACTCCGGAAACAAACAAAAAATTGTCATAACCTAAACAACTACTAACAGCGCAGCACCGCCACGTAAACAATATGGCTGCTTCAAACTGATTACTTACTCCATTAAATCGACCAATAACGATCGAGATTGTCGCTCAGCCGCGCTCTGATTGGCGCACCCGCATCGCACGGGTCCTTGTCACTTTGCAAAACACTGTATCTTGGAACGCGCGAGGATTATTTTGGCAACACACTGCATCTTCGATTACCGTGTTTTGCTATTTTAGTACTTCAGTTTTAGTTAAATACAGTGTATTTTGCATTGTGCATGCAGGACCATGTAATAGGCAAAGAGAAATCGAATGGACGTTGTTAATACAAAACACTGTAACCACAGATACAGTGTATTGGATTCACAGGGTACAGTAGTTATGCAGTAGGTACTAACCGCTGCAAAAATATTGTATAATTTGAAGTATGTACCTAGTGACACAAAACCATTCAGAGTACTCACTAATAGAAAATTACACTATTTAACTAAGATTTTTTTTTTCTTTTCATAAACCCCTTAAATACTTGTCAAAATGCAAATCCATAATAGCCTCAGATTTGAGTCATGCTTGAATCACCCAGCTATCATAGCCCGATTTGGTAATAAAACAAATATGTATATACACGAGTCAGTGTGCTCGATGCGCGGGCAATGATTTCCTTTTCAGTTTGGGTAAAAATGTATTTTTAGTTTACTATTTAAATTTCTTCAACAATGTTGCCCGTCAGTCTCGGTTGGTCTCCTGCGATACAGGCTACGCCTAATAGGTAATACTACTTGTAAGATAACCTGATGATGATAATTAATATCTGATAGGTATATGCCTGTCCGGATGTCCTGCTATCCTCCTCTATACGTCGCATTTCTCAACCGATTCTTGTGACATTTTGGGAGCAGGCATTTTTTTGTCATTTCAGTTTGTGATTTTTTTGAAATATCGCAGCCACTGGGGTTGAAAACTTAAAAAATATCGTATTTCAGCCACTGCAAAAATATAACTCCACACCTTACAGAGCCACTAGATTATGATGTTTTAATTATTCTTGTCTTGATTTCCTTCGTAAGTACTGCAAACAAACCCAGAAGCTTTCCAACCGTCTATCTAAAAATGTTTAGATTTTACTCATGTAAAACTTAGCTTAGGTATCTTTGTATTCTTAGAAGGAGGTATAATCGTGAAAGATAATCCACAAACATTCCACAAATCAACATTTTAAATTGGTAATAGGATACCTATCGCAATTAGACTTGTCATCGAGTTCATACTCTTATTTCTGTTTTAATTGTTTATAAAAAAAATACGTCTTCAAATCTATAAAATAAATTTATTTTTGGAAATGTACATAAAACTGAGTCAGTTTGTTTAGAAATTTGATACAAAGTGTGCTCATCTTATTTGCTTTTGACCATAGTGTAATCACTAGCGAACGGTTGCACTTAGCTGGCTACTTTTTTGTATCAGGACGATGTTTATATGAAATATTTTTTTTGGAAAATAGTAGTAAAAGTAATAAGATGGGCTTTGGAATCTCTACACAGAAAGTACGTGAGTGACGCAGACTACAGCAGGGAGATCGTCAAAAGTAGTTACGTAATTGACAGATCGATCTCCAAATGTTCAGTTTCTTTTATTTTTTTTATACCGCGTCGGTGGCAAACAAACTGACAGTCCACCTGATGGTAAATGGTTACCGTCGCCTATAGACACTTGCAACACCATAGGCGTTACTCGCGAGTACGAAATTATGGTCAAATAATTTATCAACGCGATATTTCATTGCATGGTTTTACTATAAATAGAAGATTAGGTTTTATTTTCTTCATCAGTACGACTGTACGAAACCGGCGCAGGCAGCTAGTGAGGTAAAATATTAATTATAGGTATTAATATTGCTCTGTGACATCCCTATCTTCAAGTTTAAAATAGTTCCCAATGTGTCTGCAACTTAATTCACATTATGAACTGAACTTAAAACTAGACTCTGTCTTACGCTAAAATATTTTTATGAACTGCTATTATTTTAACAGAGGGCATTATGAAATTTCTTTAGTCTCGAGAATGGCTAAGGTGTTTTATGTAATTTTATGTTGGAATTTAAGCTTACTTTTTAAGCCTAGAAGGTAAGTATATTATATTTAGGACACTATTAGTAGCTTCAAAAGTTTTTTATCTGTTTTTTGGCATCTATCACCTATTTAAAATCCTACCAGACCACCAGGCATTGTAAAATTTAGTACTCACCATGAGTGGTTATAAAGAAAGCTTTGGCAATTTGTTTATATTTGATTGTTTCAGATACCTACTTAAGCTAACCATTTATAAGTTGTCTTGTAAGTGAAATTTCTATAATTTCTTTAGACAATAAAGTTACTTTAAACCGAATTCTTTGTTTTACCGTTCTATGTATTATTTTGTATTATACAAATAGGTACCCATTTTCATTAGGTAGATGTCTCGTGAAAAAGAATATACGTCTGTACAAGATAACCCAGATAAGTGTACCAGCGTGACCCATTGTTCATATTATTGTAACATTTGTTCGCCCGTGCTATTTGCACTGCTATTGTGTCTTAGGTTGGCGGTATTTTGTTCGGGCTTTTGTAGATATGCCTTTATTGTTCTATTTATCTTGTGTGGACGCTTTATCTTAAATGGTCTAAATTGAACTTTCAGCTTGCCCAACATGTGAAACTGTCATGACAGTGTTAAAGAATATAATAATACTAGCAGCGCCCCACGGTGTTACCCGCGGATAAAAGGTAGCCTATATAATTAATAATTAATCTAGGGTATAGGCTACCTCCATTCATAATTTCAGCCAAATCCGTCCAGCTGTTTTTGAGATTAAAAGGAACGTATATCCATTCATCCATCCATACATCGGCACAAACTTTCACGTTTATAATAATATTAGGATTACACTATATTCTGCCGTGGACGTACAAATACTTAATATAAACTTATCCGGTTTGTAACTATCGTTATTGAAACTTAAATGTCTCATTACAACAGGCAGCTGAATCTCTGTTACATTTACACACAACTCATTGGAAAGCAATTCGACCACGTAAATACATTTTCACGCAAATATTATTATTCCTGACATCGCATTACTGGTCATGCCACGAACACATTTGCAGTAAACTCCCGAAATCGGATACACCTTTATTGGACGTGTTAAATCCGTAATTGAATTCTCAATTAATTGGAAAAGCGACGAATGGGAAACTCATTAAGTTTAGCGCCCGGATATAAAACTATCGGAGCGTGGAAGCAGAGCGGGGCAGATTAATCGGTGAGTGAAACAATTGGTCATAAAGCTTTGTTTTATTCAAAGAAACTTGATATATACAAGGAACAACTCAGATTCGGTTGAAACCGCTCAACCAATCTCACTCTTAAAGTCTTCCAGTGTTCAAAACCACCCACGTGGTCGTGTCGGAGGTTTCCCGTGGATTTTCCCCAGGCTATTCTACAACCGCGCACTCCTGTCGCTTTATTGGGCCAGGCCTATAAAGCCACAGTCAGGTTAAAAAAAACCGGAAAAGTGCCAGTCGGACTCGCGCACGAAGGGTTCCTTTACCATTATCTATAAAAACGACGAAAAACACGTTTGTTATATGGGAGTCCCTTAAATATCTATTGAATTCTGTTTTTTAGTATTTGTTGTTATAGCGGCAATAGATACATCATCTGTGAAAATTTCAACTGTCTAACTATCACCGTTCATAAAATTCTTTGGGTACGGAACCCTAAAAACATGGAACATTAACACTATAACATAAACTCAACTAGGTACTCATATAAATTAAACATTTACAAAGCATATAACATTAACGAATAAAAATTTAGTGACAAATTCGCAAAGAGCATGATTGTCTCAAAAAACGCATTTTTTTTAGTTTTGTCTGTGCTGAGGCTGTCATTATGTCATTTCAATTTAATTCAATTCAATATAATTTTTAATTTTAATTTTATAATTTTATGATGCTACGGACTTGTTCTGGAATAAATTATTTTAATTTAATTTCATTTGAATCAGTACCGCGTTTCACAGCGCTCCTCTTAACTATTTAAATGAGTACTTCCTGACTGGCGCGGGATGCGCAGAAGCTTGGCGATACTAAGGCAGCATTGCTCCGCTACTGCGCGTGATATTACTACTGTGGCTTTACCATGAGTTTACATGACCGTACTCGCTAGCGACTGCGAAAAAAATTGTGTGGGCAAAGTACAGCGCCTCGGACGGTTACGCAATAGAACTAAAAATCGGCATACTAAATCGTTTACGCTGTCGCTAGCTAGTACGGTCATGCAAACTCATGGTAAAGGCACTGTGCGAATGTTTTACTGATGGCATCCCGTCAGATGAGGAATGCTCCGCGATATTTATAATGTGATTATTACAATTATAATAATGCTACATTTAAGTAGTACTTAATAATGTAACAATGAGTTAAACTACACATTGACAGATTGATACATTGCATTAGGTAGAATCGTATAAGTTATTTTAACAATAAACGAAGAAATATTTAAAAATGATGTAACAAAATAATTTACGTATGATCACGATAATATTTTGTATTTAATGGAATTGGAAGCAGCAGCGACCTCGCAGCAGCACTAACAAGTTCGCAAAACAAACACTACAAACAAAAAAGTTGTTTCCTCTCATTAAGTATCCGCTAAAACTAAAACACTCATCAGCAAAACTAAAACTTATTAATTTCATTTCAATAATGACGCAGCAACGGAAAAGCATTGCAATTAAAATGTCGGTTTGATGGAAAATATACGAATCGAAAACAAAAACTGGTAAAGTGCGAGTCGGTTTCACGCATTAGTGTCCCGTTTCCGCACTCGCATTTTTAGCTATTGAAATAACGTGACCTCCCATCACCAAGCGTCTAGGTGTTACTTAACGGTTACATTCAAACATGGCTAAAACAGTATTTTACTCGATATACTTACGCAGTTTTTGCAACTATTTCTACTTGTAATGTACGACTAAATTACTTGTCTCATGCTATATTTCATGATTCTTCTACAACTGGAAGTGCCGTATAGTTTTTGATTCCTTTGCGAGTGTCAAAATATACTGAAATATGCGGCATAAAAGGCCGTATCTTTTGTTACTTTTTCTTTTGTTGTTTGATTTTTTCACAGCTCCAAGGGATTGCAGACTTGCAGGTATTTAATTTTCATTTCAATTTGATACTTCCACGTGTTTCTGAGAAACAGGGTATTGGCAGACGGATAGCGAAGTATTTAATGTTACAATTCCTTTAATATGTATTGCAATTTTTTTTATAATTATTTCCGTTTTTCCTTTTGAGGTACGGAACCTTAAAAAGGGCAAAAAAATAATGGCGCCAATGCAATTAACAATCGGAATGACTGCCGAGTGCCGAGGGACTTACGGACGGACATTTTGACAAGCATTTGTTTTATTACAACCCTCTATTTGATGAGTAAATAAATACGCGCATTTCGTTATGTCTAACAGTCGGTTCGTATTTTTTTTTTCAAATGAAAAAAACCTCGACATTCTATTCACATGCCTAAAGACATCTTTCCCTGATACAACTTTTTCACGTCTTATTGACCTGACAATAGTTGTTGCCACTAATGCGTCGCTTGATGACACCTAAAACTACTGAACTAGAAAAATCGGCCAGAATATCACATATAGTTTGTAAACAGCAGCGAATTTTAAGGGGCTCCACGCGCTATTCGATTTTCGGCGACTTTCGAGTTGATACTGCTCCGTTAAAACTATAGATATATAAATTATGGAACAAACGGTTATCAGTTCTTCAATTCTTTATCTACATTTGCAATAGCCTAATTTATGATAATCTGACTACTTATTTTTTATGATTTATTCAAAAATGGTCTAAAAAAGCTCTATTTTCGATATTATTATGTTGTTTATGCACTAATATCTATAAAATCTAATAACGCAAGAGAATTTTTTTATTTTTAACAACTAATCTTCACAAAAGTTACGTCCAAAAATATGTTTTTTTTTTGCCTTAAAATACCAAATTTTGATGCTATATATCCCGAAGACAGTGAGTTTTGAAGTAAATATGGTACTATTGTGGTAAATCTCGTTGTTCTTAATAAAAAGCCATTAAAATACGAGAAAACGGAGAGTTACGGATCGAAGCTCATTGGGAGCTAGGAGCCCCTTAAGCAGATTGCAACCTCATGTAAGTATTTATGTAGTATGAGTATTTATTTAAAAAAATTAAGCAAAGAAATTGCTAGTTAGATAGCAAGCTCCAGACGGTGCTTTTGTTTTTAATTTTTGGTCCCTTGGTTTCCAAGAGCCTCAAACTTCACTTTTTTACTTAATCGCGCAGAAGATTCATCTTAAATGAAACACTGCGTTTTATGGTTGTAAATAAATATTTAAGTAATTGAGTTTTCATAAACTATCATAAAATTTTAAGGGCTCAAACTTAAGACTCCGCACTTTTCAGAAAACTACTATCTGTAATCGGGTTTTAGTTATGTTACCTATCCTGCAGTGCTACACAAATTTGAGGCCGCTAATAACAAAATAAGGAACTGACTTCTGCAAATAAGTAATCATAAAAAATAAAATATTTTCTATTTATTATAAGTACAAAGCGATAAATATCATTTTTACACTGCTGGGCGTAATAGTAATAGCAGCGTCCGTGTGTCTCGTAAGTAAATATTGGAAATAACGAACGTAGCGTTCTAATTCGTGTAACGAACTTTGTAATATACCGTGCTACGTGACTTTGCAATGTGACTGTGTTTGACGATTCACCTTTTCAAAAAGTCTGTTTCGAAAAGCTGTTCTTCTGTTACGCAGTATTCTGGACGTGTTATTTTGGTGGGACTTTTCTGGATTACGACGGTGGCAATCAAGCATGCTTGTTTGAATACAGACACCGTAGCCGTTCTTACTAACATCACTATTTAACAACTAGCAACTAGCGGAGTTCGTTAAAATCTGATTGTATGTATGTAAGCACTTTAATGTACACAATAACAGGTTAAAACAATATACATGTCACATAAGATTAGAGTACAAAGGCGAACTTAAGGGATTGTATGACACGACCGTATTAAACAACTTCTAAAATGTATAAAACTTTTGACGTGTAATGTATTTGTGCATTATAAATAATGTTGGTGGCATTGAGGCATATTTAATGCGTCGGCAGCTTCGCTGGTGTGGTCACGTATCACGTATGGTGGAGGAGAGAGTGGCGAAGCGCATCTTCTACTCTGAGCTGGAGGAGGGCAAGCGGAAGCATGGCGGTCAACTCCTCCGGTATAAGGATGTCCTAAAGCGACACATGAAGAGATGCGACATAGAGCCCTCTCAATGGGAGTGTTTGGCAGCACAACGCCCAGAATGGCGCAGGCTGGTGAACGGCAAGGTACGGGTATTCGAGGATCAACGTAAAGTTGACCTTGATACCAAACGCGACCAGCTTAAGGCCCGCCCACCTGCTGCCATCTCCTACAATTATGTAGACGGCGTGCTTACGTGCCCTCAATGTGCGCGGAGTTTTATTGCTAAAATAGGCTACATTAGCCATCTTCGGGCGCATGAGCGCCGGGGCACTGATTAGGAGTCGAAGTGGTCGCCATGGCCGAAACCGGTCGGAATCATCATCATGAGTATAGATAGATTGACACATCGGTCTGTAATCGTATGTCGGTGCACTCTTAGTGTGTATCTTATTACACACAATAGCGAAAGATAAATGTGACGTTCCACAGGAAAGTTATTTTATGGCAGTTTATGAAGACTAAGGAGATACGTGCAGGCTATCAAAGGGTCGGCAAAGCGCATATGAGTTCCCTGAATTGCAGGTATCTAATCGTCCATAGGCAACGGTAAACGCATACCATGCGCATGCGCCGAATAATCGTAACGCAGATTGTAACAGGCTAACGCCGTCAAAACAGCAAACGTTATCAAAACCGGAAACAAATATGTCTTCTTTCTTGATTATCTCCAGAAAAGAATCCTTTTTACGGAAGGCGACATTGAAAAATAAACGGTCTGCATCATTCATGAAGGAAGGTTGATAAATGAGAACCCTAAATCACAGGTGATGTGCAATAGGTTCCGTAGATTTATCTGTTGAGGGTTCACTTTATGTAATTCAATTTCTTTACACATAATTGCAAGCATAGTTACGACGGGATTTTTTTATAAAAAAACTAGCTTTGCTCGCTACTTGACGTGTGAAATACTGCTTTCAGGTATATACATATTTTCGTACAATTTATTCTTTATTTTCACATAACCTAACCTTTTATGTGACTTGGACGGTAAACAAAATACATTTTCCGAAACTACAGCTACAATTTTGTGGACCCCCAAATAAAACGCAATACAATAAAACCTGATTTTAGAGAAATCCCTTATCCATTATCTTGGTAATTTATGTCTAAAACTGTACTGAGTTACCAAACATAATATGACTTTGTAAAAGAACGTGACGGTGTAACGGATCTTTATAAAACCCGTCCTAAGTAACCTAAGCCTGTGTAAGTTTAGATATATTACCTGTTTCTAAGAAACACTGTGATCTTGCACACCTTTATTACATAATTCATGACCATTAGTCCTCAAGTAGACGTTAGATCCATATACATAGGTTACCTGAAATATTTTCTCTGAACTCGACCTTTCGTAAAACTTTAGGTATGGTGGAAAAAGCTTTTAGGTAAAATCCGATCTTACATAAGTCAATATCAAATAAACCGTTATTACCTATTCGTATAATGATTGTGAGTACCAAGAACCAAAAGAAATTAAAAAACGGGAGTTCTATTAGGCAGGTAGGTACCTAGTTTCTTTTTTGAAAAGCGTTCAGTTATATATTCCTAGAGTCAGGAACTAATATGTAGTTTATGAGGTCACCGCGTATACCTTGTTCTATAAAATAATGACGGCGGATGGCAGGAGCGGCGGGCACATAATGATATTACAGGAGCTCTGTATACGATACTAAGTTATTGAAATTGATATTGAAGCATCCTCCTTGGTAGGCGTATCTTTGTAGTGCACTAAATCAATAGGATATTTCCTAAAGAAAATGTCTTAGCAATACAATTTCCATTAGAACCAAAAGAAATTAAAAAACGGGAGTTCTATTAGGCAGGTAGGTACCTAGTTTCTTTTCTAAACGCTTTTCAAATAAACATATTAGAACTGCGCTAATTGATGCAGTTGTGATATTTTCCTTTTCCAAAAAGCCATCGTTAAAAATGCAATAATATATTTGAGAAATTAGTTTTTTTCAATATACACATGTACCGAATGCAACACCGACAGTATATAAGCATAAAAAGTGGCAGAGATAAAATCGATTTGATAATGTACATGCAAATTGTACGTAAACTAAACAAATGAAATAAAAAAACATATTTTTGCCATCTCTTCAAACTATACAAAAAAACAACATTGGTTTTTACTTTAGGGATAACGGATTTTTGATGGTTTCACATTAAAAATGGCGACCTAGGTATGTAAAATATAATTTTAGGCAAATAAATTCATTCTAATGCATTATTTTTAAATAGGCATATTTGTAAAACCTTGTAATTTCTGGGTAAAGTCTAACGAACTGCTGTGTTTCCATCCGGAACAAATAAAGCACCTTATTTAGACTCTAAGTGAAACGTCTACTGCTGAGCGTTTTGCTTTACTACCTACCGTACTTATCGTGGCTACAGTTTATGAAATATTCCAGCGTCACTCAAAAGAGCTCTTTCATTTTAGCAAAAGTTTAACACTAAAATGTATTCTGGAAAGTTTCGGGTGTTCGTGTATACGTTTATTTTACTAATTAGTTTAAAAGGTTTTGGCTCCACGTAATGAGCTCTTAACTTTTTTAGGTAAAACTTGGCTTTGCCCGGTTTGAGAGTCACGTGCCGTATTTTACTAGATGTGATACTTCATTATTTTTTTGATAATGTTACATGTTAACTTACCTAAAGGCATATCATTTCCCCTAATGGTATGCGGTTCGGAGGCCGTCAAAATGAGAGAGATAAAGACAAACAATTTTTAACGGCATTTTAGCTTAACCCGGCAACGGCGAAAAAACAAACATTGACAATATTTTTTTATGTGCCCAGAGATCTCCGGGCCCGGGAAATGACGTAGTCAGAAACAACATTAGCCATAGTGAAGTACGTAATCATTAGTACTTCAGCAGGATAATTGCTTATCTTAACGAACGTGAAAAACTGCGTTGTTCTCTTCAATGCTAAGGGTTGAACCTTTTTGCTAATGGTTTTTCGCCATATATAATATGATTATGATAATAATAACCGCTGAAATAATAATACGGGTGTTTCGAATCTTCATTTTATTTTATTTTTTTATATTTTATTGTTACAAATTGCAATTGAAATGATCACGAAACTACGACCAAGAGCGGCACAACAACCATGTGCACGTCCACCACCACAGCCCGCGCCGTCCAGCTCCGAGTTCGCAACGGCACCTGACACCAGCGAGTCGAGCAGCGACGAGCGCAGGCCGTCGCCGCCGCCGCCACCACCATCGTGACGGGTAAGGCGACCGCTGCCGGCACGCTTGCGGCTTACGGGGCAATCTGCCCCGCCCACGGCTCCCGCTGCCGGTGATGTTGTGCGCGGCATGCGATGGACTCAAGAAATGAACGAGAATTGCATGCGAGCGTACTTTGGGGCGACAGAGGGAGGAACTAATCTATCCCTGTACCGTGTCAGGATGCTTCCTCTGTTTCAGGCGCTTGAACCAGCCGTCACCGTATCTGCGAACGGTCTAATAGCGGAGAGTCTCAACCAACACCTCAAGAAACTCTCGCTAAATGGCTGGGTCAAGGGTCAGATACAGAAGGCGGTACTCCTGGACACGGCGCGGATAGTCAGGAGGTTCCTCTCTCTGTCGCCTTAACCGCCGTTGGTTAAGTTTTTTAATGTTTTCATTTTTAGTAGGTAAGCGTATGTTTATATTTTACTTTTATATAAATATTATAAAACCTAACTTAAGTACAAAAATAATTATTTATATCTGGCACCTGTGGCCCAAATTACAAATATCATAAAGACTAACGTGATCAATATAATTTCGAACATAATGACGGTTTCCGACACCATAAACTCAATAAAATATAAATATTATTTGTATCCAGTTTTTAAAAACCGTATATTACGTAATTAGGTTTGTACCTCTTAATACTGTACAAAAAATGTAACATGGAACTAGACTGCAGGAAAATAGAACTATACGAAATATTTTCCGTGTTTTACATCATTTACTACAGCGCCATCTTGATGAAATTGTGAAAACGCTTTTCCGCTATCCGGGCATAGATATAGACATCACTCAAAAAAATACGGAAGATATTTTCGATTCGTTTTAATTTCTCGCAGTCTAGATTGCCTCGCTGCATCTTATAGAATTAATAAGATACCAAGTATCGAATCGAAGTATTTAAGGAAAAATATTTTGGACAAAAAAACTTTCAATGTGAAAACTTTGTAATGATAAGGAAAGGTCCAAAGTAATTAGCAACAAGAGAGCCCGACTCGTTACAACTTTTGAAGGCGTCAGAGAGGATAAATTTTAAGGGTCAATCAACAAAAGGCCTCTAGGTCCGATATTATTAAATTTATATCAACAGTAATGGAATTGATTACTTTTCGTAAGTGTAATTTTGTACTTTAATGTGGAATGTCATGAGATGATTATTAGTACATGGAACATCTTTGCAGACATTCGACGTTTCGGATGTGTCATAACGTCCAAGGTTGCCAGCGGACTTTCGCCCTGCTTTGAATTGAATTGACTTTGAATATTTAAGTCAATAATAAAGTGTTCAATTTTACCTACACATTATAACATATTTTTAAAAATCTTGTACGCAGTGATCTTTGTTTTAAAGTTAGTTTAAGGAACAGCCTGTATAAAAATATCCGTAATGAGACCTTTTTGAGCTACTAGGCGTGAACACCATCGTCACTTCCCATAATTAACAAGCCACTTGTCCCGTAAACAAAAACTTTCGGGACAGCAAACTAGCCCCATCGATCAATCAGCTCCGACGCGAGCATTCCTGCCTACATACCGGACTAGTCACAGTAGAAACAACGTAATCAGTAGCCCAACATAAGAATACAATTCCATAAAATTAAAATTAGTAGAGAAATACTGGTGTTCATATAGAAAATAATGTCAATATAAAAGAAGATTTTTTTAAAGTCAACTACAGTAAAATGTATTCACATATGTACCGTACCTTATTCCAATGGCATAAGGCAATAAAAACTTTTTTTGCCACTAAGCGTGAACACCATCTTTAATTCCTACAATTAACAAGGTGGCTTGTCCCGTAAACAAAAACTTCCGGGACAGCAAACTAGCCCCATCGATCAAAGAAACTCAAAGTTGAACTAACAATTGAGGCCTACTATTCCCTGGATGCCTTTTTTCAAGTGCCAGACGTTAGTACTCACTATAATAATAATAAAATGTTAATCGGTTCGCAAGCCCGATAAATATAAAAATATTTGGAAATGATTCATTGATTTATTTATTTAAACTTTATTGCACATTTTGCACAATGCTAAATGACATTCTCTACCAGCCAACTACTGGGCTGAACAATTTTATAAAAGGTGCAAAGAAAAAAGTATGAAAATGTATATCAAAATATCTACTAAAACAAAAGTATTACAAGTACACTACATATAAACATAATAAATACAATATATATAGGTACACAAGATACATACATACAGGATTAGATATACTACTACATATTCATTGCATACTATAAATATAAGGATGGATTCTATACGAATTCTTGTTTAAGCAGGTGCTTACTCAGCATCCGCTTGAAAGCAAACTTGCTTGGGGCTTATCTGATGTTAAAAGGGAGTGAATTCCAGAGACGACTTGCCTGTACAGCGAAGGAATGAGTAATGAAACCAACGCGGTGGAAAGGTATAGATAATTTGAGTACACGGGAGGAACGCAGCTCACAACCTGGGAGAGGGGTATCTAAAACAAATTTACTTTTGAGATATCTTGGAGTAGAGGGCTCAAACAGGATTAAAAAAAAGGGTACAAAGTGTTCTAAGGGACCTACGGCGACGAATGGAGAGCCAGTTGAACTGACGGCGGTAGAAAGAAAGTGTGTAGTGAGTAGCGTATGCAATTATTGAGGAGACGATCCATTTTATTTAGGGATTGTTGAGTGAGATTGGTAGTACACACACCACCATAAACAATAATTGGGAGCACCAGCGCCTGAAACAGCAATTTCTTCGTACTGACTAGGCGGAAATTCTTAAATTTCTGGACTTCTCAGCGTTCCGGTAAATTTGCGACTTATTTTCAGAAAATTTACCATTCCAGAAGACGTTCGGATCTAGAACTATTCCAAGGTTTTTGACTCGTGTGCTAAGGAGAATTTGAAAATTATCAAACCAGATCGGTGCAACAGAAACTGAACCAAGTTTGAAAAGTTGCCGCTGGCTTCCTATAATTATCGCTTGACACTTAGCTGGGTTGACACAAACGCCGAAACTATTAGACCATTCAGCGATGTGATCCAGATATGCGTTAATAAGGAAAATGACACTGTTAATAATAACTGACGTGATATATTCAGTTTATTGGTAGAATAAAGTCATTTTACATGTCAGTGTATTTCTAATAACGATTGCATTGTATTGTATTGTATAGTTGACAGTCTTTTTTAATTGTAAACTGTCTTTCGCTGTTGTTCAAATATCAACTCCTATTTTTTAATTGATATATACTGATAATGTAACTTTACTGTGCCAAACTAATCCGACCTTCATAACTTCCGTACAAAGCTTAGGAATTTTTGGGAAATTCATTGTAGCAAGGCAGATGTTCAATAGATTCGGGCTGGAAATAGTTCATATCAGAACTACAAGGACGATAACCTTTCGAATTCCGTGGTGCCCAGGCTCAAAATTTGGCAGTATTTTCATTTTGAGTAGTGGCTCGCTGGGTAGCCACCAGGTATCGAAAGGATAAATGTAATAATAATAAATTGCACACGTGGGTTTATTATTCAGTCAAACGACTTTGTTTATTTAGGACTCGCGAGTTTCAAATGTTGTTATAGCCCATATGGGATATTAGTGTTTTGATCCTTTTGCTAGGAAATACCTAAATTGATTGTAACAAAATATTAGTTACAATAATTTCATTTTCTTATAGTACCTATATATATATATATTACGCGAGGCCGATTTTTCTACACCGCATCAGATCTACAGTTATGGTTCGATTTTAATAAACGATGTGTCATTAGATTCGTCACATGCTGGAGAGTTGCATAGAAGGGCCGTCGTCGCGTGCCGCTGACTGTATGCCGGTGTGGCTCGAAGCATGGCCCTATATGGAGCCCCGACTATAATATTATAGGCTTGGTTTTGGTCCGGCAAAATGTGCCAGTGAAAAGGAACTGACGATTTTTAAACCTTTTCAACTGTTTTTAGTGTTCCTAAAAGAGGCACAAATGACAGAAATGTATGTATACAGTTGTTCCTTTTCTAAATAACTATCGGATTTTTGTATCATACTCGTAGCAGCGTTTCGACGCCGCTACTCTAGTTATCATTAATGTCAAACAAGTCTACACGTTTTGTGTCAGTAGCCAGTGTGTGTTCAATTTTAGCCTATGGGTGGCACTTTCAATTAACATTGGCTCTTTCATTTTTTAGGTAAATGGAGGCCTCTCTAGGCTGAGGGAGCTGATCGGTTGAATATATTATTAATATCTGTTAACCCGTCGTCTACCGGTCCCTGGGATCCCAGGGATCATTACAAAATAATGCCATTGTTTATTTTTTTCGCCGGGAGACAAAGGCTTCATTCAATGTCCACGACGATACATATGCCTCATGACTCTACGGGCGATTTCCGCTACCCACAAGACGGATAAATTTTCTACTACCATCCGTGGGCCTGAGGAGCTGTGGCTACTTCCATGTCTTCAATTTTTCTCTTGATATTTTACCTAAATCAAATAAAAAATTAAATTAAATATAAAAGCAATCAAAACTGGTCAAAAATCGATTAATAGCGCGTGGAGCCCCTTCAGGCCGAGTATTATAAAGACCTGTTAGTTACGAGGACAATGCCAGATCAAATTTTGGTAACTCAGTACATTTTTTGACATTAACTTACCAACATGGGGTCTATAAAACTAAAAACTACGACGAGAAAGAATGTCTTACTTAAAGCATTCGTATTTCTCATCTGCCTAACTTGACATGAACTGGATTCAGTCACCAAGTTCTACTTAACATTTCTGTTTACATCGAGAATAAAATAGATGAAACCAAGAACTTGGAAAGTTCGCAGTCAACACGGCGCTACTATTCAGTTAGTTCTTTAATATTACTTGTAGCTAGATTTAATTCTACGAACATATCTTTCCTGAAAACATGGCTTTGTAAGTCTTAAGTGCTTTTTGAAAGTTGAGCATGATTATTTTATAGTACGACGGTGGCAAATAAGCATACGGCTTATTTGCCACCGTATAAGCTGATATGGTAGCCTCATTTACGACTCCAGAACAATCACCTACGAGCTGCCGAACCTTTTTTGATTTGAGAATTAATTGCGTTGTCAACTGCATACACAAAATGCAGGGATTACACACAAATATTCACGACCAGGAAAACTATACCACATAACTGCAGAGCAAATAGTGATGTTATTATAACGGTCTTCTGTCAATCGTCGTAATGCGTACGCGCAGACCAAGGAAAAACAGGCCAAGTGCATGTCGGACTTCGCACATTTAGGGTTCCGAATAAATCGCAAAATTAAGATGGTTTAATAGGAAAAATAAGTACAATTTTAAATAAAAAAATGATTTATAAATATATTATTAGTATTTGTTTGTAAAATATACGTAAAACGTAGTCAACGGGAAGTTCAAAAATTCTTCAGAACAAAATTTTGTGACAGGCGACGTACGGACGGACAGATGATGCGTGAGTGGTAGCAATAGAGTACAATAGGCATACCTACATATAGAATACTAGCGGCCGCCCGCGACTTCGTCCGCGTAGATTTTAGATGGTAACATAGATATAAATGAGGTTTATTTGTTTCTGTCAGTTGTCTGATGCTATTAATCTTTTGTGAAAATTACTCAAAAGAAAAAATAAATATCCGCCATCTTGGATTTGAAAATGGATGTCATTTTCGTAATCGGCACCCCGAGGAACCTCGAAGATGACACCCATATCGATTTTTACGAAAAGTAAAGATTTGCTCTCCGCACAAACTTGGAACCCCCTTTTTACCTCTTTAGAGGAACAATTTCAAAAAACGCTTAAACACGTTTTGTTGTATTTAAACAGAGAGTCTATGCACGAAGTTTTAAATCTCTCACTTCAAAAAAGATTTGCTCCCCGTACAAACTTGGAACCCCCTTTTCACCCCTTTAGGGGAGCAATTTCGAAAAACGCTGAAATACGTTTTGTTGTATTTAAACATAGAATCTATTTACGAAGTTTCAAATCTCTAACTACAAAAAGATTTGCTCCCCATACAAACTTTGATCTCCCTTTTCACCCCTTTAGGGGATGAATTTAGAAAAACGTTGAATTTGGTTTTATTATATTTAAACAGAGAGTCTATATATGTAATTTCAAGAATCTGAATCCAAAAAAATTACGTTTCCCATACAAACTTTCATCACTTGTTTTACCCCCTTAGGGGGTGAATTTCGAAAAATACTTTCTTATCCCTAGCTTACGTTATAAATGTAACCGACTGTGTAAAAATCAACTTTCTAGCATTAGTAGATTCGGCTGTGCGTTGATGAGTCAGTCAGTCAGGACTTCTGCTTTCATCACTACATAGTATAAAACAAAGTCGCTTTCTCTGTCCCTACATCCCTATGTATGCTTAAATCTTTAAAACTACGCAACGGGTTTTGATGCGGTTTTTTTTAATAGATAGAGTGACTCAAGGGGAAGGTTTATATGTATAATACATGCATCAGCATTGCATCCGTGCGAAGCCGGGGCGGGTCGCTAGTAAATAAATAAACCACAAGTACATAAAATTTGGCCCAATTAGGTATCCTTACATATTTAAAAAAGTTGTTTAAATAATGGATGTGGCCCACAAGTTTAACTTTACCTAAATAACAATGAAATATAGTTCCCTTTTCAATATTGAGTGGCAATTCATGAAATTAGCTTGTTAAACTTAAGCTATTAATTTATTGATCGTATTATCCAATTTGGTTGAGAGCGTATTAATTAAACGCTTATGTTTAAATGCTTATTAAACACTCCTGCCAAGGATCGAGATCAAATGTCAACGACGTTACTGAAACAACATGTTTAAGTCACGTGTCGTTGTTTTTCTAGGATAACGCACTATTTCGAAATACTACATTTTGCAACTAACTAAAGGACTAAACGCGAAACACGCGGAAGTTTATCGCGAATAAAACACCCATCGGTTTACGTCAAAAATGGCCAGATGACAGCATTGTGCCGTTATGCCAATGGTCGGATGGCGACGCCAATTTTTGGGCAAGACCGTCCGCGAGCCAGTTAAGCCAAAATTTTTGACGCCGACACCAAGACACTTTGCTGACTGGCACATCGCGAAATAAATACGCACACACCCTTTTATATTTTATGCAAAAGTGTCGTATTGTGAAATAGTACATCAAAGTATCATAAAATATTTTTGTAATAGTGTGACATTTATGGTGGGGACATTATTCAAGAGCAAGTAAGTGCAAAACAAATGCACGAATGTGTTCACGAAAAGCGTAGATATGAACATTGAACAAGGTTTTGTTAGCGAAATAAGCCTGTGTACTTGATAAAAATAAATTAATTATTGTTGTAGTAAACTAATCCCGACAGTGTTATTTAAAAAATGACATTAAGTTATCTGTTGTAATACAAATTAAGTAACAATGTTATTTAGAAAATGTTAATAGTGAGCTGTATCAATAGTTTTAATAAGCTTCCTATAACACTAAACTGCAAGTTATATAAGTTATAGTGTTATTTAACTTGCAGTGTAGTGTTATACGAAGCTTATTAAAACGATTGAAACAGTAGCTTGTAAAACTGCCCCATCTCTTCTCCTTCTTACTCTTATTCTTGTTCTATGCGCCATGCAAACAGTCTGAGTAAATGCGCAATTTCATCGATCGATGACCCGCATGCGGGGTGACTAAAACGGCAGTTGGTGGACGCTGCCTACGAAGCAGCTTCCTTGGCGGTGATCCTGCCTATGATAGTAGATGAGGCCGAATATTTGTTCCTAGGTCTTGGTTGTTCCATGTAGTCAAGTATCTTTTTATCTATATAATTATCTACATCTCCAACTTGGCTTAGTTTGAGACTAGGTCGAGTTTTGTAAATTTGTCCACAGATATTTAATTATATAATTTATTCATTGCTTTAGTTATTACTTTATTATATAGTGATGTTCTTTTAGTTTCAGTTATGGACACGTGTTTCAATATCTTCAGATAAATCCAAATATTGCTAAAAGACCTATACTAAAACATGTACTACAAAACGCCTTAGATCCCAGCAACGAAACCGACCATGACGAAAATCCGAAGTTGAAGAAGTAAGTCCGTTTTAAAGGAAATTTACTTGCTTTAAAACGGACTTACAAACAACGAGTCACTGTAGCAGAGTAAATTCATTTCCAAAATTTAGATTAGTGGAATTTGTCAGCATCACATTTCGCTAGAAGTTTATAGACATACTATACGCATTGCGAGTCAGAGTATGCTATCGCACACTTTTAGCTGCTAAGTTATGCCATCGCAAGCTTTCATATAGCTGCTAAATGATGTCATCACTTAGTTTCAGCTGCTATAGAATACCATCTCATGTTTTCAGCTGCTAGTAGCATGCTTTCATTCAGCTGCTATAAGGTATCATCAGGTCATTACTTAATTTCAGGTGCTATAGGGTACCATCGCAGGTTTTCAACCGCTAAAGTATGTCATCTCATGTTTTCATTCAGCTGCTAAAGATTGTCATGAACAACAAGAACATAACCTGGCCCGGACGAGCCGGATATACCAGGGGCACAAATTTCTGAGGAGCAACACGTATGCGAAGGGAAGACCAACTAGCCGCAGCCAGTCGGCCATAATCAACCAGCTGTGCAGCCTTAGCCAATATTGGAAACGTAGAGTGGTAGGAAAATTGGTCGGTGGATGAGCGTTGTATTTTCAGAGTAGGTAAGTCTTTTCGGGGATCACTGTGTGTTCCTATGATTCGCATTAATCGTCGTCGTAAACTATTAAAACGTTTCTTATCTATCCGATGGTTTCTTTGTTAAAGTGCATCATTAACTGATAGAAGACCTTCCCAATTAAAGAGGTTTTTGTATCTAAGTCATCAGGCAGACTTTGACTATAAGCCGTGATGCAATAGCTTCTCAACATACGGTGACTTTTCACGGTGTAGACCTAGACATGCGACACGTACAACACTTTTTCTATGATAAGAATATTTTAACATGGCTATATTATAATGATAATATATTATAAACAATTAAAAACTTTCATTCAGCTGCTATATAAGGTGTCATCAGGTCATCACTTAGTTTCAGCTGCTATAGGATACCATCGCATATTTTCTACCGCTAAAGTATGTCGTCTCACGCTTTCATTCGGTTGTTATCACATTATTTCAACTACTATAGTATACTATCATATGTTTTCAGCTGTTAGAGAATGCTTTCGCATGTTCTCAGATGTTAAAAGGTATTCTGCTGCTAAAGGATGTCATGACACGCTTTCATTAAGCTTGAAAGGGATGACATCGCATATAAATTTGATATAAATTGCATTATTGTGATATTATAACAGTAAAAATGTTTATATTAATGTTTCGGTAAGAAAATAATTTAGTGAAAATACCTAAAAGATATCGAACTAATCAACAATACCTCAATATTAGCGACATAATTGTATCATTTTTTATGACGCATGTCCTGTTATGTCACTGTTATGCAAAGTTTTAAAAAATATTATAGTATATAAAACGTAATACTCCGTTATTGCTGATACAGGATATATAAAAATATGTCTTAAAGACGAATAAGCCGTTATTCATAATAAGCATTATGTTTCAGTATTACGTATTGTGACATTGTTGCATATAAAAACTTTTGAACAACCTGGAAATATGAAGTCACAACTCTAAGTATGTTACTAATTTTGGGGATTTAATATTATATTTTTATTTTGTCTTAGTTTTCTTTGGTTTGTCGTATGTATACTCTAATAAACTATGAGGGTATTACAAAAAGAGGATTTCGTTTCTGTTACTTTAAATAAAAAATATTATAAAATCATTTCTGTTCCACTTTCAAACCTCTCTCCTGAAAAAACATGTTTTTTAAGATACAGCGTTGTTTTTGAAAAGCAACGATGTGTTGATCCGTTGAGGCCGGGTTTTATACAGATCCGTTAGACCAAATGTCAGATCTATGTAATTTGGTAACGCAGTATATTTTTTTACCGTAGCCATAAAATACAAATGTAATTTTAAGCGTTTTTGAAAACTCACCCCTTAAGTGGAAAAGTAATATTCGAAAAAAAGAGGGACAAAAACCGTTCAACGTAATGTACCTAATAAGGTAAATAAGGTAAGTAGATCGAAACATTAAAAAACTGTACTAACTGTATTGAGCCGGGGCAGGTCGATAGTATAAAATAAAATGCCCTGATTTTTAAGGAAGCTAAATTTTAATTAAAAACAAAGTCTCATTTACGTCAAAGCGGTCCTTGAACCCGAATCGTCTGAAGGTCCCTTGAGATTTTCGAGAGTTTTTCCTACTTCAATTCGTTATTAGTCCTTTGATATGTTAGAATGATCGTCGAGTCATCATAATTAGATATCTTCGTGGATATAAATTAACCTGTCGTACCTACTGCGTGGTTACTGGGTGGAGCCAAATCTAGAGCATACAGGGCATGCGAGGTGAAGCAAAGTCGGCCGTGATCAACTCTTGGATGGGGGATTGCTTTGAGTGATTACTAACTGAACGCTGCACCCGTGCTTTAAAAGGCACGTTAAGGCTTTGACCCCGGCTGCTGTCTATGTAAGTTTAATTTTGGGTTTCTCCTAAGTTTGTGTTATACATGTATGTATGGTTTTGTATGTATGATTATTTATATACTATTTAAATATGTATGTTTATTATATGTATAATGTGCTGTTGTTCTTTTTTTAATTTTATTCTAGTAGTTTTTGTTTGGCAAAAACCACCCAGCGGAGAGAAATAAACAGACATATACCAGATGTCTGTTTATTTCTCTCCGCTACCCGCTGTAAGCCCGTGCGCCGATTATATAATACAATACAATACAAATACTCTTTATTGCAAAACCTCAACAAAAACCACAGACTACATAATTATAATGAGTGGAGGCAAACAACAGGCGGTCTTGTCGCTAAAGAGTGATCTCTTCCAGACCCAGTCTGACCCAAAGGTTGGGTCTTAGTGATTATGGTCAACCTCTGCTTATTTATATTCTATTTTATTTTCCCTATGATGGCCCATCAGGCCGCACAGGGAGCTTGTCCACCCCTTTATCTGTTGCTGTCCGTGTAACAGGCTAAACAGGAGCACAAACAAACTGCATTTTTGATGAGATGTGCAATGAAGAGTACTTGTACCTATGGTATTGATTTAATGTTCGACATAAAACCCGACAAAACTAGTTTATTTGATTTCCAGTTAATTTAAACTAACAACACTAATGGCATTCCCTGGGGCTGCCCCAAAACGATATAATTTGATAAACAGCCGAAAGTTGCCCGTGAAATAAATTCCAAATCAAATTGGCCCAAGCAATTTGTTTCGCTTGTAACAGTCCTTTGATAACTACGAATGAACTGGGTTCAAAGTGGAACTCTCGATCAGTGGTGGTTCGCAACTAGTTTATATTAAATCATTTATTGCTATTGCAACTTCAGTGTAACGATAAAGGACTTTCGCGAGTTTACATGTTTTTTTGTGGTAGAAAATGTGTATAGTTGATTTTTGCCTAGTACTAGTACAGAATAATTAATAGGTATTAATTAATAAATACTGATAATATGCTAGTTGGTCGTAAGTCGTTCGTCAAAAAATGGTTCAGTGTTGAAAACCTAACTTTTGGTCCTTTTAACGTGCAGCGGTGACTGCTGAACTTGTCAGTGTCAATTATTCATTTTTGTATCAGCAAAATTATATATTTACGGCGAGAGCAGTATTGAATACTGAGCGAACTTGTACAGCGGGATTCAAGTGTGTTTACGTCCAAGACGAAAATAATTTTGCTACAGCGTGACAATGATGGAAGTAATGTACAACTTTGATTGGTACCTAATTTGAGTGCAACAATGACTATTTTAAGAATAGCACGTTAGAATATTTTAATTACCACCTATTTTTATTTACGCATGACCCCTGATGACGTCAGGCGATCGGAAACTTAAAATTTCAAAATACTTCATACTTTGCTGCGTCCATAATAACCCCCTTGAGCGCAACTTTCAGCAAAATTAACAAAGTTGAGACCCCGCTTCGAGATCTCAGGTAGCATAAATCTTGATGAAAATTGGAAATAAAAATAGGCCTGAAGGGAATTTAGTATCTCAGTAGTATTGGTGGAGGTATTTTGAGCGTTTGTTCGTATGAGATAAAATTGTAATCTATTGCTGGCCGCTATTTTGAATGGTTTATAATAATATGTATTGATATAACATTTTAAACTCTCGCGCTTTGTACATACTTAAATATTTGTTTAAACGGGTCTAACGCGAGATCTATGTATTTAACTTTTTTACCGACGTTTCGGCATGGGTTGCACCTGCCGCGAACATGACCGATGCAACCGGTGTCGAAACATCAGTAAAAAAGGTAAATACATAAATATCACGTTAGCCCCGTTTAAACAAATTTTTAAATATATGTATTGATTTTAATCAACCAACAAAGTTTTGTAGGTAACTATAGATCTACCTAGCATAAGTTTAACAAGTTATGTAATCAACTAGCATTGCGAGCATGGCGGGATAACCATAGCAAAAGCCTTGGTTTACGTCTAGTGAGGCCTCTAGACGGGCATTACTTTTACTGATATGATGTGTAGCTGGCAACTATGGGCGTTTTGTTCTAGCATGAAAGTTTCTTCTCTCACCTAGTGGGCCCTACGGAAGATCCGAGCTGGCTGCTAAGCATGCACCCACATTATGCACCTTGTCATGAATAAACGTTTGAATTTGAAGTAAGAGTAAAACGCCCTTAGTTGCGGACACACTTCTTTCTTCTTTTCTTAAATGTGTGGCCCGTCTAGAAGCACATTAAGGCGCGTAGTAACCCCAAATGATAGATTTTGAATCGCTAAGGTCCCAAAATGCGCCGGGAAATCAATCTGAAAAAAAAAATCTTAAACCCCGTCTTCTCCCGGCAAAAAAACAATAGCATTTTTTGTTGTGTGCCCGGAGATCTCCGGCACCGGGAGAAAAGAAAGAACGAAACATTTATTCACAGACACAGATGACATACACTGATACGCTACTTACCTATTATGGATAATTTATGCAACGACTTCCTATACAATGAAATGTTTTTTGCCAATCATGTCTACAAATCTTACCGTCTTAACTGATCCTAAATAAATTAATTACCCAACCAAATCCACTATAGCCTATAAGACTTCTTCGGCATTTGCATCCAAGGCCCAAACGTAGGCCTCAAGTTTCCAAACTAGCTTAACATTTCGTTAATGTATAAGAACTTAAGGACAAAGACAAACTAAAATTTACCAACTATCCACTTAAGGAACTTGTACCATTTAAGGGTTATTGAAAGCACTTAATCTCCCAGTGGTCTGGTGATCCGTTGGTCATTAAATTGATTAGGAGGATAGTGATGTTAGACGTCGATATCCGTTATGTTACTATCAAACTTATTTGTTAAGTGCGGCGGAAAGATGGTTGGGAAAGTATGGTTTTATATTAAGGTTGGGAAAGGTGGTTTCATTAGTACATACTGTATGTAAACTTCATTACATGTCTTGTAATAAATGGAAAACATAGAACACCGATAAAAACCCGTTAAAAACGATGCTCAAATATATCGTGATGTCGTAATTCCAAACGCCATTGGCTATCACCGTCACGATTAAGCGTTTTTCCAAAAGCGTATCGCGCTTTTATCCGGCATGGCTGAACTGGTATTCCCAATGCTTACCACATCGCCTGAGCAAAACCATTGTACATCTGATCTCCAGCTACACGAATTTGTTACGTCGCTACGTAATAAGTTATACTAGGTGTTAGTGATGATGCGACTGTAGTAGATTGTGAATGATATAGCCTGACGTTTAATTAATTCTTGCCAAAGTCAGGCGTTGTAAAGGCCGGGACGATTTATCAACGAGCGACCGAGTTAATGATGGAAATGTGTGTTAAATTCACTTTGATCAGTGCGGTTGGGGTTACAAGTTGAACATCTGAATTATTTGTCACAAAAGTAAATTGTGGCATGGCATTTTTAGTTGTATACCACTAAAAAGTGTAGGCACTAATTTTAGGAAAGTGACTGCCATCAGATTTTCCAATCCAGAGCAAAAATCTAGAAGGTTGCATCGTCCCCTGAAAACTATCATACAACATATATTTTTATACAGAATAACTACTTCTCATAGAAAAGTCGAACAAATTTTATTATTTTTGGCAACGTTTCGTCACGTGAAAATTTAAGCATTTTATTCGCCTAAGTGTATAAAAATGTTAAAAATCCTTAACAAACAAAACCTTTTAATTTCGCGGCGAAAAAAGGTAAAAGCACCAACAAAGCGCCGCAACCTACTTCCGTTGTTTTAATGATCCATCAGGCATTGGATGGGTGCATTAAGCCAAATGCTGAATTTAATTTACACACTAGCTTTTGACGGCGATTTTGACTGAATATTCTTCAGAGTCATCTAGGTCAATTACTATTTAAAACGCATTTTTAATAAAAAAATATGAATTATAAAAAATTTGTAGGTTGTTATTTTAGTAGGTATTATCTCAATACTATTACTTAACAATTGTTTTAATGATCCGTAAGGCTTTTGA
The DNA here is from genome assembly GCA_963556455.1 of Epiblema foenella. Lineage (NCBI taxonomy): Eukaryota > Metazoa > Arthropoda > Insecta > Lepidoptera > Tortricidae > Epiblema > Epiblema foenella. Next base: position 8,986,126 of record OY747100.1, read on the forward strand.
TGGATGCATTATAAATTTTTTCACCGTGTACTTTACTATTATATTGAAAATGTATCTAAATAGACACAAATTATAATTTGTGTCTATTTAGATACGTTTTCAATAAGACGCGACACAAATTATAATTTGTGTCTATTTAGATTACACATTTATTTACATTTTCTAAGGAATCACTACGTTCTGGCTATGTTAATTGAAGGTGATCTTTATAATAAGGTGAACTGAACGACCGCAATGTCCTTTTATATTATTGGAATTGCAATAATTATTTTCATTATAGAAATATTATTTCGATTGTTGTTATTCTAATTAAATATAATTGGAAAAGCTAGCTTTCGTACCTACAGATGTAATTGATTAATTAGACGATATTAGTCGTATCAAAGAGGACTTTACGCGTGTCCCGGCACGCTCTTGAACGTTTTTTAGGGTTCCGTAGTAAACAAGGAACCCTTATAGTTCCGCCATGTTTGACGACCGGTTTAGCCTAGTGGGTAGTGCACCTGCCTGTGAAGCTGACGGTCCTGGGTTCGAATCCCGGTCAGGGCAAATATTTGTGTGATCAGCATGAATATTTGTTTCTGAGTCTTGGATGTTTGTTGTTTGTTGTTTAAGTATTTATATCTATTAAATATATCGTCGTCTAGTACCCATAACACAAGCCTTCTTGAGCGGCTAGTTCGCTTTGTGGGGCTAGTTCGATTTGTGTAAGATTGTCCTCTAATATTTATTTATTTATGTCCGTCCATCCAACCGTCCGTCCATCCGTCTACGGCATAGCTCAGTAACCGTTAGTAATAGAAAGCTGTAATTATCAGTTAGGCCGACAAAACGGTGGAATATAATCTTGACAAACTTTATATAGGGTTACCTCCCCTACACGCAGGGGTGCAATTTTTTTTCCAAACCCTATCATGTTTGATAACTCGTTCAGAAATACTGTGGCGGTTTTTATGACCATTTTTTGATTTAGATATCCGTTTGCGTGGTATTAAGGATTAAAGCCAAGATTAAGAGTAAGTAAGAAGACGTTGCTAGTTGATGAGTAATAGCCGAACTTAAGAAATGTACTTAGAAAAGCAAAGTTTCGTACAATTTCCATTGATTACTTAAATAGTGTTTTATTAGTTATGTCAAAAACATAGTAAATATAACTTTTAAGCCCTGATAATGTAACGGAACCTTACATTGCGCGTGGACCATCACGCATTTGACCGATTTTTTATTCTATTTAGGTTAGGTGTACTTCCTTATGCTTGGCACTCTCCCAATACATCGCACTTTCAATCTGATGTCATGATCACAGAGGTGATTAATAGGTGTCATCTATTAGGCACTAAGCTGTCGAGAACTGAGACGTTTACTTTATGTTTCAAAATCGATATCCTTCAAATCGGATGACGATTAACTCAAGATTGAATTCGCTTCAAATTATATTTCAAATGATATATGATGCATATGACCAGAAGTGGGGTATATATAGGCTGATGTGGAAAAGGTATAGAAGCCATAAGTACCTATCCTCTATACCAATTCATTTGATCCACGCAACCCTGGAAATCCCACATAAACTATGATACACAACAAGGATCTCAATGTATTAACAATATACATACACGTTCGATGTAATTGTTGGCGTCAATATTGTGTTAGGTAACGTATAGTGCACTATCTCAAACACATGTCGAGACAATTTGCTCCTGCTGGCATCAGACACGGATAGGATCGCAGATAGTATCGTACAAAGCCTTAGGTATTGGGTGCATCGACTGTGTCGAATTTAGTTTATAACATTAAATGACATTACTATTGACACTTTCAATCATATATAAGAAATCATATTGCAAAAAAACAAAGTTCAATATAATATATTTATGTGTAAATTGTTATCCATTATTTTGAAATAATAATTGCAAAAGAAACATATTTTTCCAATAAAAAATCCAGTTGTATAATGATTAAAAATGGAATGATAAGGGTAACTAGTGAGTTAAGTTACCGACATATTTCATTTACTTTTATTAATGTGGCTTTTGACGGACCCCAGCACGTTTCTGTGTCCCGCATATTATGTTTTGTATTCCGTTATTAACATTTTAATAATTATTCATGAAATGGTTATAAAACTGTTCATGTTAACGATAGGTTACTAAGGATGGGTCTTAAATGTAATATTATCTCTTTTATTTGGAAGTAATGTAAACAGTTATCCGAGCAGAAGATGGATTACCATTAGTGAATCCCGACTGACTATCTAGTTACAAATTTGTTCGTAGGTATTATGCAAAAGTTGGGAAAATATCTCCCTCATTTATCCGTGCGAATAACTGTATTATGTACTACGTTTTCATATTGCATGTGGTACGTGGGGGAATTTCAATGTTTGTTAGTTTGGGATTCTATTTCTATTATAATAGAGTCCAACACTGACAAACATTAAAATTCCTCGACTGTACAATTATAATCTACTTATAAATAACGAAGTATGGAACTATATTTTGATATTACAAACAGTAGGCAAGGTCTTGTAGAAGATACCGCTCTTTAGCAGTAAATCCGCCTATTTTGAGGTTTATATCCTTCATATATCGAGATGTGCAGTAAAGAGTATTTGTACTGTACTTTATTACAATTAGCATAAGAAACTATGCTGTCAGAATTCGCACCATTCACAACGTTTTAGTACAGCGACCTGGTACATCCGGAGTAACGTAGTAAGAAGGTACGCAAAAGGTTTTTCCACGAATATGTAATTTTAGAACAAATACATATATATATCATCATCATCATCATATATATTATGCCATTATTATGCCAATGTTAAAGTCAGCTAAAGAATTATTTCCAAGAAACGCCTTATGGTTGTGCCTAATATCTTAACTATGTGCTAAAAATTTGGTCCTCAAATTTTTGGCACATAGTTAAGACATTTCATTCGCCTACATTGTAATTGATTCCGTTGTGTCACGAAATTTATACATATAAATTGTATGTCAAATTTTCGTGTCACAACGGAATCAATTAAAATATAGGCGAATTAAATGCCTTAACTATGTGCCAAAAATTTGGTCTTCACTCTTATCTTAGGTGTAGAAAACTAACATTGCGAAAGTCTCTCAACTGACTTAATTATAGTAATTGTGGACGTACCACAATGAAACGAAACAATCAATTAACGGATAACCACATTCAACTGAAATTCTTAATCCAAACAAGTCAATCAGCCCATTCGTCGGGAACTGAACACTGCGCTGTAAATACAAAATGGCCGCTCATAACTGAAAATACACATAAGTTGTGTCTATCTTCCACTGGCTACGGAACAATTGCAGCTCGAACATCGTTACACAATCGTATGGTAAATTTAGCTAATTTCCGAATTCAAATCTGAAATACATGGGAGGAAGGGTGATATTGGTAGTATGATGTTGATGTTTGTACGATATTGCGAAAATTATCAAATGTAATGAGGGCTGCAGTTGGGAATACAGATAACCCAGTGAACTTCATGAAGAAATTGGAACGCGAAATAAGTGGTTGTGTTCAATATACTCGTATTGTGATACCTGTATACCTACCGACTTGTATACTCGTTTTTTTAAAGCATTGCATGAGTATATTTTTTTCAAGTATTAATATATTGACGCTTCAAGACCTTCCTTGTACATTCCTGATCATAATAGTGTACTTCTTTAATTTTGAGCACTTAAAAATGTTTACTGTCTCTGAGATGTTTACTGAACATCTCTAAGAACGTGAGAATAATTATAATAATGGTATTTCGACGCTTTGGGACCTTAATCTCCGGAATATTAAATTAATTTCATTAAAAAAAATGGCAGACTACTTTAACGTTTCTAAAGTTGTTAACTTCCCTTTAAAATTGTAATGAGTTATATTTTGGAGGTACAGTAATTTTGATTTTTATTTTAATAACATTTAGTTTTGATATATCGCTAGGTTTTGATATTTAACGCGTAAAAAGTGCTAACGTGACTTATTTGAGTGTTATATATTTAATTTAAGCTTTATTTCTGTACTTTAAGACATTATTTTTCCAAAATAATTCATTCCTTTAGTATTAAGATTTGTAGGTAACTGGAATTTATTATCTCATTTATTCCTTACGTCAAAAACATTTCTATAGTATAATTGATGAAGCGTGCTCCAATTAAATTAAAAATGTGCCTAACTTTGAAGCCACAAAATCTATTCAAATAGAAAAAAAGAAGTCAGAAATCCATTGAAGTCACGCAAATTCCCATTTCTCATCTATAAAATAGTAAAAAAAATGAGAAATACAGACTAGAGGCTTTTATCTGAAATCTCAACACTCAGCATTCCTTGGTGGCAATCGCGATCTCAACGCCAGATAAAAACAGAAGCTGCTAAAAGAAATGGCGAAGTAAATAAAGGTGGGGTTAAAGGCGAATAAAAAATGGATAGTACCTAATGAATTTCTTCAAGTATTTTCACTTATATTGTTTTTTATGTTATAGGGAGCAAATGACCAGTCGGATCGCCTGATGGTAAGCGATTACCGTCACTCAAAGACATCTACAAAATCAGAGGAGTCATGCGTTGGCGGCGTTACTACAGATGGAAGTACTCTCTTTTCTTAAATTCCGTACGTGTATAAGGTATGCTCTGCTTTATTGGCTCAGTTTATAAAAAAAATATAGAAGCTTTCGGCAAAAATACGAAGTTGAGAGACTTCACTGAAAACTAAACGAGAAAATTTGTATAGTAATGGCGCATTCACCGCGCGGTAATTTGTAAGGGGAATAATGCTATGAACTAAGCGAAAAAAAATCTGAATAAGAAAATTTGAATTTGAAATTTGATTTTTTATGAATGCTATGTGGAAAAAGGACTGTTTTCTAATTTAAATATAAAAATGTTCTAGGAAACCTGTGTAATAAAAATCAGTTGAAATCACAAAATAAACAAGGAATTGATGAACTAAGTCATCAGCCGAAAACACCAAGGAAACAATAAATTTCAATTCTCGAATGATAAATATAAACGGCGATTCTTAAATGCACGGTTCGTCAAGTTGATTTGAATGATTTGATTCCGCCTGAAGGCCGTCAAAATTAAATTAAATCAAGTGTTCAGACAAATAACGACTTCCACTTGGGAGGTTACAGGAGCGATGGGTGCCGGAAAGTAATCAATAAAGCTTGGGCTGGGGACTCCAAAGTACATTCAACTGTAGAATAAATAATTATATTTACACGTATAGAAGACACACTGTCTAAAAAAACGATGTATATTATACTAGTGGACTTGATATGAGAGACTTCACTCTGTTCGTATTTGAATTTATTCGAGTGATTTTAATGTTCACGCGTCAAAGCATTCAGTTGTTTAAACGCGCAAATATACCTGGCAGAATCACCCGTCAGACGGGCCGACTACTGCCTGTGCGGTGTCGACTCGCGCTACTCGACAAGAGCCCACGCGTAATACGATAGTAGGCCCCGTCAACGTACATCTATATATATATATATATAAGTATACTACGAGAGGCCGATTTTTGTACACCCCTTCAGATCTACAGTTATAGTCCGATTTTAATAAATGATATGTCATTAGATTCGTCTCATCTCGTCTCAAATTTAGAATACTTATCAAGAAGGATAACCTAGATACATAGAACATGACTTTTTTTTTCTATGAAAAATAACTGATTTTGGTGGTTCCAAATTTGAAAGTCTAGTGAATATACCGAGTGGGGTGTCATATGAAAGGGCTTAAATTGAACATTCTAAAAAAATTATATATTTTTAGGTTAAGTCATTTTTGATTTATGAGGGAAATGTAAAAAAAATACCGTTCCCCTTATCTCCGAAGTTTACCAAGGAAAAAATATGATTTTTTTAAATAACATTGATATTAATGTACATTTTACAGGAAAATTATAACTATAGCTCTATCTAGTTTTCCTTTTTTTTTATCGTCAAAAAACATTTCTATACTAAGTTTGTAATTTAATCACCTTTATATGTATTTTTGTTTTAGAAATTCCTACAAGATTATGCTGAAAGTACCTTCTTTCAAGTAAAGAAAAAAAAATGAAATCGATTCACGTGATAAATAATTATCCTTGAAAAACGTGTAGAAACGTACGTATGGTGCGTACTAAGTTATTCAGTCGCTCAAATTTGTAATAAAAGTCGCCGATAGAGCGCTGTACCCATGGCGTTCAATTTCTACACCATGTTGTTGAGACTTTCCTGATTTAATAGGGTTGGAACCGGTACACATCTGTGTACGGAACCCTCGGTGCGCGATTCCAACTCGCACTTGACTGATTTTTTTTTAATTTGGATTGTTTTATTAATTTATTTGTTCGTAACTTATATACACTCTTACGATCTTTGTGTGAATCCATGATAATATCACTAACTAACATTTTATAAAATGCCATGTAGGTACCTACTTAAATTTTCAGACAGAAATAAATAAATCTAATCAAAATTAAATCATTATTTAGTATTTGACAGTCAAAAAGTGAGAGTAGGTGGTAATATGATTAGTGTACTTAGTTACCTTATTATTATTATTCTACTTTGACGCTTGAAGACTTTATACATCAATAACAATTCAATTGTCAATATTTTTACTTTATTCTTTATTTTCTTGGCCTATTTGCGCTCTAGGTGCCTGCGCATTCCATGTGCCCATCACCGCTTGCGGAAAGGTGCCTAGCAAGTTACATAATTAGTTTTAAACTTGTATAAACCTACATTTTCTGATATTTAGCCTCTACTTGCAGCCCAGATATGGTATTATATTGCAGAGTAATAACTTTAACGAACGGATAGCCTAACTTAGGATTCGGGTCGAGTTAGGTCGCAGTAGCAGGCGGATGCGTCCTACAACGGTCGGTAATGGAAAACTAGTTTTAAGACGAAATAATGCTGAATAGGCCGGTGCTTTACTTGAATATTCATAAAAAAAATAAACAGACATACAATTTGTTTGTTTCCCGGAAGGGCAACTAAGTAGGGATATCACGGTGTCTACTTCTTTATTACATAAAAACTTCTCTTACTTCCTTCACTATTGTGACATGTGATTCTTTATTTGTATGTATGTATGTAAGCACTTTATTGTACACAATAACAGGTTAAAACAATATACATGTCACATAAGATTAGAGTACAAAGGCGAACCTATCCCTATTAATTTGTATTAATAATAAATAATAATAATAATTGTTTATTTTTAGACCAGATTTGATCTTAAGTCATTTAGGATGTTAAAGCAAATGGTTGTCGGTTTAAGGTACTCTTGCTCGACATGTACTTTCTTAAGAATTTCTCCGCTTTGGTTGGAGCTCGCCGTCTCCCCCTTCCATTTTTTTACTATATTCTCAATCTATTTTTACCGATTCATTAACTGAAATAATCGGGATATAATGCATGTTCTTAAAATAAGTGGATTAAGTAGGATGACCTAGTGGTTGTCAGCCGGTTGGTTGGCCCAAATACCGATAGAGGGATGATGTGATGTGATCATTTCTAAATGACCAAATGACATTGATCAAATTGTTTATCATGTTAAGCCGCTGTGTTTATAAAGAGCTGTGATATATGTTTTTAATGTTAAGAAATTACTTTAATTTTTAATTATCTTCTTAAATCCCTACGAGTATAAAAATAATATCTTGCTCAAAATTTTGTGCAAAAAACTGTTTTTCACGTATTTCCAACTTGTTTAACAAACAAGTATGAGCGCGCTCCTGCAATTTAAATTATTAAATTAAAATGTCCTTTCATACAGCGGTGTAGCTGCTGGATTCATAACTGGACCTTTTTCCTTTATTGGTTGGCATTCGTCAGTTATAATGCCATGTTTCAAGCATTTGAAACGACTCTTCTAAAGCTAGTTACATAGTTCTTGTAGATCGAGCGTCGTCGACAGTCTAACAAGAGTAAAATCGGCAATTTTTTTAAAGTTTTTCAGTTTTATTTTGTTAATTTCTCTGGAAGAAGAATAATAAAGGATGGGAGAAACCGAGTTGGGCATTTATTGACCAAGTCAAAGAGAAGGTTATTTCGTATCATCAGGAACAGAGAAAATAATAGTATGGTGATAACTCCATCGACTAGTAGAGCTCAGCCCATAATTTAAAGTAGTATATCTCCCTGGATGCCCTAAAATTTTTTTTTGGCGTCAAAAAGTAAGTTATGTCACTTAATTTTATTTAAACATTGAAATTAGCCGATTGATATTACATCCTTTAAAAAAAACAAATAGGAGCATAACAAAATTAACCTAACTATAAACTAAAACCAGCACATAATAAATGCTATGGTAATATTGCTTTTGCGGCTTGATGGTATCCATTTTGGTGTTGATAATTATTGTTTAGTTCCATGTACTTATAACTGACTCCAGAATATTTCTTCGTCTTCTTCCTCTCCATATGACCTAACTCCGTGATCCGGTTTTTACAACACAAAATTATGCGGAGATATATAGTTTCATGTCCAGCTTTCGACCGTAACATCATAATCATGATCATCACTAATCTAAATACGTCCTATCCCTTATACATATGATAGAGAAAGAAAGAGAATAGATTTAGAGGAGTAACCATCATCATAATTCTCTAAATCTATTAAACGTACTTTTCAAGAAACACGTCTACTAAATATGCAAACAAGTTGGTAACATCAAAAACATCCACAAGGGTCTCTTGTTAAACAGTTTTGCTCAAAATGTGAGCATTCGTATTTGCGGTATGTTGGCGGCTTTAAAATATGCATATTGTAGCCAGATTACGCTATAGCGTAAAATGAAAGAATCATAAGGCTTACACGTGTGAACATGTTTGTACGTGTTATATTTATTAATTATTTTATATATTTTTTGCTATTCTGTACACCGATAATCACCACGATCAACATAAAATTTGCCCAATACTGCCTAAAGCCGGCATCGATGGAGGAACATCAACAAGTGATCATCATCATTTATTTATTGCAACCATGTTCATTCAACACAATAGATATCAATATTTCAATTAGCTATACATACCATTATTTCATTAGCCAAGGACTCACATTTTACGGATTTACGTTGGGTGAACTATATTTCGCTTATTTTTCATTCCGCGTGAATTTAATTTTCATTTCAGGATTTTCAATAAAATCATCGGATAGAGCCCATTCAATATTCTAGGAAGTAAAGAAAAAAGTTAAAAGAAAACACGATAAATACTAAAATGCTTGTGTGAATTTCACATTAAAGTAAATGCCCAGTACTCGACTGAATTTATGACAGTCTTATGTCATAGTGACGGAGGTGTCATCTATTGGGCATTAAGGTGTCGGGCATTGGGAGGTTCACCTTATTTGTAAATTACCATAATCAAGTGTTGCCTGTGTAGCCAATTTACCATGATGTGAATGACGTTTAGAAATAAATACAAGTCTTGGAAATACTTGCTATGGAAAAAATATGATTGGAAAAAAATCATGCGACTGCTGCGACATGAATTCTGATCACAGTTGTCGTATTTAGTTATTGTATCAAAAATACCGTTGAAGTTTCTTTATTCGGGGCCTCTCGATTAAGTTATGTTGACGTTTGTAGCATTCAAAGGGTTAAGAGAATATTTAAATGTTCTTAAGTAAATAAATGGCTCTTATATCATTAATAATAAAAACAAAACGTAATAAACGTTGAAAGCATTTAAGAAAAATAGCCTTTGATCGCGTGCACAATAGACGGCGTATCCATGACGATTTGACAACCTCTTGTGAATGGTGAAGTGAAATTCACTTCCAGTTCTAGGAAAAAAGTATCTTAAGCATTATAAGTATCTTAGAATTTCGACTTATAGGAAAACCGAGAAAATGCCATGATAACAATAAGCAATAATTTCAACTAAATGGCTTCTAACTGCTCCTTTACCGAGATCTTACTGATGTTGTTTTTTCACTTGTCAGTTTGTTAATATTTGGGTAGTAACATATTTCCTGGAGGCGAACGGGGTCTGCAGTACTGCATTTTTACCCCAAGGCTTACGCGCATCCCGCGCCAATCCGTGATCACTCATTTTAATGTAGGTGCGCAGTAAAGATTCTGTGCCGACTTGACTGTTGAATCGCCCAATAAGGTCTAACTATATTTATTTGCCAGTCTTCCAAGATAGTCTATTAACCAGGTGCAATTGTTTCCAAGCGCGGTTGGCTTGTAATAAAACTATGGGTGATTTTCGATAAGAGCCACTGAGAAAATATCTGATAGCAAGTGTTTTCAAACACGGACTACACACAGGTCGTACGGTCACAAATGTAGGCAAAGTTACAATTTTACAAGTTTAAGGCTGGCGACACTGAAACTCTTAATCAACAACAACTGGCTATTTGTCCTGATTAAGATACTTTTATTAAGTTAGACTAATAAAAGTATCTTAACGTCTAGAAATGATATAAAATATCATAATCGAAGGCGTGTCGGATTTTCAGACCTTGTTTTCTTAAACCATACTGGTATTTAGGTAGCGGGAGTCCGCTGAATACGGGTAGTCGTTGTGGCACTCTTTGGGGAAGGCCCATGTCCAGCAGTGGATATCTTCCGGCTGTTATGATGATGTCTGCACGTACCTCATCATCATATCAGGCATGTAAAGCGCCTTTGCTATTTATTTATGACTTGTATGATCGAGTACATAATTTAAATTGTATTGTCTACAGGAATGACGCTTAGCGTTTAGTCCCGATTTTTATTAAAAATGGCGTCTAAAATTATCTGTCAGTTAAAGTTATCTGCCAGATGATTCGTGTGTCTCTGTATATTAAAACCAGGTTATAAACTACATAGTAACGTTAACGCTTGAAACCTCTGGAAATTGCTGTGCTCAATTCTGGGTAGTGCCAGGAAAGATAAAACCGGATTTAAGTTGCAGTTGGGAAGAAATTTACAGTAACTACTAGTAAAACAATACTTTGCCATCTTCTTAACATTGATTCATGTTGGAAAATTTGCTGGAAATTGAAAATGTTGGGGAAAGAAGTTTCTAAGTTTTTACACATTATAAAGAGGGAATGTTTGTGCACGAAAACTTACAAAGCTACAAGTTTGTATGTAGGAGGTAATCACCGGAACTGCTCATATGTTTCATTTTTTACCGATAATAGAATGAACCTTCGAAATTTATATGTAACACGCGGGCGGAGCCACGCGGGCTGCTAGTTTGTTATGCTTGTGTGGGTTCGGACGTTATTTATATTGTCTGTGTGCGTTAAGCTTGGCAGAACTCTGTCACTTTGTCTCTGTCTGTCAGTATCTTCACTCACAGATACATATAATCATGAATTAAGTTTTCGTGAATAAAATACAAAAATGCATCATTGCAAAACTGAGGCGCTCGTTTAAATAAATGGCGACTTCTTTCATATAACACCTAAGCTCATTTATAATAAATGGTTGTACATATGCGTACCAGCGTTAGCCATTTATGATTTAAGAGATAAATATTTTTAATATAATTTAGAAAACAGAAATTCTAAGAAGTTCTAATTTAGAAATATCGCCAATTTAAGGTTAGAATAACAAGCAGAAAATGTAATTATATAACCTAGGTTACGTGTTATTCGGTTTGCTTTCAAATAAACCACAGTACAGTGTATTATATTCGTTAAAATTAATTAGTATTTGTCTGAGTACCATTGCGCCTGTAAATCTATCGTTTGTGGAAAATATCGAGTGATTTTGCGGCTAATGCGGCTACGCAGCGGCGGCGTAGGTACCTACACGTAGTTATGTACATGGTCTGTTATTACTAACGAGCGGCGAATCAATTTTAAACTATTCGTCAATACCTGCACACGCCTTCCGGGACCTTTATTAACAGTTTCACATTTTAAATTGTATTAACCTCCTAAGACCCCGCGTCCTATATATAAAGGACAAAATATGGTCAACGGAAAATAAGTTAAATTTGAAAGTGATAGAGTTGCATTTGTTTTGGTTTGATTGATTTGACATAAAATAAAATTCAAATTTGAAATCGGAACTGTTAGGTTCAAATTCGATTGTATTTTTATTTGTATGGTGGGTCTTAGGAGGTTAAAGGGTTTAAACGGAATTAATTTAATATTATTGAATACGCGTCAATATGTCACGATGTTCATGTATACGAGCTCCACGCCAATGTCGAGGCTATCATACTGCGACTTTTACAATAGTTCACTGCAAACGGCATGCAACTCAATATTGAAAAGATGAACGTTGAATTCTCCTTGGCTACGAAAAGAACTCCCAAACCCTCTGTGGTCATAAATAGTATAAATATAGACCGTGGCCAATGTGAGATTCGTAGGTTTCATTCTTGACGAGAAACTGCAATGGCATGAACACATAAATTTTCTTTGCGCGAAGCTTAACTCAGCATTTTACGTCATTACAAGACTAAAGGGTTCGTTGTCTCAAAGAGATATAGCTAGTCTCGTATTACGCATATTTCCACACCCACCATTCTTACAGAATCGACCTTTGGGGTCTGGCCGGAGATAGAGATCGTCCCTTTATCATACAAACCTTATACGGTCTATGTGCCGGGTACCGCCGGATGATCCAGCGAGAGAACTTTTTATAAGACTTCGAATCTTAACGGTTCCCTCCCTCTTGATATTTGATGTAGGTAAGTTAATGCGACGCAATAAATACCAGTTCGCCACCGCCGCCGCGCGGGACTCGTCCAGGCGGAGGTCTGCCTTAATTATCCCTAGATATAGACTTTCAAAGACAAGCAACTCTTCTAACATTATAGGGCCGCGTATTTTCAATAGGATACCTACGGAAATAAAAGATGCTACCTCAGACCTTGGTTTCGCACATCAAGCTCAAGTGTTTCTTGGCCCAAAAGGCCTTTTACTCGGTTATGAATTTTTTACATGGATAGACATACACGTTCATTGCCTCACCGTATTGGAACATTTAAAATTTAAACTTTATTAATTTAAATGCTAATTTATATAGCTCATGGTTATTATTTTTGACATGTATATTATGTATGTATAAAATATTTAAATAAAACATGTTCTATGCATCTAGACTATCTTTCTTTATAACTATTCCAAATTTCAAATCGATAGCATAAGTAGTTCGTGAGATAATTAGCGATGTGACAGACAGACACACCAGTCATACAATGTGAAACCATAAGGGTTCCTGTTTTACCGTTTTGGTACGGAACCCTAAAAAGAAACCCCGCAAGATTTAATGAAAACAGCTTTGAATTCCTTATCTTTATATATTTCAAAATCTCTAAAATAGCATAAGTAAATAACGTTTGAACCGCTACCGTAATAAACCATGGTTGGCTAATATTACATTCATTACAATGTTTAATCAAAGTTTCAAAGCCTTTCATTAAATCTTAAGCGTTTAAATATTATTATCTAAAGTTGTCCTTTCAAATTCAAAATCTAATTTAAATTAAAGTCAATCCTAAACTATGAGGGATGCCAGGATTGGAAACGGAGGCATCAAAGGTTATTGTAATTCATTTCTGTCATTCAATTGGATTTCAAAGCCTTTAATCTCAGATAATGTTGTCATGGTTTATATTACCTAGCCTGTTCGACCTACCTAACCGATTCGTCCTCACCTGTCTCCTCATCCCTCATCCGTTTTTATATATGGAAACTGTCAAAAAGCGACAAATTACATTTGACAGTTCCCATATAAAAACGGGTGAGCTGTGAGGTGACTGGTGAGAACGGTGCTTAGAGAATCGCAGAGCTACTCAGTTTCCGAGAAATAAAAATATTTGAAACATGTTAATAATACATTTAATACCGTTTTTCATTTTTAGTGCACCACATCTTATAAGCTGTTCTAAGATATACCAACTTTATTTCCATTCCGGCAGGCCTGTTTCTCTTGCCGCTTCGGCTGAACTCGGTATTGTATATATGAACATGGTGAATTCATATATTATAATTAATGTGAATTTATATTGAATACGAAAATACCTATAATAATAATATTTTGAGGACAATCTTACACAAATCGACCTAGTCCCAAACTAAGCAAAGCTTGTACTATGGGTACTAAGCGACGATACACATACTTATATGGATAAATAGATACTTGTACACATAGAACACATCCAAGACTTAGGAACAAATATTCGTGTTCATCACACAAATATATGCCCTGACCGGGACCCTGACCTGAGCTTCGTAGGCAGGGTCACTACCAACTAGGCTATTCAATTAATTAATGCTTTTAAACAATTTAATATTCTAAATTATTTAGGTATCTTTTAATAAGATATATTGCATCCCAAAAAGTACAAGATTAAAAAATAATACGAAGCATTTTAAAAGATTTCTTACTCATTGAAGATTAATTCACAAATTTTAAATCTAGGTGATAAAAATCCAAGCAGCCTGAAGAACATTTAATTATGTTTTATAAGAGTAAATTGCTTAAAGAGATCTTTTATTAACTTTAAATTTTTAATCTACTTCACTTTGAATGTCAAGAATTTCTCGAGTTTGATAGTACCGTCTCATAATCTCAGGACATTTAAAGCATTCCAATAACGGCTTTCTTTTTTTTCAGTGTAATAAATAGTAGATTGTTAATCAAGGGTTGAAAGTCACCCATTTCAGGAGAGATATTTTAATTATTCGAGGCTGAAACTGGTAGTTTCACCCAAGTCGAACACTGCTTTTCATTTTAAATACGAGGAAACTAAAAAAATGAATAATAATATGTAAAAAAACATTGTCTGAATCCATGAAATCCTATGGAATCCATTTTAAAATCATTTTTGTATGGGCCATTTTGGCCGGAACTGTTGGCTAACGTTAATAGTGTGTGTGTATGGACCATTTGCTAGGATATTTATATTATTTATATTTAACATTAAGAATTCTCATAACTTATTGGATACATTGAAAATAATAATAATTTACATTTTACGCAGTTAAAAATTTATACAATTTGATGGAGGTGGCTAGGTTCAGGTTTCTGCCATTGCTCAATTTTTAATTACTTTCAACCCTTTAACGTCAAATACGACCTATTTTCAGAGTATGAGGAATTAAAAATACATTGTATAATATGCTAACATATAGGACGACCGGTTTAGCCTAGTGGGTAGTGCACCTGCCTGTGAAGCTGACGGTCCTGGGTTCGAATCCCGGTCAGGGCAAATATTTGTGTGATGAGCATGAATATTTGTTTCTGAGTCTTGGATGTTTTCTATGTATTTAAGTACTTATATCTATTAAATATATCGTCGTCTAGTACCCATAACACAAGCCTTCTTGAGCTTACTGTGGGGCTAGTTCGATTTGTGTAAGATTGTCCTCTAATATTTATTTATTTATTATTTATTTATATTAGTTAGAAATTATTAGAACGCAATTCAGAATAAAAAAAACAAGTTAATAGCCATAACTTTACTCGACAGTGCTGCTAAGGCTACTTCCGCATTAGGTGGTACGGGGTCGGTACGATATCAATAAACACATCGAAGAGTTGATGAAATTGGCGGATACTTACTTTCTCGTTTTTTAAAAATAATTTTAATGCATTACAGTTCTTCTTCCTCTTTGTAGGTACCTCAAGGCTGAGGATCATGACCTGCGGGGTAATCACGTAACTTTTGTACTACCGTTAGGTAGATTTTAATGTCAAATTCTAATTGTCAGCTCATACATTTATACTTCAAAATTTGACATTAAAATCTACCCAACGATAGTACAAAAGTTACGTGGTTACCCCGCTGGTCACTGGCACTATAGCAGCTCTTATTACATTTCAATAACTACTTAATGAAATTTCTACAACTCACTGTTTTAGGAGTCTGAAGAAATGTTAATCGGGTTAAGTCGAGTTTTTTTAGCCAAACATGAGGCGTTTTTTCATAGTTGTGATTTATTTCATTAATTTTTTTGTTGCTTTATACTTTAGTTACCTTCCCTTTGGACACGGCGTATCGTCACTGCGCCGTGACTTCACCGAATGGTCACAACGGAAGACCAGCGCTGGCCCTGCCAGCGCTACGCTGAGTTGTGACCATTTCGTGGTAAATGCTGTTATGTGGTGTCTTTGTTTGTAATTGAAATCTTTCTTAATATCTATACTATTGAAAATGACGTTGACCTTCTTTATTCTTCTCCTAGGTGGTCGCAAACTGACGAAATTCGCGTAACCGGCGTACTGACTCAATCATTTCTTGCGTGGCTAATCCTAATCCTAATAATCCTAATCCTAATAATATCATAGACGTGAAAGTTTGTGCGGATGGATGTACGTTCCGCTTAATCTCAAAAACTACTGAATGGATCTCTATGAAACTTTCCAGTATTGTAGCTTAGGCATCAGAATCGGACATAGGCTACCTTTTATCCGCGGGTAACACCGCAGGGCGCTGCTAGTAATATTATAAACGTGACAGTTTGTGCGGATGGATGTACGTTCCGCTTAATCTCAAAAACTACTGAACACATCTCTATGAAACTTTCCAGTATTGTAGCTTAGACATCATAATAGGACATAGGCTACCTTTTATCCGCGGGTAACACCGTAGGGCGCTGCTAGTATAATAATAATAAGCATCTCTAAACTCCCATTTGTTAGCCTCAATCAAAACTCGGGGTTGTGAGCATTTCCACTTCCAATGTTAAATTAAAACTTTCCTACGGTTGGTTGTCGATATTTTTCCCCATCAAAGTTCTGTATAGATCCGGATCCGTTCTTTCGTTTCATCTCGAAACTTGGTTACAGTTTGTGAAGCGACCGTAAGTATACATGACATTATTCATAAAACCTATTCAAACTTTGCCTTTTATACAATTTTTTATGTTTTATTTCATGCTATTTTTGACTTGGAAGAGCGGGATCGGTTTGTGCCGCAGCTTTAACCGTACTCTGTACTGCATGCTAGCAAGTTATAACTTATAACTTGCTGTTACCTACTTATAACTTATAAGTAGGTAGCAGCAAAAGTAGCTCTAGGCTAAATAACACACTCGGAATTATTTTACATTACAGTCCATGTGCATATCATTTTGAGCACTAGGCCCGCGTAGCTACTTCTGCTACTGACTATATTATCAATACTATTAACTTAATGAGTATCGTTAAAATATATTTTTAATTTCATTACTATTTGAATTATACTTAATCATGTCAGTGAAAAGCCGCGTTTTCCACATACTGAACGTTTAAGATAAACTCGAGTCTGTCTCTCGGACTATTCGTTTCATCTTGGAACTTGGTCATACTTTTCATTCCAGCCACCTGAATCGGCGGGGAACTTTTCTAATTTTCCAATAGCGAATATAGCTCTACGACAGCCGAGTGTATGTACGTGTCGATAATTAAAGTCAGCGAATTCTTCACAAAAGTTTTTAATGCTTTCGATTTATTTATTTTTTCTCAAGGGCGCTTTCGTATTTTCGTATGAATGTTTCTTTACTATTTCTTTATGTTTCTATGTATTTAAGTATCTATTTATCTATATAAGTATGTATATTGTCACTTGGTACCTATAGTACAAGCTTTGCTTAGGTTGGGACTAGGTTGATTTGTGTAAGATTGACCAAAAATATTTATTTATTTATTATTATTAATTATTGTTATTTTAGTGCTCCATGTTTCAATATGAAAGAGAATTTCTTATATAGACACTTCGTTGTTCTTGTCTCCGTTTGTTTTATTATACAACGCCGGTGGCAAACAAGCATACGGTCTACCTTATGGTAAAAAGGTATGGTAACTAAAGACGCCCGCAACTCCAAAAGAGTCCCGTGCGCGTTGCCGACCCTGTTGGCAGTAGCGACAAATTTGGGTCCCACGCTCTCAATACAGTGCATTCTCGGGAGCTCTGGCAACCTTGCTCACTTCTAGGAATAACACTACATACTTGTATAATAAATAATGTTATTATCACTGGTCTTCTTCCAGGCGGAGGTACTTCCCCAGTTGGGCTGCTCCAAATTCGAGCAAGATGATATTTTGCTGTGCCCTACCTCTCTTTGTAAAGAGGCTTTGGTACAGTAACGTGAGGAGTTAAAAAAAGTTGATATAAAAAACTTACATAACATACGAGTATATACATACATATACGTAAACTCACACCTGTATTCCGAAAAGGGGTAGGCAGAGCACATGAGATTTAATCCAGTGCCACATTTAACAATTTTAGGTTTAAAGATGGAGAAAATGTGATATTGCAGTGATAGGTTGCTAGCCCATCGCCCACAACACACTACAACCCGGTTCCCATAGTCGACTCTTACGACACCCACGGGAACAAAGGGGGAAGTGCTATTCTAATCTTACGTAGTTTTATCTTAAATAGTTTTATGATGTGTATCTAGAATAATATTCCTTTGAAAGAAAAGAAAGAAAGAAAACATTTATTCGTGACGATACAAACATAAAATATAGATAAATAAATGTAATTAAAAGATCATGGGGAATCATCACAAAAAGGTTTCGCCTCAGCGTAATGCCGACTCAGGGAACTGGCGCTGATCTTCCGGCGAAACCTAGGTGGTTAATGACGGTGTGTGTAGCACGCTTCGCCTAAAAATTGAACGCGACCTATTACAACTTGACACCGCCGTCTTATCATGTCGGGCCGTCGCATGAATGTCCAACTGTCAAAAGGTGCGTCCAAAAACGACAGGGCCTGCTACACACATTCACGACTACAATTTAAAATAAGATAGGATAGCAATTATAATTTATAATAAACAAGTATGTACATGAAACACACAAAAGTTAATTGCAGAGAATAAAGTCAACAGTAAAACAAATTGTTGATGTTCGTGCATTAATTAAAGTTTATGAGACATACAACAATGGTGAGTTAATGAAACTACAAAAATAAGTGAAAAATAATTACCCAGTCAGCTTCACACTGATCACATATAAATAATTAAATTGTGTACATTGTAGGTTCCTATGCACAACATAACAAACAAGATAATGACTGACAAGATTAACAAACATGTGAAATATGATTATATATTAAGATGTATGAGACATGAAGGGATATCATTCCACAACTCCAAACAGGACACAAAACGCAGGTAGGTAGAAATTTACACACTGCTATGAGGTTTCTTTAATATATATATAATTTTAATGTTGATTTTTGCAATGTAATGTGATATTAGATATTTATGAGGTGATTCCTAAAATTGGCACTGAAATTAAATTTCATAGACTCCATCTACCCTTTCTGGAAATACAGGCATATTTATTCGTCTCTATCGGCATGATAAAAGATAACGCAAACAGTGCACGTATCTCATTAACACTGATAGCCATGCGTGTTATTTAATGGAATATCAATAGCAAAAGAATACGTATTGTTCGAGAGACTTGGCATAAAACTATTCCAATAATGATATTACTCAGTGAACGAGCCCTAATTTGCTTAGGAAAAGTTTGAGCCTCTGCCTGCCCCAGAATTGTTAAAGGGCGAGTTTTGAGTTTGAAGAATATTAAGGGAGCGGAAAGTGGTCTTAACGACTTTTTATGGAGTGAAGTTTGCCAACGCGCTCATAGACGAAGTCGGAAACGGAGAACCTAATATTATATAGAAAATGTAAATAGTATTTTATATCGTCATATACAAAATGCGAGCTATTGAAGTCCAGTACCGCGTTTAGACCACGACGGGGCTTGCCGAGTGGTCTGATTATTAAGGTACGAGATTTCTATAGCTAACTTTGTAACTATTGTATACGTACAATACTTTTTCTACAAGTCCACAAAAGTAAGAGACTCAATCAAAAAGAAATTACACATAAAAACCACCTCATTTACGTAATAAAAACGTTGCGTTGAATTTATGAATGGCTTTTAGAGTTTACGTTCAGTTGTATAGAAAAATATTTAATTACTTACACTACATAAACCGTAGAAAAAATGTGTTTTAACTCTTCTAAATTGGCTACTTTCCACATGTTAAATATCTATTAGTATTGGATAGTAAACTACCTAAATACACTAGCTATTATTATTTTTTCCTATTTTCCGTGCAACGGTCGGTTTATAGCAAGTTTCAAAGTTGCAAGCAACGTAAATAATACCTAGTAAACCGGGATTTTTTTTAAATTGATCGACGATTTAAAAAAATCCATCTATTATGGTGTTTCTTAGTTCGTATTTGGTTAACCTGGGGTCAGTATTATACCTTCGTAATCACTAAACCGAATCAAACTAGAAATACTTAGTAATGATTATATAAGTGTTCTAAATCCATCAACGTGGCCCCGTTTTTTCCTAAAGTCACCCCAGTTTATGGTTCTCATAGTTCCTAGAAACGGAAAATGACCAAAAATAGTAACATACGGTCGAACTCACAATGGGCTGAACTCATTTGTACCGGGTCGCTTTAACCCTGGGGTCGGTGTTATACCTTCGTCAATTTCCTAACTATTTAGTAAACCGAATCAAACTAGAAATACTTAGTGATAAGTGTTCTAAATAGACCAACGTGGCTCCGTTTTTCCTAAAGTCACCCCAGTTTACGGTTCTCATAGTTTCCAAAAACGGAAAATTACCAGACATAGGTACATACGGTCGAACTCACGATGCGCTTAACTCATTAGTACCGTGGCGCTTTAACGTTATGTATAAACTGTCATACTAAATTTCTAACCCGATGAAAGCGACAAAGTAAGTATCAAAGTGTCCAGCCACTTATGGTTCGATTTTACTCATCTTCTATGCGCTCAACGCTCATACAGGGTGAGTATTTAATTTTTCCAATAGTATGTATGTCACCGTCACATTGTAAATACCGCTAGATTATAATTTAACCAGCGAAATAATGCGTTAAATTGTAAGCAGTATTTTACGGTTCCGACTCTTCCGACATAAAACTGGCAATTTTGATTAGGTTCGTTCGTTATCTAGGTTCTTCGGACAGAACGGAAATACAAGCTCGCGCAGCGGGGCCTCGTGGACTTGCTGAAGGAAAGTAGGTAAAAAACAATTTTCGGTTCACAATCTTTCGACAGGTTACAATCTCGCTAGTAAGATTACAATCTAACGGTTTTTACAATTTTACGGTAACATATACAAACCATCCTCATTCTAATCAAGACCGCTTACGATCGCTGTTCGCTTTATATCTAAACTTTGTCCAAAAGGAAACGTAGTGTGGTCGGTGGTCATCAAATTTTTATTTCCCGCTATCCTCGGTTTCTGCTTGTCACCGAGGACAGGCGGCGGAATGTTTCAGGGTTCCGTAATTATTTTTTATACTGCGAAGGTTGTAATCAAGTATGGGAAGCCGTCTTATCATACGGGCGCTTGCTACTCCAGAGGAGTCATAACTGCGTTGCCGACCCTTTATTGATTTAATTCCTATTTCGTTTGTCTTTTATAAGATAACAAAAAGATTATAGAAGCAATGAGCACAAGTAAGAGTTTTTTTTATTAGTTCTAACGAAAATTCTCGTTTAGGTATTTAAGGAACAAACAAACATCCTTGGTCGTATCTTTGGTGATAAATTGAATTACATGAGAAAAGTCCCGTTTGGTTACCGATAAATTAAAATTATTACTATCGTAGAACCAAACTTGTAAATATGTTTATTATAGTGTCATTTCATATGTATTGTCTACGTTCGTAGCTACAGAACCCGAGTGTTTTTTTTCCATTTGGTCGGTTATTCAATAGTGACTGTCGTAAATCCGAAATGGCCGGGGAACGTGTCATTGCTATTTTCATTAGTATTAGTCTTTGCTTACTCATTGAAATGTCATTTGGGGTGAAAGGTGCTGTTGGCCTTAGTTATACTTTCACATTAGGTGGAGCGGGGTCGGTACGATATCAGTAAGCAGTTAGCCGAGATGGTACAGATTCTTTACTGCGTGTAAATTTTTAACGAGTATTCTGATTGGTGCGGGATGCGTGGATGCGTGACGGTGCCGATTTATTACTGCATCGGTACTGGTTGTTTCTGCGCAATATATAATACGGCGCACATGTAATACAAAAAATATACCGCTGAGTAAGGAAATCTAGGCTACGGCAGTATGTTGTCGGGAAAGTTAGAAATACCGTATCGCCCCGCGAACTCAGGAAGCTTTAGAATTTTGAGATAGACTCAGAGATATTTTATTGATACAATACATGTGTTTCATTTAGATAAAATATTAAAATCGACGCCCTGAGGCGTTCCTAATAGGAGTAAAGTGATAGAAGAATTCGTCGTTACGATTGCGAAGATCACAGGCCCTATCGTGAAGAACACTTCCTTTCAATTTATATTTCGATTGGATATTTAAGATCAAAGGAGTATCGATGGAAACACAGTTCTTATGATGACCGTCGTACCTTCACTTTCATTGAAAATCATAAATGAAAAGGATATCTATAGAAATAAACGTCGCCAAACATTATGATGATTATTAAAATTAACAAATATGACTTACATGTTAATTTTATCTATCACTTACTTTTGACATCATAGCGAAGGAAAAAATATCAAAATCATCTATTTTTTAACCTGACTGTGGTTTTATAGGCCGGTCCCAATAAAGTGATAGGAGTGCGCCGTAAAGTGAGAGTAGCCTGGGGAAAATCCAGAGAAAACCTTCGACACGACCACGCGGGCAGTTTAAACACTTGAATACTCTATAAGGCTTTGCGTCCCAGTGATATTGGTTGAGCGGCTTCAACTGAATCTGAAACCCCAGGAAGTTATATCTTAAATACGTATACCTATTACACCAATCATATGTCTTAAAATATAACTTCAAGCAATACAAGTTGTACTTACCTTTACTATGACAACGTTTTTACCTGTAACAATAATGGATAATTAGTACAATACGATCATACATAAATAGTTAATTTTTAGAAAAGTTTGCCCTGTAATTTGCGATAGGTACACAGTCAAGCCTGTGACAGACGGACAGACAACCTAGTTTTGTAAAGTGTTCCCTCGGATCAATTTTTGTATGAAACAATTAAATTTAGTCATCAATAAGATCTTCACAGGAAACGGAACTTTAAGGTGCTGTTGAATGAGAATTTCAAACAAAATGGCACTTTTAATTATGTATTTTTCTTCAACCTTTATGTCACGCATATCTTATGCTTTTCAGCATAAGAAAAAAATGTATGCCAAAATTTCCATCCATTTTTGAAACTTTATGATACCACTATACAAAGTTCATGGAAGATCGTGTAACTTAATAGGAAAAAAAAAACATTTGCAAATTTACATTGAAAAGAAATGGTATTAT
Source organism: Epiblema foenella (assembly GCA_963556455.1). Taxonomy (NCBI): domain Eukaryota; kingdom Metazoa; phylum Arthropoda; class Insecta; order Lepidoptera; family Tortricidae; genus Epiblema; species Epiblema foenella. The sequence continues at coordinate 9,009,391 of OY747100.1, forward strand.
TTTACGAGCCCCAATGCAAATGAGTACGTCTGGTAGGAAAAAAATGTACTAAACTAACGTTAACCTAAAAATTCTGGGGGACGAAGGTGTTTGGAAGAATTAGCAATATAAAAACAGTATAAGTTATAAATCGTATTTTATTTATTCAATGAAAAAAAAAACGAACTTTCCTTGGTAATAAAAAAAACATTGTTTCACCAATTGTACTAAAATGCAAAAAAGTTCGTCTTTAGTGTTACCGACGCAGATTAGAACGTCTACCACTTGGTGGCGTCTCCTTTTGCATCTAAAACGGCTTTAATTCTGAGCGGCATTGTATCTACCAGCTGTCGACACTCTTCCGGGGTTGTTTCATTCCAAACACAGGTAAGTTTCTCTTTAAGATCAGCTTTTGATCTGGACGGGTCCTTTCGCAACTTCTTCTTCATTTTCCACCACAACGTTTCTATGGGAGACAAGTCCGGGCTGCTGGATGGCCACGACATGGTAGGTATTTTTTTCTTTTTCAGCCACGCCATCGTTGCTTTAGCGGTATGGCATGAGGCACCATCTTGTTGAAAAGTATACGCATTTTTATACTTTAACTTACGTATAGACGGCAGCAAACTCTCTTGTAAGATGCTTTTGTATTTTTCGGCATTGACGGTTCCATCTATAAATTGCAGACAGCCGACACCCTGTGCCGACATGCAGCCCCAAATCATTAAGGAAGCTGGAAACTTTACCTTACGCTTAAGACAATCTTTTTGAAATGCCTCTCCTTTTTCGCGAATGACTTTACTTCGTTCATCGCCTACTGTGACTTCAAATTTAGATTCGTCACTCCATATAATTTTACGCCACTGATCGACGGTCCAATTTCTGTACTTTTTGGCGAATTTCAACCTGTTAGTTTTCTGCCGTTGTGTAAGTAACGGTTTCTCTTTAGCAGTGTAAAAACCGTAGCCCATCCTCTTCATCACTCTCTTGCAAGTATCCACTGAAATGTTTTTTTTAATTGCGTCACGCCATAGTACCGTAAGTTCTCCAGCTCTTGCACGACGATTTTTCTTGATGATCTTCCTCAGAATCCTGTTTTCTGCTTTAGTAGTAATTCGTGGGCGGCCGGATTTCTTTAAACAAGAAATTTTGTCGTGTTTTCGATGATGCTCGATGATAGTTTGGATTGTAGACCTTGGCATAGAAAGGTCCTTGGCAATTTGGTACGTAGATTTGCCTTTATTGTTACTGGAGATTATAATTTTCCGCACTTCTTCAGTCACTGGCTTACCTCGTGCCATCTCGATAGAAAAACGATTTGGAGTAATAAAAAATTAGGCTGAATTTGCCCTTTTATATAGTGGTTTGTCATTTTACATGACAGAGAATATTCCGTATTCAATTTGAAAATAATATTTTATATTACGAACCCTGGTAAACAGGTTTTATTTTAAATAGACGACCTATTTTGCCTTAAATATGAAGCAGACGTAATTATTTGCGTGTGAGATGTAATATTTATAATTAAATTATTTTAAAATAAATAACGAGATGTACACTTTGTACAACTCAAAACTAAGCTAGCTTTAGTGACATTGCGTCTAGTGTATTCCATTAATCATCAAAGTCGATTCGGGTAGAAATACTAGTTTTTGAAAAAAAATACGCATGCAGAATTGCGACTAGACGAGCTATTTTGCATTGGGGCTCGTATAGTATTACTTACATGTAAAACCTAGGAAATAAAGATTTATTGGGAGGATATTGTAGGAACTTTAAGTGAATCCTAGTCATCGATAATGGCTTATCAAAATAACAGTTGTTGCTTCCTCGTTTCGCCCGGGGCACCCCAGGGTCATCAAGTCATGTCACGTGACGTGCCCTGATAGATGCGACTGCGGAGCAAGAACATTGACGGAGATGACAAATATGGATTCTAAAGCCGGCTTCATATTTGTTTGATGTCACGTAGTATGGTTAGATTCACGTTCATGTGATGCTCTTTGACATGCAAACATTGCAAACGTCAGGGTGCATCAGAGAGCACAACATTAGACAAGTGGGCCATTCTACTTTTTCATGTACATAATTTACAAACACTTTTTTTTTAAAGCAGATTTTGGAATACCTGGTTCTCACTTCATATTTTTGTATTGTTATTTAGAAAGAGGTTTAATTGCAGTATCACTTCCGATAGTTCTGGTAATTACCGAACCATAGCTAATATATCCATAAATCGAGTAACTCAGTGGCCCTTGGATGTCTCACCATTTGTATGAAAAAATGGTTCTTACCACTGTGTTACCCACCTTTTACAGCAATATGTTAAAATGTAAGTATTTTTACCTATAAATTCCTTTTATTAGGTTCAGGTACTATTTCGAATTCCTATTTTTGTACACTAATTCAATACATATCATAGATTTTTGTTGTAATAGAAAACTGGCCATGAAAAATAGACATGTGATACTTTCTTTACCGAGTCTTTCATATACATATTTCACATTAACACAGCAATCTATCTAACCAATGAACATGTTTCAGCAACTTCAATTGTATATACTTAGCGTTATCCCGGCTCTTTGCCAGGGGCTGCGTTCCTAGTAGGTACCTAATTGGAGTTCGCACGATCATGGGCGTCCTGGACGGAATTAACGAATAACATATGAAGAAGCTTACATACCTACATAATTATAAATAACACCCGCAATAGTACATTTGAAACAACACAAAGGTCCCAGGCAAACCGCAAAAAGGACAACTTTTTACTCACGTCTCGCCACTCCGCCCTTTTTAGCCCCTGCCTTCGTCCTACTTTGTCACAATTTGATGGATGTTCACAAAGGCTGTCCTGCCTACACACTGATATGGATGTGTCAAATCGTTCCTCAGCCCTGATATTTATTAGCTGAAGCCGTAATTCCTCGTCTTCCCTTCAATATCAATCATTTTATCTTTCTAGAAAACGAATTTATTACATTAAATATACTTTGCTAAATATACACGGTCGTTATCTGACTTTTTCGAGAATATTTCGCGTTTCTTTACGATACCCAGAAGTGTCGTTCGTCTTTTCTTTATTGATGTTATTATGACTATGGCGCAATAATGTGGTCACAGAAAGTCTTCGGAAAAAGATTGAGTACAAGAGTCTCTTTGTTGTGGCGGCGGCTTCTCGTATAATATTGATAGCTAGGTACCTTTATAAAAGTGTGGAAACGTTCAGTTCATTGTGCCACTTGCCTGGGCTGTTTTTAGAAAATGATTACATGTTCATCTTTTTACCCAAAGCTTTGTTCACATTTTTAGCAACTATTGTGGGGTAGTCAAATGTTGTGTACGCGTCTCCGTTGACAACTTGCTGAGACGACAATTCTGCACTTCTGCCGCGAACATGACTGGTGCAACCAGGATCGAAACGTCAGTAACAAAGGTAAATAGGTACATAAATATCGTTTAGCCGGGTTTAAACAAATCTTTTAGTATTTAAAAAAAACATATTGCATTTTTTTAACAATATGTTTGTAACAGTAAAATAAATTCACATTATAAAAACCTAACCTAGGTTAAATTTAGAATAACCTACCGCCCTACTGGCGGCTAGGCAGGGTCTAGTCGGCATTTAGATTATTATTATGAAACTTGTATTTAGTTTTAGTATCCTGAGCAACAAAAACATTCCATTTTCCAACTTTTAGCAACCCAAAATATGTAATTGTTATGCAAAACATGACAAACGGTTCTTATTATAATAATAAAAATATCCTTTGAGAGAAAATACGCTACTCGTAAAAATCTAAAAATATCATTAACATCAGAAACCAAAAGAGCATTTCTTACCCTACCCGCCTCAAAATAACTGCTAGTTTGTGTATTTTCCTCAAAATAATAAGTATGAATAGCCTTCGAATAGTCCATTTGAGATTCGACTCACGAAGAACTGTGCAAAAAATCTTTTCACAAGATAATTCTGTTTCTTTAGCTCAACCATCTCTGAGTGTTCTTTTCGGCCAGCGCTCATTTTCCGCGTTGCAATACCCTTAAGATAGATAGATACTCGTAAATATTAGATTTACCTCTCAATCGCGACCTTCTCTAGCTGTGAAAATGAAAATCAAAGTCTCCTTCCATTAGGAATAATGGTAGTTGAAAGAAAAAACATGCCCAAGCCAAGTGGTCCGCTAAGTACTTTGAAAGATTTTCTTTGTAGTAACTTGGCAGGATTTAATAATTCTGTAAGCGATATTTTTGAGAGCGAGAACTTCAAATTCTAATCGTTATTCGAGAAACTTGATGGGCGTATTGTTTAGAAACATAATCCGCATTAAAATGCAGAAACATTTTTTTAAACTGGGATTTTGCTGAATCCTAAAGAATAAAAAATTGTTTCAGAACTTCATACTCAAAAAAATAAAAAAATGCTTTAAAATTGTCCAGCTTCAAAATGTAAGTATTGAGTGAAATAAGATACGCAAATATATGACAAAAATATATAGATATTTACATATTAAATCTAAACAAGAATATAATTCTTGTTAAAAATACCAGTATTTCCAATAAAATGTAAACATGGAAAAACATAACAATAGTCGACCCCTAATGCGACAGTTCAAGTCAAAATAAAATTTTTGATATCTGTTGCACGAAAAAACGAACCAAATCTTTATTATATTTTATTAAATATCTCTCTGCTTCAATAATGTTTAGATATACTGTTATTATTTTACATTGTAATTGGTCATCGTTAATTTTAAGTAATAGAAATAGAAATAATTATTGTCAAAAAAACATGTTAAACTTACTAAAGTAATAATAAGGAGAAAGAAACACAGCACAAACAGGTTGGAGAAGTCGTAATTTTATGATTTGGTGTTTATTGTCGCCTAATGCTTAAATATGTACCTACAGGCAATCCCTTTTGCCCTAAACTTGTGATACATTTGCGTTACGCAATTCCTCCTTTTTTTTTATTGATGAACAAAAATGCAGACATTATCATCAATTACTAAATACTAATCGCTCCGGCTCTGTTAGTGAGATGATGATGACCTAGCGAGTATCTTTTAATTTGTTTTAAGTTTGCCAATCGTCCGCCTGTGCCTTGTGCCACAATAAACACGCGGGTGTGACACCTCTAGGTACCGCATGATAAATGAGAACATTTCCTTTACAAAAGTGATTGATACCTGGTTTACCGGATCTATCTGATGTTGCGTGTACGAATTTAAAACATGCACTGCGCTTTTAACTAGCGATGGCAAGCTCGTAATATTCCAAAGTGAAAGTTTTCTTCAAATTTCAATTTAGATACAGGAGGTAGCAGAGGACAGAAACGGCAGGGATTGCTCCACTGACAAGGGTAGTCAACTCTAAAAAAAGAACACGAAGTTGCTTTAATTTCGGTCGTCTGGAAGAGATTGCTCTTTAGCTATAAGATCGCCTGTTGTTTAACTCTACTAAGCCTAATGTTCTGTATTCTGTTCTTTTTGAGGTGTGCAATAAAGTGAATTTGTATTGTATTGTAACTAAAAAAAGTAATAATTTTCTAGTTATATTTTAATGCCGTCAGTTAGCAAATACATATAATCATTGATACTTTTTGTTAATTATAAGCTTAAAATCTGACATTTAAACTTCTGTATTTAAACGAATAATTAATTACTTTTAAGTAATAAGGACGGAACATTTACAAACTCAATTGAAATTTAACATGTAATGTTCCATTACAAACGTTTCTACAGCTGAAATGTTTCACAGTTTAGGGGAATTATGAAATGCTTCATAAATCACTCATACATCCAAACGTTCCGGTCAGTTTGAATGACGTCATGGGGTGACCCATAAAGGCAATAAAGGTATTGTGTAGCGATATCAATACAAGCTACATTCCCAGGATGTTTATACGTAAAGGTTGATTCATTCCATATTTAAACAAATAAATAAATGCTTAGACTATATTATTATTATTCATAAAAATTAATATAAGTACCTCTGCTAACTAAAATATTTTAAAAGAGGTAGGGCACAGCAAAATGTCATCTTGCTTGAATTTGGAGCAGCCCAACTGGAACAGCAAGTACCTCCGCCTTGCAGAAGACCACAGCCATAATAATATTATTTACTATACAATAAGTAGTGTTGTATTCCTGGAGGTGAGCAAGGTTGCCAGAGCTCCCGAGGATGCACTGTGTTGAGAGCGAGGGGCCTAAATGTGTTCCTTCTGCTGTCAACACAGTGCATCCTCTAATCTTATAAACCACTTTTGCAGCGACAAAAAATTGAATTCAGCACGGTGTCAGGAGCTAGAGGATCAGTGGTAGTAATTGGCTCAAGGATTCCATCAGGTCCTCGCTTGCAACCCCACATTTTGTTACCAAGCCACGCTTGTACTTGGTGGAATACTCGTAATGCATGATATTTTGCAAACCCTTTAGTAGAGGGGAGAGAGGAGAGATCAGCTTTGGACTTGGTGCTGGATTTAACAAAAAGCGAGTATCGATGTCTGTTAACATCAAGCTGAGTAGTGGGCGCACGATATATCGTCAAAAACATCCTTTCCCCTGATTTTGCTACTCGACCGCTCGGACCTTGTTTACAATGCCGCCTTTTAAGGGTTCCATAGTCAACAAGCAACCCTTATAGTTTCGCCATGTCCGTCTGTGGCTTAGCTCAGGGACCCATACTACTAGTTTTGTTTAGAATTCTCAATGGATCGACTTGGGATTTTATGTGCGATCAGCAGGTGACTAAGCTTGCTTAATCTAAACAAAAAATAGTTATGATGAACAACTACAAAAAACGACGTTTTCTTACGACGACTTAAAGACCCTATAGCTTCTAAAGTATTTATCGTAGAGTAAAAACAAATATGATCAATTTTGTAGGAAATTTTATGTAGAAACTTTTGTCCCAAGTAATTATAATGCTATTCGTACAGATATTCCAGATATGAACATAAATCTGAAAAAAGGTACCTTCAACAGTATGGGACATGTTTAAATATTGAAATGTAACGGCATTCCCAGAGACCTAAATTTTGCGTGTCTGGGCCGTAATTCGAACGTAAATGAAATAATATTCATTCGTTGATTTTTTGGGAGATAGTTGACGTGTATTTCTATATGTTACACTTAAAAAAAGAGCCCTGCGATTTGTTGTTTACCTGATATATTTTTTAAACCTCTCATAATTGCCATGGCGAGCCCAAGCGCTCCCTCAGTTTACAAGTGTGTCCCATTCTTGACGGCAGGGAGTTTCGTACTTTTAGACTATTTTTTAAATAATGAAATACATTAGCCACGACAGCCAAAAACATAACGAGGTACAGCAGTTTAAAAAAACAATGAAAGATTTGTCCAGTCGGAATGTATAATTGCCTATACCGTTTACAATCGTGAACGCACATCCCTATTTAGCTATCATCAGTACAGCGCGGGCCGCGAGCCAGTTGTGTCGAAGCTATCGACGAGCGTGGACGTTCGCAGTGTTTGAAAATTGCTGTAATGCACGAAAGGATCTGATTGCCACGACTTTGGTTTTCAAAATTTCTAATTCATGTTATCTTGTTTTACAACTCACCTGATATTGTCAGGCACTTGCTGCTTACTAAAACGAAAGCATGATTCTAGGTTCTATAGGTATGTGTACATATAAACAATCTCTGAATTAAGTCGTGTTTTTTAAAGATAATGCTTTTCTCCCTAAGTGCTGGTAGGACTTTTCTAAGTGCCACTACTCCAATTGCCAGGACTTTTCTAAGTACCACTACGCAAATTGCCAGGACTTTTCTAATTGCCATCATGTTGAATATTTTAGATATTCTGCATTGCCCAAGTGTTAAATTGATCATTGTTCAGTATTGATTTTCTTTTCGGGAATGTTATACAAAAGTTAGTTACTTCTGTGGAGATAAAAACAGTCGTGGCAATTAGGCTGAGAATGCCAAACCTAAGAAAGGCCGATAACAACTTTCGCAATGAACCCTTTTTTAAGCCGTCGTCTCCGGGCGAAAAAAATAAACAATAACACTGTTTTGTAATGAGCCCTGGGATCCCAGGGACCGGTAGACGACGGTATAAGCAAATAAACAATTATGAATAGTACTAAAGAATGTTTTTACTAACATTAAAGTTTACATTAAATTTTACAAGAAGATAAATTGTGTATTTCGGAAAATTTTGGTTTGATACCTTTGTCAGTTAACTGACTGATTGTGAGTCTATTCATGTTTAAATGAGCGCACCCATCTAAATTATTCCTTATTATTTCAGCTTCTCATAAACTAATATTGATAGAATCAAGCAGAGCAATCTAGATTGGTCATTTGATTGTTTGCACAAGTGAGTTAATCAAGGAATAATCAGAATTTAAATAAGGGTGACTAAGAAACGCTTTCAAATGCGATGAAAATCTATTTTTTTTTAAATCTTTGAAAGGTCATTTTATATTTCTTTAGGTTAATTTTGTCTTCTTCTCCTTCTTCCTGGCCATTATTATTTCTATGTTTATTTGGGGTCAGCCCTCTTACTACCTATGCGCCACTTAGTGCGGTTGGTTGTCATTTCTTTATCGAGGTTTGCTGCACTCATGTCGCTGGTTATTATGCTTATCCAAGTCGTTGGCGGGCGTCCTCGTCTCCTTTTAGCTTCTTCCAATTCCATCACTGCCCTGATCATATGGCTCTTATCGCGTCTCATGATATGCCATCTATGCTAGCGATTTTAAAATACGCTCTCTGATGTAGTTGGTCCAGACTCTATCGATTCTGGTGACGCCACTCGCCTAGCGAAGCATTTTCATCTCAGTCGTGGAATTTTTTTGTTGATCTGCCTTTCTCATAGCCCAATATTTCGAACCATAATATAGCAAGGTTGGTCTTACGGCTTGCCTATACACCTAGCTTTTTATTTGTATAGGCATTCGTGAGTCATAGAACCCCGGACAGTGAATTCCATTGAAGCCAGGCTGACGATATGTTGAATATCTTTTATTTTTCGGCATCAGTTTGTGATGACACGATGGAACCATATATTTAAATGTGTCCACTAGGTTAGTTTGGTCTTATATTTAATTGTTTTAAATTTATACCTATTTTTTGACGTGATAACGTCTTATAAATTGATGAACGGATGCCAACACGAAAAAGTGTGACATAATGTATGACTAATTAATAAAATAAAATTAGATTCTATAAATAAATAAATAAATTTCAAGTTATACTTAAACATCTGACGGTCAAACCGGTTTCTTTTCTCAAAGGGTAAAACGCGTATACGCCCGGAAAATGCAATTTGACATTATCACGTACATACAATTATCGTCCGTAAACGGACTTTACAGACAACCACTTTTTTAAATATAGCTTTTCTTACTTAATGACAGATCAACCTACTGTAACTGACATGTTACATGTGTTAGCTGGTTTTATATGCAGGACTAACTTTGAAAGTTTTTTATTTAGTTTATACTTGATTATGATTATCTTGTTTACTTTTTGTGATTATACATTTTTAACGATTTAATGTTAAGTGCCTCAGGGCACAACCACTTATTCAGACTTCTAGGAGATATGAAATTATGTTCTGTGTCTCAACATTTATACTATTACTGCCAATTACCTACTTACTTCCCGGCTGGTACTTTTAAAGTACAATTATATTCAATTTCTCAACTTTTTTTTAGCATTATAGGAAAGTTATTTATGTCGGTGGAATAAATTCTTGCTTTAGTCGTGAGAGTATAAATATTGGTCCGTACGACGAAAAATCCTTAACGATGAAGTAGAGTAGAAGTATTGTTAATTATTCAAACATATTTCTCCGCAGCTTTCACACTGTAAAATTTGAACAAGAACCGTCTAACTCGTTAGAGCACTTCGTCTGCCTTCAACAATATAGTAACTCTGAGCCTGTACTCCGAACTTCTAAATCCGTACTTCTTATCGTGCCGTCCCTTTCACTCTCGTGTTATGCACTATATGAGTGAACGGGGCGGCACGATACGAAGATCGAATTTCGAAGTTCGGAGTAACCCCTCTGGAGGGAACTTTTAGCCAATCCCCGTTAACCAATCAGACTCAAAAATTACAAATTCCATTTTCAAATTGTGAGCATGGATAACTATTCTGTTGTGGAGTTTGCATTATAGTATAATTAATCCCCCTTCTCATGAAACTTGAGTGGAGTGATGACCTGGTGAAGGTCGCGGGAATCCGGTGGAAACGAGCGGCACAGGACCGGTCTGGATGGCGAGCCTTGGGGGAGGCTTATGTTCAGCAGTGGACGTCTTTCGGCTGAAATGATGATGATGATGATGATGATGATGCTTTGTCCGCTTCTCAACAACAAATGTTAAAGAGGCAGATAGGGACAGACTAATCTTAATAGCATTTTAACTAAAATAGGTTTTAAATATAAAGCTCCTGTGAGTTTCAGACATATTTAAATGTAATAGCCGCCGCGGCAGCAATATGCAGACATGTTAAATAACTGTCCTATTATCTATAAAAACGGCAAAAAAAAAATATTCTATTTTTTAGTATTTGTTGTTATAGTTTTCCGATTTTCCCTGTACTTGTAGCATAAGATTTATTTATTTATTTATCCTTGTATACAGTAGTACATTTAGATTACTTAGTTGCAGGAGTAATTAACAAAACAAATGTTGAATTTATGACATGAAATGCACAAGTAGGCAAGGATTCCTCCGTACTAGTTGGAACTGTATGACGGCAGGAAGCTCCACCACTCGGAATACACACAAGTCGAAGGCAAGACACTAATATTATATGATATACCTACCATAATAACAATATGAATTGTCCCTATTGATAGACTTTGTTAAGTCTTAAAGTACAGTGCCTAATTGAAAACTTATGCAATGAGGTAATTACATGAATAAAGCTTTGAAGGATACTTAATATATGTAGCATTGTGTTATATGAATGAGTGAGTGAGTGTATGAAGTGTAGTGAGGCAAAGGTAAGATTTGTGTTATTGGAGAGGATGTGTAAAGTGAGTTGAGACTAGAATGTGAGAATAATATTGCTTGTAGATAAAGAGACCATCTAACCTATGCCATACCAGTATGAATCCGTGCAGTCCTGGGCAATTATGAAACAAACTTCAAGGAACACATGTTAATATCTCGGTTAAATATTGTACTAGCAAAGATAAAATTATTTAGACGTTAACTCATAAGATACTCATTAATTACATTATATCGCTATTTCACGATCTTGAACAGGTTCTCTGTATCTTCTCTCTCTCTCTCTGTAAAAATGACGTAATGGCAGTTTTGCATCGCATAATAGTGAGTTTACTAAAGTTGACATGTTTGGAGATTCTATTATACAGGAATGGGCCAAGAAATAGAGCAAAACTACGAGCAAAAGCAGTATTACATGTTGGTTTAACAAAGACTCTGTTTCGTTTTCTTTCAGGCAACGTTGAAGACGGTGCTATCTTGTGTTGCTTGAGAATAATACTTTTAACAAAAAGTTGCCTAACTGTCAAAACATCAAATTCTTTATATAGAGTATTCGTTGGGTATCCAAAGTTTTTAAAGTTGGACACCTTAATCACCGCTCTTTGGGCCCTTTCAATTGAAATCATATGAGACTTTTTGGCACCACCCCAGGCTTCTATTCCATATAATAATATGGATTGACATAAAGCGAAGTAAACACTTTTAACAATAGCTGTATCGTCTATATGCCGGATGTTTTTAAAAATGTATATTAATTTCCTGATTCGTGAATATATAAAGTTGATGGTGCCAATTTAGGTTGTGATCAATATAGACGCCTAGGTATTTAACAACATCCGTTGCTTCAAGCGTAAAGCAGGAACATGGAGCTGAGTATGTATTTCGACAGGTATGAGCATTTACGCTAAATTTAGATGGTTGCATCGACTTTTTTATACTAAACGTCATATATTTAGTTTTACTCAGGTTAAGGGTTAAAGAGTTACTGTTCAACCAATCCATAACTTGAGTAAGCCCTTTTTCTGCAGTGTATTTCACATCATTCCAGGAGGGTCCATCAAATACAAGCACAGTGTCATCAGCAAACGTTACAATATCACCATTTAGAAGTGGGAGGCTACAAAGACCATTTATATAAATTAAAAATAGAGTAGGGCCGAGGACACTGCCTTGAGGAACTCCAAAAGTTAAGACTGTCTCCTCACTTTTGTGATCACCCACTTTTACAACCTGTGTCCTATTAGTGAGGTAATCTTTGAAAAGTTGGTGAGGGATTCCTCTTATGCCTAATCTTTCTAGCTTATCAAGGAGGATCGGGACAGAGACAGTATCGAATGCCTTAGCTAAGTCTAAAAATACACCTAGGCATTTAGACTTAGAATCAAGTTTATTAACTATATGCCCCACAACGTGATTAATAGCATCTGACGTATACATTTTATTACGAAATCCATGTTGGTTATCAGATAGTAATTTATAGGTTTCTAGAAAGTGAATTAAACGTTTATTTAAAACTTTTTCAATTATTTTAGCCACTATAGGAAGTAAGGATATGGGCCTGTAATTGGTGATACTGTCTCTGTCCCCGGTCTTGTGGATAGGTACAACAACAGACCTCTTAAGAGCTTTGAGGAAGACTCCCGTAGATAGGGCCAAGTTACAAATGTGGGTAATAGGTTTAGAGACTGAGTACACTGACTTTTTGAGAAATGCGGAAGAAATGCCATCCCATCCTGTAGAAGGACTGTTTTTTAGTGAATTAATAAGATTTATTATTTCGGTTTCATCAGTGGGTAGTAAGACCAGAGAGTTGACAGGATTATTCTGATAAGGGATTCGGTTTGGTGGGTTCGAAAGGTTATTTTGAACACTCAGACTAATACTAGATGCCAGGTCTTGTCCTATATTACTGAAATAGTGATTAATGAAGTTAACAGACTCTTGGGGAGTAGGTTTTATGTTAATGAGATCAATATTTTCACTATTCTGTTTCTTAATGTGACATATGTCTTTAATTATGTTCCATGTCTTTTTTAGGTCATTCTTGTGTTTATTAATCATATCACGCTCATACTTACGCTTTAGTTTGTTTAGTATGTTATTACAAGTATTTCTATACCTCTTATAAGAAACTTGGAGTACTTGATTATTGGGTTGTTTACGTAGTTTTAAGTGAAGCCTGTCTCTGAATTTCATGCAACGTAGTAATCCGACGGTTATCCATGGCTTGTTAACTTTTTTCCTGTTCGCGACCCTGATAGACACTGTATTTTTCTCAATAATATTAGTAACAATTGATAAGAATATGTTTGTCGAGAGGTTAGCATCATTACAATCAAGAACAGGCCCCCAGTCGATGTTTAAAATGTCTTGAAATGCAGCATTGTAATTTATTTGCCTTTTAGTTGTCATTGTCGAAGGTACGGGAATAGTGGTTGTTATGGCAGTATTAACACAAAAGTGGTCCGTTACACTGGTCTGACAAACCAAGCTAGTAACTGGGAGACGAGTTTTAATAAGTGAATGGTCCAGGCAATTGTTTAGCCGTGTTGGAAGATGGTGGCTAGGCAAAAGGCCATGCATGAATACCATGTCTAGTAGTTCAGAGCGTCTCTGGTCCAAAGAGTCAGGTTTCATGAGATACAGTGTGGTGACAGACGCACAGACAGACAGACAGACAGCGGAGTCTTAGTAATAGGGCCCCGTTTTACCTTTCGGGTACGGAACCCTAAAAATTAAGCATGTATTGTGAATCTAGATTGATACAAACGCTGAACCCCTTATATCACTGAAAAAAGGTTGACATATTAAGTCAAACAACTATAAATTAAAATAAAAAAAACTTGCGTATGAAATTATTGCATACTGCTTCAAGCAAAACCATAGGCATGGCGTCGTTCTGAATTGAGATTCCCTTGGCACCAGGCGCAGCGAGGCCTGTTAAATGTTTATTCGCGTAAAATATGAACGTTCCTCAATTCTGGTGCCAACTAGTCGACCGACTGATTCCATGAGCTGCAGTAGAACTGGAACAGAACCTTTTTGTATAATATAATTATGAAGCGTGCTCCAATTAAATTTAAAATGTGCCTAACCTTGAAGCCACAAAATCTATTCAAATAGAAAAAAAGAAGTCAGAAATCCATTGAAGTCACGCAAATTCCCATTTCTCATCTATAAAATGGTAAAAAAAATGAGAAATACAGACCAGAGGCTTTTATCTGAAATCTCAACACTCAGCATTCCTTGATGGCAATCGCGATGTCAACGCCAGATAAAAACAGAAGCTGCTAAAAGAAATGACGAAGTAAAGGTGGGGTTAAAGGCGAATAAAAAATGGATAGTAGTGAATTTTTTCAAGTATTTTCACTTATATTATTTTTTATGTTATAGGGGGCAAATGACTAGTCGGATCGCCTGATGATGGTAAGCAATTACCGTCGCCCATAAACACCTGCAACACCAGAGGAGTCGCAAGTGCGTTGCCGGCCTTAAACCTGATTGTTTAATTCAAAATTCGGTAAATAGTGTTTAGCATATCGGCTAGAGTAGTCATCATCATTCGCCTATATACTTCCCACTGCTGGGCACATGCCTCCTCTCACGGACAAGAGACAACAGGCAATTGTAGCGGGCTAGAGTAATCAATGTTGGTTAAATCAATACGGAGAAAGTAATATCCAAGTTAAATCAACGTGATAAATAAAATATTTCTATGTCTATGTCTATTGATAGGTTGGTTGTGTTTTGGGCGATTTGGACCATGTCCATAAAACATATAGTGCTGGCTGGGCGAATGACGATATCTATATAATTATCAAAAGGAGGAAACTCACAATCAGCGAAAGAGATAAGAATAGTCTATGGAATATAAAAGGCTTCGCAGTAACTGTCACAGATGTAAATCATATTGTACTTCAAAGGTGTGATATTTTAGACCCTTGAGATAGAATTATAATGGTGGCGTAAGAAGTTCCATGTAATAGGCATGTGACAAAGGTTGTGTATTTACCTACATATGCCGCTTTTATTTCTTTCTATTTTTAAAGATATTATTTTGCTAGTTCATTATTCAAAATAAAATAAAGTTTATTGTTCTGCCTGCTTATTTTATTTTACGTAACAATAAAGTTGACTAAAAAGCGCAATCAAAGTAATCAAACAATGCGGTTTTGCGGTGAACACCAAACATTCGGATGTTTCATTTTCAGAATGCTTTACCGGACAAGCTAATTTTGTGTTTGATAATTTCGAATAAGTAATAAAGTTTACAGACGTTTATTATTCGTTATTTTTTTACCGCCCTGGGTATTGTTCAAGCGCATTTGTGCCAGGAAATAAATTCCACGATTAAGACGATTTTAAACGAGATGTATTTCTCAACTGTATGCAGTTATACACCGAGGGCGTTAATAACCCGAAATATTTAAACCACGTATTTTTACGAATATTATACATACGAAAATTATATATACTAGAGGTTCAGGAGGTCTATTGCTAAAGAGCGATCTCGCACATGCCAAGTGGATATACACTAACCTTCTTATTCATAAAACTTAACAAACCTTTGGTAACTAAAATATTTTTAGTCCCATTTCTCACAAACACAAATGTTATAGATAATGACAAATGAATATTAGCTACAATTTAACTAAAATATGTTTAACGAACGGTTACGAATATTATAAGAGGGGTATAATCTCGTTCCATATAAGGTAATGGTTAACATCTTAATATCTTATATATATTCATATATTTAATGTCACCTGATGTATTATCATCAATTAAGATGAAAGTGTCATGTACTGTAACTAAAATTCTGTTTAATATCCTGGCTGGCCAACCAGGATTTTGAATTAATTAATTAATTAATATTTATGGACAACCTTACAAAAATTGACTCAGTACCAAACTAAGCATAGCTTGTAGTATGGGCAGATACTAAGCGACGATATAAATAGTTATATAGATAAATAGATACTTAAATAAATAGAAATCATCCAAGACTCAGGAACATATATTCGTGTTCATCAAACAAATAAATGCCCTGACCGGGACTCGAAACCGGGACGTCAAGCTTCGAAGGTTACTACCAACAGGGACCAACTTTGCTAAAGTGATCGTCAATTCGATAATTAATAGTTGGAATAAGGCCTCGTGATATCAGACCAATAAGAAAACGCCAAACGTTAGAGCCTAGAGTCTATTATTAAAGGCTAATTGTTTCATAGTCGAAAGGAAATGGCCGGGTCTCAATCAAGCCTCTGCCAAGGAGATAAAAACATTGCTTTATATGAGTTTCATGCGTGCTTATATAACCTTTTTTATCCGAAATGTATGTTACGAGTAAAGTTACTCAAAAGGGTTAGCTTATGTTTCATTTTGCGAACGGCCCAAAATAATATGGGGAAAAAAGAATGTTTGGAATTCTTCGGTCAAAGTAATTTGTGAAACCACAACCTTGTGTGATTTCTGTTTAGGAAATACACATATAAGCTGCGTTGTACCAACTCGTATATTATTTGACATAATTAATCTGGTTTATAAAAACATAGCGTTAGGACACCTGCAAATAACAATATTAAATTGTATAGGTAATTATGAAAAGTAAAATAGGCTACTGTTACATTTTAATTTTAACGTAAATCCAAATTTTTATGAGAGTATCAATTATATCTATAGGATTTATTACAATTAGAGCACAACACAAGACAAAATAAGAGTCAAACTCGTACAGTACTAGTGAGCACTGGAAACGGCTCATACTAATGTGACAGCTAAATGTGGCGTCACGATGTGGGAGCCCCATAATACCGTAAAAAAAAATTAATAAAAAAAAAATATCCATCTAAAGAGTTTTGTTAAATGAATAATTACAGAAACCGAAGAAATGAAGATATGCCTTGTTTTGATTGTATTCGTCGAAATGGCCGTAGTGCCAGTACCAAGCGGATAAAGAGGGCAATATCCTAGCTTGTTAATAGCTACTACGTCGCTTACACTGGTCTAGGGCGTGTAACTGAAGCTAAATCCACTTTGTACTTCATCTGAGTAAAGTAAATACCTATATAAGCATTACATATGTCATGCAATTAAGCAGTTTATTTACAAAAAAATCCTTAATACATTTAATTTTGTAAGCTAATGTACGATTGGAGTTGCTGCAATGCTAGTTCAACAACGTTTTCAATCGGCCAAACATTCGTTGAAATGAAAAAGAATTCACACTATCATCACATAGCTTTGAACGATTTTCGAAGCCAACAAACGATTGTGTATTCAAGTATTGGTTCAATGCCATGTACATTTTCTAGATCAGTGGTTGAGAAATTATTGCCAATTAAATACAGTTCATTAGTCTTAACACTGGCAATAACATTCTGAAGGGATTCCACGTGATTTGTTTTATAACCTCTTATTTAGTTGTTTACCTCGAGTAAAAATATATTAGTTGCAATAGGATCTCAAGAATATTCGATAGTGGATAGCATCGCTTGTACAATTAACCAAGAACACCTTAAGGTGTTGCTTGTAGGCGGCAATAATGGTTATAGGTGTTAAGGTGTACGTTGTCAAAGTCACCTTAGTGCTTTATACTAAGATTCATATTTAAATATCTTAAGGAAAATGAGTTGGCGTGTTGTCGACCGTACATGAAGAATGGTGTCTAAAGGTCAAAAGCGGCCGAACACTTTCTTGGCTGACTGTACAAACATTGGTGCAACACAGTTGGCTACCGGTGGATCCACCAAAGTGACCTTGTTGGCTTACAACCGTGCAGAATGTGATTAATGTGTGCCCCAGTGCTTGACGCTGAAGCAGAATCTTGACACCTTCAATCTTAATCCTATATATGATCGGCAGGGTCGGAATATTCGAATTAAAGGATCTAACAGGTGAAATTAAGTAGGTAAAATAATGTTACTAACATATTTAGATGGCTGAGTAAAAAAAATAAAGAGTGTTTCTTTCGCCAACAAACTGTGATGCAGTTTGACGAAGTTATAGTGTAAACGAATGTAAACTTTTTTTGTAAGAAATAAAAAAAAACATTAACTAAACAAAACGTAAACAACGCAACAGCGACTGACGCAGACTATGCATTTTAATTGTTCCTGCTTACCTACATTATAATATTATATTATGTACATCCCTATCCTATCTATGGGAAGCATCTCAAGCTACGTTATGCCTACAATATTCGCATAGTTACGTACATACCTACTCTGGTTTAATTTTCACGAAGCAGCAGCTTTGCTTCTGCCACAGACAACAACAGCTAAGATAGATGTAAGTTTTCAGAAGTCAATTCAGTGACATAATAATATTTCAAATAGTACGATTCTGCCTGAACTAGAGAACGAGGCGAGACCAACGATAAAATAATCTTGGTAAAATAAATTGTATTCAACTGTGTGGATCAAGTTGTACAAACCTAGATACCTATTAGTACCAGTATATAAGAAAGTATTAGAAGTTATTATGTTAGTTCATTTCATTTGACACTGATAAACATACTAATAAGCATCCACGAATTAGATGATAATAATGATGATATATAGCTTTACAGTATCAAAAGAGGTTTGTTACGAGTACATATATTGATCACTAAAAACGCTGTTGAAAAAGACAAGTAACAATAAAACAATTAGGTACCTATTTGAATTTGTAGTTTTCACCATGTGGTGCTAAATTAATCGAGTACAGTTAAATTTATTTAGGGGTACCTCTAAGGAGCTCGCCCGATTTTTGGAATGTGTAAGAACATAACATCTTTGATCGCGGGGCGGGCTGGAGCTTAGTGAAGCGCAAAATAATATTTATCAAAGCTAAAAAAGCCAAAATCTTGATTAAATCAATAAGGTTCCTATCTAACTTTAATTATAGGCACGCAAGTAATCACCAATCTACTAATGACCAATAAAAATCAATGCATAAAAATCTTGCAATTTTAAATAAATAATTTCTTAATATTCTCTTATAGACTACACCACCTAATAATTTATAATATATTTAGTTAAAACGCTATAATAAAACCCCGAAAATAGTAATTTCTACCCAATGCTCATCAAATGGTATTACAGCACTGCTCTGCGTTCGAGTAACCATTCCTTCTAATTATGCCTCTCACCTTTAATTAAATCGGTGTAGGCGGATAAATTCCCGTCTAACTTTGTACGTTTCAGCGGAGCGCGCCATGACGACTTGTGTTGCGGCTTGTATTGCATATGTTCTCTATGTTCAGACTGAGAATGGAATAGCATTAATGCTTAATCCGTTGATGAGATTAAAGTTAGATCTGATCCCACAATCTCTAAATCAAATTTTACGTCTAATCACTTAAGGGATTGACATTGGTCCAAATAATTTAAGGCTATTTTAGTTAAGAGCCGAAGTTCTGTAGCTTTTGATCAGTTTGATTTCATTTGATGATATAATGGATATCGTATTGGATTAAAATCAACGTCTTTTAACATTCCTAAGAACGTAATCTTTTAATCGCTTTGAATGCAAATAAATGAACAGTATATTTTAGTTATTCTGATAAAATGATGACCATATTAAAGGGCTACATTTTGTGAAAGATGAATTAGTACCTTTTTTCGTAACTTTTAATATATAAAGTCAGCATCATAATTAATATGAATACATTCTAGAACTTTATTATTAAGAGATATGGTCGAAAAGTGTATTTTGTATGTATGATGTTGTATCTATGATGCTGCCTGTACGACATTCGCTATCGGAGTAAAGAATTCTGCAGGCTCGAATCCGCATACTCAGGCCTAAAAACTCGACCCCTCAGTTGGCAAACTGGACAAGATAAACAAAAATGGGGACAGCAAGCGATGGCTTCATAAAACGTGTTTCCCGGATACTGAATTAATATGCACCCTACGCAACTTGTCAGGTTGACATAAACCTTGTACATATATTGTGTAAAAAACAGCAGTTCTACTGACGACAGTATCATAGTAGAATTTCTACCTTTAACCAATAATGTTTGGGCGTTTTCCAATCAACAGTGTGTCATTTAATTATTTTCAGGAATTTTGAAATCTTGCGTTTTCGTAGAAGCGACACTTAATTTCCTGTAATCTATTTTTATTTCTAAGTTCGTTGGAATATTCTCTACTGACATAATATTACACGAACGGAAATGGCCCCCATGAACAAACTGGCAAAAAGTGTCAACTTCCTACTCCTTGATCTGTTTCAAGTATATTCCTTTGAGGTTTTTAGGATTCCGTACCCAAAGGGTAAAACTGGACCCTATTACTAAAACTCCGCTGTCCCTCCGTCAGTCACCAGGCTGTATCTCATGAACCGTGATAGTTAGGCAGTTGAAATTTTCACAGATGATGTATTTCTGTAGCTGCTATAGCAACAAATAATAAAAAAAGAGTAAACAATTATTTAAGGCCATACAACAAATGTGATTATTTTGTCAGTTTTATACTTAGTACTTAGGAATAGGGCCCACGGGCCTGGTGGTTTGTAATGAAATGAAAAGATGTTGGATTTCGGGAACGTGGAAAAGGCTCATGTAAAGTAAGTGTCAGGGTAGCCCTGCAAATATTTTAACATTTTTAACAAGATTATGAAGCAGATTCACCTACTGGAGTTTTCTCCTGTCCGCATTCTCCCTAAACTAATTAAGTTGCGGGCAGACCCTTTTAAAGCTCATTAAAATGAAATGTTTGTAGCCAACAACGAGCATTATTTGAAACATGTAAGTTACCATGAAGTACGCAAAGACCGCTGAGAAACTAGCCGTAATTCAAAAATTCTTGAATAATTTACTAATATAAATACTTAACTTTGATCCTCGAGGCTCAAAAGTCTTCCACGTAATAATATTTAGTTAAGTTGACTAAGCGAAAATAAACAACTAGTCGGGTATTTCGTATTCTAGTAATGTATACAAAACATTACTCTCGGCTAAATTTAACAGACTTGAACATTGTTCTTTTCACAAAGTAAGAATTCAGATAACCTATGGAACAATACAATCTATCTCATTAGATCCATTCAGTAGATCCACTCTGTTTAGGAATTTATTTATAACAAGATCCATAAATCTACAGATATGAAGAATAAAAATTCCAAGTTCTTCATAAGTTAACAAGTCATAAAAATATATACTATTTCTTGGTAAGACTGGAAATATACAATTTTATTGTCCTGAAATAACAAAAGAAACTTCTCACTCCAATATTTAAAATCTTACATTTACAGACGATTTCACAGATTAATAAAAAAGCTAATATTCTATTGAAATTCGCAGGTTGGAATACTTTCACCATGAATCAATGAAATCATCTTTTGGAGCAATAAAGTTATAATCACATATGTATTAGAAATTATGTAAAAAAAATAAGTTTATTTAATTCGAATACAATGAATAATAAAAACACGAATACACTAAACCAAAGATAAAAACACACTAACAAATAAAAACCGGCCAAGTGCGTGTCGGACCACGCACAATGAAGGGTTCCGTACCGATACCTACTAGTCCACATTTAAAATCACTATCCAATACATTGAATCTAAAAAAGTCGTATCTTCATAGGGAACTCACGGCACTTACGACCTTTTGTTTGGGCAAGACAGTTTTTAAGCGAAAACACAAAACCGTAAAACCTCTATTGTTCAAACCAAAAATCGTTGAAAGTGTTTACTAACGCACACCACCTCAATTTTTTCCAGAATTTTAAACTTTATAGTTTGTAAATTAGAGGGGGGTGGGACACACTTTCTATGACTTTGACAGCTAATATCTCACCAACGGTTGACTTAAATGGACAAGTTTTCATTAAAAACCTCCATATCATTTTTAAAGGCCTATCTATCGATACCCCACACGACTATGTGCGTTGAAAATTTTTTTTTTCATCCACCGGTTACATGTATGGAGTGCCCCCCCTAATTTAATATTTTTTTGTAATTTCGCATCACTTTTATGTAGCGGTTCATAGAATACACCTTCCTACCAAATTTCATAAATGTAGTGCTTATAGTCTCCGAGTAAATCGGCTGTGACATACGGACGGACGGACGGACGGACATGACGAATAAAACATGGGCTCTAGTTCATATTAGAAACTGATTTATAATTAACAAAGCCAAACTAATAAGTTTTAACTTACTTACGTATAGCTTTTTTTGACTTGAATTCGGTATAAATAAATATAATTTTTGAATATATGACTTCTTAATCATTTTTTATACCGTAATATTAATAATTAATGTATTTATTTATTGTTATAATAAAGAACTTTCTAGAGAACTTTAGTATTGGTAAACGGGATTTAATTGCGTGTAACTGAAGTTTGTCATTTCTAGACAACTTTACGTCAAATGATAAATAGATTTTTATCTGGTAGAATATTTAAAATGATTTTATTTTAACACATTAGATTTAATTTCTTACATTTAGGCGAAATCGTGTAGGTCTACTACGCGGGCTATTAGGCAAACATATAACTGCTCACATCTTTAAATGTAAACTCCTAATCAACATCCAATATTTGTATTTGAGTGACTTTTGCTGGCACCGCCTAATGCCCCGTTGATATATAAATCACATTTACCGAAGTAAAGGAATATCATGGACATTGATACACTGGAAATTGTAGACAAAAAACCGACTGTTGTTCAATACACATCATTATATGTATATATATATACTCGTAATAAGCTGCCATAATACAACTCAGAACTTCTAATAGTCAAGTGGCCCACTAACTTAACAAACCTAAACTAATCTCAATAAGATCTTATAGTTTTGCCCTTGGGTTAGAGGCAGTCGCTTCTCTAGATACCTACGCCAAATCTTGGGGTTAGGTAGAGGACCCCGGACATTCTTTAGGATGCCACTGTATCTGCTGGGAGATAACGATGATGATGGTGATGATGTTGAACTCAATAAAAGCCAGCATGGATTGCTAATGAGTCTTGTAATTATGAAATATTCACCTATTTGCCTATTTCTGTAAAAGTAACGACAAAAGTATACAACTTGGCAGTGACAGGGAATGGAATCAAACTCGGTAAAAAGTAGTTAGGGTATTTGCCAAAGTTTTGCAATCATATTGCATACTCAAATTATTTTGAGTCCTGGTTCGCTGTGAGCTATGCTACCTATTGAATCTCATATATTCACCTTGTAGCTGGACAGAATTAGTGCTCTTTACAGATGTCAATAAAGGCGATATTTAATTGCATTAGTAAGGAAATGGCGCCTTAGTAACAATGCCAAAAGATACCTTCTTGCCTGAGACTGACACAATTACTTATGCAGCTTCAGTCGTCAAGGTTAAGATAAACATCCCAGTGCTTGACAATAACCCAGTCCCAGTCCTTAAACTTTAAATCTAATGTCATAATAATTTAGGCGTCAACCATTGAGGTGTTTACCTTACATCAGTATTAAATCACTAAAAATTTCATCAAAAAATCATGAAGGTACGAAATTTTCGGAAAATGTAGGAAAAAAAGAAATAAATCTACTTTGTTTGTCGGGGAAAATAATCGCCACGGAGACGCTTCTAATGTCCCATTATTGTATTTCGATACGAGAATGGTAAGATCGTCCTCATTTCTGATACTGATACATTAAGTACACGAAACTTATATCCAAAATAAATAACATCTATCTCTAGTATCAGATATCGACAGTATCGACACCTACTCATACTTATCGTTTTCACATCAAAGAGTGTACGAACATAACGAAGGCAATGAGCAAACGAAGCAGGTGAACGGAACGAATTCGACAAGGTTCGCGTGGAACGCTCCCAATGAGGAAATTTGTATTTTAATATAGGGAGCCGTTAGAAGTGAGGGTGTAGCACGAGTGTTAGCGATAGGATATCATTATACAAAAACTTTCAGATAAGCTGACATATTTTATTGAGACTTTCCGTACTACATTTCCCCCCGGAACTTAAATGAGTAGAAGTCTTATTGTACTTGGGTTAAAACGCTACATCGTCAAAATGTACAATTGTCAAAACGTTTATTAATTAGAATTTGTAATAAAGAACAGATGGTAAATTAAGTACATGACAAAAACCGCATAGGGCAAAACGTGTCTATGCCATAAATGAGAGCTTCGGCTCCGTGTTATTTAATATAATACTGTCACTATCCCTAAACTATGCGACGACATTAGTAAGCTTACGACAAACAACAAAATACCACATACCTACCTACTGAAGTCAGAAAGTCTCCTAACCCTACTCTGTAGTATCGAACGCGATGGACAAAGCCGATGATACAATTCACACAGTAATTACCACAATCCTCAAACATAAGGGAACAATCAGAGAGAGATGACTGACAGAGAGATACGAGATGGTAAAACGAAACCCAGAATACAAAAACGTTTGTTCATGCAGTAATATACCACACACACACTTTATAACAATAGCCACTATTGATAATATATAACTAGTTTAGTTAGTCCTCACAAATTACATTACCTATTAGTTATAAGTTATAACACAAGGGGACGACCCAAAGTACAGCGATCAATCAAATATATCTGCCATCTTTAACCCTGGGCCTACCTTTGCCGGGTTGCCAAGTCATCTGTCAAATCACCTCTCGTTAAAACTATCGTTAATGCGTTGCTAACGTGACTTTGGTTCCGGCTAAATAACAATAGGAAATGTTTTTTTTAATGCATGAGGGGGGTAATTCCTAAGTATATATATACCTAGATAATTGTATATTTTACTGCTTCAAGAAATCTCAATTTTTATTTTGTTATGGAGCCAATCTATGTGAGAATTTACTTGCAAGATAAAAATAAAATGTAAAGTTACAGATAGAAGAAGAAACAGAGTTAAGCCTAAAGAAAAAAAAAACGCCCAACACACTTACGTAATCTAACCAACCTTGCAACTTTTGAGATGGCAAAAACAAATAATGAATATGGTCAAAGAGTTTGGAAGTGTATGCTACCGCGCATCTTGAATAGATTTTCAGAAGAATTAATTAACTTAATTGGGAGTCGAACAAGAGAGCAAGCCAGAAATATCATTAAAAGATACATGTTTAAAATTAGAGGGTAAACTACAAATTAATTAAGACAAAAAAATCTGAGCACTGTTTGTACACCTACTTATTTACAACACAACCATTACTATGAATTTATTGTTATAAACAATAACAGACTCCTTAACACAAAAATCTTTTTAATTTAAGATTAGTTTGTTAAGAATGAAATGTAATTAAATATATTTTTTCACTGAAATAAACAGTTCAAATTTTAAATATTTTTTTTTTTTAGATAAAGTAGACTAATAAATTTAATCCATTTCAAGTTTTTATTCAAACTATTCATAATTCCTTTTTAAAATTTCTTCGCTTATTTCTATTTTATTGTCATGCCTACCAAACCTAAAGTTGAGTTTTTGGTAATACTCACAGTTTAAGCAAGATGTATTTTAAGTGTGTAAGCCTGATAATAGTAAAGTTTAACTTGTTGTCATTATTTTTATTTCTGCTTTCAAAACTCGGAAACAGTACTTGGCTTTCATTCAAGGTTTTTTATGACACCAGAAACATAGCTGGTCCAAATTTGTAAGGAAAACTGTAGTGTACATATACACGGCCAGCCAGTAAATCCCATTTGGATGGTTCTATGCCAACTTTTAATTGAATTTATTACTCCCGAAATAGTAGTAAATTATAATTACAAAAGACTTAACTAAGACATAAAGGTGAGTTTTTACGAGTGTTTGTAAGTTTTACTATACTCTTTTTGACTAATACAAAGGCATCTACTGGTTAAGGGAAAAAGTTACATATAAATTAGATATTTGTGTGATATTGCATTCATTAACTTCACAGTTCTTTCTAATCCTAGTGCGTGTTTGTTCTGCTTCTTGTTTAATAAGACTTTCATTAAATTCTCCGACTCAATAACGTTCTTATAATTAAGTTAACGACTTTTCAATTGTTTAACATCATTGGGAACTTCTCTTCAGAGCATTTATAAGTCGATCCATTTCAAGAATGAATTACTTTTTTTATCAAGCATGTTTGTTTAGTTTTAATTTCATGTATATTGCATATTGATAGGTTAATGTTTCAAGAAAAACGATTCGAAATTTAAAATGTCTGTTAATTGTGTCATCATCATCATCATCAGCAGCAGTAACATCATACGTTCCACTGCTGAGTGTTACTCTCATAGCTATCAGAGTATTATTATACTAAGCTTTTTAAAGCTGTATTATTGTACCTTGAACCAAACCTTTACGCCCTTGAAATTGAAGTCGCAATTCGTCTGTTTTCCACCGCTAATGAGTTGGTCAGGACGAGTCACATTAGTGACTGTTTTCATTGGGGATAGTCACGTATACAGTTGTTCACATTTATTATTTCTTCATCATCATCATCATCATCATTTCAGCCGAAAGACGTCCACTGCTGAACATAGGCCTCCCCCAAGGCTCGCCATTTAGACCGGTCCTGTGCCGTTTGTTTCCACCGGATTCCCGCGGCCTTCACCAGGTCATCACTCCACCTTGTCGGAGGCCTACCGACAGCTCGTCTTCCGGTGCGTGGACGCCACTCAAGCAGTTTCTGGCCCTATCGACCGTCAGTCCTGCGAGCAATGTGCCCTGCCCACTGCCACTTTAGTCTCGCAATTTTGAAGGCTATGTCGGTGACCCCAGTTCTGCTACGGATAGCTTCATTCCTAATTCTATCACGCAGAGAAACCCCGAGCATAGCTCTTTCCATTGCTCTTTGGGTGACCTTGAGCTTTCTTATGAGGCCCATCGTTAGCGCCCATGTCTCGGATCCATATGTCATCACTGGCAACACACACTGGTCAAAGACTTTTGACTTGAGGCACTGCGGTAAACTGGACGAGAATACACTGCGAAGCTTCCCGAACGCTGCCCAGCCGAGTCGGATTCGACGAGTGATCTCTTTCTCGAAGTTGGACTTACCTAACTGGACTGTTTGTCCCAGGTATACGTACTCGTCAACAACTTCGAGCGCCGAGCCGCCGATTATTACGGGAGTTGGTACGACATGGGCATTAGACATGACCTTCGTCTTGTCCATGTTCATTTTCAGACCAACTCGATCGGAAACTCTGCTGAGATCAACGAGCATTGTACTGAGGTCCTCCATGGTCTCAGCCATGACTACAATGTCGTCAGCAAATCGAAGGTGAGTGATGTACTCGCCATTTACGTTGATGCCTCGTCCTTCCCAGTCCAGAAATTTGAAAGCATCCTCCAGTTATTATTTCTTATACAAACCGATTAGTGTGACACTTGTTTTGCTCAATTTAAAATTTAAACAGGTTTTTGTGTAGGTATAGTGTCGTATACACACAATGCAAACGTTCCCAATGAGTATTTTCTAGGTTTGACAAGTAAAAAATCTTTGGAGCAATAATTTGAGAACATTAAGGGTCTTAAATGTAAGTAATTACGAGTATATCAGGAAACGTACAAGTTAAAAAGAAAATTTTGTCAGAAATACCGACGATAATTAAAAAAAAATTAATACCTCTCTAGAACTTAATGCTTGTCTCTTTACTTTCGTCATTGAGTAATTGCAAATAAATTTGCGACGATTAATTATCTAGTTAAACTACCTATTTAAACGGAACACAGCCTATAATTTTCTACATATTTTAGTTATTTATTGATTTTGTCTTTTCAAAACTTTTGCGATATTCAACCCAAGTAGTATTTTGCCTTTTGCACCATGTACACCATTTTTACCATTATTCACCCCACACACAAGTACATATAAGCGCAAAACGTCTACTTAATGGAATCTAAGTTAATTCCTGTCTAGCAAGCAGGGGATTGCAAGTTTAATCTCGCGGGAAGATTAATTGTTTGTTAAGAAGCAAGCTCTTAGAAAGTTAAAGAAATCCAGGCCCCGATACTGACGCGTTGTTGTTGTATTTTAAGACAAAAAAGACAATTGACGGTATCTTAGGCACCTAATAATCAGAAAATTCGTATGCTTTAATACCTACACCTCGGCCTAAGTACCTACCCCGCATTGTTGTTCAGTATCAGTTCAGTTCAGTGGCGGGTTCAATTTAATTTTACTAATTTTCCTGGGATTATAGATATTACTCACATATAGTAGATAATTATTTACTATCACTAATATTTGTCCAATATTGGTATTATGGAAACAGAAACGTAGGTATTGTGTTATAGTTCACTGATTTCGACGTATTTGTGGAATTTGTAATATCATTAAGTACTTCATCGTAAAACAATTCAATCACGGGAATCCATATAAATCACTCACACCCATTTCATTCACTATAGCAGTCGGTACTGGGTACCACAATTGGATATCATTCATTCGGTATTAAATGTATACAACCTGCAGGCTGTATGCGTCTGGCTCTATCTTTGTTTATACATACTACTATTTTTATTATCCATCAAAAGCGTAGTTGTATTGTAGTACATTGTAAACCTTGCCTTGTTTTTAAGCTCGTATTTCAAATATGAAAATGAGTGCTATTATGAATTCAAGGCGCGTATTAACAACGTAATTACATCACTTTGCGATATTACGGCATTACATAATTTACTAATTCGTAAATTCGACGATTTGTAGACCCAGCTAGATTACTGAAGTTCCAGTAAGATAACAAAATATTAATGATAAGCTGTTTTCACATTTGTAGTTAGTTTTGTATTCCAAGCACAAGATATTTTAAGGTCTATTCCAGGCGGCATAATTGATGAAAAAGTGAAAACAAAATGAATAATAGTAACATTACAATATATAAAAACCCTGTGTCCTGAGCTAGGAAACTCGTGTTGCAGGTCCCACTTTTGTCGTTCCAATTACTTAACCCACGTAATCTACCCAAGTGTACAGAAATATCAAGATACACTTTATACTTATAGATATGCCTTAGTTTTATATGTCTAAATTGTGTGTTTGTGTGTGTATGTTCATGTGAGTGTGTTTACACGCGTGTGACACAAAGTATGAGGGATGTAAAATTATATAACATCATAAAGTATAAACATATATCTCCTGTGAGTGGAAATATACCAAGTTACATGTACGAAATTAAATTTGCTTATACACGAATCACGTTTGATTAGATACGTTTGTATACAAACTTTATCACGTAGCGTGCGGGTAATTGGATTTTAATCCTTAATGCATATCAATAAGATCACAAATTGCTTTATCGTTGTTTTGCATTTGAATTAGATAATACATTTGGTGACACTAACAGCTCGTACCGCTGGGTGTTTAAAAAAAAATCTGCACGTAAAACATATTTATCCTTACATGTCCTATCATGTCTATAAACTTGACGTCAAAGATTTAACAAAATATTTATAAAAATGATCTTTTTCAGTGATAACTTGGTTGATTACAATACTCTGTAAATGTAAAACAACATATTAAGTGATGATTATTGTGTAATCCTAGAGAACAGTGTGATAATGCCTTCGAATGTTTATTTACATGTTAGGACACGTAAAAATAAATAGACTAGTATAATTTGATATTTAAAAGTGAATTTTCGGCAAAGAAAGAAAGGTGAGTAAACCGGACTAATCTCAACAAGGTACAATTGGGATTGATCTGGGTTGGAAGGTCAGATAACAGTCACTTTGGTGAAACTAGTACCTACGTCATATCTTGTCATATCTTGGGATTAGTTAGCATAGCGAACCCCATGCCCCTCTTAGATACATCCGGGAAAACGCTACGAATACGATAAAAAGGCAGCAGCAAATGTTTTAAGCCAAATCAATGTTGAAAGTTTTTTATTACATGTTTCTTAAAGCCGGGTCAAGACGAGTGTAACGTGTAATGTAATATTACGTGTAATTTAGCATATCAGTGTGGACTGCACACGAACTTCCTTTATGTTCACGATGTAATCCGATAGCCGACGGATTGGGCGCGAGCGTTAAAAGTAATGTTCGTAGAGTCGTCCACGAGCAGAATTCGTGTTAGGTACATTACAGTATAAATTAAATGTAATTTCCCCACGTCTAGCACATTATTATGTGTTGGACGGTTGTAACACATAATGATGATGAATGAACACCCGTCTCAACCCAGCTTATGAATAACATAGTTTTATAAATTGTGGGAGAAAACGGTGTTGTCGCCACTTACGCTTGATTGTCGGTTTACCGAGCTAGCTTAACGAGGGGATGGTTATGGTCGTAATACTCACATATTATGTGAGTGATAATAATTTAATTTACTAAAAGTATAAGACTGGAAAATATCTCTGGAGATGACGTCTCATTTTTCATCATCATTCTGGCATTATCCACGTACAGTTGCATCTTGAAGGATGGCCGGGGTCCGCTACCTAATCCCAAGACACAAACGCCAAAGCGTAGGCACTAATTTTTACGGAAGCAACTGCCATCTGAGCTTCATCCCAAGGGGGAAACTAGACCTTGGAATTAGGCTTATCATGTGAGTGGGCAACTTGACTGTTAGTGAAGTTCACATGCCGCCCGAAAGCCTCTAACTTGACTAACTACCATTGCCATAGATAGCAGCCGGAATAAATGGCTTAACGTGCTTTTCAAACCACAGTAGCACTTAGTAAACACTCAACGATGATGCCTCATTTTTAAAAAAGTAATTCTAATGTATAAATAGGACCTATACATGAGGTGAAGTGAATAATCCGAAGTGAACAATTGAAAACACAAACTGACTCTAAACGTCATCACTAATTTTAAAAGAAACTATAATATATAAGCAAAACTAACATAAAAAAAGCCACACAGGTAGATGCAACAACTAAAAAGAAACTTAAAACAGATTTTGATCGCAAAAAAATATTAGCGAAATTAACAGTGTGCATAGCGCAAAATATTCTACCAGGCCACGGATGTAAAGGTAAACTAGCTTTTGCACGTAACTTCATCTGCGTAGAAATCGTTCATCGCGATAGAATTTTAATGCATTTTTTTTATATCAGACGCTTACCTAGTTATCGCTTTTTGATACAAAATTCCATCCCTTTAAGAAATGATTTCCGGTATAAAAAGTAGCCTATGTCCTTCCCCGGGACCTAAACTATCTTCATACCAGATTTCATCTAAGTCGGTAAAGCGGTTTAAGCGTGAAGAGGTAACAGACAGGCAGAAAGACAGATACACAAACACACACAGACACAGACAGAGACAGATAGGCAAACAGACACAAGTTCGAATTTTTAATATTAAGTTTTTTTTTAACCTGACTGTAGCTTTATAAGCCGGGCTCAATAAAGCGATAGAAGTGAGCTGGTAGAGAGTAGACTGGGGAAAATCCAGGGGAAACCTCCGACGCGACCACGCGGACGGTTTAATATGAAGCATGGATTACTTAAGTATAACACTGACATATGCTCTTATTCCAGGGAATATTCTACTTTAACACTAATTAAATAGTTTCTATTACATACACACTGTCTAAAAATATGCTTGTAATAGAAACTCTATTATATTAGTGTTAAAGTAGAATATCGAATAAAATGAGAGCATATATCAGTGTCACACTCAAAATAATCATATTGCACCTACACTTGATGAACGCGGACCGCATATTTTTTTTTTAGATCTGACCCACGGTATTCGCTAACGCGGCTGGCTAAATTGGGGCGACAATTCATTAATATTTGCAATCATTTTCGCCAGACTTATCTGACCCCGGAGGCTCATTTACAGTATCGCGTCGGAATTAACTCAATTTCCCACTTGTTTTGAGATTGTATATAAGGTAAAAGGTCCCAATTTTTAGTGAGGTGTGCAGTGAGACCGGACTGAGAACGAACAGGGACAAGTGCAAATTTTTGACAAACGGAAAATAAGTGCCTATCAAACTTGAAGGCTACCCGACTGAATATGTCGAAGAGTTTGTCTACCTAGGACGACCGATTTATTTTTGAACCTGACTGTGGCTTACGCACATTGGCCGGGCTCAATAAAGCGATAGGAGTGAGTGGTTGGAGAGTGGCTACGGGAAACCTCCGACAAGACCAAGCGGGCAGTTTAAACAATGGAATACTCTAAGAGTTTACGCTCCAGCGAGGTTGGTTGAGCGGCTTCAAACAAATATGAGGGCGACTGAGACCCTTTAGCGACAACTGGGGCAAGGAGGTAAAACACCGAATAAGTAAAGTGTAGAAGAAATATTGGGCACAAAAATTATAATGAAATCTGATCTATCTATACTACTATATAAAACCATGACTTTCAACATAGCTGTTTTGCCCACTCTAACGTATGGGGCATAGACTTGGAGCCTCACTGAGAAGCAAGCAAACCAGCCCAGAGTATGCCAGAGAGCAATGGATAGATAAATGCTAGAAATAACTAAAATAAAGACAGAATTCCAAACGCAACCATAAGAGAAAAACCGGTCAAGTGCGAGTCGGACTCGCGCACCGAGGGTTCCGCATACAGATGTGTGCCGGTTCCAATACTATTCAATCAGGAAAATTCAACAACATGGTGTGGAAATTGGACGCCATGGGTACAGCTCCATCTATCGGCGACTTTTGTTAGAAATTTGAGCGACTGAATAACTGTGTATGTATGGTAGTTTTTCAAGGATAATTCTTTATCACATAAACTGATTTCATGTTTATTTTCTTTATTTGAAAGAAGCTACTTTCAGCATAATCTCGTAGGAATTTATACGACATAAATACATGCAAAGGTGATCAAATTACAAACTTAGTATAGAAATATTTTTGACGATAAAAAAAAAGAAAAACTAGATAGAGCTACAGTTATATTTTTCCTGTATAACATACATTGATATCCATGTTATGTAATAATTTTATATTTTTTCCTTGGTAAACTTCGGAGATAAGGGGGGGAAGGTATTTTTTTTACATTTTCCCTCATAAAACAAAAATGACTCAACGTAAAAAAAAATTGTTTCAGAATATGCAACCCAAGCCCTTTCATATGACACCCCACTCGACATGTTAACTAGACTTTCAAATTTTGAACCATCTATTATCTGGCATTTTTCACAGAAAATAAAAAAAAATATTAAAAAATCTCATGTTCTATATATGTAGGTAAGCCTTCTTTATAACTATTCCAAATTTCAAATTGATGGCATAAGTAGTTCTTGAGATATTTAGCGATGTAGCAGACATACAGACAAAGTGAAACCATAAGGGTTCCTTCTTTACCATTTCTCAGATTAGCTCAAGATAGAGGGCTATGGGAAAAGTTGAGGGAGGCCTTTTACGCTTAACGCGTCTTGCATAAGTAAAAGTATATATATATATAATATATCTCTAAAATAAAATTATTATTATCATATAAATAATAACAAAGACAACTGACATAAATAAAAAATATTAATACATTAATGAATAAATACTTATACATATGAAAAATTAAATTACTGCATTCATAAATATAATTAATTCCATATGTTGTTTTTTGTGATTACGCATGAATAAAGGATATTTCTAAAGGTCCCAATTTTTAACATCCTAATTCCAGTAATTGACATCCTGTTTGTCATCTTTGTCGTTCTGAATTAAGATTGAAGGTACCATAATATTGAATCTGTGTCCGACTCTGATGCTTATCTAAGAAATAATTTTCTTTCTGTTATCTAATTTGACAAAAGATAGCGCTTTAAATGTTATTATTAGATTTTTATTTAAAAATTGGATTTCAATATTTTGCCTATACACACTTTAAGAGATGTATAGACCAGGTCAACGAAGACTCATCCTCAAGCAAGTTTCACCAAGCGATGGCTATTACAATGAATCGAGACGGATAGTTAGAGACAAGTCATCAGGGCTGTGAAATCCAGAAGTGATCGCGATCTTCAGGAATAGGGAATAAAGAGAGTCATAAGTTTTGCCTATCGTTATGTATTATAATGTGTATGTGTTTATTAAGTACCACTACTTATTTTCCAATTTAATTTGTTGTAAAAATATTCTTAGCGTGTGTGATTCGTGTTTATAACTTTTTGTGTTCACAGGTATTGTGTAAGGAAACATCTAATAGGTATAGAAGTTTCTGTTTAATGTCCTTATAAAATAAATTATTATTTCAAGTGACCCTAAACTAAGCATTGAGATTTTAAATAGTGAACCAATATGTACTAAACTACTTTGGTTCCAAATGTATGATGAAATAATTTTTATAAAATATAAAATAAAAATTCTGTGACCCCATGGACGTCACTCGTACTCGCACTCTTTTTATATTCACGTGTAACGCTGTCTAACGTGTAATCGCAGTGCCACGTGTAATCACAGTGCCATTCATTAATATTCCCAATCATTTTCGCACGACGTATCTCACCCCGGGGACTCATTACGTCATTACGGTATCAGGGGCGTCGGATTTAGTCAAATTCCCGCCTTTTTTATTACAACCTTTTCATTATTCAGCGTTTGTCCCCAATTTTCAGGGTTCCGTTTCACTTTGTCGGTCTGTCTGTCTGTCACATCGCTAAATATGCTATAGATTTGAAATTTGAAATAGTTATAAAGAAGGGTAACCCAGAAGCATAGAACATGGAGTTACTTTTTTTTCTATTTTCAGTGAAAAATGACAGAAAAGGTGGTTCAAAATTTCAATGTGAATATGTCAAATGGGGTGTCATATGAAAGGGCCTGTGTTACACATTCTGAATCAATTTAAAAGTTTTGTTACGTCTAGTCATTTTCGATTTATCAGGGAAAATGTAAACAAAACTACCTGCCAACATTTTTTGATTATTGGGACGCGTAATGTATAAACGGAAATATAATTTATCCCGAAAAAAGACACGTAACATTAAAATACAATTACATTTTCCTAGGCATAGAAAAGGATTTAAATTTCCATTTGCACACCTTAATTTGTATGTATCCGTTTATAGGATTCCGGGAGCCGTTTTAATCTTGCTTTCAGTCCTTTATCGATAATTCTCTAAGCGAAGGTCTTTTCAAACCAATACAGACATGGGATTTCTTTCATCTTAGAAAGTGTTTGAGTTTCAGTGATAAGAATAAACATGTCTTCTACCTACCTCAATGCCCACGCCACTTTACTTACCGCTATAGTATAAAGGAACGTTACAATTTATTACGGTTGGTATAAAGGACATTGGTTTTGGTTATTGACTTTATTCTGATTCTAGGTAGTCAACTTTTCCTTTAAAACAGTAACCAGTCAAGGCTCCTAAATGAGTTAAACTTAATTCAGAATTTTGCAAATGCATTCGCAATTGAAGAGGAGTAGTAGGTCGGTCATTCTACTTTTTCATGACCAGTATTCTATTACAATAGAAAATCTATTATATGTATTGAATTAATGTACAAAAGAAGGATTTCGAAATACTACCTGAACCTAATAAAGGGAATGTATAGATAAAAATATTAACATATTGCTGTAAAAGGTTAGTAACACAGTGGTAAAAACCTTTTTTTTCATAGAAATGGTGAGACATCCTAGAACCACTGAGTTACTCGATTTATGGATATTAGCTGTGGTTCGTTAATTACCAAAACTATCGGAAGTGATACTGCAATTAAACCTCTTTATAAATTACAATAAAAAATATGAAGTGAGGTCCAAGTATTCCAAAATCTGCATTAAAAAAAGTCTGAAAATTATGTACATGAAAAAGTAGAATGGCCCAGGTAACGCCAAATGGTATTTTTTTAAACGCCAAGGCTGTAATAAATTCTGTAATAAATATGTTGAAGTTAAATAAAGAAATCTTGAAATAACGCCGTCTTCTACTTCTGGGTCATACGCGGATTTAGGTTCGCATAAATCGCATTGTGGACATACCAAAAGTTAAGGGCTACAAAGCTTAATTTTGGATTGGACCAGTAACCCGCATAAACAGTGTCTCCGTATCTATAAATCCCTGTAAGGAAAACATAAGCTAACGTGCACATAAGCCATTAACTATTGACCACAGGAGGGACTTTTGTTTTTTCAACTAAGTATGACCCTTCTAAGCCATAAGTGATATGTTCACGGTCCTTTCAAAAACGGATTGGTAATTAATTTATCTACAATCAGTATCCGACAAGTTAGTTCGAAGCGAGCTATAAACGTGTGGAGGAAAAATACTCCAGTAAAAGACGTTTCTTTTCCGTTGTGTATTCATTCTGCAAAAAATACGAAGAACAGTCGCAGCACCTATATGAAAAAACACTAGACCAGCGTTAATTTTTTAAATCGATTTACCTTACACTCATTGAATCTCATATTATTACTAAAATATTTTAATATTCATGAAAGAAACATTCATTAGAATAAGTTCTTTGAATTAACATTTACAAAAGATTTATTACAAAGGTATTTCCGATTCGTTTCGTTCCTTTAAAGAGGTGACTAGGGATCCAAATGCCTAATAATTATGTTTAAACGTTTCGAAATTCCACATTGTTTGAGGATCCTCCATTGTTTGATGAGGAGGAGGATGATGGAGTTCAGAATTAATTTCCATTTTGTAGAAAATTAGATTTTAAATTAAATGTCATTAAAAATTGTGACGATATTGAAAGGTAGATTTTATGAGTTAAAGAGGTTGAATTTGCTTTCGGGAAAGTAAGTTTAAGAGTTTAAGTAAATAATAAGAATGTTGTGTGTTTTGTTTTAGTCGGTAGGCCGCGTTTTTGGATAAGTGGAGACTGGCAGTGCAGCGGGCATTATTTGAAACGAGAAATGAGATATGCTAGTGATTAAATCTGAAAAAAATAAATGTTGAATATTTTATAAAACATTAAGAAAGAAAGAAAAATACGAAGGCTCTGAAATGTGGCAGAGATTAACTCTAAATGTTGAATATTTTGTAAAACATTAAGAAAGAAAGAAAAATACAAAGGCTCTGAAATGTGCCAGAGATTAACTCTAAAATAAATAACTGTTAAATATTTTGTAAAACCAAGATTTCTAGAAGCGTAAGGAAACTATATATTAAGACCTATATCTGGAGCATAGCGTTGCATAGAAGCGAGACGTGGTCATTAACTCAACAATTGGAGATGTGGTTCTGGCGGCCAATGGAAACTACAAGCGGGATAAAAAGAAAAACAAACGAAGAGGTTCTGGATTTGACAGGAAAGAAAAGACTGCTTTTGGGGACAATCGATATTAGAAGAGGAAACATGCTGGGGCGCCTGATACGACATGACAATTATATTAAAACCATAATCGAAGTAAAGATAGAGGCAGGGGAAGACCTAGACGTGCGTTTATAGATCAAAGCAGTGGCAAAGAATCGAACCGGATGGTGATTACTCCACCGACAAGAGCTAGGCTAGGCTCTTAAATATATGATGATTGTGTAAAACATTGAGAATGAAAGAGAAATATTTATTTAGTACGCATAAAAAATTATAATAGAGAAACAAAAAAACAATC
This sequence comes from Epiblema foenella, assembly GCA_963556455.1. Classification (NCBI taxonomy): domain Eukaryota; kingdom Metazoa; phylum Arthropoda; class Insecta; order Lepidoptera; family Tortricidae; genus Epiblema; species Epiblema foenella. The sequence continues at coordinate 9,046,761 of OY747100.1, forward strand.
TACTACTTAGTACTCTACTTTAAAATGCCTTATTAAAAATCAGTCTTGAAATAAGGTTATATTCTATTTGAAATTGACAACTATTTATAAACCGTTCTCTTTCAAAAAAGGATTGGATTGTAATTCACTCGTCTAAAACTTTTCTTAATAGTTTTAATGATATGATTATTAATTCCAATTTTGCAAGTTGGCCCCGTGCGCCTATCGCGCACACACAACTATCGTGAGCGAGCAAGACATAAAATTGGGAGAACAGGCCTTAACTGCAGCCGAACGTCTTACATTTTCATAAACACAGCCATAGTACATAAGGTTGTATAAACACCTTTACAGATCTCATTCTGAAACAGAGACTGACAGGTAGTAAATTTGAATTAAGTGAAATTTGAATAGTAGCCGTCCAAAGCCGTCTATGTTTCATGGAGTAGTAAGATTTATAGGATGCATGCGTGGAGTATTAAGTCACAGTAGTCACTTATATACTTAATGAAATAAAAAAAAGCTAAAATATGTAATATCTTAGTTTGTATGTATACAATGTCTTATCTCCGAACTACTAATCCACTAATAATATTTTTTTCACCAGCGAAGAGGCTTGACCATTAGACATCTGGCCGCTATTTCACCAAAGCTGACTGGCGCGACATTTGTCAAAAAACATTACAATTGTAGTTGGTGAAACAGTTTTCACATGAAAATTGTCGATTTGTCAGCCTACATTATATCAAATACATGTATATGTCAATTGGTGAAATAGGGGCCTGGACATTGGCTTTATTTTATGACTGACTTCTTCGTAACTAGTCATTTTTTTGGCCGAAAGTAATAAAAAATAACGGCCAAGTGCAAATCGGACTCGCGCACGAAGGGTTCCGTACCATTATCCATAAAACAGCAAAAAAAACACGTTTGTTGTATGAAATACATCATGTGTGAAAAATTCAACTGTCTAACTATCACGGTTCATGAGATACAGCCTGGTGACAGACGGACAGACGGACGGACAGCGAAGTCTTAGTAATAGTCCTGTTTAACCCCTTGGGTACGGAATCATAACAATTAACATTATCATCATCCTCCTTGCGTTTTCCCGGTTGTATCCTAGAGGAGCCTGAGATGCATATATATTTTTGAAATAATATAAGTCGACATAATGCTAATTTGATATATTTCTTGAGTCATATTTATATCAACAATTAGTAGAACTACATATGATATCTTATTATACAATAATAATCTGATTTAATAACACTGAATATATAACATACTCTAAAAATAATGAATATTTCATATAATGCGCATATGATATAATGTTATAGTTTCCTAATGTACAGTTAGCATCATATTTTTTATAAATTGTCCCAGAGGCTACTTATATTAGCTAAGGCAGATTGGTGCAGGTACGACGACGAGCAAATTGTGGAGGAGTGTTAGAAGAACTAATTTAAGTTCACGTCTTTCCTGTGGACATATCAAAAGTTTATTTATAGCCCTAAACTTAATTTTGGATTAGTCTAGTAACCAGTGTCTCCGTTTCTATAAATCCAGGTAATACAAACATAACTTACATGCACAGAAGTTGTTAAGTAGTATAAACACAGGAGGGACGACTTTTGTTTTTACAACTTATAATAGTTGTAAAATCCTCGCCACGAGCCTCCCTGTCCCTGATTAGAACAGAGAAGTGATTCGAAAGTTTGTAATAGTAAGCACGAGCTCAACTGTTTTAGAGTGCACGGAATGCGAAGGATGCGGATACAAACCCGCTCGTGACATAATTTTTTTCAGTTTCTCAGTTCGATAAAAGAATGCATAACTTATCCAGTCCCCATTTTATTCGTAAACCGATCTGAGTTCATAACGCAAATTTAATTGTTACTCATGAACCATTCAATGAAACAAATGATTATTACTTAAGTTAATTGAACAAAGCTCCGCAAAGGCGCCCCTGAGTGACTAAACGATTGAGCTGAACGACGTTTTCCATTCACTCAATCATTCGATCCGCATTTTCTTTGCAGCATATCTCTCCCCAGTATCGCGGAGAATTCTTTTTCACCACGTCAGTAGATTATGTTTTGTAAAGTAAGTTCAGTGTTAAAGATGATATATATATTATTATGCCACGTATTATTTAATAAGCAGCGTGGGGACAGCGCCAACAAGGTGTTTCAGATTTTTTATTAATAAATATCATGTCAATAACATGTCACTCCAAAAACATACATATTACATTTTTAATCAAGACCATTTTCCATCATCATTTCATATTATTTTATCTGGTCAAGATCGCGGGAAGCCTTTGGCTGAGGGCGGTGCAAGGGCGGTCATTGTGGAGATCTTTGGGGAAGGTCTATGTCTAGCAGTTTCAGCTGAAATGATGATGACGATTTCATTTCAAACTTTTATTATAGCATTAAAGCTACTACAAGGAACCCATGATGTTTATTGTAAACTTTTCCCTAATGAAATAGTTTGCCCTAAGCGACCAGTGGGGCGCCCTATATTGCGTTTTAACACTCGCTTTTCGTAGAGCTGCGGAATTTCCTCTACATACGGGGAGACGCATGTTATCGGTTACATGTCTACGAGCAGAGAACTCCCCAAACGCCAAACGTGACCTGTCTATATAAGGATGGTCGCAAACAAGCTTACTTTGTTACGGTATTGCACTATTAGCACTAGCAAAGTACCAGTGCAATACCGGAACTTTTTAACTATGTCAACAATTTCTTGAAGTAAACTCTGTTCGCTAAGCTGTGCTTCCGGCTTCCCTGGCTTCCAGGGGGTATTCAATTAAAGACCGCTCTTAGTCAACGTAGGTCGTAAACTACTGTTCTGAAGAAATAGCGTTTCGCCGGAAGAGGATGCACTGTTTTGTGCACTTTCATTATGAAACAACTATGCTAGCATAAAGTATTGCTGTGTTAAAATATAGCGCTCATGATTTCATTAAGATCGCGTACCGATTTGAAACATGTCGAGCGATATTTGACCTTAAAGACGTGAGTACTCCGTTTTACTATATTTTAATATGTTTGAAACTCATGAGATTTATTTATTTAAACATGCTTGTGGCAAGTAGTTTAAAAAATTGTATAATTCGTTGTCGACCGTTTTTGGTATAGCCCACTTTATGATTAACAGAGCAAACTTTTTTTGGTAAGAAGCAAAAAGAAATAGAGTTTATTGCAAGATACAATTTCAACCCTAAGTCGTTACGAGATTAGGTTAAAACCATTAAACTGAACGCCCAGCCAGTTTCCGTTCACATCTGACGTATATTAAGGCAAGGCTCATTCAGAGATCTGACGAAAATACTGAAGTTTAAGCTTCCAGTGTGAAGAAATAATGTAGAATTACACTACTCAAAAACTACTGTAGACTGAAAAATAAACAGAGAAATGAAATAACCGAACAAAGTATTGAAAAATGACTTGGTAACTCTCAAAAAATCCTAAATATCGTAGTAAAAATAAACTTTCATGCTGCAGGTTTCGTAATTATCAGCAATAGTGATGTGTTTTTTTTTTCACATAAAGGATAGTTTTTTTTATTGTTCTAATGCAATAACCAGACAGATTTTTCATAAGTGATCCAGTGTTCCAAAAATCAATTCAAAAATACTAAATATTTGGGTGGATAAACTTTTTTTGTGTTGTTATCTTGACCCGTTGTCCAAGGGACACTAGTGGCGCAGTTTGTTCAAAAAAATGTTGTATTAAGTTCTACTAACATGCTCAGTAGATGGACCATTATGGAAATAGCTTATAAGCACCACAAACATACATATGTTTGATAAACTTAAATAGCATAAAATCACGATTTTATTCGAATTTTGTCCCCTGGACAACTGGACGTAACCACGGCAACGAGTGGCACTAAAAAGTTGATTCACCCATTTACGAAATTACGAGCAGAGCTTCCTTAGAGAGCGGGATGGTTAATTGCAAACTCACGCGTGTTAGAGGGGGTAATTTGCACTGGAATGGACTTACCTTAAGCGCAATACACGGAAACTTTCTCATTGGAACAGTGTCTACTAGGAGAACGGAGTTCATTTTAAAACTGGTTTTACTATACCCTGCATTGCCATACAAACGATTTAATGTAAAAGTCCCAGTACTCGACATCTCAGTGCCCAATAGATGACACCTAGTAATCACCTCTGTCATCATGGCATAAAATTGAAAGTGCAGATATGTATTGGGACAGTGTCAAACACGGCACGTTTACCTTATACAATTATAATATTTGCTGCAAAATTCATTAAGCTGGGGCACAAAAAGGCTATAAAAGCGTCTATTATCTCCGTTGCAAAAGTACTTCACGTTTTTCAAACTCGTCTCATAAATATTTATAACGGCTTTTCAACACATTATTGGATGTGAGACACGTATTACATGTCGTTAGGTGAAATAATGAGATTTTAATCACGAAAAATACAATTTACGTAGCAGAGGTACGTCTAATTCGTTATGACGTAGTCTTGAATATTTTAAAATTAGCCTCCGTGTAAATAAATATATCATATAAAATTTGACATTAAAATCTATCTAACGGTAGAATTTATTCAGAATAAAAATAATTAAAATATAGAATAAAAACAAAACAAGATCTTACTAACTACCTAAACCTAACTTAAACTAAAGGCCTAAACTGAATGGGCATGGGTCGCCCAAGTCGCTGCCACTGGGCAGAGTTCCCATAAGGCTGGCCGCGTTGCCTCGCTGAATGGCAATGCCAATTCGCTGCGCGAGGAACGAGCCAGCCCTACGGTCACCTGAGGACCGGATAAGCAAATAACTTAATCTTTTGAAAAGTTTAATTGCATCCGGTCCCCACGGACCCAGAGTCTCCACAGCAAACGCCACAAATATGTAACTATCGCCAAGAGTTGCATATTTGCGGCGCTTTGCTGATTCAGCCACGGCGGCCGCTCCACCGGCCCTCAACGACGTCGTACCCAAGTGGGACGGCGCTAGGGTGTCCACGCATGTGGCATCCCAGACTAACGGCCGTCCCTGTTGCCAGGGCACGAGAGTCAACCCGTCGGGTCTCTTGCCGTCGTCACGTGTAAGGCCGTTTGGCTCTAAAGTGGCCGGTACACTGACGCTGACCAGAGCCCGACGGATGACGTCGTTGAGGCAGGAGTGGCGGGACATGCGGCCAGCGCTTTTTGGGCAGGCAAGGCCGTGATGACCTGTCCTGTATACTGTTGAGCCACAGTGGCAACGATGAGGTTCCGCAATAAATAACTTAGGACTTTGATTTTTTTGAAATATTTATGTAGCAGAACTCCATCCTCAACAGATGACGGAAAATTGTTGATAACCCGAAACGAGAACCACCCCACGAAATTGAATAAACCAGGAACAAAAATATTGAGATACACTTGTTATACAAAATACATGTACAACATACAAATCCGCCATTTGTATACCTATTTTTTATATTTACTTTACTACTTCCATCCTCAATTAGATACCATAAAGGAATACATTTTGGGATGACGTGGGCATGTATCTTTAATTTTATCAGAATCTGTTCAGCTGATTTTTCATAATTGAGAACCAAACATCCTAACATTCATATTTATCATATTCATTTCTTTATAACTTTCAAATTCTTAACCTGATATCCTTAATCATGTACGGTATCTAAACGTCAAATAAATAGGTAGCAAAGTACAGTTACTAAACTAAAAGTAAAAACAACTAAAGCACGCCGGATTAGTACGCTTGAATTCGCTAAATGTAACTTTACAACAATAGTCTTTTAAGTACAACTAAGTACCTGTAGTTAAACTCCTCTTAACTGCTTTGTTGAAAGGTTGAGAAACTCACTGTGCCAGTTGTACAACGGTTCTCACGTCAGCCATTGTTCCAGCTATGAACGACTGACTGAATGGTTGAACGGCTGAATGAATTGTCATTTGCAGTTGTCAGACCGATACGTGGTAAACTAAGCCGCTTTAGGTACTTCTAGTCTTTGGGTAGAGAATGTCAATGTGCTCCGAAAAGGTTGGTATTTGCTATTAAACAAACCAGATTTTACAACAAATCAAAGCTAAATACTCTCTATGTTCCATTGTTCTCCCACTTGCAACTGAAGTAATCTGCGAAGGGAATTCCCATGATGTTTACAGAATTCTTGTTTACCATTTAAATTGATAAATCTCAGAAAAGAGGTAACCTATTTGGTCATGTCTTACCTATAGATTAAAATAACTGGGTTTCGATTTTATTAATAATATTATTTAACATTCAATCCAGGTTCATATTATTATTGAGAGTAGGTACATACCTGGGTATGCTCATGCACACGACGAACAACGAATCATCACGTCAAATTATAGTGATAGCTGTTTTTGCAAGCCATACCATGAGAAAATGTAATATAAGAGTGCAAAACCCATCGTTGGGGGTGTCGCAAATTTTAAGGTCAGTAAAGGGATTTGTAGAGAATAATCTATAACGGCCTCGGCAGGCAATCCCTTCCTCCCCAACCTTTTTATTTTACTATACAGTATTTTTACACTTGTTTCCTTTAAAAAAATAAGTGACAAAGTTTGTTGAATTAATCCAACTTGAATCAGTTCTTTTATCCCATTTACTTGAAATTTGGCACGCCTGTGAAGTTTCGAACATAATTTAATATAGTACAGAAGGCGATAAATTCTCTTTCCTTCTCTATAGTGCTGACTACTACTTTTATTACCACGACTATTACTTCTTAATCCCTCGAGATTACTGTTTAGTTTGATACCTACCAGTCATGTTGCAACGCTTACGGTTCACTAAAAACTCTTTCTGCTGAGGATATAATGTAAGTTCTATTCGAATCATTCAAAGGCAAAAAATAGTAATAATTGTACAATTGTACCAAAACCAAAAACCAAATGAAAATAAAACATAATAATAATAATAATAATATACTTTATTGTGCACTATACAAAATGGAAATGAAAACATTTACATTTTACTCAATTCATTTAATTCCGAGATTTTCTTTCATCACAGTAGGCACAATATAAAGAATATTGTGCTCCAAATAATATCATGTAATAGACAGCAGAAATAATCAAAAGCATAACTGTTTTAATTACGTATAATGAAAACTTATTAATAACTATTTTCTTCTTAAATTGGCTGTATTTTATTCACCGTTATTAAAAGTTGGCCACTTTTATTTTCTCTATTAAAAAATATCTTTAATACATAACATTTTGCAACAATTTTTGCACCTAAAAGGTGTGCCAATAGACAGCCCTCTTACCGTTGATCTCTCTGTTTGGACGACCACCAAAGAGATCGTTACGAATTCTAAGACATTCAATTCAAAAATTATCGATTATCATCACCTATTGTTACGTACCTCAAAAGGTTCTAAAGGACTTGTGAATAGTCACGTGATTGATCAATATCATAGCTTGCCAGGATGTTTGCAAGGACTAGTAACTTCGTACTAGTGTTCAGTGAATTGACATGATGAGAGACTTCGCTCTGTTCTCATTTGATTTTATTTTTAGACTGACGCTCAGAGACCTTATACATCTCTGAGGATATTTATTTATTAGATTTTATTATTTCCATGTTGACGTGTTATAGATATAGCTCAAAATATTTTATTATGATTAGTATACCTACTTTATTACCTTTTATCTTGACGCTTAGAGACCTTATACATCTCTAACAAATCTCGATTGTTATTAGTTTCTTATAATTATTTTTGACATGTAACACTACATCCAGTTAATGATACTTTGATTATTGTACTATTTTTATTTGATGTACTTAGATAGATTTTGACTTGTAAAAGTGCCCTTGAGGCCTATTTGCAGAATAAATGTTTTCATTTTGATTTTGATTTAATTATGTATATGAAATATAAAGTTGTTATTCATTTACAACACAAAAAATATCTTACTCTGTTCAAGCACCAAAATTGTGTTAAAAGTCACTGTGGTTTTTTTTAGCAATTTTGGTTATTGACAGGAGTTTTTGAACCAAATTCATGGTCCATTCAGTCAAAATAGACGCATTGTAGCCAGGACAGACATGCGCTTACACGTTGGTAAAATACGACAAAATGTCTGGAGGGAAGATTTAAGTTCAGTGGGGCATGTTAGTCCGCTATTGCTGACGTGATTGTGACATGAATAAGTCAGTAGACACTTCATAAAATTACGAGTATTTACGTATTTATTAAAGTACGGTAGGTACTTTTAAGTAGCAGCTCTGTAGAATGTGCAAAAAATTAATTTGAGCGTGATCCTATTAACGATTGAAGGTTAAATAACAATCGGTATACAAAATTAACCGTCGTCTCCCAATGAAAAAATAAACAATAGCATTCTTTTTTAATAAGCCTTGGATCCCAGGGACTGGTAGGCGACGGACTGAAGTGACTGATGGATTGACGCCACTACTGTTCAATTTACGTAAATTATAATGAAACAATTGCGCAAAAAAAACAAAATAAACCGTCCAGTAATACACTTATAGGGATATATCGACTAGTGATACAACACAATACAGGGAAGACGAAACATTGTATATCGGGACAGGATCTGTAAGCAAACAATGAACAAACCCGATCGCCGCTCCCTAATTTCGGAGTAATCTCGCTGTTCGCTCATCGGCCGGTTGCACGCTCACAATTGGAACTAAAGCTGAGGGTCTACTCTGAACTTCGAAATCCGCGGTTCGCGCGCAACATTCACGTGCGAAAAAAGCTAATTGACCTTCTAATTGAGCGCTTCAAAGCGTTGCTCGAACGATTTAATCACTTTATTAATTATTGTGAAATAGGGACTACTACAAACTTAATATTTAGTCTTTAGAGAAATTAATTCTATTTTCTGATTGCTCGATTTTAGTAAAGCTGTATTCTGGTTGGTTATACCCAATACCAAATATTTTTAAAGAGTTAAATTAGTGTTCTGTGATTGCTGGATTTAATAGATGAAGTATTTTGATTGGTCAAGGTCAAATGTTTTGTAAATCATAAATATGTATTCATATTTACAAGTTTAATATGACACACTTTTCGAGCATGAGAATTGAAAAATATATTTCAGCGTTGTTTGAAATTCCTCCCCTAAAGGGGTTAAATGTTTGTTGCGGTATGGACATATTATGCGGAGGGATGAAAGTCATGTGACAAGAAGGGCATTATGTATGAATGTAGGGGAATGTCACAGAAGAGGTCAGAACTGCGTGAGAGACGATAATATGGAAGAAAGGATGTGAAAGTGACTGATGATAGAGAGGTATGGAAGAAAAAACATGCTGCGCCGATCGCAAGTAAATGGGATAACGGCAAGCAGATGATGATAGCTTATAGATAATAATAACATGGATCTACCATTTAAGCGCGTACGAAGTCGCGGGAAAGCATTGTGAAGATATTTATTTAAATTGTAAGGCACAATGTAAAATGACATGCCTATTTGTTTGAATACCTGTGAATTTTGTTTGAATAGGTACTGATATTCGATGTCAAGTTTCATAATAAAATATTAAAATTCTCATTTCATGTTTGACAAGAGACAAAAGCTCGTCTGATTAAAAAAGATTCCAGCCAGGCTTATGATTCTACAGATAAACTCAATTTGATGTGTCAAACTGATAGCGTTTGTGGATGAAATTGGTTAAATAATAATTTTACGAGTTAGTTATTTTTTCATGTTTTTATCTAATGAAATATAGATTAAAATAGATTGATATTTACTGTTACTATTGTTATAAAAGATATGCATTAAGAAAAAGAAATACCTTTCCTTAATATTGTTTTATTTATTATGCTACCTTCAAAAACTTGTTTATGTCTGATGTCACTCTGGTAGAGAAAACTAAAGTTTTTGGCCGCTTAGTGGAAACTATTAATAGGTATAGTAAACCATTGACAATTAATGCCAGTCTAGCGTTCTTCCGCTCGCATAGGACGTAAAACTCACACATTGAATACTTTCGGCACCATAAAACCGCTAGGCGGGTGCTCGTCTCGTAGGCGCTTTTCTTAAACCATTCAGTGCCCATGAAGCAAATATTCGTTCGCTCTAAGTGCGGATTTCGTTACGAGGCAGAAAAATGCTGCTACGAGCAACGGTGTAACATATGTAGCCCTCGTGGGCGTCGTATGTCGATTTTTCGCATGTTAGTGGCTATGATTATGACCGCGACGACCGCTTCTCCTACCCCTACCCGCTTTAGTCTAGTTGGTAGTGACCCTGCCTTCGAAGCTGGAGGTCCCGGGTTCGAATCCCGGTCAGGGCATGTATTTGTGTGATGATCACGTATATTTATTCTTGAGTCTTGGATGTTTTCTATGCATTTAAGTATCTATTTATCTATATGAGTATGTATATCGTCACTTGGTACCCATAGTATAAGCTTTGGTTAGTTTGGGGCTAGGTTGATTTGTGTAAGATTGTCCAAAGATATTTCATAATTCGTTTATTGCAAACCATAGTATTTGTACAGTTGTTACAAAATAACAAATATTATTGTATTATTTATTTTAAGATATTTATTTTTTAAGATTATAACGCTACGAAATCGTTGGCAGTGAATCTGTAAAGATATCTACTAAGCCTGTATTGAAATAGTTTGGTAACACCGCCATAACCATCACAAATGCAGTATCTATTGCAGTCACGTCACGCCAGTTAATGACTTGCCAAATAATTCGAAGCAGACTTAGTGTGAACGGACTCTTAGGATCATTTTAAAACTAGTTATACTCTAATTAGATATGTGTTCCTCTTATTTATTAAATGTCTAACATTCTCCTACGATTTTACTTAAATATGTCCTAGCCTCAATGAAAATTAAGTCTATTAACGCCAGCGCTAAAGTTATACCAAATCTATTTTGAAGCACTAAATTGAATCGCGGCGTCAAAAGGTTTTACCGAACCGTTTAGCAATTTAGTTAATGAAATTCTTTAAAACACTTCACGGAACTTACGAAGAAATTAGTTACACTGACTGGGAAATAAAATATAGACACTGACATTAAAAATTCTGAAAGACTCTGTTTTCCTCTTAAACATTAATTTGTTTGTAACATACGAGTATGTAGGTATATTGGTTTTCTTTTCTTAGTAAATTAAAGTTCAAAATTATCTCGTTGTTCTATAAGTACCTGTTCTCTAAAGATTCCAGTACACTCAAGTCAATATAATATAATTGTTCTTGTTTTACCTACTCCAAATATCGGCAGATATGATTTTGGTGTCTGTATTTACGTCAGATTTCTAGGTTATACATTGCACTGTAATCACGTCATATGATAATATTGACTTCTTATCTACCAAGGATCATAATAGATAAAACATTTAAATAACTGCTTTTTTATTGCCTACAAAATAAAGAGTATTTTTGCAGGAACACAAGCACGTTTCATGCAAACGATTTGATCTGATTTGCAAAATTGAGTCTGATTCGTTTGTATAAAAACAGTAAAACTTCGTCCAGTTTTGTTACTGAATACTACGTGCAATCATTTAGTAGGTAACGCGGAGAACAAAGATGTTTTTGGTTTTATGATGGTGAAGGTTTTATCGCTATTCCACATCGGGCGCTCAATTTTTCTGTTTGTGCTTTGATATTTGTATCGGCAATCATAATAACATTAATTACGAAACGTAATTATGTTTCAAGAATGTATTTCATATTTTTAATGAATCAATCTAAAAATTTATTGGCTGGCAATTGATTCAGTGACTGTGTTTTATTTTATTTTATTTAGCAGTACATTTTCCTATAATAGATGCAAACATCTGGCAAAAACTTCAATACCTATTCCATCTGTGACAGCGAATTAACTGCATGCAGGTCACGTCGCTGGATCGAACGAACAAATATTTGCATAGAGACGTAGTCCACTTTGTAAGCTGGTTGAAACAAACTCTATACCTACAGGCTGCTTGGCTAAAGGTACGTGTATGGCAAGTTTTTGCAGCGGCAGGCTAAACACTCGGGTGAACTGTCTAGTGGACGACTTGTCGGTGAGGTTCGGTATCAGTACCAGTACATATTATTTACTGCGAGCTTACACTTAAACGGGTGCTTCCTGATTTGAGCGGGTTTTGAAGACAGGCGTCAAAGTAGAGGTAAACAATAGTGTTTATCTTTACTTTAAGCCGTATGTTCTGTACTGTTCTTTTTGAAATGTACAATAAATAGCATTATGTCACAAATGTTATACGCCATTTTTCAACACATTTGCGAAAAAAATCATTCTATAAGATTTAAACGGTGTTTAAAAAAATCTGTAGTTGTTGATGGTAATAGGTTACAAATTATGTATCGTGCCATTACCATATGTATTTCCAGTGACGTCATCACGTTAATACTGTTTATTATAACAATTATTTTCTTCGTGTTAGTTCACTATTTCTGAAGCAATTTTATGCGGTTTAAGCACTCATCAACAATTTTTACAACTTTGTGCTAGTGCACGCGCAGGTGCAAAGCTGTACCTACTTAACGAAATTTCCAGACATTAAATACATAATAAGAATAAATAGGTAGTAAATACTAGTTCACTTTAATATTCTTAATTATTTTTAAAAATAGATAATTTTACTAAATTAAACATTTATATTTGGGAAATAATCACCAAATCTTTAATGTATAAATGTCCGCGTAGCTACATTACAAAATAGAACTATGATGTTGAGAAATCGACTTGCTCGCTTATTGAAGTGTGAAGTCCTATTTACCGTTTCTCGGGGTCTTTAACGGTCCTTTTGAATCAAATCGAACGGATCTCTTTCATTCCATTTGCTGGCTAATAAAAACCGATATGCGCAATTTTCTTGAAAACGATTGCGTACTCGGATAAAAATATAGCAGGAAGTATCTATATATACTTATGTGTGTATAAAATTTCTGATTTGTTAGTTAACGAGATTTAATCACGAATGTACGATCGACCAATTCGATCTCTGGGCCACTTCGATCCTTTTCACAGTGATATTAATGTGAGATCTTTCATATCAATTTGCACTGTGACAAGGTAGGTATACGAAGTGGCAAAAAAATCAAATCGGTTGACTTGTACCTATCAATAAAGTCTAAGTGCAAGTAGTTCGAAAAACTCGTACAGCAGAAAGATGTTAATACCCACACTAGCTAGTTTTTTCATAGTTACAACGAGCGTGGCAATCAAGTTTACGGCCTGCCTTATGTGAAGCAGACACCGTAACCTATGGACGCTTGCGAATCCAGAGGAATCACAAGCGCGTTGCCGAACTTGTTTCAGTCTAGGATTTATTGTGTTGACAATTGCAGAGACATAATGCAGGATCCTCGCTCTCAACACAGCGCTACCAACTCTAGCTAGTCCTCGCGACAAAGGATACAAACGCCGAACACGCCCAAAACGTCGAGTTACATAATATTTATTCGAGTTAAATCCCGTTTGGAAAACATAAGGAATTGGTAAGTTTATTACCGAATACCTCTTTAATACAACTGTTGTATTTCCTATTGAAGATGCCTTATTAGAAGTTAGTACCTGAAATAATAAAATCACGGTTTTAATTTTACACTTCATTATCCTTTACAAGTAAAGCTGTAATCAAAATTATCCTTAGCATAAATAACTTGTTTGTTTTGTTTACCTTAATGCTATCTTTGAGGTTTGAATTAATAGTATATTATTCTCATGGCCGGGAAGGAGGCAATTGCAGGCTGAGTATTAGTATTAGATTTAGAGTATTCGTTTAATTAAGCCAGCAATTACCTTTCCGGCCATTCTCAAAAATAGTGAAAATAAGACGAATTTCAAATTAAGACGTAACGTCAAAACATAACCTTTCCCTTCGTTTATTTTTTTAAACAGAATGGGATTTGTATTTTTCTACCGATTTCCGCATTTGATTCGGATGTATATAGAAAAAACAAGCATTGGGCTTGTGTCGGACACTTATACCTTACATAGCCTGTCGGCTTGCAAATCTTCACATCCGATAGTTAACAATTATTGTTCGCTTCTATAACATAAGGTCGAATGTCGCAAAGCATTGGGTCAGTGTGGACACTACTTTACCTTATATAGCCTGTCGAATTGCGAATAAAACCTAAGTGTAGCAGGCACTGGCCGAGCACGCTCCGCCAACAGAAGTTTCTACCGTCCTCTAGATTGTTTGACTTGAAAAGTTACTGCACTCGGCAAACATAGCATTAGTTATACTTCTGTTTTCAAAATTGCTACTTAGAGAGCGCAGGGCTAGTAATGTGTTTTACGGAAAGAAACCACTGTACCGAGGGCCACAAAACTTTCAAACTAGAGGACGTGAGTTCGAGTCCCTGCCACAGAATAATTAATAGTATTTACGTGCAGAATTTTGTCTAATAAAACCAATGTTTGACAGCTAATCATACAAAATGTGCAATACATAACACTATCGTAAGACATTTTTATACTTAATAAGTAAATTCACTTGGAAAGTCACCATGTTTTGACTACAATAGTCCTTCATGAGGTTGAGTGTTGTCACGGTAACCGACCGCGCATCGTTGAGCGCCGGCACGCGCGAATTGTAGTCCGAAACAAATAGTTGACTTTTCCAACCGTTGTTCTCTTATTTAAATGTGCCACTATGCCAAAGGGATATCTCCCACTTTCCGTGTACGTAAATCAATAAGGTTGGAACTCCCTCGGTGCTATTTGAACGAAGGGGGCAGGTCTTATGTGAAAGTGGGGATATGTGACTGGAATACCGGCCTTGAATGAAACAAAAGCGATTTGTTAAGGATTCTGTCTTTTATCAATTAAGACAAATAGAATCACGATCTTGGATACATTTAACTTTTTAAACGAGCGTCAGGATCTAAGCTGTAATTTTCCATTGACAGTTGATATTTTGTAACTGGCGTCCGAAAAGTTAAGCAATTGGCCGGGTCCATTTCATATTTGTTACTCTTCTCTCATTTCTGTCTTCACTTATTTTTGTACTTAGCTCTGACGGTTCTGCCATTTTCACTTAACGGGTCTTAAGAAGTAAGTTCAAACGAATAATAGATATAACTAATATTTACTCTAACAATAAAGAATACCCGTTAGAAAACAATAACAACTTTAATTTAAAAAATCACTAGCAATTGCGTCGCAGCGGCGGCTCGGAATCAAACAATAGACAACTTAAAGTTGGAAACTTCTTACTGTAACGAACGGAAAAGCAAATCTTGTTAAACAAATAAACAGAGGCGAGGATAGCACTATTGTACTTTTTAACTTTTTAAATCCAGCCTGCCGAAAACTGGAATATTCGAGTCGTTCGTGACTAGTAAATATTGAAGTTGAAACTCAATTTAAATTCAGCCCAGTCTGTTACATTATATTTTGTCTCAGTTATATTTTATACTTGCACTATTTATTGTACGATTCGTTATATTGGCCGCAGGTACCTCATTCTTAATACAGCGCATCATTAGAAGTTTCATATATTCTGACAAGTGCTACGCCGCGACTATGCACGCAATTTTGCTTTTTGCTTGTGGTTAGGCGTGGCCTAATGGTTCTTAATTTTACCGGGGTTTTAAACTTAGCGCAAACTATATAGTTCTTTAAAGTAACCATATCTCTACACTGGAATTTTATTTGTATCGGGATTCAGATAAAATTTGTAAATTGCAATGAAAGTTCTCGTTCAGTACTACTGTATTCAACAACAGTTCCTTCTACTTAACAAAAGCAGCACATGTACTTGAATACGATTTGAAATCTGAAATAACGGCTTTCTACTCCTCTACTAGTTCGTCCTGTCCATTTGAACTTTGAATGTGGAACAACATAATTCCAGTTTCCTGTTCGCCCGGTTTGAACTTGGAACACACAGAAGCGGGTAATTCCATGGAACGTTTGCATTTGAAAATACCGTTCCGTTCCACTCTCGCCCTGTCACGTAGCTTTTTTCAGTTCGTTCCGCAAGGCGCATTTATTGAAACGTCAGTGGAATTTAGCCCTTTTTATCATGCACGCCGAAAATAACTGGCCAGAATAATTACAATCTCCGTCAGCGTACCTACATTTTTAAACGTTAATTCTTTTAAAAGATACTCGGCACGTTTCAAACTCGCTCCGTGGACAGCGATCACCATCGTAAGCCTCTTACAGCTACTCCGAAGCGCAGACGGTTCCAAAGATGTGGAAAATCCAAGATAATCTGTTGACGACATGATTTTGAAATTAGGACTCACTGGGGTTTTACATTTAAACGATTTTTTTATTACGTCGCTCTCATTATTATGTGAGTAAGGCGAATTAGGATAAGTTTTCGGGCATTTATTTGTACTCAAGATATTGAACAAAACTCAAGAGCCTAAAAAGTTTAATTTAGTTGAATTACGACGTGAAAAAAAAAAAAGAATATCCTACCCAGATACCAGTCGCTTAAAATGTTATATTTCGTAATTCTTGAGGAAGTACTGAGTAAAGTCTAAACCTCTCGGATTATAAACCTTATAGTATTCCCTAATGAAAATACTATAGTAGAGGTACATCAAGCCCCGGCTATTGGCGAATTAATAAATGAATAGGTGCGTGCGTAAGAAATTCCTCTCTATTCTCTTAGCGGATCCTCTGGGAACACGCGAAGATGTACGTACCTACGTGTAAAGGAAAACCGCCATACTGACGAGGTCTGAGGAGCCAGAAATCCAATCTGTTGGGGACAAAGGGAAAATCGCGCCGATTCACGTATAAGCTCCAATTTAGTGGTTGATTGCCAATAGAAAAAACTGCTTCGCGTTAAATTTTATGAGACATCCATCGGACGATCGTAAATTATGATATAATTACACAACGCTTGTTTGATTGCGACCTTTGACAAAGGGGACTTCAGTTTAATTTATTCTTTTGACGATAAAACCTTCGCTTTGAATTGTAATATTTCTTCTGAAAACACCTTGTTGTCTATTTGTTTCCGTCGTAATTTTATGAACGTGAAAGGTTTCTGAAATGATATTATGGGGATAACCCCATAATATCATATAAATATAAGACGGATTGGCTGCATTATGCGAATTTTGTTCATAATATCTGCAATTGTATCAGTAAAAACAATATTTCACTAGTTATGTGAACCAGTATATTTTTTCTACAAGATACCTAATTTTAATTACAGCATTACAGATATTTTATTTTATTAATTAGCCTTTAACATTGTAAATCGTTGACAGAGTGCTCGTGTAGCTTGTGATCGATGGCCCGATCTATCAACCCATTTTAATCCACGACGTTTGCTTGTTGTAATCAATTAGCTGCTTGCAATCTAGTATCCACTTAATATTAAGAGGCTCCACGCGCTATTCATAGATTTTTGAGGAGTTTTGAGTGGATACTGCTCCGTCATAACTATAGATACATTTATTAATTCTTCATCTACATTTGCAAAAGCCAAATTTTGAAAAAACTTACTACTTATTCTTTTATTGATTTATTGAAATATGGTCCAAATTTTTTTCGATACTAGTATGTTGTTTATGCACTTAATATATGAAATGTACATGTAACTATTCCTTATTGATTTCTCTAACAACGCAAGAGAGATTTATATTTTTAACGCATAATCACAAAAGTTACGTCCAAAAACTGTGTTTTTGGTCTAAAATTGCCGAAGTTTGATGAGGCACGCTTAACGTTATGTCACCCACTTCCCGCTCTTTTACTAACTGTACAAACGTCCTGTATTGTTTGTGCCGTCATTTAATTATGTGTTATTATTCGTTTTAGGTTCCCAGACATATCCTCCCACAAAAATCAAAATTTTTAATATGACCATTCTCCTCTCGTGTGATATGTCTGCATTTGGCGACATTGGCGAAATATCCCTTGCCAAATTCAGCAAGGAGTGAAAGTTATCAACAAAAAAAAAGATTGAGTTTTGGAACACGAAACAGCTAAGAGCCGCACCAAAGAGCGTTTCAATCCCGTTCCGCTAAACTAACATTGTCTTAGTTCAATTATTCAGTTGTACCGAAGTTATTAACATTTCAAAGAATAGTTTCCAAGCCGCAAACAATTTGCCAGAAGCCACTTAAATCACCTAGAACTCAACCGTGCTTGAATAATTAACTAGTAACACTTCAGAGAACATATTTTATGAGCTTACTGGCGATTTTATTACAATTTCGGGTTCTGAATAGTTCGCAGCCTGGAGCCTGTCCAAGTACATCGACCCGAACACTTCGCGAGGCACATTATACGAAAGACAGATAACTCTGCGCTCCATAAAACAACGCTATCCCTATATAGATGCGTCATTGCCAATATCTGCGGAATACTGCCACATTAGCTACGTTGCTGGGAAACTATTTCCAACAATGATAAATGTGACATTTTGGCAAATTAATCACAAACTTTTTATTAAAGAAAATCTTCACGTTGATTCAATGTGTTGGTGTTCAAAAATATCTGGACGTGCACTCTAACTAAAAATAGAGTAATGTTCAGATATTTTTGATTTCCTTGTCCGCTCCGATATATCTGATGGCGACTGTACGTGCAGTAGCTTTATCTCACGATAGCGGCAGCCGGTAAGCTATTTGCGTAACGTCAATAATGGCATTTTCACTTTTAAATATGTCTGAGTCTCCATAAGTGCATACAGACATATAGTTTATAATTTTGGAATTGACCATGACCGTAAAATAAATAATGATCATTTTATATACATCCTAACTGACATAATTTGCCCACAGGAATCGAAACTATCGATATCATTCGCATACTGAGTCGAAATAGACTATCGATTCGGATATTTGGGTAGATGCATGTGGTTAACGTGGTTCCCAGGAACACTCGAACCCGAAGAGACTGTGCGCTACAGCTTGGACGATGGACGAGTAATGCGAAGTTAACATGCCTCGTGGCCAACCTACCTTACTTCTAATGGATATTCAAAAGCTATAATAATACGGAAATTATTAAGGTAAGCAATAAAAGAATAAATGGATTTAAATTAATAGTTAGTGCATTGATTTTAGGTATCCTGAAATACGAGCAATTTTTAGCAAAAATCCAGTAAAATGGCGAATATCGCATCATAAGCAGTACCGGTAAGGTGATAGTCAAATTATGTGAGTATGGGGTCGCGATCTAATTGATTACATAACATGCCATAACTTACGTCATTTTTAGTACGAAAAATGACATGACGCTCTTGTCAAACGCGATGAATTTCTACACACTCTTGACATACTCGCGCAAGGTCGCGCGCGGTTAGATGTGTACGTGAATACGGCCTTATAGTTTCCTCTTGCCGCGGCAGTCTGGCGAGAGGTTTAATTTAGCACTTTCCTGCTAAGTTTTTCGTACCACTACGCAATTTTCTCTACATACGAGGGATGTTATCGGCTGCGCGCCTACGAGCAGATAACTCCGTGACACTGAAAGTGTTAAGGCATTCACTGCCGGCAACACGTATGTGCGTTTACCTGCATAAAATTATGTTCCAAGGGGGCGTGGCCTGGCAGATAATGTGTTAAACAGCAGGTTTCAAAATCTGCCAGCCATATGTACACAATATTATTGGAGGTTTTTGAAACAAGATTGCCTCCTGTTAGTTGATTAATCGCGTAGCGTGTCCAAGTAAATATTAATTTCAACAAATGCAATTTTGACAAGATAAAGTCTGAATTGAAAGCAATTGATTGGTCATCACTGCTGTGCTTATCGGACATCGATGATTGTGTTAAGGTGTTTTATGATACATTGAATGGAATTATAAAAAAACACACGCCCACACATAAATTAAATAAAAATGGAAATTTTCCATTGTGGTATAGTGATGCTCTTAAGCGTAGTCTCAAGGAGAAAAATAGGTATCATAAGCTATATAAGAAGTTCGGAAACCCCCGAGACTATGACACTTTTTCCCTATTACGTACTAGGTGTAAGAATCTCACTGAACAATGTTACAAATTGTTTTTGTTGTCTGTTGAGGATGCTCTCAAAAATGACATTAAATCATTCTGGCGTTACTTAAAGTCCAAAAAAATGTCTGCTTTAATTCCTCAAACCATGACCTATGGCCAGCGCTCGTCCTCGGACGGTCAAGGTGTATGTAATTTATTTTCTGATTATTTCGGATCTGTCTTTGAATACCATGGGTTGCCTGATATTTCTGAGCATCCTCCGGAACACTGTGGCAGAGCCTCTATGTCATGTGTAGCGGTTAGTCGTTTGGATCTAGTGAACAAAATTAAATCCTTAGAAGTTAATAAGGGGGCAGGTCCGGACGGCATTCCTGCCTCTTTCGTTAGGGAATGCGGTGAGGAACTTAGCTACCCTCTATGTCTTCTTTTCAACAAGTCTCTTGCTGCCGGAGTGTTTCCAAGGGTGTGGAAAACTGCATATATTGTTCCAATATACAAATCGGGCAATAAATCTTGCATTGAAAACTACAGACCTATAAGTATTATTTCGTGTATTGCCAAGCTTTTTGAGTCCATAGTGCACACTTACCTTTATAATCATGTGAAACCATATTTGTCTGATAAGCAGCACGGCTTTGTTAGCAATAGGTCCACTGTTTCAAATCTACTCGAATATAAACACTATCTATGCAATGCTTTCGCTTCGCAGGGTCAAGTTGACGCCGTGTACACTGATTTTTCGAAGGCTTTCGACAAGGTTGACCATTTCATCCTTTGTCACAAAATTCAAGTCCAATACGGAATACACGGTAGTCTTCTTCGCTGGGTCCAATCCTACCTTCTTAATAGAAGTCAACTAGTGGCCATCAATGGATACACTTCTTCGGAAATCCCCATAACATCAGGCGTTCCTCAAGGGTCCCATCTCGGCCCATTGTTATTTGTACTGTTTATTAATGACTTGGTTAATCGTTTATCTTGTCACTGCTTAATGTATGCTGACGATCTTAAGGTTTTTACCTCTGTAACTAATTTCAATGATTGCTTACTGTTGCAGAATGATCTTAGACAAATATCTGAATGGTGTTTCCTTAACCATATGTATCTTAATGTTGCTAAATGCCACGTAATATCATTCTCAAATAAAAAGAATAAACTCTTGTATAATTATGAATTGCAGGGTGAGACTCTAGATAGAAAATCTGTTGTTAAGGACCTTGGGATACTCTTTGATGACCAGCTTAGCTTTCGTTCTCACTATGAATATATGGTGAGCAGAGGGAGACAACTATTGGGCTTCATTTTTAGATCTACCAAGGGTTTTAAAAGTCCAGATAGTTTACTGACTCTGTTCTTTAGCTTAGTCAGAACTGTCCTTGAGTACGGTTCCCCGATCTGGACTCCGTACTATGCTGTACACGCCAACAGTATAGAGGGGGTGCAAAAATACTTCTTAAAGATCCTCGCCTTCAGGTACAACTTCGGTCGCACGTACAAGTCTTACTATAGCAAACTCATAAAATCGGCATTCCCACACTGGAATCCCGTCGCAAAATGTACGACTTTGTATACTTACATAAAATTTTACATTCTAACATAGACTCAGCTGCCCTGCTATCAACTCTAACCTTTAGCACGCCTCGTTTCAGGGGTCGCTCATGTAAAGTTTTTTCCCTGAGAGTGTACAAAAATAATACTTCCTTCTACAACCCAATCACTAGAATGTGCAGACAGTATAATGACTTGGTGGCTGATGATGTTCATGTTCATGTTGACATATTTGATCCACGCATTATTAAATTTAAGAGAGACTTGGCGGCTATCCTTTTTGCTCACCCTAAAAAGTAAACGTTTTACCCCGATTTCCTTGTTTGTTTATTTAATTTCGTTTCAGTCTTATCGTTTTATCGTTTATCATTCAGTTAGTACCTAAGAATGTATACTTATCTCCGTTAATTAAACTTTTGTCACTAGTAATGTTCATGTTGATGCATCATTGGCTCGACTTGGCTGAAATAGAGTAGAGTAACTGTGTTATTGTATGCTGAACTTGATTAGATTTAACCATGTAATTAACCCTGCTCTGTGTTGGTCGACTTGACACTAGTGCTGTATGTGCACTTGGTCAATTATGCGCTTACTTATTGATCATGCTGTGTGCACTTGCTTTGGATGTCATGCTGGTCTTTAAACTACTGATTTTGTGCAAACTTAACTGTATCATTTATTGTGTGATGTCTGTAAAGTGTACCTTTTTTAAATAAAAAAAAAAAAAAAAAAAAAGTAGATCTATCATTTTAGTATGGATGGTACATTTAGATCTACCTTAAGACCCTAACCAAGTCTCTAATTAGGTCTCAACCATCTGTCAAGAAAGAACTTTTTGACCGAGTGAAACGAAGGTCACTGCTTCAGCTTCGACAAAAATGCTTTCGTATGTCCGGATTTCTGGATTTCCGTTTGTTCTCGTCTACAGGTCGCAATTTTCAACCGATTCTCGTGAAATTTCGTGAGCAGGGTTCAATAGTTATATTGAATTTTTTTGTAGAGACGGTTTACGGAAATATCCAAAAACAATTTTTTCATCAATGATTTTGTAAGTTTCTGCAGGCGAATTTCGGTTTGTTCGCCTCTACATGTCGCATTTCTCAACCGATTCTCGTGAAATTTTCTGAGCAGGTTGGATAAATATACAGATTTCTTCTATAGAATAAGTTTATGGAATTTAAAAAAAATATGTATTTGTTCAACAGTTTGTTCTCCTCTACAGGTCGCATTTCGCAAACGATTTTCTTGAAATTTTGTGAGCAGGTCCGGTAATTATATAGTTTTTTTATGTCGAGATAGTTTTTGGAAATTTTCAAAAACAAATTTATATTTCAAAAATTTTGTAAGTTTCTGCGTCCGAATTTCGGTTTGTTGTCCTCTACAGATCGCATTTTCAACCGCTTCTCGTGAAATTTTGTTAGCAGGTTCGATATCCATAATTGATTATTATGGATATCGAACATAATTGTTTGCTTATTATGAAATCCATACTTAAACAATTTAATTTCAATAGTCACGCTAAATCGTGTACCTGTGCTTGTATGACGTCACACTGCTATTAAATTAACCAATCTCTTCGCGTGACACTTCGATGAATTATATAAAAACTAGCAAAAACGGCATTGAAAGCAGCTGTCTGTAGTGCTATGACGTCACTAGCAACATGGTGTAGTTTCGATCATTTGAGACACAGATAAAAAAAATTCTAATTATTAAAATTATATCAATTAAATAAACGATTTTCATAGAAATGTAACTAGTTATTTGGCTTCTAGGAATTATAAGCTACATTTAACCAGTATATTTTATGATCATTAATTTTATCTGTCAAGAATTTCTCCTAGTCCTGGTCCAATTCTATAGACACATTATGCATTTTGACCACCTCGCAAGAACAAGCATACTGGACCAAATTAGGGGCAAATGCGCCAGAAATCGGATCCAACAAGGTGGTTTGACATCATCAAGCAAGCTTGTGGTTTCACGCATAAAGCAGCTCATGTGGCCCTTGACCACGTCGTATGGAAGGACATCGTGATTGGTCACGATTCTCAGTCATGAGGGAACGACGAAGAAGAAGAATAGTAAGGCCCTAATCCACACATACGATACTAGCATGCGAGTTTAACTCCATTGCGCGGTTTGATAGATCGACCGAAGCCATTATACTTGAGTAACCCGCAATGTAATGATACTCGCATGCGAGTCTCGTACTTGTGTAAATAAGGCTTTACCCACGAACGTACACACCTTGAAAACGTTGCGTAATCACCCCCGGGTGGATGACAGGGCGAAAGTTCAATCGAGTTCAACCTATGAACGCACGTAGCCTAAATTAGAAATACAACCAAATTTGTGTCATGATTTGTGTAGGCATTTATCTACATGTACTCGGGAGCAATTAAAACATGTCAGTTTGTAAGGAAATTTAACACAAAATGTTCCCATTTTACTTGCTCTTGACTATATTTAGGGTTTTGTTTTCGAATTCAATAAATATTTATTAGCACCATAAAAAATAAGAAAAGTGACAAATTAGAATTGCATTTATCAATCACAGAATAATGACTGATTTTATCAGTCACCTACTATCATAAGCCTAATTAATGATACGAAAGATACCTCTTATCAAATTAAGACCCACTTTTCCAGGCCATTAACAACCTCTATGTTGTACTTTTGTTTCCCTTAATTAATCGTAACATTTATTAACACTAATCGAAAAGATCATCCTTAATGATTAAGAGAACTCATCAGCGTCTTGATATCACGGGGTATAATTATTGGCCTCGGGGCTTAATGAAGATTTATCTTCTTAGCTTTGCGTTAGCGAGTACCGCCAGTAGCAAAAGTACGTTGCATGAACAGACGTTCCACTTTATTGGCTAGATAATAAGAATCAACTTGATTTCAGTATGTCCCTTTAAAGGATGGTTTACGGATTGTAACAAAATTGAACGTCAATGCCAAACGCATACGTTTCGTAACAACAGAAAACAGACAGGTTAGTAGTAACCGCGTCGTCTACCGGTCCCTGGGATCCCAAGGATCATAACAAAAGAATGCTATTGTTTATTTTTTTCGCCGGGACCTCACTTCAGACCTTAACCTGCTCCGATTTTTTAGTAGTCTAAAAGTCATGTTTCTACTAATCCGAGTTAGATAAACCGAGCAATGAAAGTGGGGATATTCCTTAAAATCACAATTCAGAGATGTGACGAAAATACTGAAGTTGGAGATTGCAGTGTCAAGAAATAATGTAGAATTGCACTACACAAAAATTACTGTGATCTGAAATAGAAACAAAGAAATAAAATAACACAACAAAATGTTCAAAAATGCCTTTTACTCTCTCTAAAAATCCTAAATGTATCGTAAAAATAATCTTTCATTCTGCCGATTTCGTAATTATCAACGACAGTGATATATTTTTTTTACAAAAAGGATAGCTTATTTTATTGTTCTAATACAATAACCGGACTGATTTTTCGTAACTGATCCAGTGTTCTAAAAATCAATTAAAATGTACTAAATATTAACGAAATTACGCGCAGAGCTTCCGTAGAGAGCGGGATGGTTAAATGCAAACTCACGCGTGTTAGAGGGGGGGGTCATTTGCACTGGAATGGCCTTGCCTTTACCTTACTAAGATACTACCGATCCCACTGTCAAACTGCTGCTACAGTTTTGTGGGGCAATGTAACATGCTTAAGTTTCCAAACATTTTTATTAATCCATATCCATACCAATATTATAGACGCTAAAGTGTGTATGTCTTTCTGTTACCTCTTCACGCTTAAACCGCTGAACCGATTTAGATGAAATTTAGTATGGAGATAGTTTTAGTCCCGGAAAAGGACTTACGCTACTTTTTATCACAGAAATAATTTCTTAAGTGGGTGTAAAAGCGATTTACTTACCTAACTTACCTAATAAGCACCTGACATAAAAGAAGGAAATAAAATTCTATCGCGATGAACGAGAACTCGTACGCAGACGAAGTCGAGAGTAAAAGCTAGTAAATAAATCAATCAATATATTTGTGCTGTCATTCATTCACTATTACACAATACAAACAATAAAACTGTGAATGATCTTTTTACGCAACTTGCTTTCTCCCTCTTTGCCCGTTTCCGCTTTAATATTATTTACAGAAATGCGATAATGTTTGACATGTTACGTTTGCTCAAACAGAGTGGAATGGCGTATGATTGTCGATTTATTCCACTGCTTCGTAAAGATAAGTCCTTGTGTATGAAGTCAAAGAACGCTAATATTTTCTTTACAAAGAAATTCTAGTAATTTTCCCGCCGTTATGCCCACTTTTCTTACACATGTAAAACGGTTTAGTGTCACAACCACAAGAAAAACTTTACGAGTTTAATAGTCACCTACCTGTTTACTATTTTTTTCGGAAGCGACTGCCTTTTGACTTTACCTCAAACGGGATCGAAAATCAAATTAGAAATCGGATTTGTCCCGCTAGTAGTATCCATCCAGTATCGGAAATTTCCTTAACGACTGCTACCATGGACAACTATAATTATCATTATTCGTTCATGTTTTCTATTTCCTTATATTTAGAAGAAAATAAATTTACCTATAGTATTTTTATCTCACGAACGCGGGTTAGCCATAGTTCTAGTTGTGACACATATGAGCACATAGAAAATGTGTATGTATAGCTTAACACACAAGAATTGCTCACTCGCTTTCACGATATAAAAGTACTATTTATACCAAAAACTTTAATGTCACGACCTCCTTTCCAAGCTTGCGCATAAAAACGCGTTGTGTTTTCTGTAAACAGGGCACCAAAAGGCGTTCCTCCTTCCTGCTTACCTGTGGTTGCGAATTGCGTCAATTTGAATCATTGACCGAGTGAAACGAAGGTCACTGCTTCAGCTTCGACATAAATGCTTTCGTATGTCCGGATTTCCGTTTGTTCTCGTCTACGGGTCGCAATTCTCAACCGATTCTCGTGAAATTTCATATTTAGATTTTTTTTGTTGAGACGGTTTTTGGAAATTTCTAAAAACAATTTTTTTTATCGATGATTTTGTAAGTTTCTCCGGGCGAATTTCGGTTTGTTCTCCTCTATAGATCGCATTTCTCAACCGATTCTCGTGAAATTTTGTGAGCAGGTTGGATAAATATACAGATTTATTTTGTCGAATAAGTTTTTGAAAATAAAAAAATGTATATATTTGTTCAACGGTTTGTTCTCCTCTACAGGTCGCATTTCGCAAACGATTCTCGTGAAATTTTGTGAGCAGGTCCGGTAATGATATAAAATTTTTTGTCGAGTCAGTTTTTGGAAATTTTCAAAGACAATTTTTATTTTAAAGATTTTGTAAGTTTCTACGTCCGAATTTCGGTTTGTTCTCTGCAGGTCGCATTTTTCAACCGCTTCTCGTGAAATTTTGTTAGCAGGTTCGATAGTCATAATTGATCTTTTTTATAATGTCAGATTTTGGAAAATATAAAAAAAACTCACTCACGAGGTCTACAGCTCACAGAGCCACTAGTTTATTTGGATCAAAAACAGTACAGCTTGATTAAATACCGTAAATGCGAAAATATGTAACTAGTTTTTGCTAGTATTTTCTACGTAGAATAATCGCATACAAAACTTCACGCCTTATTTTATTCGGTTGAGCTCAGGGACCAAAAATATATTTTATTGTTTTCCAGTAGGTACTCATATTATAGCACATAATTTACAAGTCTTAATTAGTATTTAATTGTGCTATTATATGTGTATTTTCAAGCGAAAGATTTTTTGCCGATGTCAACTACGAATTATGAATTTTATAAAATTCGTTTTATTTCATATTTTTTATACGTTTAAATTTAATCCGTAAATATTGTTCGTGTTGAATTCAATTGCTAGTAAATCTAGTGAAAATATAAATAGTAACTAGTCGCGTTTATACGCGCATATTTAACAACCTCTGTCATCAATCTGTATCTTTAACATGAGTCTCATTACATAACCCAAGAGCACATATCTAAGCAGCAATATCAAGCACAAGATCGCACAAGAAAGAAAAAACGTCGCATTATTTAGTGAACATAAGAGCTTCAGGTATGATTTACGACATTAATAATGTTGATATATTCGAGCCCGGTAAACAGTATCGATATAAAATGACGAAACTCAACGATCAAAACTTCGTTATTCATGCCCTTTTTATTCTTAGGGAGTTGCGATAAAGAAAAAAAGAGACGAAGACTGGATATTGTTTTATTTTAGCCGGAATCGACCGTTTTGATGGACGGAAACAATTCACAATCTAAATGCGGGAAAATTATGACGCGTGTTTTATAACTTTTTTTTCGCTTTAAGGATTTTTAGTTGCTTGGGAAGTAACTGACGTCGATTGACAGTAACACGTTGTTTCCTTGTTTTGATTAACGTAATGTAAAGGAAGTTTTATATTGATGAGTAATGTACATTTGTTTCTTTTGTGATTTTTATGAGGATAATATTTGCTTTTATACAAAATAAAATTTTATGAAGTATACAATTGATCACGTGACATTTGCAAGTACACGTGTAAGTAAAAAATTCATCAGATTGTGTTTCTATAAACACAATCTGATGTATTTTTTACTTACACGTGTATAATATACCAAATTTATAGCTATATAACGTTACGTAATCACCACCCCCGCTCTCTTCCGGCGAAAAAATTAACGATAGCACTGTTTTGTTATATATGCCCGATATCCGTCACTGAATAAATGTCATCAACCATACTAATACCCCAGTACAATTCGACACTAAAAAAGACTAAACTCGCAAAGCCTGATGATAGTCTTCCTAGTGTACCCCCAAATAACCCCGTATAGTTCCATTCATTCGGAACACTTTCAGCTACTACTGTTACAGGATATCAACTCGATTACTAGGGATCAAGCATCAGCCAGGGAAAGGCCATTCGAAGATAGTAATTTTTACGATCCTTTTGGAGCAATTATCTCTCAGCAAGCTCAAGATTTTAAATGACGCAAATTTTAATTCACACTACCGTGACTGATCCTTACAACATATTAAAAAAAAAGAAAAAAACTACATCATGCTTTGGAATTTGTGATGTCCATATTCACTGGCCTATAAGGCGATTTTTTGGTGCGGGGAAAACTGTCAGCTGTCAGTTTCAACTGAGAGTCGAGTCAGCGCCGCTTTTTACTGCGTCCCTACATTTAAATGAGTGTTCTCTGACTTGCACGAGATACGCTGAAGCGAGGCGATGCGAATATGGTGATGCCTCGCTTCCGCGTATGAAGTAACTACTGCACAAATGTAATGCTGATATTATCCCATCAAGTGAGGAAATCTCTGTGATATCAGTACGCTCACGTCAAAGAACAAAATATCGTAATTATCGATTTGGCGTCAGGAATTCGCCTTAAAGTGTCAGTTAGATCTACCTAGCATATTTCGACACGTTGGGTACGTGATCAATCCACTACTAGCTCTATATTAGCAGAGGGCAATTTGTTTAAAAAAAAACCATCAATAGTTTGTTTTATTAATGGTTATTCTGAGTGGTAGATTTTGATATCTGCTGTTATTAAACCTCTTGCCATGCTGCCGGCTTAATAAAAATGTTACATAACAATATGTATTACCTAATACTTATATGTTTATTTATTTATTTTCATTTATTCAACATTTATGTCAAGTGCATTACAGGAGATGTTACAGGTAGTTGGTAGGTACATGACACCCAGATAGGGCACATAATGTTTACTAGTGTTAAGAGTACACAATGCATACGAAAAATATTTAAATTCTAATCGCAATGTCAAGTTCTGTTATTAATAAATTCCAATTTTAATGTCAAGTTTCCTTTTGTTCATACTACAAATTATCCGTTCTCATACAGTAAATTGGGTACATTGAAAGTTGAGAGAATAGAAATAAGGAAAAACATGTTTCAAAGCAGTATATTTTATTAGCGCCTACATAACTATATAAACATCGAAATGTCTGAATCTACACTTACGCCGTAAAAGACACGTTCGATAAACATGGGCACAAGGAGATGCTTGGTTATTTTTATTTGGTTAGGCAAGAAAACAAACTTTCCGATGAGATTCTGGTCAAAGTTAGCTGGAAGCCTATTTTAATTTGTCCTTATATATACCGATCCCAATCACACTCTTTAGCGCGCGCGTTTCCACGTGCACCATGCGAAAGGGTCAGATAGTGCGTGAAAGGAAGCATGTCCCACCGGAGACTAGTAAATTATAAAGAAATAGCTGTTGCCCGCATGGAAACCGTTTATATCGTTCCTCCATAGAAACATTCGTCCCCGTTGTGACGTGATTCGTCCCCAGAGTGGGATAAAAACTATCCTATGTCCTACCTTGGCATACAAATTTTATTTAAATCTGTTAAACGATTTAGGCGTGAAGAGGTATCAGACAGAATCACATTCGCATTTATTGTAGTTAGTATGGATTTATAGGTATTGGCAGTCTACATATTTGCATATACGTATAATAATACATTTAACATGCTAAAACATGCGTTTTACGTGCTAATGGATGTCACATTAGCAGTTGAATAAAAGCATGCGATGGCATGCTTTAACTGCTGATAATATGCGATAGTATCCTAAAGTAGCTGAATTTTTGTGATGACATCCTTTAGCAGCAGCAGGAAAGCATGGCATCCTTTAGCAGCTACAAGCATACAGCAGCATGCTCTGACCTACAATGCGGATAGTATGTCTATAATCTTCCAGCTAAATGCGATTCGATGCTGACAAATGTATTTTCACCTTAATAGAGAACTTGCATTATTTCATTGATATAGCCTATATTAAATATTTAATGATTAAATATACCAAACACGAAAAAGTTAAAATATAATAATACTAATAAACCCGCGGGGGCAGCTTGTGGCGAGCCGCGGACCACTGTTCCAGCTCCTCTGTGTTTGCCTTAACCGGCTGGCCAGAGTGGAGTCACAAGAGCGGAACCTATGTATAGTGGACCTACGGAACAAGTGTAAAGTGACATAACGCCGGTGGCCTGCTGAACGGATCAACAGACAACTTTAAACTGGAACTGACTACTTTGCAAACGGTCAAAGGGATGTTGACCCATTGTCACACTGTGCGCCTTTTCACAATTCTAAGACTAATTGTCACGGCAGGCGTTCGCTAGTCTCTTCCCATAACCGATTATACAGCCCATCCAACATTCAACTCAATAGCCCCATGACCTTAGTTTCCATCGCAGCCAAAGTGCTGCACTCCAATATTCTTAGTACGCTGGTGGGGACCATCACCGAATGTATCATGCTGTGTATTCTGAAATGCCTTCCAAAGGTCCGGGACCCCATGGTCTCGAGATATGGGTAAGACACACAATAATAATAATCATTTATTTCAGATAATTATAATCCAATTTGTTAGTAACACAAAAAATATTATATACCTATAGTTAGTAGAAGATATATTTAATTAAATCTAATTACAGCACATATCTAACAGGGTAGGACATGAGCATTGGCCAATGGTCAAGCTTTTCCAGTGATTTTTGCCCAATTCCTACAGATACCACAGTCGTATCTGTCAGCTAATACATTCAGAAGGCTGTTGGAGCTACTTCTTGCGCGATGCATTAGAGATGCCGCCCGCTTGAGCAAGATGGCGTGGAAACCATCAGTGCGTACCTCACCCAACATCACCGCTGCGCTGCAGCGCCAAGGCAACCCCATCAACATTCTGAAGATAGCAATAAGGGTAAGCTGTATAATACTTTACCCACAGGCTGCTCGTGTAAAATGTCTAACTATATACACTGTCTGAACATCATTACCGCACGTTGAGGCTAGGGCTCGGAACCGGTTTTTAATATTTTGGAAATATTTCCTAAAGTCCTTCTGATATCTCCATTTTTATTTTAAGATTTGCTTTTGTTAGCCTGCATCTATGGAATAAATGATTTAAAGTACGAAAAAATATAGTAAAACGCAATTAACCGAAATTTTTAACCGGTTAATTGTATGACGACGAAACCGGTTTCCGAGCCCTGGTTGAGCTCTAGCTCTAGTGTTCGGGTCCCAGTAACAAGTAAACAAATAAAAACTCCAAGAAATCTGCTTTTTACGACTTTAGCCTCAATAGGTGCCATTTAGTTTTATGTCATCTCCCTTATTCGTATAAGAGTTTAACTGGAGTAGTTACGACGCCGAATGCATCGGTTCAGATTGATTCATAAACAACATGTTTATTTGATTAGTAAAAGTCCAAGTGCTAATTAACAAAGGTTTATGAGATTCGAATAGCTGAAGAGAGAAGAAATTTATATTAACAATAATTTTTTCGGAACCCAGTTTTCGATTCGATTTTTTTACTGGCTAGTATTGTGGATAGTATGTGTGAAACCCAACTTCTTTAAAATTGACAAACAGACGTATAACAATTTTCATCATGTAGGTATATCATATATATCAGCTGATGAGACGCATTTTCGACCAATTTCGATTTTTTTTTCGCTGCTAAAAATGAGAGTAAATAACAACGGACTGGTTCGAAAGATTATTCAAATATATTTTTGACCAAGTGAAAACAAGGTCTCAACGTCAGCTTTGACAAAATGCTTTCGTATGTCCAGCGGATTTGCGGCTGTTTCCCTCTTCGGGTTGCATTTCTCAGCCGATTCTCGTGAAATGTTGTGACCAGATTAGATTATTATATATAATTTACTTTCTCATCAGTTTCTGGAAATTAAAAAAAATGTTTATTGGTCTGTTCTCTTCTAGAGGTCGCATTTCTAAACCGATTCTCCTGAAACTTTGTGAGCAGGTTTGGTAATTATTTTGGTATTTTTTGTTGAGTCAGTTTTTAGATGTTTTGCAAATCTTTTTTTTAATGATTTTGTATGTTTCTGCTGGCGGATTTCAGTTCGTTCTTCTCTACAGGTCACATTTCTTAAAAATGTTGTGAGCAGGTTCGATAATTATATAGAATTTTTATCGAGTCAGTTTTTGGAAATTATAAAAAAACACTTGCTAGGTCTACAGCAGCTCACAGAGCCACTTCACTGATTTTTATATGCTAAACTTTATCATGAAGTATATTACATATATAGGTAGGTACATAGAACTCATTGATAAAATGGTCGTCATCAAAATCTAGAAATTACAAGGGCGGATTTGATATATAATTACTCTCTTTACCGGATGAAGTTATTTCGTTCAATATTTTCTGATTCATATTAATTTAACGTGTAAGTTATCACGATCTAATTTTTAAGTATTTGATTTGGACTGCTTGCGAGATCACGGTTATTTTTTCGTTGTATTTGTTCGCTGTATCTAATAATTAATATTACAATAAATTAATACTTATATAGATAGATACTTAAATACATAGAAAACATCCAAGACTCAGAAACAAATATTCGTGTGTAATCACACAAATGAATACCCTGACCGGGATTCGAACCCGGGACCTGCAGCTTCGAAGGCAGGGTTTAAGATCTCTTGAATGAGATATTAAAACGCAATTATATGGTTTAAGTGAGATATAACCGGAATTTACTTCAAACTAGACCCAATATACCTACTCGTAAATATGTGCTAAATCAGTGTGACATTCAACTGCTAGGTTCAGGAATTCCTCAATTTGTACGAAATGCCGCCGCAGAGACTGCTAACAATGGCTGGAATTCGCCTATCACGAAACGAACGCCACAGTGCACCCACTCAATATCTGAGTATAGTCTTGCAGAGCAATGCGACCCTCGAACAGACCTGCGAAGAGATTAATATGATGGTCAAACTCAAATTCAAACATTCAAGGGCTCTTTTAAAAGTCGGAATACTCTACAAATAACTCGATTTAAAGGCAAAGTAAGCAACTGGTATAACAATATGGCACAAATTTTTATCGAATACTTTATTTCGCACAGCTTGCAGAACCAAGTTTTACAGGAGTAAATACAAACTATAAGTACATAATTATACCAACTTAAAAAAATAAAAAAGCAAATGTCATTTCATTGTATTACCAACCAATAAAATTAAATCGACTACAATCGAAAGTACATCAATTGAACCAATATCCTAATTGCATTTTTCCGGTTGCGTTGCAGCACTTGCAGCCTAAAGAAGCATTTAGTCCGCTCTAGCACCTAATTCCAAGATTTGGTGTAGGCACTAGTTTAACGAAAACGAATGCCATCTGACCAGTTTGAAAACCTTGTTGGGATTAAACTGGTTTTCTTACGATGTTTTCCTCTACCGAAAAACTATTGTTTATAATATCAAGTCAAATATAATTAATTACCCAAAATATAAAACGTACTTAAGTTTCTTTCTAAACCAGTGGTATGAACCGTGGTTCTAACAAACTCCAGATAAAATCTCGCGTGCATTACCCCTTAAAATATTGTCAAGGTAATTCATGAATCTAGAGAGGTTAAATCTACTGTTATTTGAAGCACTATATCACGAGGGGTCCTCTGAGATTGGAATAGAATTTTTCATGCTACCACTAACAATTCTAGTAAAGTGCCGGAAATTGGGTTCCCATTTTGGTCAATAAGTGACGGTGCCTTGTTAATAGTACATCTGGGAATATAGGCTGTAGTAAGGTTAAGGCACAGATCAAATAATACTAGTTATAGTTATATAACTGGTCTCCATTGCTGTCCCGCATGGAATTACAGTGAGCATTTTGGGAACATTTGGACAAGGCACTAAGCAGAGTGGGATGTAGATTTTTAACATTGATTATTATTTTTTCTAGTTTTAGGTACAAATTTAAAACCTTTTTTTGCAAGTTTGTGAACAAGTTCCTACGGAAAATTCTGCGCATCTTTTGGGTAAAATGGATCACAAACTCGGAGTTGTGGAGAATTTCAAAGCAGACACCCATACAAAAAGAGATACTGCTACGGAAATAGCACTGGATTAGTCATGTCCTTCGTCAACCGGACTCCCATTTCTCCAAGAAGGCCCTGACTTGGCAAATACCCGGTAAGCGGAAAAAAGGTCGCCCCAGAAGCTGGGCTCTCTGGGAATGAAATGAGAAGAACTAACCCAAATGGACCAAACCCGAAGCAATAGGAGAGAGTTGATTGGAGGCCTACACCCCAGGTAGGTTACCCCAGAGGGTAACAGGATAAAGAAATAGAAGTACAAAGTTAAGTGTTTTTATCTGTTTCTGTTTCTTGTTTTCTTTCTATTGCTATTTATTAGTTACATTTAAGTTTTATTTACACCCTAAACAGATATCTACTGCAAGTAAGTTATTTCTGCACCTAGATATAAGAGTGGTCAAACCAATGAAGGTCACCCATACAAGTATCTAAAATAACACTATTGTATTACATGCAAGGAAAATAAAGTTTTAATAAAAGGTTTATCATACCTATATAACGTGATGCTCTCTGATGTTCTCTGATGCGGTCCGACGTCCAACATAGCATGCGAAATTACCTCAGAGCACATCAGATGAATACGAATACATCGTTACATCTAACAAATGTGAACCCTGCTTTAGTTACATTGTGACAAGGAATAAAAAAGAAAAAGGATTCATATTCGCACTTTGCGTGGTCATTTGTACTAGTTCCACATTTTTATTAAAAATGGGATTCTTGGTCAGCATCTAGCCAGCATTCAAGGATGAGGCCGGCAGGGAAGCAAGCTCACCCAATAGTTGCCTAATCACCTGTGCCTTAAAAAGCTCTAGGTTATATGAACTCACCACTGGACCCACTGGACTTTTCCAAGACTTTTTTTGCAGCCAATCGGCTTTTAACCACGATACAGTCTACAAAAAATGAAACGGTTTTGAATCTCTTTAATCTTAATTCATGAATTCAGCTAGGCATAGCTTGGCTACCATTTTATTTTTAATCCCCCGCGAAAGCTGGGATCGCGTTCGGCTAAAGAACTGACCGACCGTAGTTTGATTACGGTAACGTTTTTTAAGGGTTTTTCAATACTAATTTGTACACTCGTTTGTGCAATAAAATAGAAAGAAGTCGTAAACGCTAAATCGGTTTGTGAAATGTGGTTACGTGACATGTACTGGAGTAAAATAATTCTTAAATATACATCAGAAGAATCTTATAGGAGCAAAAATAGTAATGAAACAATTTATTACGAATTTCAGAAAGTAAGCAACCGTAAAAGCCTCAGCCTCTTAATGTAATTAAAGCAAACAAAAACGATAACAAGATTGAAATCCGTAACGTAATCGTTTCAAGTGCAAAATCGATGATATTAAAACAGGGATGCCTTCCTGTTTACGGAGTATTAGGTACACCGGTTTTATCAATATTTGAAAGGAATTTGTGCCATGGAGATGACAAAGCACAAGTGTGATGGTTGACTCATTTTGTATTTATTAAAAACAATGAAAACCATCACAGTAATTTAGGCTGCAACTCGTAAAAGGTAGTGTTCGTTTCGGCTAAACACTGCAACATGCCGAAATAAAGCTTGTCATTTCATAGACTGTGAGCTAAAGATACAGACAGTGTTTTGTAGTTACAATACCTCATGAAAACTTGCCGAAACAAAGCTTATCATTTCATAGACTGTGAGCTAAAGATACAGACAGTGTTTTGAAGTTATAATACCTCATGAAAACTTGCCGAAACAAAGCTTGTCATTTCATAGACTCTGAGCTAAAGATACAGACAGTGTTTTGTAGTTACGATACCTCATGAAAACTTGCCTAAACAAAGCTTGTCATTTCATAGACTGTGAGCTAAAGATACAGACAGTGTTTTGAAGTTACAATACCTCACGAAAACTTGCCGAAACAAAGCTTGTCATTTCATAGACTGTGAGCTAAAGATACAGACAGTGTTTTGAAGTTACAATACCTCATGAAAACTTGCCGAAACAAAGCTTGTCATTTCATAGACTGTGAGCTAAAGGTACAGACAGTGTTTTGAAGTTACAATACCTCATGAAAACTTGCCGAAACAAAGCTTGTCATTTCATAGACTGTGAGCTAAAGATACAGACAGTGTTTTGAAGTTACAATACCTCATGAAAACTTGCCGAAACAAAGCTTGTCATTTCATAGACTATGAGCTAAAGGTACAGACAGTGTTTTGAAGTTACAATACCTCATGAAAACTTGCCGAAACAAAGCTTGTCATTTTATAGACTGTGAGCTAAAGATATAGGCAGTGTTTTGAAGTTACAATACTTCATGACATTGACTCGAAAATAAGACAAAACATACAGTGTACATTTGTACGAACATTTTTATAATACGTCGTGATAAAACACATTTTGCTTTGTAACTTTATGAAAAATTTGGGTCTATGTAGTTTGTCTGCAGTAGTTACGTACAATATTTTAATTAACGTGTCCAAGTTCATTGAAACCGGTAGATAAATCACGTAACTTTTCGAATGTAAAATATGTATATATATTTTAATGTAATTTTTAATATGGGAGTCGGTATTTAGATCTACTTAAGCACGGTCGAAAAAGTTTCGTAATCACATCGCAGATTTACATTTTGTGGCCAAATTGTCAAAATGTACACTAATTTTGTAAAGTGAATTGTGCGCACTGCAGAACATGGGTCGGAGTATGACAATCATTCTAGGGGTACTTTTGAATCTTAATTCACAAATAATAGAGCCGAAAAGAGGACTCTAAGTAAGCTAACGTATTTTCGTGCAATGTTTTATAAATTAACTAGCGGTCGCCCGCGACTTCGTCCGCGTAGATTTTAGATGGTAACAAAGATATAAATGAGGTACAAACTTGAAACCCCCTTTTCACTCCTTTAGGGGTGCAATTTCGAAAAACGCTGAAACAAATTTTGTTGTATTTCATCATAGAGTCTATTTACGAAGTTTGAAATCTCTCACTTCAAAAAAGATTTGCTCCCCATACAAACTCTGAACCCCCTTTTCACCCCTTTAGGGGATTAAACAAGAAAATTGCTGGATTAAGTTTTGTTTTATTTAAACAGGAGTCTGTATACGAAATTGCAAGTTTTTAAGTCCATAAAAATTACGTTTCCTATACAAACTTTCATCCCTTGTTTTACCCCCTTAGGGGATGAATTTCTAAAAATCCTTTCTTATCCCTAGCCTGCGTCATTAATGTAATCGACTTTGTAAAAATCAACTCTCTAGCGTTAGTAGTTTACACATCCAGTTACACACTGAAAATGGCTTTAAAAAT
Source organism: Epiblema foenella (assembly GCA_963556455.1). NCBI lineage: Eukaryota > Metazoa > Arthropoda > Insecta > Lepidoptera > Tortricidae > Epiblema > Epiblema foenella. The sequence goes on from OY747100.1 coordinate 9,084,398, forward strand.
TCCAGATTCACGAGACTCGTGTAACGAAAACTTGAAGCATCAACTTGTGAAACTATAGCGAACGCTTTGCAATAATGTCGCAGTATCCTGAAATAAACAGTGAACTAGCCGTCCCTTTAACTCATATAGTGTATAAACACGAGAGTGAAAGGGCCGGCACGATACGAAGTTCGGAGTACAGGGGCTGTACCTAAGTGTGTCAATGCACTAATGATCCGGGTCAATAAAAAACTAGCCAAGTTCATGTCAGACACGCACATTTTAGGGTAGTTAATCGGAAAAATTATAATTTATCTATATATTGCTATTTGTTGGTAAAATGTGCGCAATAATAAACAATATCACCAAATTCCAACGTTATAGTTTAATGTACTACTTTGGTTATAAATGTCCTGCAGCTTGAATATGTCATGCTCGCCTAAAGGTCTTTGCTTACGGTGGCGTCGTTGATCGGGTCGCAACCTTCCCTAACATATGGTCGAGGGAGGCGATGGCTGAGATACGCGTCATACTCGTGAACGGGTGCTGTTTGTGGGGTCCGGTCTGTTCATGTTTGCAAGGACTAGTAACTTCGTACTAGTGTTCAGTGGAATTGACATGATGAGAGACTTCACTGTTCTCATTTGATTTTATTTTTTAGAGTGACGCTCAGAGACCTTATACATCTCTGAGGATATTTATTTATTAGATTTTATTATTTTCATGTTGACGTGTTATAGATATAGCTCAAAATATTTTATTATGATTAGTGTACTTACTTTATTACCTTTTATCTTGACGCTTAGAGACCTTATACATCTCTAACAAATCTCGATTGTTATTAGTTTCTTAGTCTTATTTTTGACATGTAACACTACATTTAATTAATGATACTTTGATTATTGTATTATTTTTATTTGATGTACCTAGATAGATTTTGACTTGTAAAAGTGCCCTTGAGGCCTATTTGCAGAATAAATGTTATGATTTTGATTTTGATTTTTGATAATGGGAAGTTTAAAAAATCTTTGGAACAAAATTATTTAAAAAGGCTGATTTTGGTGGCTTCTTATTCCTATGTCCTAATATTTTTAAAAACAACAAAATATAGTATTTATCTACTCAATGAGCTCTAAATAACGATACCCCACTTGATGGGGTAGGTACAATAAATTCTTTCGCGTCCCCCTTTAGCTGTATGGGAGCCCCCCTTAAAAACATTTAAAAAATATATTTTTTGACTGTGAAAATTTGAAGACTCTAGCTCCAACCGTTTGGCTGTAAAATCTGTGTGATAGACCACAGACGGACGGACGCGTGAGTGACAATAATAGGGTTCCGCTTGGACCCCTCGGATACAGAACCCTAAAATAGAATATAATATGACTTTTAAGTGTTACACATGCACACTCTTCTATCTAATGATCTCCTTTGACATACTATTGATTCGACATAAACCATTCGTGACCGTGGCGGTTCAATCCACATAGAAACGTTGGATATATAAATAAACATCGTGGTGAACTTTCAAAAAATGAAGCGTATCACCTGTATTTAGCCCAAGGCAGTCATTGAACTTTGCCGCCACTAAGCATCTAAGGCCACTAAATCACCATCCCTTATTTTATACTCACCTCACTCAACACTTTTTTTGTTTCTTAGTTGTGTTGTAAAGTGTGACTAGATCATGAACGCCACCGTCTACAACCCTATTATCCACGCTTGGTCGGAACAATATGGTGAGATCACAGGCATTCGATCGTGTTGACCACTCCATGATTCACTGGGCACATGATTGCTCGACGACGTTCAATGGAAAGAAGATTTACTGAGAATCTTAAGATAATACCAACCTTAAGATTTACTGAGAATCTGAAGATTAATCTTCCGCAAAATATTGTTAAAACGAATCGATTTAGGTTAGCTGTAGACCTCGAGTGTTTTTTTTTTAGTGTGACTCGATACAAATTTGATATATATTTATGGAAACAACTCACAATATTTCAGGAGAATTTGTGTTTTTTCTTTGGAAATTTCCAAAAACTGACTCGATACAAGTTTAATATGTAAGAAATGTGACCTGTAGAGGAGAATAAACTGAAATTCGCCTGCCGAAACATACGACATCATTGAAAAAAAATTGTTTACGAAAATTTACAAAAACTGACTCGAAACAAAAATATTTCTGTATAGTCAACCTATTGAGAAATGCGATCTGTATAGGAGAACAACTGCTAATGCGGACATATGAAAGAATTTTTGTCGAAGCTGAAGCAGAGACCTTCGTTTCACTTGGTCAATAAACTGCAAGACGTAAAGAGTAAAATATATTTCTTCAAATTCCATACTAAATACAAACATTCACACAAGCACAAACATTATTTTTCACTTGCAACCATTTTACTACTTTTTATAGAAAATAATAAATAAATACAATGACTTAGTTTTATTCCTTTTTTACTAAGTATTTTGTCAAAATTTATAATGTAAATAATTATAAATTTTGACAGAATACTTAGTTTCTGTCATTCATTAGTTTCCTAATATAGAAAAAAATATGGTTCTCTGAGTACTGTGACAATAGCGCATACGGGATTATTAGCAGTGTGTCTTCAAACTTACCTGTTCGTAGCGACAAGTTCCAAACCTAGTTTCAATGGTTCGTGCACGACTGGATAGTAATACTAGCTCGTGTTTGCTTCGACCGAGGTGTCTAAGATTTCATGGGCAGAATATCTAATCTAATATCTCTAAACGTGCAATTCTTGTATATTTCATTGACCGAGTGAAACGAAGGTCTCTTCTTTCTTCAGCTTCAACAAAAATGCTTTCGTATGTATGGATTTGCGTTTGTTGTTCTCTACAGGTCGCATTTCTCACCCGATTCTCGTGAAATTTTGTGACCAAGTCCGATAATTATATAGATTTTTTTGTGGATTCATTTTATGGATATTTTCAGTAACTTTTTTATTTCACTTCAACAACTGAGAGCTGCGCAAGATAAGTTGCTTACGAACATAACGCATAACGTGCTAAATTAAGAAGTCGTAGCTTTACCCTGATCGTATACTTATATACGACTTTTTAAATTAGTACGGCAGATTACGTTTGATTTTGTTTTCCATAAATTTATCATACCCCAGGCTTATATATGAAAATCGATTCTTAAGGAGTAAACTCCAATAAACTCCAAAAATAACTCGAGAGATGAGGCCACGCACTCAAAGATATATTTTACGCATAAAACAACGTCACTTGCATTATGGATGACGAATCATATTTCACTTTGGATGGAAACGAGGGGCAAGGTAACTATTATTTTGAGAACAGACGAGAACGTGAAATATGTCGAGCATACGAAGTTTCCTAAAAAAGTTTTACTATGGCTTGCACTCAGTAGTCGCGGTATGTCTAAGCCAGTATTTTTCGAATCATCGGCGTTAACATCTAATCCAGCTGTTAACGCCGATCTCAACATGGACCGTTGCGCCCAAAAACTATACCAAGTTTGATTCGGAAGATAAAATTGGAGTTAAGTAAACTGCCAACATCTGTGTTTTCGACAGCGATGGCTAAAGTACCATAGAACTGCCGTAAAGCATCTCGGATGGGCGTTAACTTTTTCTTGCATTAATTGTTGTCAAATGCGTTATTTTTGTTTCTTGTGGGCCTTCGTTGCCGCCTTGACCAGTATTGATCTATTGTGGCAGTCAAATGCGTTATTAAAAAGAATAAATATTTATAATAACACATTTTTTAAATATAATACAACATTGAACTTTGTCCAAATTTCACTCCCCATGGGTTAAACTAGCTAAAACACAATCTCTACAGTAGGACGTAACTCACATTTATAATGTAAACTGCTTAAAAGTTGAGCTTACGAGCCATTGCTCTGAGCTCAGATAAATGGTGCCTCATAAGAAGATTATAACTCTAGTTTGCGAAGTTGTGTACGATTCAATTACCTCGGAATTTCAGTTTGTAAAACTTTGATAACAACAACATTCAAACAGTAGAGGTTTAAACTGTTCCAATGGATTTTCAATATAGTACCTACTCGGGGCTTTAACACGTTCACAGTCCCCATACAAAATGATTCAATTTTCTTGGACGTCCAAGCAAATTACTTTCATCACACGTCCGTGCTCCACGTTTGGGTCACTATGAAACGACCAGGTACCACAAAGTAAATAGCGGCGGCGCGCGCCGGAGCAGAGAGTACGCTCAGTACAAAGTGCCATTGTCGCCGCACGCACACAGATGTTACATTTACAGGCATTCTCGGACAGTCTCGGACAGAGCTTAGTCGCGACTGTCGCGAGTGCTAGTTGTGCGCGCGTTTATCACTTGACGTCCCCGCCGCTACGTAGGTACTTTGTGTCACGTACGTCAAAATGAATAACCGATATTATTACAGTTGCAGTGTATTTGGTTGTTTAAATACAACAAAGAACTTTTTTACTATTATAAATACACTTTCTTGTTTTGAAAATAATTACCGCTATTGCTTGATATAGTACTTGCATAAAGGTTTTGTTAGCTAGTTAATAGTTAGTTGTAACAAGTTGTTACGCTCCAGTCTTCGTCATGTGTGATGTCGGGACCTTTAATGGATATTTGATGCTCTCCTATTGAGCGCCAAGCATTGTAACAGAATGCAGCTAGCTGTTTCTGTCACTTTCTTATTAAAATAATTTTCCAAGAGATGGTGGGTAGAATTCACCTTTATAACTTTGAGTCATTTATTAAGTAATTATAAGTATTTAGAGGTCTTGGCGGAGACACTACCGTGCACCTTACGTAAATTTTAGATGACTCTTTGTCTTGGCTAATTAGAGATTATTTCAAGTAGAATGTTTAGAGTAAAGGAATAAAATAAATATTCCTGAGTGCCTGTAATAATGCCAGCTTAATATATTAAATTATTTAAGAAAAAGGAATCCTAAAATATCAATAAATCTAACAATAATAACTACAACCCATTTTCTTTTGCCGCGTTGCTTTTGATGCGCGCTGCGTTTTTGTTTTTACGTTTACCGCACGTCCAACTAATATAAAACACTCAACATTCAAAATTCAACCTTATGAATGAAAGCATAAAGTAGGTTCAAGATAGGGTCGTTGCGACCTTCTGTTATTTTACGTTTGCCAACTAATATAAAACACTCAACATTCAAAATTCAACCATATGAATGAAAGCCTAAAGTAGGTTCAAGATAGGGTCGTTGCGACCTTCTGTTATGTAAAGGGCCGGCCGGTCAGTAGGTAGGTACACTGTCACAGTTGTCACGTTTGTCGCACTTGTCGCATTTATCGCACTTATCGCGCTTGTCACACTTATCGCACTTCTCACAATTGTCGCAACTGTCGCATTTCTCGCGCTTGTCGCAATTGTCGTATTTATCGCACTTATCGCATTTGTCGCAGATATGAGGGTATAAAAGGACATGCGGGGCGGTAGGGCTTTTTACTTAGATTTCGTCACTCAGACTGTCAAGGTCTCTGGCTTGCTCAGTAAAAACTTTTGGTGGGTGGATTTATTGGCATAAGAGTGGTTCGTCATTATGAGGGATTTTCTCCCCAACATGAGGGATCACTTTTTGGCATTATAACTAGTAAAATTAGTGGGGTTTTTGTATATTTTCAATAAGTTTAAAAGCCAGAACTTTGTCCAGGTTTACAGTATACCTGAGGAGTCATACCCGCCTAACGGTGCCAATGGGCATGATTCAGAGTCTTAGTAGTTATCAGGTCTGAAGGTGGCCTGACGTCTCCTTTTTACCAACACAGGAGACGATCTATCCTTCACGTTCTCACAATGTCCAGCTGGCAACGTAAACGAGGCTGCCATAGTTTGGGTCAGCATAGAGGGTGCTCCTCGCTCGTTGAAATTGTGCAGTATTTGGAGAACGGTCTTATTAAATATATTTATATATTTCTATTATATACACAATAGGGCGTTCTACTCTTGCCGCCATGCCCTCGGGCGCAAGGGGGGGAACAACTTACACAGGCTGATAGTATTGCAATTCTCAGTTTAGCCGACTGAACTCTTTAGAGCTTAGTTAGGAAATACGCATTCTCAGAAACTAAATCTGGTAAGGAATTTAGTTTCTAGTTTAGATCTCCCGGGGTTAATGTTAGATTTAACTTCATACACTGAATTAGGGGTAACAGGTTTGGAATTTAAGGGTTTATTTTATCCAGGTAACTGATAGTTCGGATATTAAGGGCGTTCTAGAAGCCTAGGGTTTAACTTTTAGAATGGTTCACGCGGTTAAATAGCTATCGAGCTCTTTGGGTTATGTAGTGGTTACTAGGTACAATCTAGGTATCTGGTTTTCGATTATCAGGTTAATTCACGTGGATAGGAGGTTCATCAAGCGGTTAAGTCATACAATTTACTAGGAATAGGATAGATGTTTTAGCAAGGTATAATATTATTTGTAACCAATAGGATAGCAGGACTTCCCAGAAATATGGGATTGCTCTGATTTAGTGGCAGGCTGAGCGGTCCACTACTCTTATGTCCAAAGATAAGGCCTTGCAGTATTTCACCTTATCTTTCAGCGCGAATTCTGAAGTACTAGTAGACTCAATTGCTATAATTATATGGTAATCTTTTTCTAAAACAAATTTTAAGCCCGAGAGCTACAAAGGGTTGTTTGCTCGTTGCGTCCTGGGACAATGCGGATGAATAAACTCGGCATAGTTCTCCATAATATTATTAATTTGTCATTTTGACATTTGTCTTACACTCCGAATAGTGTTAAAAATATTGGAGGGGGCTTGTCCAGTCAGGGTCGAGAGCCACTGGTTTCTGTTTAATAACAGAGAGAGATAGCAATCTCTCGGGCGGATGGAGGGGCCCGACCTTACACCAATAACAAAATTATTCATAATCCCTACAAACCTGCAAAATGATCCTAATATGATAGGGTTAGCACATCTCTGTATACTAGGTTCGAAACATACGTACGTTCGACTTGACATACCTACTTAGGCTAAATATCATTACAACTTATTTAAACCCAATTTAAATCCCATTAATTTATCTCAATAAAATTCTAGAACTAAAGTATTTCAATTTTAAAGTTTGTCGTGAGGAGATTTAGTACCATCATCATTAATATTATTATAAGATTAAGGAGCAAAAATGTATGTAAAATGCATTAGGGTAGCTGTTGTGAAGGTTGGAGAATTTTAGTAGAAATGGTAGAAAAGTTGCACTTGGTAGAAAAAAGTAGTAGATTTAGTAGAACAAAATTAGACATAGCAAGGTTTCTAGGTAGTTGGGGAGTCCAAGGTCTGACAAGCATTCACATTAAAGAGCATGGGTTTCTACGGTACACAACAATACAGGGTCCTACTACTGACGATTCACATTGGCCAAAATAAGTACACAATTAGGTTTAATTTATTTAAATCAATCTCTCTTCTTTTTTTATCTTTATTTTAAGGGGCGTTTATTACAGCATTACATACAAATGACGCATCGCTGATGCCACGCGTTCAACTCGAAATTAAACTTTACGCAATCGCGTATAGATCGCTATTGCTTTGACCAGGCTGTCGGCTGTAGCAGTCTTTGGTGTCCATGTTACGATTTTCCCATTACGTGAATAGCCGTCTGTGGCGGTCAAAGGGTTAACATCTAAGCAGTCTCTAAGGAATGTAAACATGATAAGATGTATGCATAAACGAATCGATGTATGTCTGTAAACTTATAGTACCTACTCCTATTTAAAATTCAGAATCAATACAGAAGCAACCCTAGTGAGTCGGGCAAGTTTAGGTATGTATTTTCAAGAACGGTGGGATCGGCCCTTCTGTATATGTTTTTATTTTGTGCAGGTACTCACTCGAATTATTACAAAGAATGATATTTCATATCTAACTAAAATATGAATTGATAAATCAGAATTGTCTTTATAAGCCTTTTATCAAATACAGTAGGAAATGAATCATATCTTCGACTAGCACTGCAATAATCAGTACACAATAATTCGCACCATGATCGTCAGGCAAAAGAATATAACAAAATAGAACAATCTACACAAAAATATAATTATAGTGATTTGAGTGCGTTCCTGGTCGGCTATAGTGACCCATGTACGGGGCACGGACTTGTGGAGATAGTTTGTCGTGACCCACGTATGGGGCACTGGACTGTGAACGTGTTAATATGCAACTGACATTAATCACACACACTATTGCGATGGGCTATAGGTAGGTAAATAAATCCTTTCGTCTTTACCAAGTGAGTTAATAATAGCTTTTATTTTAAGAGGTATAAAAATCCTCAATATTACACATTATTATTGACAATATTTTATTTTGACTGATCTTTGCAGTAGACTGATATAAAAAGGTGGTGGGGTGACTGGTGGTATACATACCTGCTAACTATCTATATTTTTTAGCTTTTAGTTAAAAAATATTTACCATAAAATCATTCAACTTATTTTATTATATATTTTATTTACTGTAAACCGCTACAGTAACCGAAATTACTGCTAATTATTTGTCTTTGCAAAGTATCCTTCAAACACAATAAAGAGGCGACTATTTTAATTCCCGTTTAAAGGTATTTTCTCAAATGCACATTAAACTTACGTTTCTGTAAAGACAACTTGAATATATTTGCATATTCTCCCACGAAACACATTCAGTTTGCTTCTGGGACGCGAAGGAAGCCATTATTACATTTTATTACCGTCTCCTTTCATAATAACACGAGAAGAATACGCTTTAAAATTTCCCCGATGTTTTTATTCGAGATACATTTGCGTTAAACTTGCGAGGTTTTAAGATATCGTGTTTGTTTTCATTCGAAAATTCGCATTGATTCTGGATCAGATTTCTTTAAAACCATACTATGTGAACAGAAAAAAAATCAATACCTACCTTGAAATCTTTGACATTAATGTCATTCGCTAATTGCAGCACATTATTTTTGCCTTTTTAATAGCAAATTATATATTCATTAACTTAATGACGGCTTTAAGGAACTTGGCCTGCAGCTCTACGAAATGCGAGCTCTTCTCCTACGGGGCAGTGACTGAATCTTCATTGTTGGCATAAAGAGGGTAGGTGAGACCTCCTTCTGCAATGACTCCGTCGGAAAAGATGGGCGCACAGAATAAACAGAAGGAGGTCTTATCTACCCTCTTTATTATACCCGGCAAAGACGTTTCTAGAGCCAAAACAAAGATTCAGTTACTACCCCATAGGAGAAGAGCTCGCACGCCGTGCATCGTGGCTTTTTATCAACGAAGTAAGGATATCGATCGATTGCTAAAGTTTACCTTGCAAACTATTTTAATGTTGATTTAAGCGAATCACGATGGTTGCAGGACAGTCTTCGTTTTCGTTACGGCGGTTTTGGTATTCGTCGTGTTAACGACTTGGGATCGATCGCTTTTTCTAACGTCTTCTTATGGAGCCTTGGATCTTGTCACTCGCATTATGAATTTCAAGAGATACGCCGAATATGGGTTTGACCGAATACGAACATTCGGCCGAATATTAGGTACAGCTGTTGCCGAACCGAATATTCGGCCGAATTATTCGGCTCAACGTAATTCCTTCATCGATTGCTGTAAAACAGACTAATTGAATGGTATTTTAGGTAAACAAACAATCACTACAAAGGGTGCTTTTACTAATTTATTGTAATAATGGTTACAATATGTGTGACCCACACCGTTTACCGCATATTATATTATATGAGTTTATCATTTGGAGATATCAGTGCACCGTCAGTCTTAAGGACTTTTAGTGTCGACAATAAAAATATAAAGAACTTTAAAAAGTGACAAAAACAATATATTATGTGTATGTAACTTAGAAGCAGTCTATTTCACATCTAAATTAAATTTCATATTAAATAAAATATATATCATCAGTTTTTGCGTGTTAATACATTGGTAATTAGCTTTTTATAAACATTTATACTATTACCAAAAAGATCTACTTTACAAAATGTTTTATTGTAAGTATTAACGAGACTGCGGAGAGGCGCGCGCTCACCGGCGTGTGTCCGGCAGCGGCCGGTCACGAACAGCTGGTGCGGGCGCGTTTCCCGCTGTCTACAGTGGTTGGGGACTTTATAACTAAGTTTATTATTAAGTAATATGCAGTCAAACTTATTATTACAGAGGCCATACAATACCATTGTTTCACACAGGTAGCGCCTAGACTTAAGATCTAACATGGAATATTTGCTTAACAGTTGCGCATAAGATAATCTGTCGCGATAACATCGATTGTGCATAGTTTTTAGAAACTTCTTTTGGACAGACTCTATAGCGTCTGAGTATTTATTGTAATAGGGGTTTCAAATTGAAACAGCATTTTCTAGTTGCGAGCGAATTAGTGATTTAAACAGGTGTATATATGGAGTGGGACGACGAAATTCGGTGGAGGAACGCATCACAAAGCCAAATTGTTCATTATCAAAGCGAAATATTGACAAAAAATAAGTTAAATCACTGTTAAAACACTCTTGTAACTTGTAACAAGACCCTCTCAGAGTTGTTCGGTAAATATTCGGCAGCTCATCTGAATAATTCGGCCGAATACCGAACATTAAAAGACATGGCGAATATGCCCAATACCGAATAATAACGGAATATTCGCATCCCTAATTATTCCTATAAATGGTGGCAATTTCCAGGTTCCATTAGTTTCTGAGGCCGGTGACCGACCATCTCGCTAGCGGTAGGTCACTGTCCCCGATGATGTGTGATCTGAAAACCAGTGGGATGATCTTTAGTGCAAGCGGGTGTATGACTCGCTGTTGTCTGATTCCTAGGGATTTGGTCTGGTGCGCCTTAATGCTCTTGCACAGCCAGAATCAGGGGCTTGGCTTCATGCACTACCATCACATCAACTGGGTACCTTTCTGGACAACGACTCGGCTAGAGTAGCAGTGGCTCTCCGGTTGGGTTCCAAGCGTTGTAAGCTTCATCACTGTAGTTGAGGGGACATAGTAGCCGAAAATAGGCACCACAGTTTGAGCTGCCAGAGGTGCGCTGGGCGGTCCCTGAAGCACTCTATTAACGAGATCATAAGGCGGGTCATGGTGTCAGCGAAAGTTTCGTGCATGTTGGAGCTACCCGGGCTGAATCGGTCTGACGGTAAAAGACCAGACGGACTCACGTTGATTCCGTGGTGGATGGGGCATTGCCTTTTGTGGGATGCCACTTGCGTTAGCACCTTTACTGCATCCCAATTAAGGCAAACCACGCAAGGTGCAGACTTGGCAGCAGAGTCAGCCGCAAAGCAAAAGCACACGAAATATTCCACCCTGAGATCAAGGTATGACTTTGTTCCTGTGGAGAGATAGCGTGATGGCATGGCATTGCAGGTCCATATGGCTCAGAGGCACGCCGTTTGTTGAAAGACCTAGGTCGGCGGTTGCGGGAGAGGGGCGGGCGAACGTCGATCCCCGCTGCGGGTCGTATCTGGTGCAACAGGTCTCAATGGCGGTACAAAGAGGGAATGCCACGGGCGTTATGGGTACCTTTGCAGCAGGTACGATGCGGGTAGGTGGTTCTAAACTGCATTTAACTTTAGTTTTGTCTTTATTGTATTTTGGGTTATATAAAAATACAGGACCTTCGTTTTACCTGGTTACTAAAATAATTAATTAGGTTATATAAAAATACATGTATTATTTTATTAACCACGTGAAACGAAGGTCTCTGCTTCAGTTTCGATAAAATAATGCTTTTGTATGTCCAGATGTCCGGATTCCCGTTTGTTCTCCTCTAGAGGTCGCATTTCTCAACCGATTCTCGTGACATTGTGTGAGCAAATTTGATAATTCAAGAATTTATGTAGTCAGTTTTTGGACATTAAACAAAAACACTGGGCAGGTCTCTGTGAGCTCTAGCTCACAGAGTCACTAGCTAATAAACGTTTCTTTTGGGTTTATTAGCTTAATTCAGATGAAAATATAATACATTTCAATTTCAATGCACTAATTAGTCTCATTTATTATTCCCCCTTTTGACTCCCAGAATCTCCACCATTCATCCTAAATTAAAGAAAAAGAACGCTTTTCAATTCCTTATTGACTCTTTCCTATATGAATAGATGGATTCCTGATTTCAAAACTTCCAGATTTTGATAGATTGTATTGTTATTCACCTGACGCGATCGAGGGGCCCATAATTTAGAAAGACTTGTCAATACGATCACCATAAGATATCGGTAGTCAATAAGGCTGTCGACGCACAAAGGAAGTATTTTATACTTGCTTCAAAGCAAGCATAATATAAATCACACAACGTGTACTGACTGCAAACGGGTTAAGAGCTATACGAGCTCAGCTCAACTTTAGACAACTTAATATGCTCTTCGTTTTGTTCAACATATGGGACTTGTGGAAAATGGAGTATTTGACGTTTTCATTTGCGTTTCTCTACTTTTTGTTCTATGTTTATGTTAGACTAGAGTCCTATAGCGGCGTTGAAACGCCGCTATATTACGGAAATTCTGATACATAGTTATTTTGTAAGTTGTGCCTATTTTAGGAACACTAAAAACATGTAAAAAATCTTAAAATTGACCATTGTTCCACCTCAGTGGACTGCTAGCTAAGTTGTCCGTACAACTTGAATGCGGCACATCATCATCATACTCAGTCGTTCCCTCAATGCTGAGTACCGTGACATCATATCCTATTCTTGCTGACCAGAGTCCTCCATAGGCTCCTATCACCTTATGGATGGTCTCGTGCAAATGTAGTTCCCATCATAATTTTCTCTACAGGCTATCCGAAGAACTTCGTGCGGGGTGTTCGAAATATGTGAAGATTCGGTCCTGACATACTACTATCGATAGTCGACGGCTTATACGTAGCTCTTCCAGGATGGATTAGTTCACCTTGCAATCCATGTTATTCACAGAAGTCGACGCCAGCACCACATCTGAAACTCATTGATGCGTCTTTTAATTTTGGCCCGAACGGTCCACGTCTCCGAGCCATAAACAAAAATTGAAGACACAAGTCTGATCTCCAAATTTTAATTTTACTGTGGTTTCTAACCCACTGGTCCGACTGGGGAGAACGCGGCCGAAATTACTGTTCCGCAAAAGGAGGTCACCGCCTCCCAGGATCTCTGACCTCACAACATGGCCGACACGACGTTGTGAAGCAAGGGATCACCCACTCTGAGAGCTTTCGCCATTGTGCAACGCTCCTCGGCCCAGCGGCTACAACACTCCAAGGTGTGCTGGGCCGTATCGTCTTCAGCACCACACTGCGACACATATAGTCCCTATTCGTCCCGGTACCGCCGCACACCGGGTAGAGTCAGTCCGACCCAGGTCGGGCCTAGCTGAGTTTCTTGCTGGACTCTTCTCAGCTAGGCTAGGTTTAGTGAACCAGCGACAAAACTCCCAGTAGCTCGATTCCACTCACACCTCAGATTCGGTTGAATCCGCTCAACCAATCTCACTGGAGCGCAAACTCTTAGAGTATTCCAGTGTTCCAAACCACACGCGTGGTCGTGCCGGAGATTTTCCCCTGGATTTTCCCCAGGCTACTCTCCAACCGCGCACTCCTATCGCTTTATTGGGCCCGGCCTATAAAACCACAGTCAGGTTCAAAAAAAAAACTCTATTAGGGCATTTTAGGGCTTAAATTTTATGCTGTACTTTGAAATCCATTTTTGTCTTTTGTGTTGTTCTAATTGTACTTGTTCTATATACACATTTGTGTATCTATATCGTCATTTGCATGAATAAAACTAGTTCGAATGGCATTATGAAAAAATGATGCATATTCTCTATTGTATAAAAATATTAAAATACAAAATATCATCCAAATTTATTTTTAATAAGTAGTACAAATAAATAGTATTTTTTTATTTCAGAAACAAGTCCATTTACATATTTCAAATAAAACAATAACATTCTAAACTAAAGCCAATTAGAAATATAAGTTTGGTAATACTGTTTCGCGGAAAACAGGATAAACAGAACTGCAATAACTACGCATGCTGCAGGACTTAGATTCTAACTTCTAATTAGTCACTGGTAAATAAACTGCCAACGTCTACATATACTGTGGCAAAATAATGAGCCCTTTAGACTAATGGTTCCTTTACCATTCATTTGCATGAATGACACTTAGGGCCACTTTCTCAATCGCCAGATAATATTATCCCTCTGTTAAAATTATTGATGTCACTTTCGAATGTCATATGAAAGAAAAAGACAGCTGACATTTATCTGACAAATACTTTTATCTCATAAATTTAGAATTAAAGGAAAAATTCTAAAATTTAGGCACTGAGCTGGGTTTGAACCTGGGACCTCCCGGCACTCGCGACCATTCGCTCTATCCAACTGAGCCCGGACCCAAATTCTTCAACCGTTCCTTCATTTATACAGATGCCTTAAGGGAGACGTATAGCGACATCTACCAGAAGACTCAGGCTTCATTAACGGCACTAACGTCTCAAATCATGTTGAAAATAGTCAGTTACGATGCGCCATCCCATTCCACCATCCATTTAGTCTCTTGTTTGTAGGTGATTCTATTCTATATATATACGTAGTAAAAATATACGTCTCATTATTTTAAGGGTCAATAAAAACGTTATGTATGCATAGCAGGATAAAACACTATACATGTCACATAAGATTAGAGAACCTACAAAGGCGAACTTATCCCTATGAGAGACGTTACTTATCTTTCATTGAAATAATCCCGTTTTTTCAGGTTGCTAACTGGACTACTATAATTGTAAATGTCCAGCTTTTCCCAAATATCCATATAATGACGAATCCTCAAAAGGCCTTGTATATTAAATCGAAAGATCAATTATTCGCAATAGGTATGACTAAAATAATATCGTACTTTAATTGGGCCTGACTTACTTATGTTCTATTTAATTTTTCCAACCAAAAAGATCTATTACACGACAAATTAGGAGCTTTAAAGCCCTTTTGTTTAATGGCCACTGCAAATTAGTGCTAAAATTCCTTTCGGTTAATTTTCAGCCGCCATTATGGACAGTTTCGGACGAGATATTTGAAACTTATGTACAATTTTGTAATAAACGACTCCACTTGCATTTGACTCTTATCTTTGATATTTCTTTAAATTGAATACTTATTTAATAGTCATAAGTCGATATTAAGTGGGTACTCTTTGATAATTGAAGGCAGATTCCATTTGGTTTTTTGTTTGTCTGAAGACACATACTTGAATGTTATACTTGTAAATCTGAAGGATACGTACTTAATACAATAAGCATGAATTTACGTTCATTTGTTTTTATAAATAAGTTATTATTTTTTCTTTATTCCGAAGTCATTAAATATAATAATATAATTCTCGAAATCCCACTTATAAAAACAAGACCGATAACCACCAGAACAAAATCTCTACTAAAACTCATAATACATTTGTGTTAAATTATTTTTGATCTTAAAATAGTCGTTACGCCCTTATACAGGCTGAAAACCACAAAGGCTCTTATTCCGTGACAATAACGTTAAAGGTGCTTAGACTGCAAAGGTTAATACCTCGCGTTTCTACATGAGAAATTCTTGAAAGATAAACTGATTTGAAAGTAGTTACAGGGCAAATAAGGGGAATTCAGATTCAAAAGAGATTTTATTCAAAAGTCTGTGACATTCGATTCCAGGAAAAAATATTATTTACTAATCCCGTTCTTGTAATGCCTTTAATCTTGATAAATCCTAAGAATGCCTGTAATTAAACCTGCAAACAGGTGCCTGGAAACAAGACAATCCAAATAATCTGTGGTAAGTTCTGTTCATATTTTCGGTCATAAATTTCGATAACTTCAGACAAAACCGTTAGACTAAATGTCGGATCAAGTTTTGGTCCCTCCCCCGCCGTCTGTTGTTTGCCTTTACTTAATATTGTGATTTTGTACTGTACTGTGTCATTTAATTGAGGTATGTAATAAAGAGTATTTGTATTGTATTTTCATACTGTAAGGTCTAACGCATATGTATAAAACCAAGCCTAAATCCATGGCAAACTCCAAAACGTTAAATTTGTAATTCGGTCGGCAAAACTTAATTTTTCCATCGGACTTAGTTCCAATCTACTAGACAAAGAGTAAAACCTAAGCGCGAGTGTATTGAATCATACTTTTGAATCGTAAAACCTATGCTAGTGACTCTACTTTGTCTAATAGGAAATAAGGAAAGTAATGTAGGTATGTGGTAGTTTGTCGTTTTATGCCAGACCGTACTTAAAATAGTACCCTCAGAAAGACGATCTAATTAAAAAAAAATGCTTTGGCAGTTTTTCAAAGTATTTGAAAATTGTGACAGATTATATGTATAATTACGAGTGAACTCAAAGGAGAAAATGTGCCTTTTGTGCCCTTAAGTGGATTGTGTTTCTAACAGTAATATTTATTATTTTGTTTAATAAAAGCATGATGCGGTCGCCCTTTATATCTACTCATACCACTAACTTCTAATAAATATTGAAAACCCTATGAAAAAATAACATGTTTTTTCCTCCGATTTATGATAACATAGTGTTTGATATATGTTTTCGCTAGAGTAAACGAAACACTATTCCAATTTCACATTGCCAACAGCAAACCCTAAATTCTAAAGCGGATTCAGCCGATACAAAATAATAACGTTTCTGCGGCAGACAAGTTTTGAAGTCTACCGTGATTCTGTCTAAAAGTTAATTCAGCTGACTGAGAACAGTTAATGATTACAACGGCTTGTGTTTGACACGCACTTTCGTGATATAAAACTCTATGATATTGTGGTATTCGCATATAATTTACTAGCTTTTGCCCGCGGCTTCACCCGTGCACTAAGCGTAATTTTTAACGGTCTACAAAAATGGTTTTCAGTTTGACCCGTATGTACGTATATAGGTATGTATGGATGTCATTTTCGTACCCGAGGAACCGCAAAGATGACACCTATATCGGTTTTTTAGAAAAGTAAATGTTCGACGTCTTGGATTTCAAAATTTATGTCATTTTCGTAATCGGCACCCCGAGGAACCTCGAAGGTGACATGTCCGTGAAGTTAGCATATCAAGTTCCAGCAGATCACAAAATGCAAATTACACCCATATCGATAAGATTTCAATTAAATGAATGAACTTTATTCTGCAAGTAGGCCGCAATGGCACTTTTACTAGTCAAAAACTATACTAGCAGTACTAGCGTTTCTCAAGAGACCACTGTGCCGAGAAGAAACGCCGATAAAACTCGACAGTTAGTCATTTTCTCTAAAAATATTCTTATTACAATGATTCTTTACTTAAGTAAATCTGAGTGGTAAACAATAAAAAAGAATATAAAAATATAATGACAATGGGTATTTACAATGTAGTTCCACAAGAAAACTGATTTAAGTTGCTTGAATTTTGCTAATTAGGGTCACTTAGTTATTTTGACTTACTTGGAATCGTTTTTGAAAAATAACAAAAAAAAAATACAGACAATTCGAAAAAACCAAAAATGTAATTTTGTGCGTCTTGTCACGAGGATTCTAAAGAGCCAAAAAACAATTTTTAGAAAAAAAACGTACTTGTTTTTAATTTGAAGCCGCCATATTAAGCTGATGCGATTCTGGTAACGAATTGCATTCTATATAAAGCGATCATGCTAGATATTCCGGCCTAGCCCTTGTAGAGATCTATATCTCCGGATTTGTTCGTATGTGTATCTATGCGTTGTCAACAGACCCAATGTTCACGGAATCCCATATGGTTACGTATAAATAAACACGCCGATCGAACCCAGACTATATGTAATTGCCGGTCATACCGGTAACTACATGTCAAGTGGCTCCTGTCAACTGGGTTAATTAACATCGGGACTGACCGCTAACTGGATGAGGACCTATTGCAAACCAATCAATGAAGGAGTTCGGATTTGTAAAAGCAAGGCTCTATTTATTTCGAAGATCCAGTTATCTGCGGCCCGATTGTAGATTCAAAATTCGGCCCTCTTAATATCATTTTAATCTCCTACATTCATGGTAAGTTACTAAACGTCCCAATACTACACTGACCAAATACTTTCAATCCTATTTCAATTTAATAGAGGTGAACAATACCTTTTTCTATCAAGTACTCGTCGAGATGGTTCCAGTGAGCCCAAACACGACAGGTTTATGAAGTTTAAGAGTTGCTATGGTCACTTTCTGTCTCCATCATCAAACTGTCAACTCGGTGGTACCTTAATATTGCATTGTCTCAGACTTTACATACGCATGCCCAATTGCAGCTAGATCGGTTCAGGGCAACTGCTTTAAAATTCCGTTGCATATGAACTTGTAAACGGAACAAGTGTGAAATAAGGAGAATTCTTGTAATTTACTTCATCCATACCAAATCCTGACACATGTATAGTTTGAAGTATAACTAACTGATATTAATTTACCATGATGGTTGGTGGGCCGGAATACGTGCTTTATTAAGGAACTATTCGGAACACCCCAAACAAGCCCCAGGCTTTGTAACTGAGAATTCGGCCAACACTCCGAGCGGCGGTGGCTATGACAGCGGGATATCATAGATGTGAATGAGATGCTGCTTTCTCATTTTTCGCTCACACATCAACCGCCTGAAATTGTGACCAAGCCCTGAGAGTAGGATCATTTTTGTGAAGACCAATGTTATTATGGTTAAGTATTCGAATTTTTGGCTTTATTTATGGCCTAAACCGTATCTATAACTATCTAATCTCTATGTGTATGGTTTAATACGAGAGAGACGCGTAGACAAGGCATCTTCATAGAAATATCCATAGGTAACCTTGTGATGCACTGGAAATGTCACTTCTTGTAAGTCTTTAATCGTGTTTGTTTTTTTTTTAAACTGGTAGGACCGCGTCAAGGCGTACTGGCTAAACCAAGAAAAGTCCGAAGATCCACTTTGGTTCGCGAAGCCAGCGAAATAAATAAGTTATAATTTTTTTAAGACATGTTTATTCTATAACTTGGACAGAATTGTAAGTCAAACATATCCGAGATTTAAGTAGTTATTACAGTATCTTTCGAATCTGCGATTTATTTTCAAGAAATTGGTAATTATTTCTAAATGAGATCTTAACACTTTTCTTAATATTATTGACACAGTTAATTAAATAGGCGAGGTTTCATGTAACAATTAAGTAACCGCTACTAACAGCGACCCAAGAGACTCATCGAGTCTGCTCATAAAATCAACTGGTGGCGTAAAAAAGTCATCTTAAGAAACGTACCTTATCTGTCTCTTCCAAGCGATAATGCAAATGAAAAAAGGGGGCCAACTTTATCTAAAACAGCGGAGCTCAAAGTACGTAATTGAATAATTTTGTTACGAGAATGGAATTACCGAAGGTCGGGTAACCCTTTTACGGCATTAAGTAATTCCACGGGAGCCCACAAGGCTGCATGAGAGAACTAACGAAATTTCCAGAAAACTCCTCAGAAATGGAACGTAAGCATTTTTTGTCACTCCTAACCAGTGGAAGTTAATAGAGGAGTGCTGGAGTGGCCATCAACAAGATTTAATTTAAATTGGTTAGACGTTTTATGCGAAACTATCATAATTATGGGAACATTTCTACTAAAGAGTAGAGACAGTGGCGAGATTAATAGATTTAGTTAGACGTATGTGTACGCAATTAGAAACTTAGGCATACCTAAGGCCACAGTAGGCGAGCGGTAAGGCACATGACTTTCGATCCGGAAGTCACGGGTTCAAACCACAGGATTAAAAAAAAACTAAAACTAGTGCCAAAGGTGACTTCGGGTTATTTAGGAGATACAACCGGAAAACACTAGGATCATAATAATGAAGTGTTTTGGAAGACATACTAGGATATAATGAAACGAATCACTCACGTCTCTAAGTTCTAATATCACTTGACGTGTTTCGAATCAACCCGTGATTCTTAATCGTTCCCAGCGCTTACATGATGATCACTAAAAACCCGCGCGCAATTTGGTTTAACTTATCTACACTACCTCGAGGTCAAAAATTTCGGGTCACCCTAAATTAAATAACCGTAATTGGTATTTCTAAATATTTTACACTAGTTCTATTTACATGCTAATGCATGCTTTTTAATGGCTATTTTATTAATCTATCTTTGATTTATATCGTTTTATTTAATGTTATTGACGATTAAAATAGATTCTTGTAAATTAACATGTAATTTTTCAGATTTGTACGGTAGGTATTCAAAATTAGCCCAAACGTTTTCCTAAAGTGTACTAAAATATTGATCAACTTATCAGTGTATCAAACCACTAGTGTAATACAGAAATCTTCGCAAGGCCATTAGTCGTTTATAATATCCGGGAATGAGAAGCAATTTAAAGTTTAATTGAGTTTTTGGTGAATTAGAAACGATACTGGATGTAAACACGACGAGCTGGGTGAAACATTATTCCAATTACTCTTAAATTTTGAGGGTCGAATAATTAGAAACGTCGGCTTTTATTGACATACTTCCTTTTCTGCGATAGGTTTTGTTAAATGTATATTGTAATGTGTCTACAGAAATATTGCATGTGATAGAGGATTTTTGACAAATTTTGTTGAAAATCTTTTATCGTGAAAAACAAGACTTTATTAGTACTATACTAATAACAATAACGAAGACATAAGTTTGTTTATCAGTAGTTACAGTCGAGGAATTTGAATTTTTGGCACTTTAGGGCTCTATTACAATAGAAATAGAGTCTATAAGTGTCCAACATTCAAATTCCCCGATTGTACATAAAATGAGCATTTAGAATGGACTTAGGCTTTACTTAATTCCGTGGTTCCGCCTGAGTTACGCGGGCGGAGCCAAAGGCATTAATTTACTAAATTATCTGGGACAGACCCAAAGAGCACAATATAGACGTAAATAACAAAAATATACGCCATGGCACTCCAATCGCTTCGTAATTCGTATCGCATTTATAGAACAACTCGAACAAACAAACTTCCTTAATACCCCGTTGTTACATATGAGAGTGAAAACTCGGTCTACAAGTTCGCTTTGAATAAAGTTTGCAAATCCTGCACATTTGCCCACACTTTTGCTCTTTAACTTCATAACGACTGTTTCATAAAACGTGCTTACAGTGGCTTAATGCATTTGATACACAGTACAATATGCATATGAAATTGGGCTACAATAATTCACAATACAATTGTGATATTTTTTGGCAATCAATAAAAATGTATGGTAATGGTTACATAACCTAACACCCAAAATGTTCTACCAAATGAAAAATTAAAGATATTATTCATACTGGCCCACAACTTGGAAATTATGGTACAGAGCTAGTCACTGGTGTCTTTACCCTATCAGATTTTGAGAAAATTTTAGGCATTACGTATAAATTATAGGCAAATAAAGCTACAAAATGTTTCGTATAATAGAATTATAATAAACAAAATTCGATCAAAACTATATTATACTATTTAAAATTCGGATATTCGTGTCTATGATTTTGCTAAGATACTAAATAGAGCGTCGCGATGAAATGTACTGTCGTTGAAACGTACTTATGTATAAACGTATGTTGCAGGTTTTCAGGTTGCAGAATCTTTCCCCATAATTATTATTAAATTATTTAAATATAATTTAATTGATAATTTCATTAAAAATAATTCATTCTTGCATATAATTTTATATTGGGGAAAGATTCTGACCCCACACAGGTAATAAGAATGTTGGGACCAGAAACCTTCGTTAATCCAAAATTATACTAAAGGCCATTCGATGAACGACTATGTCGATGGACAAATAAAATAATGAAGTAAAATTCGATGAGTTAATTCTTGTGTAAAAGGTAGATCGAGCAAATATATGATCGACCTAACGAAGTTCCAGGAACGATTCCTAAGTTATAAAAAAATCTGCGAATAGTGTTATGGGAAACGATAATCGATGAAACGATTTTCGATAAAACGATGGATTCCCAAATGATATACCTACATACGTAGTTGCATACAAACATGCGGGTCAAACTGAGAACCTCCTTTTTTGTAGACCGTTAAAAATTACGCTTAGTACGCGAGCTAAATATAAATAACATTCATGAACTTCGTAACCAAGATGAGTTTGGCTATTTGTAATCAAGTACATAACATGATTCGACATGCAAAGATATTAAAGTCTTCTAAGGGTCATAAGCCTACCACGAACTGAAAACGAAATATCTTCTCTTTTGCACTTGGATGTTCGAGCGACACGACACACAGAGATATACTTCGTTTTCGGTTCACGGTAGGCCCTCTGACTCTTAAAACTAAGATTACGACTCAACCTACATAAAAATTACGAGTAGGTAATGTCGTTCCAATCGTAGGACTTATATCGATCGACGTCGACAGACGCGGCGTATGTAACGAAATGATTCTCACCCACGAACTCGAATCTAATTTAGATATATTGATGATAAGTAATTGAGTTAAAGTAAAGAAATGCTGAACGAAATACTCTAGTTCGTGTTCTTTATTTTATGAAAATATTAACCTACCAGTAATCATATTAACGACTACAAAAAATATTTTTTACGAAGAAATAAATCGTTGCGCCGTTTTATTTAGCTGTACAATGTCGACATTCAAAAAGTGAAGAATAAAATCGTGAATGGCGAGGGCATGGGCCGACACTTTTGTAAGTGAATTTCTAAAATTGCCTGTTGACGACAACTAGGTCAAATGTCAACGGCGGGAACCACACGAGGGTGATCACAAATGTACTACTTCATTCCAAAACTTTCTAAAGTGCGGCACAATAACGCTTTTAAAAGATAATTATATCATTTCGTTAGGTAAATAAAGCACTTCAACAGAAAAAAAATGGAGATAGAATTTTACGAAGTCTGAATTTTACAGGATTTTGATTCAACTAGGGAATTCGCAGCTTTCAACTGGACTGAAACAAGGCAGAAAATAAAAATTATCTTTACCTATTATAGTATAAAAACCTTGGCGGTATAACATGGACGATGAAGTTATTGTTTTTAAATATGAATAAATGTTTCTGAGACTGCCTAAGACGACTAACCAGATTATGGAAAAAAGTAATCCCCTACTTATAATCCCAGTCAGTTTTCGGCGAAACGTGTTAAAATGAAGTCAAATTGGTATTTGATGCGTCTACATACATTACAGAAAAAACAATCCGGCTCTTTTACACCTTAGCTAATACCTAAAACCAATAAATAAAAAAGTGTTAAATAAACTCCCTTATTATAACAATCACACCGAGCGAAAGTATTATCCCCATCAAACTCTCATGCATTTAACTTCTACCTCTTGAAGCAGTATAATTTTATTGCATAACGCCAGCCTCTGCCAGTCAAATTGCAGGGCTCTAAATTGAAATAAGTCACCGGTATCTTCATGCCGCATCGCATGGCTTTGAATTTATATAAAGCGTTTAGCTCAGATTGCTGTACTACATTAACATATATGAGTCTTATGAATTTCTTGTTTTATTAAGTTAACCAAATAATACAGATACGGTTGAAACAACCCGGTTGAAATTGTCAATCTGTGAGCTGTAGGCTTCACGAGTATTTTTTACGTTTTAACCTTCATGGCTCCGCTATTTAGAAATAATCCAAAAACTGACCAGACAACAATGTCCTTATTCCTAATGAAAACGGAGACCTTCGCTTTACTTTGTCAATTATAAATAACTGCGATTACTTATCTGACTGTTACTTTAACACGCTTAAACCGATGAACGTTGTGATGGTTGTCGCTGAGGGCGAGCCACACATATCGGTTTCCTAGCTAGTAGCTAGCTGGTTAGCAGGGGATTACACTGGGTATAATAAACAACACCGATTGACTCATATAACAAATGTAGGTCTTTATGCCCTTTTACTAATGATTAGAAACCTTATCTAATGAATGAAGAGTAAATCGATACGCGTAAAACCCGGGTCCCGTAGGACGTTATGATGATGAAAGAAAACTGGAGTGGATGGCGGATCATTTTCCGGAAAATGAGGGACCCTGCAGTGCGCACCTGATGGAGACCAAGCCGCAGCTGAACAGGGGTGATCGAGAATAGACAGGAAGGATTGAACCACGGAACTAACCTAACGATGTCCACCCGTAGGCAGACCAATACGCGACCACTGAGGTTCTCTAGGGTACGGAGGCACGTACGCGAGGAAGACACGCTGCGCTCTAGGCTTCTAGGTCAGGCCCTATTTCCGCCACGGAGCCGAAAGAAAGACTAACTTGCGGCCTTCTTTTTGGAATGATCTACTTTCAGCCGGGCCTCGCAGGGCCCTTTAGCTGAGTGAATGACTTGGTGTGAGTAGGCCGAGAGACCTACACAGCAGTTATAAAACTAAAACTTAAATTAAGCTAAAATACTACCTTATACAATTAAATATGGCCGTTTGCCTTAGGGGCTTACGGGTCTTTCACTCCCCTGTGAAGAGAGAGAGCTATTGCAGCGCGCGCGTCCTTATATAGCTCGGTGTGCGCGTGGCTGGCCAGCGTTCCCAGCTGCCCGCGCGCCCTCGTGCGCCACTACTGGCGCGCCTTCTGCGAGGTTGGGTCCTCGCAACGTATTTGGATTAAATAACCTTTGAGGGGCCTAGAAGTTTGTATAACCGCCTGAAATAATTGAAATAAAAATGATCGAAAAGGCGTTTAGCAAATTCTATTCTGCTCGCTGGTGAGGCAAAATCTAGTGTAAATTTCGGAAAAACTATTGTCCTAATTTAAATTAAATTGTGATGGTTATGTAAATACATTGTATCTGTTCCATGATACAGTAAAAATAGCGATAGTGGAAAGCTATACAAAATGGTTTGATAATAATGTTCATTAAGAGCTGATACTGATATCTTAGTTTATAAATTAAAAACAATGGATAGCAAGTTAATGATCACAATTCACAATTGTAATTTCAATAATAGCTCCTGTCAATCATAATACCAAAACTTTTAACATGATAGACAAAAATAATTTAGTCGCTCTCCGATATCATAGAAGAATCATATTACTCGCCTCTTATATTAAAACAATATTCAACTTCACCAACTGTCGAAGAAGCACCCCCCGTGATGGCCATGATACCCCGTGTTTGGTTTCGTTCAGAGTCGAGGATTTTAATCAAACTTAAACCCTTAAATTTCTCGTAGTTCTTACACGTTTTGGCAGAACGTTGAGTTACCCGCGAAGTTTTATGTTATTAATAATACTGTTTATACTTTATTTTCGTATGGGCAGATCGGGTTTGTTTCAAACGTCCCAATCCGTACTACGCAAATTATCAGTATAATTATGTTATTAATATTTTGTTACATTTTTTGTATAGGAATATTAATACAAGCCGCGGTATAGAAGAACGCTTCGCGCGCTTCAAAGCTGATGTGGTAGACCAAGAAGCTGAGCGTAGAATATATGCTCCCTCATTAAGGCTGCTATCTGATAGCAGAATAGGAAGGCCTAGAGTGATTTATCACAGCCAATTGTAGGAGAAAGTGGCTGCTCCTTCGTATGAGGAAGTCAGGAGCTAACGGCGAATAGAGAAGAATTGAGACACCGACAAGAGAGTAGCTCTTAAATAATGCCGATGATGATACAAATACCTATTCTGACTTACTGTCAGTTGTATTTATTTCTTCTTACTTCTGGGCCTGGGATTACCTATTTCCAAGAACAGAAATGATTTCTGTTCCAATAGGGAAACTAGCCTTTAAATATTAGACTTAGATCTTGTCATGGCTAGCTTGAAATTTGAAATTCTCAAGCCACCCAACGGCAAACGGTTTTTGTTATTATAAGAGCCCTTGTTTGTCTCATTGTGTTCATTTCATACGCAAAATAGATTTGAAAACACATTCAACAAGCAGCACCATTAAGCCTACAAACACGGTCTGTTCTGACAAGAGTAAGCCTTAGCAGAGCTCACATTTAAAAGTCAAAGTAAGTGGCGTAGCATAAAGGCCGGTGCACACCGGTGTAGTGCGTGATTGCGGCCATTGAACTTTGCGTGCGGCTGGCAGTGACTTGACCCACATCCACACATACACAGGGCATTTTCCTTGCAGAATTTAGTGGACAGGGTTTATTCCGTTAATATGTAGAAATAATTATGGTTTATGCGCGAAGGATCGGTCGCAAGCGTTTATATGGTTACGGTGTCTGTTGACCATCAGGCAGACCGCATGCTTGTTTACAATAAACCTATCCCTAGAACGCGCGCAATTTTCAAATCGATACAACTAAAAGTGCGTGAAAGATACCAGTACATCGTCAAAAGGTAATTAATACTTATCGTATTTATAACCTCAACTTGGCAACCGTTTTACAAACGAGCAAAATTTTCATTACGCTCAAGAAAGGAAAGGAATAAAGTGTTTGTATGAACTTGCCACTGTTCATTAATGTAAATTATCTTGTTATATTTGCACAACCGCAGACGTCTACGCTGTAATCATATGTATACAGCAGTGATGGATTTTCTTTTTGTGTTTAATCATGATATGTATTACTTGTATACTGCTCAACCGGGCAGCATTTCTCGTTAATGTCAATATTGAGCGGATTTGCCGCTAGCTAGCGCTGTAACGTTTCCGTTGATTCCTGAATAGTGCTGTAAGATTTGCCGCTAGCTAGCACTGTAACGTTTCCGTTGATTCCTGAATAGTGCTGTAAGATTTTCCGCTAGCTAGCACTGTAACGTTTCCGTTGATTCCTGAATAGTGCTGTAAGATTTGCCGCTAGCTAGCGCTGTAACGTTTCCGTCGATTCCTGAATAGTGCTGTAAGATTTGCTGCTAGCTAGCGCTGTAACGTTTCCGTTGATTCCTGAATAGTGCTGTAAGATTTGCCGCTAGCTAGCGCTGTAACGTTTTCGTTGATTCCTGAATAGTGCTGTAAGATTTGCTGCTAGCTAGCGCTGTAACGTTTCCGTTGATTCCTGAATAGTGCTGTAAGATTTGCCGCTAGCTAGCGCTGTAACGTTTTCGTTGATTCCTGAATAGTGCTGTAAGATTTGCTGCTAGCTAGCGCTGTAACGTTTCCGTTGATTCCTGAATAGTGCTGTAAGATTTGCCCCTAGCTAGCGCTGTAACGTTTCCGTTGATTCCTGAATAGTGCTGTAAGATTTGCCGCTAGCTAGCGCTGCAACGTTTCCGTTGATTCCTGAATAGTGCTGTAAGATTTGCCGCTAGCTAGCGCTGCAACGTTTCCGTTGATTCCTGAATAGTGCTGTAAGATTTGCCGCTAGCTAGCGCTGCAACGTTTCCGTTGATTCCTGAATAGTGCTGTAAGATTTGCCGCTAGCTAGCGCTGTAACGTTTCCGTAGATTTCTGAATAGTGCAGTAAGATTTGCCGCTAGCTAGCGCTGTAACGTTTCCGTAGATTTCTGAATAGTGCTGTTAAGATTTGCCGCTAGCTAGCGCTGTAACGTTTCCGTCGATTCCTGAATAGTGCTGTTGAGATTTTTCTTACAATACTTTAAGAATTTTGTGAACGTTGTAACGGAAAAACTAAATAAATAGATACTTACTTAATTACATAGAAAACAACAAATATTATTGCTCTCCACACAAATAAATATACCAAACAAAAACCACAGGAGTTAAAAAAGTTACATATAAAATGTTTGTGTTTGTAAATAAATGCGTTACTTCATTAACGTAAACTGCCAATTGTGTGACACTGACGCAAAACTTGATAGTGTAACTCAATAAGAATAAAGATGAACAATTGCTGTCAGCTCTTGGGATTCAAGGTGTCAAAAATTATTCGGTCGTTTACATTATTCTTGATACTTTTATAATCAACAGGTAGTTTAAAATGTTGAAATTTAATAATAAATTAAATTAAGGTACCTTTTTATAGCGTTCTGTGCAAATCCCTGGAACAATACAAACAAACTTTAATAAAATTTTGGTAGGCTTCCCAAACATTTACATTTATTTATTTTTCCCATAAAGGGTTCTACGTAAGTCTGAAATAATAGTCCTTAATTCTCAAAAGGCCTTGTCACTATAAATCTTGTCTTGTTGTTACTATAGTTATATACCTTTGCCCGCGAGTCCGTAGGCGTGGGCGTTTATCTCATACTTCCATATAAACTTCCACGTTCTCATATCATAAAAACTATCCAATGTCCTCCCCAGGGCCTCAATCGTACTATATTTCATCCCAATCGGTTAATCGGTTTAAGCGTGAAGAGTTCACAGATATACAGCGTTAATTTCACATTTATAATTTTAGTACCAGCACACGCCAATATATCGTATCATTTAAAAGCCATCGAGTCGTTACCAAACAAATTGAGAAAATAAATCCTAGGGCCACGTCGATAAGAAATGAAATAAGAGCCGGAAAGGGCTAACGACTCCGCGTCGGCGCATTAAAGAGATGACGATAGAAAAGTGGTAGACATGCTGCCATGTCTTTCACTTTTTTGAAAAGCTAGGTACTTTGACCTAGCAAGTCCATAGAAGTGTAGGTTGACCATTAATTTATTAATTTAAAATAGATTTTTTAACTCAATGAATATTTAATTAATTAGTTTTAATTATATTTCTAATCGCAATTGTTTTTTTCATTCATCTTTTGGTTTCAATACCCATTTTTAGGGTTCCGTAGCCAAAATTTCAAAAACGGAACCCGTATAGATTCGTCATGTCTGTCCGTCCGTCCGTCCGTCCGTCCATATGTCACAGCCGATTTACTCGGAGACTATAAGCACTACAATTATGAAATTTAGTAGGTAAAATATTAAATTAGGGGGGACACTCGTCCATAGGTACATGTAACCGGTGGATGAAAAAAAAAATTTCAACGCACATAGTCTTGTGGGGTATCGATGGATAGGCCTTTAAAAATGATGTGGAGGTTTCTAAAAAAACTTGTCAATAAGTCAACCGTTGGTGAGATTGGTCCGACACGCATTTGGCCCGTTTTCCTATCAAGTACTCGTCGAGATGGTTCCAGTACCAGCCCAAACACGACGGGTTTATGTAGTTTCAGAGTTGCTATGGTCACTTTCTGTCTCCATCATCAAATTGTCAACTCGGTGGTACCTTAATATTGCATTGTCTCAGACTTTACATACGCATGCCCAATTGCAGCTAGATCGGTTCAGGACAACTGCTTTAAAATTCCGCATATGAGCTTGTAAACGGGACAAGTGTGAGTTGAACTCACCTGAAGAGGATTCCGCACCAAAACTACACTAAATGTCATGACTTCCTTATTTGATTGATAAAATGTTCAAAAATTCCACGTTTTTGGTTTGAAATAAGAAGAATTCTTGTAATTTACTTCATCCATACCAAATCCTGACACATGTACAGTTTGAAGTATAACTAACTGATATTAATTTACCATGATGGTTGGTGGGAAACAATGCCGGGTAACTGCTGTTGGTGATGAGGGTGCCTAGATTTTTGGAGGTCGAAGTCTATAACCAGGCCCCCAACTCCCATTTGCAGGAGGTAAGGAGACGAGCGCACTTAGTTAGTGGTTCTGGTTGACGTTTCAAGATTATCTACGCTAGACTGGTACACAGTGTGGATGGTCCCGCTGCCGCAGCGAATAAGGAGACGTAGGCAAGTCAGTATTAAGATCGCTTGCCCTCTATAAATCCATAGCTTCCGTCATAAAGAATATTTCAAGATCGCTGGGGCTTGGTAACCAAATATTTAGTACCAAAAATTGATGACAGGATTGCGAGTAGGGAAGTACTAGAAATTTTGTGAATCCCAATTCCTCCATATATAATCAGCAAGGTGGCATGGGACGATTGATCGTTTTCCAAATGTGAACATTGATGACGGATAAGAGAGTTATTTTGATCGGGTTGTCAAATTTCGTTACATATTAAACAACTAATAGCTGATCGTGGCGGAATATTATCATCTTTTCACTACCGCTTATGAGGCCCGTTGCTAAAAACATGAAAGAAAAGTCTTACAAATAATTTTGCTACCGAGAGGCACATACTGCTTTTAACAACTTTTATGTGGAAAAAAGTAAGATTTTTCCTCAAATTAGGCAAGAAAAGTGCAACTTCGATCCTTCATGCGAGAGCAACAATCACTCTTTTCTGGATAGTGTGAAAAAATTTTTTTGTTGTCTTTTGTCTGCAGGATAGATGCCTAGTTTTTGTTCCTGATTTGAACACATTTATGGTAAAGGACGTAACCCTAAAATCACATAATCAAAATTTTATACTATGAGCTCTTGGATTTCGTCGTGAAAAAAGAACACATGTGTTTTGAATGAATATTAAGCTACACTGTATGAGAAACTCTCTCTCTATCACGTGGAGTAATAAGAAAAAACCGGTTAAATGCGTGACGGATCACTATTCAATACATTGAATCTAAATAGGTCGTATTTTCATTGGAAACTCACGGCATTTACGTCCTTTTGTTTGGGCATGACAGTTTTTAATGATTACTCAAAAACCGTTAGACGTATCGTATTTTTTTCAGAATTTTAATCATCAAAGTTTGGAAATTAGAGGGGGGAACCCTTTTTACGACTTTGAAAGCTAATATCTTACCAACGGTTGACTTAAATGGAAAAGTATTTTAGAAACTTCCATATCATTTTTCACGGCCTATCTACACCATAAATATCCCACATGCCTATGTGCATTGTTTTTTTTAAATCCCCGGATACATGGACTATTTAATATTCTTTCGTAATTTTGCATCATTTTTATGTAGCGATTCATAGAATACACCTTCGTACCAAATCTCATAACTGCTCTCAATCTTGTACTGCTTATAGTCTCCGAGTAAATTGGCTGTGACATATGGACGGGCGGACGGACAGATATAACGAAACTATAAGGGTTCCGTTTTCGCCATTATGACTACGGAACGCTAAAAAAAAGTTCTTTTGTGTTTGTTCAGCAGCACACAAACAAAATGCTAAGAAAGAGACAGGGCACGAAATGTTATCTCATGTTTAAAGCAGCCCAACTGAGGAAATACCTCCACCTTACAGAAAACGCAATCACAATAACACCACTATTTCCCTGTACATATTATGTTAGTGTTGAGTTCCTGATGGCCAAAAGTAAGGTCGCCAGAGCTCCCGGGGATGCACTGTGTTGAGAGTGAGGGACCTGCACTTGCCTCTAGCCGCCATTACAACGAATTCTCAAACAAATAGGCTGGGTCGGTAGCGCGCTTGAAATAGTTATGGAATCGCAAGCGTCCATAGGCTACGATATCTGATTGGCAAGCCGTACCTACGCTAGTTTACTTCCGCTGTAGTGTAAAAAAGGAGAACCTGTGTGTTAATTGTGAACATTTCAAGCTTTCCTCTGTAACCACAAGCGCGGCCTCAGAAGCGGGCGCACAATTGATTTTAGATTGGAATGCGAAACTAAACCCTTATCCACTTGTTTTTATCCTCCTTATCAAGCTATAATCAAACTTAATTCCCTGTTGTAGCCGCTAAATGACTTTTTCAGAAGGCAAGTGGCAAGTTAAGTAACAAGTCGTTAGCTGCACTTGATAGTCTTAATGGAAACCAAAGTTGTTTCATAACGGCGGCAATTTTGGCAGCGTAGTCTGGAGGCTAATAAGAATTGTGCAGACCAAGAACATGGATTTAAAAACATACCTATTAGAATGCTTCATTTAATATCCAAATGTTTTTTTTGTCGTTCCTTCATATATACAGACGCCCTCAGGGAATTCCAAACCTTAGCAGTGCGCATTATAAAAGATGATGAAAGTGTTTGGTTCGAATAAGAGGAATTTCGACAAGGTAAGGATGGTAGCCAGTCGATTTCGACCTCGGGTGCGTTTTTCCTCGATGAACATCATTTTTCAAATACAACGCTGATAAAAATATGTTCAGTTTTTTTTCTTCTCACTCGTATATTCATGACAGAGTAGTAGTCTTGGCTGTTTTGATTTTTGGCTAGGTTTACAACAATGACGGTGTCAAACAAGCATGCTATCCTGTGGAAACTAGCGACTCAACAAGAATCACAAGCAGCAAGCTTAAGCATTGATTGAGATGTATTTTAAATCAGTCGTCGTTAATTTCTCGATGTCGATTCTCGTTGTACTAAACTATCTTAACAGAAAATTCCATATTGATTTGCTTAGCCAGTAGGCATAAAACCTAAGTAAATTAAAAATCAGCAGAACTAGCTACACAGATGAAGGAAACGATCTATAAAAGCTCGGATTGTCTTATAAAATAGACGCGGTATTTAATATATAATATTTTGACTTCTTGGGAGCCGTAGCTACTTCTACTTATAGCTAACTGTACTCAAATGAGTACATGGGTGGTAAATACCAGAAACAAAACTATTGTCCGAGTTTACTATATTACCTCAAGCCTATTGTTATTCTATATATCCATCATCCTTCTATTAGCGTTACCTGAGTAGAGTTACATCATGAAGGATGCCCGAGTTCCGCTACCTAGTAAGAATTATTCTACATGTTTCGGGTTAATCAATCACTATTTGTAGAACCAAAGTTCTTGTTCCAAACAACAGCTCTAGGAGTAAATTAAGTGTTAACGATTGAAAATTAACGTTTACCATCACTCAAGCCGCCTCGGTTTCTCTTCAAAATAGTACAGAATAGAAGTCTACATTTTGCAGGTTTCCAGTTAACCTGCTTGTTCAATAGAGATGGGAAACTTGTGGCCAGGGAAGAATTCTTGGAACAAAGTAACAATTTTAAGTATAAATTCCTCTTTGTTATCATCCTTCTAGCATTTTCCCGGTTGTACCCTATGCATCCCACGGGTCAGCTTTGATACCTAACCCGTAGGAACTGGTTTTAAGAAAGCGACCGCCATATGATATTTCAAGAAAAAGATTATTCTCATGCATTAATATATTACTATAAAACCGTGTTTTAACCGTTTAGTAAAATATAGTTAATATAGTTGACAGTACTAGTTTATTTAAATTTAAATCGCATAGTATCTGAATGTAACAGATTATAAAACTTATAGCACATCACTACACGTACTTGTTAAACCGGAGGTGGCAGATAGTTAAAGAGGTTTCCGCTCCAGTGGCCCGACGACGGCCTATATCGTATCGGTGTTATAGGAATTACCCTGTAACTTTATTTGAAATAGATACCTTCCTCCATAGAAGCTAGGTAGGTGCCTAACTTAAAATCAAGTATGAGAGGCAATGGTGGATCCAGGATTTTGTTCTGGTTGGGTCTTAGCACCGTTTGAGGTGGAGGGTCTATTGCTTTGATGCGTAGAAAGAGGATTAGATAGAAGGAGGATTAGCGAATCACTCGGACGGACTTATGACAGGCTGACTAAATTAAGAGATGTACCTATCAGAGGACTGATATGAATGTGACACAATTCTGACATCTCATAATTAGTGCTGTATATATATTTTTTTTTTTCACCAAATAAAAACTTCGATTCTTAAATTAATCGTCTTTAATTCAGGCAGTATTTTGCCTAGTGTAAATAAATTAGATACTATTATAGGTAAATTCCAAAGTTACTCTATTTTTTAATCTATTTTGTCGTTCTGTCGAACAAACATATATTTTTCCCGGATCGAATCCAGGTCTCGGGTTCAAATCCCGGTCACGGCATTTATTTGTATGATGAGCAAGTTTTGTTCCTGAGTCATAGATATTATCTATATTATTATGTTATATTTATCGACCGAGTGAAACGAAAGTCTCGGCTTAAGCCTAGCTTCTACAAATATGCTTTCGTATGTACGGATTTCCGTTTGTTCTCCTCTACAGTGGGGCTACCGCGAACCACAAATGAAGTTTTCCCTCTCTGTCTCACTTATGTGCAAACTTGCTAGTGCGACAGAGAGGGAAAACGTCGTTTGCTGTTCGCGGTAGTGCCCCCAGTCGCATTTCTCAACCGATTCTCGTGGAATTTTGGGAGCAGATTCGGTAATCATATAGATTTTTATTTGTCTAATCAGTTTTCAGAAATATTCAAAAACAATTATTTTTCAAATAAAAATATATATATTTCGTCGCCTAGTAGGTACCCATAGTAGGCACAAGCTTTGCTTAGTTTGGAACTAGGTTAATTTGTGTAAGATTGTCCACAAATATGTATTTAATTATACCTGCATATATACCTATATACATGCATAGATAAATACATACAAACGCCAGATTATTTAAGAGCACTCGGAAAATTTCGCACAGCGCTCACTCGTCCAAATATTTTCGTTATTTATTCGATATTTATTTAGACTTAATTGAATTAAACTTACTTACACTTGACTTAATGCCTGATGGCAATATTCTCGTTGTTAATACATTTACATGGTATCACATTATTTCAAAAATCCACTTAACGCAAAAAAAGGAAATAAAAATGATAAAAATCCGATGGCGTTCAATAAAACGTGCCTAAAATCACATCGAGCGCTAGTTAACGTCCCAGACGACATCAACCACCGTAAATCATTTCTCCAATAACACCAGTTTTCAATTTGCCTAAATTAGAAACGCAGGGATCGAACACAATTAATTTATCCGAGGAAATGTTAAAGGACCAACAGTTTAAGGATACTGCTGTTACGAGTCTTGTGTGTACATTATGAAATTATTAGTTGAATTGTCAATCAAGATGTTCGTTGTTGAGACTAGTCATAATATTATACGATTATTAATAACGGAGTTAGTAAAAATACCGCCTATATGTTATGTCGGTAACACACTGGAGGGGCGTTCATTCAAAAATAGTTTTTATTCTAGCTACTTTGTCTACCCATGGGTTCCGTAACAGCTATGGAAAAAGTGTCTCTGTCTGAGGTTTCCAGTCCCGATACCCGCTTGTATGAGAATACTTCGAGTCTTTTCATACAAGTCCCGATTTTTGGGATGTTTCACGCTACCCCGTCCCGGGACTGAAAACGCTGTTACTTTTATAAGCTGAGGAGTGATAACGTTACGATTTCGAGTTTTGTAAGGTCTCTAAATGTCATTTTGAACCGACTTCAAAAAAGGAGGAGTTTCTCAATTCGTTGGAATGTTTTTTTTTTCTTTTGTTTTTGTATGTTTGTCACGCGATTACTCCGCCATTTATGAACAAATTTGGAAAATTATTTCTTTGTTTGAAATTATATGCTTTGAAATTATTGGTCCCGTTGTTATCAAAGTTCACTTCTGACGATGGGAACCATAAGAAATTGAGGGAACTCCTTAAAAAATC
Source organism: Epiblema foenella (assembly GCA_963556455.1). Taxonomy (NCBI): domain Eukaryota; kingdom Metazoa; phylum Arthropoda; class Insecta; order Lepidoptera; family Tortricidae; genus Epiblema; species Epiblema foenella. The sequence continues at coordinate 9,119,553 of OY747100.1, forward strand.
AAGGGAAACATGTAGCGATTTTAGTATTTTCGGAAACACATCGAGCATTAGCACTCAGAAAATAGCATTTGGTGTACAGGAATTGATGAAGAAGGCCACGGATGGTCATCCAAAACTCCTAGTATGTCATGGTTAGCGCTAAGATATTTCGATTAAGATACTGAAGCAACTATGACGAAGCCAATTTAAATGGTCCTGATCTGGTAATTGAAGCCGGAAGGTAGACAACGTAACCCCGTAATAAAATGGTGTTACCCGTGTTTTAGCTTATTGGAATTGTCATGAGATGCACTCTGGTAATGACTTACTAAAAAGTGAGACTGAAATAAAAAAAAACAGACTCCAAAAAAATGGCTTTCCGGTGTTTTCTGCTCTGGGAGTGATTTGGCGAAGTATTAAATTGAAGTCGATTTCTTATTTCAAGTGAAAGAAATTATATATACTAAAAATAACAGATCTACATAGAATAAGTTTAACACGTTACAATAATCACCTAGAAGATACAGTATTATTACAGCAGATACGAACACAATTTTAACCAGATTTCAGACGGTTTCCATAATGAAACTGTCAAATCTGAACATAATTGATGGAAGAGTGTTTTAAGCTTAATCTTCTTATTGTGAAACTAATTTAAATAAATACGCTTTCGTAGCCGACTAATTAGTTTGACTTTGAATAATTTAATCAATAAATATTATGAATAATAGAACAGCTAAACATTCGATGTCGCACTCAAATGGGTTAGGACCAAAGTAGTTTGTAGACCTAATAGACCGTTTAATTTTTAATGGTTGGTAATTACCTAACTTGGTTTATAACGAGTATATTAACTTCATAGCGACTTTTTACGATTGCTTAATAAATAAAGTAGATAACAAATTATACTCAACTTAAAATTCTTTAAAGTGTAATTTCATAGAAATAATTTTAAAATAATTACACATTCATTCATATGTAAGAGGTAGTTCGAGCTGTGTAAGTTGAGTGTACGGGGTTATCTCAGGAACTCCTCATCCAGTTTCGAAATTTTTTTCTCCGGTGTGTAGACTAAGGCATCTAACTGCCTATCAATTTGTCGCAACAACCTAGTGACGCAGCTATAAAATGGAATGACAGCTCAGAAAGTTATCATTCAATTCATCCAATTCTGAGGCGAATTTTGACAAAAATATTAGCTTATGTACTAACATTAGCTAATTATTTATAGTAGCTTATGTACTACTATTTATTCTGACAGTGCTACCGACTGCTGTCTAAAAAACCTCAATTACAAACCTTAATCCGAAGTTCAGTGAGCTTGAAACCAATTTAAATAAAATCCCTTCTATTTATCTGCGAAGCTATGAAAATGAACTCATCGCCACGCTCGCGCCATTCGGTCACAGTAAATATTATATGCCAGTATCGCAAAAAGATTATTTTCAGCCTTACGCTCCGTTGGAACTATCTTAAATATTAACGAGTACTTTTCAGTTTCCTTATTAAGAACTTATTTAATAGTTCGATTAAGACTAGGAATAAAATGCTGTCAATCCATATACACTGTAACGTACTTTATGATTACCCATTCTGAGTTCGCCACTGATATATGCTGTTATTCCATGGGACATTGTGCTTAAAACACTAACGCAATAGGGTTTCTATTATGTACACACTGTTTATAAATTTTAAGTTACTATTACAAACTAAGAGTAATTTTCTCAAACATGTAATGAAATATTAAATACAGGCTGCGATGTATCACGTTTTGGGTGCTGCGAAACAAAACACGGCGCCGGTCGACCGCTGCCACAGCGCGTGTTTTTATTACTGAGTCTTAAGATTTTCGAGTTTTCTTATAGTTTTCAAATTTAATTTAATTTTTATGAGAAAATCACTATAGAAGCCTCGGCGTGAACAGGGATTGTTGGCCTCGTATCTCTACATGGCCTTGTTAACACTGGGCCATCTATAACTACTCGGCCGGCAATCGCCTATTTCGACGTCTATTTAATAATGTACTATTAAGTAATTATTTTATTACAGCGATGGGTCTATGTGAGGGTGTTAAATTCGACGTTTATAAATTTGTTTTACTGCTATCTACTGTGGTTCATTGTTATAGTTGGAGGAACGCCAATGCTGCCAACTTGAGAATTATACCCGAGGGATTGCTGATGGCTTGTATTCACAACATTGCGTTTAAGTAGACCTCTTTATTTCTCACATAAGGTGTTCGGTTTTGTTATGTGTGGGTTCGTTTTACGCTAGGGCGGGGCGTAATGGTGAACGATATAACAATTATTTCACGTAACTTTCTGGCCAAACTATGGGTACATATTACTAGGGAAAACACGTAGGTAACTCGATCGTTTGTCGTTATCTAAAAGTTATTAATATGAAATTAAGTAAGATTATTAACCTAATGGTTTAAACTATAATTCTAAAAATGGTCACTATTTTGAATTAAAAGAATGTGGCGGTGTTCAAAAAATATATATGAGAACACAGCTTCGCACTTCTCTGGTGAATATGAATTTGAATCTCTTCTCTGTAAGCTTACGGTTTACATTATATTACATTTTCACGCGGCGTGTTAAGAAAACCCAACTCCTAATTATAGCTCTAGCACCCAACGAACGTATTATGAAAACTGATGCAGCACGGTAAAACTGAATTTAGGTATCCTGTTCCAGACGCAAAAAAATTGAGTGTATATGTATTTTCAGACGCAAATATTTAAAATTGTGTAACCGGTTTTACAATATTTTGCTTTAATTCGAGGGAGCGAATGTGCATGAGTTTTGTTTTTGAGTAGTTTATCGATAAGCCAACGTCGTGAGCCCATTTACATGTGTCAAATTCGTTTTGCAGCATGTCTTGTGCGGTCTTTAGGTCCTTATGGGCTATAATCATGCAAGTATCATCTGCAAATTGGTGTACAGACCCATGCTGAAATATCTTGCACATATCGTTGACATATAATAAATACTCGGTCGGAGCTAGAATTGAACCTTGTGCTGTTCCGTATAGGGTTGGAATTAGGTCGCTTTGTTCGCCCGCGATGCTTACCGCGTTGTATCTATTGGTATGATAGTTTCTTATAAGCTCCAGCATGGGCCCCTGCATACCATTTCGTGTAAGTTTTTCATAAAGTGTGCTGTGACGTAGGGTATCAAATGCTTTAGTAAAATCTATCATAATTGCTAGTACATGGTATTTTTTATCTAAGTGGTCATTGATTTCGTCTGTGAATAAAGACAGAAGTTGCGAGGTGCTTTTATTCAGTTGGAATCCATACTGTGTTTTGTTGATAATGTCGTTGCTTGATAAGAATGTATTAATTGAATTTCCTAGATAATTTTCTATGATTTTGTCTATACAGGCTATAGGTCTGTAATTATTGATATCCGTATAAGTACTGTTTTATGTATGGGCCTTACGATTCCTATTTTTAATTTATCGGGGTATTTGGATGTAGATATACATAGGTTAATTAAATGTGTTATAACAGTGGTAAATTGTTCAGCGATGTACTTTACGTCCTTTACCCTTATCTTGTTATGCTCTGGACTTTTTTGTCGTCTAATTGCGTTGTAATAATTTTGCGTACAACTTGTTCGTTGATTTTTTTTAAGCGCAGTGACACGAGGGGTGGATTTATGTAGTTTTTCTCGTCAAGAAACGGCTTATCACAATTGTTTATTATACTATTTACATTGGATTCAATTCGGTAGCGAATTTGTTAGATAATTGTTTAGCTTTTAATCTAAAAGACTTAAGGAGCACATCGTCAATAGTTTTCGCAATTCTACCAGTAAGTCTATTTATAATTTCCCACATTTTTTTGGGATTTTTGAAGTTGTTACAAGTTTCCTTCTTTGTATAATTGTTTTTAGAGTTACTTATTTTTCTGTTGGTTCTATTTCTGTATTTTTTATATGTCGAAGAATCGAAATCGGTTCTTGCTACAATCACGCCACCGAACGCAAGCATGACGTCATCACCAGCTGTCAAGCTTGGATGCGGCCGTTGGACTGCACGGGCATTCTACTGCCAGAGCTCGTGCCGAGCGGACGTGTCTGTTCGGTCGTGCTAATTTTCAATTGTGCCTGTATCGATAATACTGTGGTGATTAATATAGTGTCAAATTAATCCTCGCTGTTTCATTGCTGCTTGAGGTTACCCACAATGTCTGATTCTGAAGAAAATACTCGCCCACTCAGTCCCGTATTTCGGCCCACTCTGACATCAGAAGTTGGATTCCCTCGAGCACAGCAAAGGACTGAAGAATTGCAACCGCCACGTGCTAATGAAGATCTTTTGCGAAAATTGTTTGAGCAGCAAAATAGTAACATGCTGAGCCTGATTGAAGCCATAAAACAACCGGCTAGTGCAAGTGATATGAAACTACCTGAATTTAACCCTGAAAAACCTGACGCCGATGCACGTGCATGGTGCAACACGGTTGATCTTTGTTTTGGTGTAAAACCGTTAGAAGGAGGACCACTAGTAATAGCTATTAGTGGCGCGTTGAAGGGGAGTGCTTCACAATGGCTGTCGCAAGTTGCTTTTCCTGGTATGCAGTGGTCTCAGTTTCGAGAGTTGTTCGCAGCCAGGTACGACAGTGCTGAAACTCCGGCTACTACCCTCATTAACCTACAAAGTAGCAAGCCGAAGGAAAACGAGTGCCTTTCTGCCTATGCTGCGAGATTGTTAGTTTCGCTTACTTCAAAATGGCAAAACATGAGTGTGGAAGAGATTGCCGTATCTACTGTAATGGCACACATAACACAATTTGATAAGCGTCTACAACGCATTGCCTTCACGACCGAAGTAGTGACAAGGGACCAATTGCAGCGTGAACTCAAAGCAACTACGTTCATGAAGAGAAAGGCACCATTAGCAGCGGAAGATAATCGTTCCGATTCAAAACGGACCAAATTTGGGCTTTCGATGAAATGTTTTAACTGTGGCAAGTTGGGACATCGTTTCCACGAGTGCCGTTATATTGTTAAAAGAGATAGAAGACCGCAGACATTTACTTCATCATCGTCTGCGCCCAGGCACCAGCAGTCCCCAGTTGTCTGCTTCAAATGTGGTGAAGTGGGCCATTTCGCATCAAAATGCAACCGGAAGTCGAGTGTTAACAGCAACAGCAGTGGGGGCGATATGCAGCAGCCGAGTACATCGAGATCGTCGAACGCATTTGGCATGGATCGTAAAGTCAACACATGTAGCGTTGGCAGCCCACGTGGTCAACTGTGTAACAAAGAAATCCACACTGATGCGAGCTCGGACGGATATGGGGCAATGCTTATTCAGAAAGTTGATGGCAAACAACATCCAGTTGCTTACTTTAGTCGCCGCACATCATCCCCCGAGTCCAGGTACAGCTCCTATGAACTCGAGACTTTAGCAGTCTTTAAAGCCATTAAGTATTTTAGACATTACCTACAAGGCCGTAACTTCACCGTAGTTACTGATTGCAACTCTGTAAAGGCAACGAAAAGTAAGACTGAACTAACCCCGCGAGTTCATAGATGGTGGGCTTATCTCCAGTCATTCGATTTTGACATAGTATATAGGGAGGGACATAGGATGAAACACGTGGATTGCCTATCCCGTAATCCCGAGCCTCTGTCGTCACTCACGGAAACGCTACATCGCGTTGATCAGAAACGTGTCAATATTGCTGAACTTTCGCCTAGTTGGCTTCAAGTGGAGCAGGAGAGAGACTCTGAAATTCAAAAGGTATTGTCGGATCTTCAAAATGAGACGTTGTCGGAGGATGTCAGAAAAACGTATGAAATTAGGTCAGGTATTCTTCATCGTAGGATCCAAAGGAACGGAAGAAATCGATGTCTACCTATCGTACCTCGGGCTTTTAGGTGGTCGGTAGTTAACAATGTCCACGAGTCAATCATGCATTTAGGATGGGAAAAGACTCTTGAAAAAATGTACGAATACTATTGGTTTGACGGTATGCCTAAGTTCGTGCGGAAGTTCGTCGATAACTGCATCACTTGCAGAATCTCGAAGCCAGGTTCGGGTAGGGTCCAGGCTGAGCTTCACCCCATCCCTAAAGTGAGTGTTCCGTGGCACACAGTACACATAGATGCGTCAGGAAAGCTTAGTGGCAAAAACGATGTTAAAGAATATGTATTCGTTTTGGTAGATGCGTTCACCAAGTTTGTTTTGCTTGTCCACTCGACGAACATCGATAGTAAGAACAGTATTAAGGCTTTGGACTCCAGTGTAGCTTTGTTCGGTGCACCTACACGTGTTGTGGCTGATCAGGGCAGGTGTTTTGCCGGAAAAGAGTTTGCTAGCTATTGTGAAAGTCGTAATATTCAGTTGCATCTCATCGCAACAGGTGGTAGTCGAGCTAATGGGCAGGTGGAAAGAGTGATGGCCACCCTTAAAAGTATGCTTACTGCAGTAGAGACGAGTAAGGATCGCTCGTGGCAAGATGCCCTCGGTGAGGTACAGTTGGCAATGAACTCCACTATTAATCGAGTAACTAAAGCTAGCCCATTGGAATTGATGATTGGTAAGGTGGCTAGACCGCTGGGCTTAATGACTGTCACTGACGATGAAGTTAATGAGGTCGATCTTGACATGTTGCGGGAACATGCGTCACGGAATATCCAACAGTCTGCTATGTATGATAAGGCAAGGTTTGATAAGAATAGAGCGACTGTAAGACTGTATGAAGTGGGTGACTATGTTCTTCTAGAAAACGAAGAAAGAAATCAAACCAAGTTGGATCCCAAATTTAAAGGCCCCTTTAAAATCATAGAGGTATTGGAGAATGATAGGTATCGCCTGAAATCTTTGAATTCTAGAAGAACATACAAGTACCCACACGACAGAGTTAGGAGAATCCCATTACATGAGGTTCCTGTCGAATTAGATATAGAAACAGATGAACCCATGTGATGGTCACAGCTATGCGACTGCACGGCGTTGTAGCGCCTCAAATATAATCACATGCATTGCAGTGACACATAGAAATAGGCGTTGAAGCGTCTTAAGATAAGTTATGGTTAGCAATTAGTGCTAAAAAGGCATACGTAACAGAGCCGTGGGTGCGGCGGCATGATCAATATCATTACGTTGGTGCGTTAACAGGATGAGTCGTTGGTGCGACAACATCTCTTAAGGAATCCTCATTTTTGTTGGTGCAGAGATGAGATGAGCCGTTGATGCGGCGCTAATTGATAATCGATAAACTGATTGTAGATAATAAGATGATTGTAGTCAACTTATAAGATTGAAATGATGTGTATTCATCTCTTACGTTGGAATTGAATAAAGTTAAATTGAAGTTATTCTTGAATTAATGGTTTCAATACACATTGCTGCGACCTTGATTTATCTTGGTCAGAATAGCCGAACGAGAAACTGTGCTGGTATATTTTTTTCTCTACAGATAACACACACGAGGACGTGTGAAACGTCAGAGATGGCCGTGTCGAAGAATCGAAATCGGTTCTTGCTACAATCACGCCACCGAACGCAAGCATGACGTCATCACCAGCTGTCAAGCTTGGATGCGGCCGTTGGACTGCACGGGCATTCTACTGCCAGAGCTCGTGCCGAGCGGACGTGTCTGTTCGGTCGTGCTAATTTTCAATTGTGCCTGTATCGATAATACTGTGGTGATTAATATAGTGTCAAATTAATCCTCGCTGTTTCATTGCTGCTTGAGGTTACCCACAATGTCTGATTCTGAAGAAAATACTCGCCCACTCAGTCCCGTATTTCGGCCCACTCTGACATATATATCAGTTCATTTTCTTTATTCGTTGTGTCTTTTAAAAATATATTTAGAAGTAAGTTCTTTTTATTACAAATTTTTACTAAATTTTCGGATATCCAGCTACTTCCTGTTTTTTTATTTATATATATTTTAGTTTTATAAGTACAGTTATTATAGACGACTGGTATTTGCTCATAATAAGGTCAATTAGTTCATTCGGTTCGCTGCAGCGAAATGCCGGGCTCCAGTCGATCTGGCTTAATTCTGTTCTAAGGTTTTCATTGTTCAACTTGTTTACTATTTTATAGGTACCTACGCTGCCGCTGGCAGCGCTGATAAAGCGAGCCCTGTTATGTAATGATCGGCCCGCGCATCTCGCACTACAGCTAACCGCGGGAAATGCGCGGGCGCATCACGCTTGCAAGCGTCACGAATGAATAAGTGATCTATGCATGATTTGGATATTCCGTTAATGTTTGACTCTACTCTAGTCAAATTTGTGATACAACATTCGAAGCCTAGCTCATTTAGGCTATATAGGTACGAACTTACATTGTATTTGTGCACGAGATGTCAATATTTATATCACCTACTAATATACAATCTGATTGGGTGGGATATTTTGATAGCAACTTGGATTTTTCATTCTTTCTTTCATTCATTTCATTTCATTTCATAGTTCACTGATAAAACTAATCTTATTTAAATTCGGTGGTCTGTAGATTGAACACTTTATTTTATAACCGCTAAAGACTTCCACCTTACCACACATACACTCAAAACTCACTGTAGTCACTGTGGTCTTAGTGAATGAAATACTTTTATGAACCTAGACGATAATGTCACCTCCTTTTCTTTGCGATCGTAGCTCTGTGTACATAACATAGTTCTTTAGATCGAATAAACTCGCTGTCGTATCTTACGTAATCTAGCCAACCTTGCAACTTTTGAGATTACAAAAACAAATAATGAATATGGTCAAAGAGTTTGGAAGTGTACTCTGCCGCGCATCTTGAATAGATTTTCAGAAGAATTAATTAACTTAATTGGGAGTCAAACATGAGGGCAAGCCAGAAATATCATTAAAAGATACATGTTTAAAATTAGAGGGCAAACTATAAATTAATTAAGACAAAAAAATCTGAGCACTGTTTGTACACCTACTTATTTACAACACAACCATTACCATGAATTATTATTATAAACAATAACAGACTACTTAACACAAAAATCCTTTTAATTTAAGATTAGTTGTTAAGAATGAAATTAATTTGAATATATTTTTAATGAAATAAACAGAACAATTTTTTTTTTTATTCTAACATCCTAACTTTCGTATGTATAATATTAAGTAGGATATTTTATATGATTTCATTACAAATATATAGTTTTTAGACTTTTCCCTGTACTTGTAGTATATAACGATATTTCATATTACTTGCCAAATGTTTCATAGTTCGTCAACGGGACCTAGCCCCCACAATTTTTGATTACCTTGAGAGTGTCGAAATATACGTTTTTTTGCGACATAAACGCTCGTATCTTTTTTTTACGTTAAGTTAGAATCGAGTTTTTTTCACGGCTTCAAGGGACTGTAGACTTTAGTATAAGGTTTTAATTTGAACTCGATACCTCCACGCCTTCCCGAGATAAAGGGATGTGACAGACAGACAGACAGACAGACAGACGGACAACAAAGTGATCTTATAAGGGTTCCGTTTTTTTCCTTTTGAGGTACGTAACCCTAAAAAGAGTAAAAGATTAATCAAAGTTAAAAGAGGCCCCTAAACAAGTTAGAAGGCAGATAATGGCTTTTGGTTGGCAACCGGGTTCTGGATTAAATCGCCGAAAACGTCCGAGGCACAAATTGTGTTAGCGGCTTACAATGCATATAGTCGTTTATCGCCAGGCATCGAAATTACGTAGAAAGAAAAACGGCTTATTTACGAAAACCGTTAGGCCTTTTCAGACGTTTTGTATTTGCGAATAAAGAAAAGATTGCCACGGTATGGATACCCATGGTTTTACACGCACGGTTGCGCTAGTAGGTTTATGGTTATTATCTCAAATATGAAATATTGAATAAATGTCTTATTGTACAGGAAACTTTCATTTACTGGTGCAATTACTAATACCACCAGTAGGTGGTATTGGATATCTTACTTAGGCATTTGTATTTGGCTTGCAAGGCCGGGTGGCTGATACACAGTTGAAATAAAATCTGTTCTCCTGTGGTCAATCTTAATGTAAAGAACTTAGTGTTTATAGTCGTACTAACTACATCATATTACATTGTACACTTTTCTGTTATAATAAAAGAAAAAATGGGTTATTTAATCCTCATACATACGTCAACAACGAATCCACCCTTTCCATATTAATATTGCCGTACTGAAACTGTTTAACGAAATATAAAATAGAACCGGTCAAGTTCGAGTCCAACTCGCGCACCGAGGGCTCTAAATACAGATCCTATATCCGTCGCGCCAGACCCCGTTAATGAAAAAAAATCTTAACCTCAGAAACACCAAAATGAACATCAATAATTCGGGCATATAATCCCATATTTTGTATAGGGTCTTATTAAACGTAAGCCCGGGCACCAAATTGTAAAGAACCCCATGTGGGTTTATTATAAAGTTTCTATAATTTAGCTGATGAATTACATTTAAATATTTAGGTGTTCTATGTGTTAAACTATTTTTTAACAATCCAATAGTGTCATGCTGTTTCATACCTTGGTACGGATAATTAAAAACCTCTGATCTAGGAAATAAATAAAGTTTTGATTTTTCTAAACTTTTCTTACTTCAATTATGAATGCTCCCGAAAACTAAATCTAATCTAAAACTACAAATAAATCAACACGTCAAAAACAGAAGTCAAATAAAAACCCGCAAAAAGCAGGCCAGTCCCACAGTCTTGCAGTGTTTGATTACTCCGGAACAAAGACTCTCATCCATCGGCACCCCTTTGTCTCCCAGAGGTATAAAAAAGTACATTTCAAACGATGACTACACCAGTACACATATACATCATTAGGAGCATATGCTTTGTTAACGTCAATACAATGCCTATAGAAAGGATGTAAAGAGATGCAAGATTTTTTAATGGATATATTAAATGAGATTTAATGGGTATTCAAGTATGGCTGATAGTCTATTGTGTCTACGTTTATATAGCTCTCAGAGCCTAATTCAGGTCTATTCAAATCATTATTTATGGTAAACAAGAGAACATCAGAATGTCCTTTCATGTGTTTTTGCTGTTATAAGGTCACACGTGTAGAGAATATAATTTTTTACACTTCATTATTAAGGCTAAAGTCGCTAGCAATAGAAATCAGCATTGCATTGTTCTTTTCATTTATAAAAAAATAAGAAAATCAAGTTATTTCACATTATTTTGAAATGAATAATAAACTTCATATTTTTTCATTATAAATTATTATACTAAAATGGTTACTGTAGCAAGTCGAAAAATGATTCAGGTTGTGAGTTAGTCTCAAGTAAATTTTCAGATAATCATAAATTTATAATCGTTAATGCATAAAGTGCTTACAAAACTCCTCATTTTTACCAAAGTTGAGCCTTAATACTGCTAAATTAAACATGTTACGTGTTTGTTTTGATGACAAATGGCAACAAGATTGACGTTTAAATAAATTATGCAGTAGTAATTAAGCTAATGGACAATTCCACGTGTAACTCATGTTACATTTTTGCATACATTAAAATCTTATTATGAAACACAAAAGCTGAAAAACAATGGTTCTTAAAAGTTATGCAAAATATCCTTCAAAATATCTAAAGAAAGCTACATACACCTACTTAATTATAGTAAAGACTATCTCATAACGCTCTCATAGTGTACTTAGGCTAATGAAATAATCTTCCATCAAATGACATGAACTACAGGCATTCGCAATTTTCGCAAAGCACTCGCTCACATTGAATAGGGCATTCAGTCTTTGACTTGTAAAGTATGAATATACTTGTACTGAGTTGTAAAAGGGCCGCGCAAACTTTGCGAGTTTTGAAATGAGCTGCAAATAGACGACTTCCTGATTTGTGGGTGCGGAGGCGGTACGATACGAGAAAACTGTCAGCTGTCAGTGTCAACTGTCAATCAAGTCAGTGCCGCTTTTTACTGTACTCCTACATTCAAATGAATGCTTCCTCATTGGCGCGCGATTTCTGGAAGCGGGGTGATACGAAAGCAATACTAACTAAAGATTTCCTGACTTGGCGGAGCAAGATTGATAATATTTTATTATTTTGACGTACGCTTACCGATTCCCTAACTTGACTCGATACTGTCATCATACGCGGAAGCGCGACAGTACCTATTGCATTGTATGTCCAGTCAGGAAGCACTCAATTAAATATAGACGTAAAAAAAACGGTCAAGTGCGAGTCGGACGCGCGCACCGAGGGTTCCGTATACAGATGTGTACCGGTTCCAACCCTATTAAATCAGGAAAATCTCAACAACATGGTGTGAAAATTGGACCCCATGGGTACAGCGCCATCTATCGGCGACTTTTGTTAGAAATTTGAGCGACTGAATAACTTTTTATGTATGGTAGTTTTTCAAGGATAATTCTTTAACACGTAAACCGATTTCAATTTTTTTTTCTTTATTTGAAAGAAGTTACTTTCACCATAACCTCGTAGGAATTTATAAAACAAAAATATATGCAAAGACGATTAAATTACAAACTTAGTATAGAAATATTTTTTGACGATAAAAAAAAGAAAAACTAGAGAGCTACAGTTATATTTTTCCTGTAAAATATACATTGATATCAATATTATGTAATAATTTTATATTTTTTTCTTGGTAAACTTCGGAAATAAGGGGGGGGGGCGGTATTTTTTTTTACATTTTCCCTCATAAAACAAAAATGATTCAACGTAAAAAAAAATAAAAAAATGTTTCAGAATGTGCAATTCAAGCTAATTCATATGACATCTCACTCGACATATTAACTAGACTTTCAAATTTTTAACCACTTGTTATCTGTCATTTTTGACAGTAAATAAAAAAAAAATATTTAAAGAACTCATGTTCTATGTATGTAGATAAGCCTTCTTTATAACTATTCCTCGATAGCACAAGTAGTTCTAGAGATATTTAGCGATGGAACAGACAGACAGACAGACGGACAAAGTGAAACCATAAGGGTTCCTTTTTTACCATTTTGGTACGTAACCCTAAAAGGACATAGAAAGAAACTGACTGACTCAGCGGATAAAATCAAAATCAATGTAATGTCTTATTAACATCTTTGTACACAGTTCAACAATAAACATTATTCTATTCTATTCTATTCAAATACTTATTCTGCAAATATGTCATAAGGGCACTTTTACATGTCAAAATATTAATTTACAATTTAAGAAAGTCTGACTATAAGAATACATTAATTTACGTGAAAATATTAATTTACAGATTAATAAAGAATAATAATTTCGAGATTACAAATATAGGAAAATCAATGTCATAAGTTAAAATAAACTTGCAATGTTATCTACTACAAATATGACAACATAAGTAAAGTTAAAGATGTATAAGATCTCAGTCTGATTAAACAAAAAGTATAATTAAATTAATTTAATATCCCAGAAATGGAGATGTCCTCTGAGCATCCAAATACAATTAATAGTTACTATTCTAACGTCCTTAGACGATGTACATGGTCTCAGAGCGTCAAAATTAACTTAATATTGTTAGAGATGAATAATTATGGTCTATAAGAGTCACTGATAATAAAAACTAATCCGGAACAGGATCATGTCTCTCGTCAATCCACTATAAAAAGACACTAGTATTAACGTAGTCACTATGTTGTTGCAAGTATGAACAGACCGGACTCCAGAAACAGCACCCGATCACGAGTATGACTCGTATCTTAGCCATCGCCTCCCTCGACCATCTGTTAGGACAGGTGGGGACCCGATCAACTACGCCAACGTAGGCAAAGCCCTTTCAGCGAGCACAGTTAGTTGACAATGACAGCTGACAGCTATCGTACCGCCTCCGCACCAGCAAGTCAGCAAGTCGCCTTTCATTATGACGACATTTTAAAATACGGTATTCTGGAATTAATAGAAAAGAACTTCTAGACAACGTAAAAGGTTGTGCTTAGCAGAATGAAGATAAAAGACTTTGTTCTGTTTATATCTTTGGTTCCAAATTAACTTTCCTTATTAAAAGTTTGTAAGGTAATTATAATTATTCTTAGGTTATTCTTTACTTTTGGCAATTGTTCCGATTGGTATAAAATTTGTAAAAATGTATCTACAGTAAACTACCGTTTAAAGATTTGTTCGTATTAGATTTAAACACCGTAGACGCAATACATAGAAAGGGACCCATTGAAACAATTCGTTCCGCGATAATTCTCCGTGTTCGTCTTTTATTTATTTCGACAAACTCGGAGCCGAGACGTGTCGAAATTATGTCAAAACTGTCCAAGACATCGCGAATAACTTTACGCAGCTCCGTCCTTATTAAGCACTTACACAACTTTTGTTTTGAAACAACGGGCGCCTACGCATAGCAGCTCAAGGTTTGTGGCACTTTCAAATAAATGTAAGTCTCATTTTAATCTGTACTAATGACGAGCAATATTTGTATATTATTTAGTCGCGGGTTAAGACCCCGGCTCGTATCGCTGGGTTTTCAAAAATTTACGAAATATCATTCGTTATTTATCAGTGGTTTTTCGGTAAAGGAAGACAAGGTCTAGTCTAGTTTTTCCACTGGGTTGGAAGGTACGGGGGTAGATGGCAGTCGCATTAGAAAAACTAGTTCCTACGCCAAATCTTGGGATAAGGTGTCAAACGGACCCCGTGCTTCTTCGGGTGCAACCGGGATAACGCTATGAGGACGATGATTTGTATTCTTATTAGGTATATTTATTTGTAACTAATTTTTAGGCTTCCGTACGCAAAGGGTAAAAACGGGAGCCTATTACTAAGACTTCGCTGTCCGTCCGTCTGTTACCAGGCTGTATCTCATGAACCGTATTTAAGCAGTTGGAATATTCACAGATGATTTCTGTTGCCACTATCGCTATAACATCAAATACCAAAAAATACAATAAAATAAATATTTAAGGGTCTCCCATACAAAGAACATATTTTTTTTCGTTTGTTTTAACTCGTTAACGCCTTACAATAAAAATGCTATTAAATTATTTTAGGGTCTGACTTTTACCATTCTACCTTAGAACTTTCCAACCTCCTGTCAGCCCCTAGTTAAAGAATTTTTTTTGGTAACTAAGTATATTTTTAATTATAACGGGTGTTTATAAAACCGAGCCTAAACAAAAAGTTAACTTTTCAAATGCCGGATCTAAACGATGCATGCTTACATTGTGCAGCCCGTCGCATGAAAAATGTGGTTTTGACCCGTTGGCAGCCGGCATATAGTTACGATGTTACATTGGGAGTATCGTGCACAAACAAATTATTCAGATTAAACGACTTCCGCTTTCCGCGGTGCTATATCAGTAAAATTGTCAGCTATCAGTGTCAACTGTCAGCCGAGTCCGTACAGATTACTGCTCGCCTACATTCAATTGAGGCGAGGCAGTGGGAATGCATTATGGTATATCTCCGCTTCCGCGTATGATATCACTACTGCGCAAGTTTGATACTGACAGGATGCCTACAAGTAAGGAAATTAGGGCGACATCAGTAGTAAGCTTTCGGTAAAATACAAAATACCGCATACAGCCCCGCCTCGCCAAATGCGAAAGGATCCTAATATATAGTCTGTAGAAAAAAGAAGCTTAGCCTTTGGATTTTATTTAAAATACGTACAATTGAATAAATAAGTTCATTCGCGTATGATTTGCTTTCGAGTAGCAGCTCAATTAGCTAATTTACCGATTAATAATTCACGTCCAAATATAAGGTTGGTCAAGCCGCGAGCTGTTGGGGCGCCAAAAATTCTGATGATAACCTGCTCAAAGGCCTGCAGGGAATGAAGATGATCACTTTTTTTTCGAAAATAAAATTGAATCTTAACCCTTTCTTTCACTTGGACCCGGTGGTCAACTCATATGTATTTCGTATACAAAAATGTACCTTTTGTTTTTGAAATTTAACAACACTGTCATTATATACAAAACATATCATGGCATGTCATTAATAAAACTGCAGAAATTTAACATTTAGTATTGTAGTAGCCCATGACAATAACTAGCAATGAATAAGTTAGTCCAAATTCCTGCCGTATAAAGCACCCGGACAAATTGTTCTTATCCATGTTTCTATCAGCTCCTGAATCACACACACACGCACCCATATTGCTACAATGAAATTCCCTGTTATCCCCTACACTACCAGAAACTTCCACAATGTACACAGAAAACATCTTAACCGACACCAAATTAAAAATACTGCTTTCTTCTATACAAAGTGCAGTGAGGTATACTTTTAATGAGAAATGAGTTTTACGCTTAGGTGTTTTCGATGGCGTTTCAGCTATTTTGTACAGCAAGAACGTAAGGTGCCTGGATTGTAATTGCGAGCACGCCCGAGTAATTTAATTCCCTTATCAACCAAGGAGATCGTATCGCTGGCTCGAGGCTTATCCTTATTCCTTCCAATTTCTGGGACCCGTTGCAAGAATTTTTCGTCGTGTAAGGACGTGACGTGTGAGTTTTTGTCACTTACGCGTTATTACGTCGTTTGGAGGACGCAAAGGTAAGCAATATTTAGGATGGGTAGTTTTTACGTACCTAACTACGTTTGTGATAATATGTTTTCTGCTTCATTGTCGTCGTTATTGTTTTTGTAGAGAACAGGAGACATTCCGGCCTTTATTACACAAACATCTCGATCATCTCCAATTTTTCATCAGTCATTATGGTTAATGTCTGGGAGCGAGCTTGACCCGGTGTCTATCGTATTTTTCCAGAGACGAAAATATGTCCTGGAAATGAAACCTAGCTGGATTGAATTTAGCCCTCGTCAATGTGAATTTTATGGAAACCGTTAGTGCGGGCTTCGAAATGTTTGATTCGACGATCGAATTTTTCTATCGTCAATATCAATTGCAGAGAAATCTTTAGTGCATAGGCATATGTTGTTTATTTAGTACTACCTATAGGTGTTAACTTAATATAAAAGAAAAAATGGACACATACAGGATACTCAATGTAACAAACTATTTAAAAAAAACACATTAGTGAAAACTGCTGCTACACGCTACGGCGTAGCACACGTAGCATTGGAGACGTACAATACAATACAAATATTCGTTATTGATCACCAGAAAATACATGCCCCACGAATGTTTTGAACTGCAATAATGCCAAAAGTACAGAATGATAATAGGCATGGTGACAAAACAAAATGATGCACTTCGAAGCAGCTTTTAGACAGATTAATGTCTTATTACTTAATTATGACATTAATGTCTTAAACTAATTTAGGCTGTATTGCTGTGTTCTCGATTTTAGGCAAAAGATCAGTTTTCAACTTGATTACGCTTTAGCCTAAGTTGGTAGTGACCCTGCTTTCGAAGCTGGAGGGCCCGGGTTCGAATCCCGTTCAGGGCATTTATTTGTGTGATGAACACGAATATTTGTTCCTGAGTCTTGGATGTTTTCTATGTATATAAGTATATATTTATCTATATAAGTATGTATATCGTCACTTACCCATAGTTCAAGCTTTGCTTAGTTTGGGACTAAGTTGATTTGTGTGAGATTGTCCACAAATATCTATTTTTATTTATTTATTTTGGTCGATTTGAAGTATTGTTTGAAACGATATTTTTTAATGAAAAATACATGTAAAATTATTGATGTTAGACCGCAAAAGTCCTGTACTAGATATCAACGAAGAGTAAATAGCAAGGTACGTGTAATTTCAATCGAAAAACAGACTAAATAAATTTATTAAATCACTAGAAACCAACAATTTAAGCAATTACCAATTCAAAATTCAAATGAAGTCATGGCTAAACAGTTTAAAGTACACCGAAGTAGAAGAGTTATTACATATCCTATCTTAGAGTCACAGATACTTGTAGGTACCTGTACACGTACGCACACACTCACCGCACACACACACAGCCATACACACATACTTATTTGAAACATGTTACCGCAGGCGAATCACGTAACTTTATGTACTAACGGTAGATAGATTTTACTGTCAATTTTGAAGTATAAATGTATGGGCTGACAGTTAAAATTTGACATTAAAATCTATCTAACGGTAGTAAAAAAGTTACGTGATTACCCCGCCGGAGTGACAATAAATACTTGAGTTTTGTGAGTGTATGAGCGTTTTAACAGATAAGGAACCCTTAAACTTATTTAGCAGTGTGAGATTATCTATCCCTGGAAAGTTTTATACTAATCAAGTTAAAATCCAAACACCGAATACTGCGACCAGTACCGAAGACAAATCTAGTTTTGTATAAAACAAAACCTAACCCTTTTTGTGGAAAACAAACAAGCTCCCAGGGGATGGAGCAGACAGGATTTTTAAATCAAAATACTATTGAAGTGAGAAAACCTAGCTATCTTGTTTCTGGTTTGTTGGATTTCAAGTTTTCTGGGCTAGAAATGTAGTGGGATTTCTAAAATGGGATACGTCCTTAGTACAGTTACGGTTGGACGCGTTTTTCAAGGATGGCTTTACTTTAAACGAAATTCGGGCCGCATTTTTCGACAAACAAGTTTTTCTCTGTTAGGGTTAATTGAACTTTTTTCTTTGTGTATTCAATTGTGAGTCATGAACGTGAAAGTAATGAAGTAAAATACGAATATTTCGATGCCCTTATACAGGGTTCATGTTTGAATACTGACCTATATTGTAATACGTGTCACCTATGTGTTTACATGAGAGTGCAATAAAAACTTGCAACAAGATTTGGTTGCAATTCGTTATTTTATGTGTATGTGGACATTTTATTTGTATAACAACTTCAAATATTGTGTAAAGGAACCTTATGATTCCTTTGACTAGTTTGTGAAATGTACTTGTCGTTAACCTGTCAATAATACAGTATTTATTTGTCGATAACGCACACTTAATTTCGAAAGAATGAATGCTACTGAAGATGCGGAATTCAACTTATTTGAAAGAAAACCAGCTTATGTAGATACTTAAGGCCGTAGGGTGTACAGACGGCGTGAGTTATGTGCACCTTACTGCCAAGTGGTGTCGCATACGACATAGCGTCTCGTCTTTCTGGCACTGTGCACATTAAAAAGAGGAAATTAGACTTTCTCTACTTGTGTAGCAGCTACAAGTTTTAAAATGTTCCATAATAGCGTCATCAACCTTCTCAAACTTTTTAATTGTCAAGTCACGCAGGACCTCGCAGTCAATGTTCGTATAAATTGGCCACTTTGTGTCGGGTCAAATATATAAACATAACGGAAAACACGAACTATTTCACCCGTGTAATATCCCCCTACTTATCCCAATTCCCGCGAGTAGAGTTGTCTGCTCGGTCCTTGAATAAGACGCTCCGATCTCGTTCAATTGGAAAGAACTAGTTGGGTTTTGGTCCAACAGTTACTTTAGTTTAGTGCTACAGTTATTTTATTTATAAGGTCTACACCGCGCTCTCATTCACTTGAACGTGGCTCTCTAATCCTCGGTTATTTCGCTACGTTTCGCTCATCCGCTCTCCTAACCTAAGCCTACTTAACTACTACTACATACTAAACCTAAATGGTCCCGTATGATTCAGCGTGAGAGAAATTTCCTTCGGCAACTTTCTGTCCATGTTGTTCTAGGGACGTCAGTATGAACTCCATCAAAGTGTATATAAGTATTTTTAAAGGATTGGTATGGTGCATGTCACTCCTCTCGATTATCAGGCGTCTGTAGGCTACGGTGATAGCAAACCAAGAAAAGGGCAATTGCTTATTTGTTACCTACGAGGTCTTAATGAAAAGAACTAAAGTAATGAAAACCGATTTATATTGTACAAAGGCATAGTTCCTTTTCGCGGCAGGGATTTATTCCTAATAGTTCTTAGTTCCTCACAGCCGTAAACCTACCCGAGAGACTCGAGTTTGAGTAAGGTGAAGGTGTCTAAAATTTACAGCCACAAACCGTCGAGGCGTACAATTCGTTGATTTAGGTGTTTGTGAATATTGGGTGCTAGGGCGTTAAATGGGAGAACAAATATTTGGCACAGTTGTAGAAGCCAAATGTTTGACATGCCCCTCCTAGTTTATATATAGTAAAAAGTTGTGTTGTTTTCAGACAATGAAAATTTCATAAAATTAAGATGGCTCTGGTATAACTACACCAGGCCTCATCTTAATTACGATCATTGACACTTTTTTTTGAAGACGTATTGCAATCCAATTTCGTAGCTCTTTCACTATCGAATTACCAATCTTACGAGTTTTTGTTTCCAATTTCTTTAACCGAAATTAGGAGCTTCCTTCTAAACTTTATTTCAACTTCCCCACAACTCAATTCAATCTTCATAAACTTATAATTAACATAATAAAGTTTATATTTATTATGTTGATGCATTAACGAATGTAAACAATATTCATAATGAGTCTAATAATCGCTCAACGCTCATGAGTGTGTGGTGTTATGTGAGGCATATAACATTGCACAACGATGTTATAGGTGTCAAGCGGTAGTCCACACGATTTGCCTGGCATTGACGGGTAATTAGCACCGACTGTACCCACTGCTACAACCAGTGGTTTGCTCATAGCTATGGTTTTTATGTTTATATAAGGTAATACATTACATACCAATACTTGTAGAGCTGGTAGTACGGTTGGCGTCACAAGACGCTTAACACGGTTTTGTGAGAATTTTAGTTATTTTCTTGCCACGCTGTGTAGCATGTGTGAAATGTTGAAATGGATTTTAATTAATTTTATATACTTGATTAACGTTCATGTTACCTGCAATTTCATCTAAATATTAACCCGCTTTTAACTTGTACATCGTATTACATGTTAAATATTAGGATTTAAATGCCCAATGCAAAATGATTTTGAATGATAGAGCTGCTGGCCTAGGTATTGCATAACTTTTCGAACGAGTGTTATAACAAATCAGACGCGGAGTAACAAATTTGACCTACTAGTCTCGGTTTTTGTCGATACAGTGACGAAATTCATCAAATACATAAATTATGAGCATAGACACAGACCTTTACCTGACCAGGCCCCATTTCTGCGACCCTCTCTATAAATACTACTTAGGAAAAAAACCGTACAGGAATCTCTACGTTGAACAAAATTTTAAGAAACCGGCCAAGTGCTAGTAGGACTTGCGAATGAAGGGAATCCGTACCATTATCTAAAAAAACAGCTAAAAAATCACGTTTGTTGTATGGGACCCCCTAAAATATTTATTTTATTCTGTTTTTTTTAGTATATTTGTTGTTATATCGGCAACAGAAATACATCATCTGTGAAAATTTCAACTGTCTAACTATCACGGTTCATGAGATACAGCCTGGTGACAGACAGACGGACAGCGAAGCCTTAGTAATAGCACAGGGTCCCATTTTACCCTTTGGGTACGGAATCGTATTAAAAATCGATTTGAGTCCAACAGGGTAATAATGTAACTTTATGTACGTTACGCATATTTTTATGTTATTTTTCATACATTCATACGGACGGACAGCCATAGCGAAACTATAAGGGTCCCATTTTCGCCATTATGTCTACCGAACCCTGAAAAAGACATTAAAATATACTCACCGTTAGTACATACAGTTATGGGATTAGGCTGTCGGTTTGGCAATTAAAATGTCACGCATAGCGTCTTTATATTTTCTACATATTTGGCAAAAATATATCTGTAAGATTCTTGTCACGTCCATGTTGTTTTCGAAAGTACTTGTAGCTTAGTAACATATTTCTGGAACAACTAGGGATACTGCTGTAATAACATCTCGTAGAATGGCGGCCATGAAGTTGAATTACGTAATGGTTCTAGATTATCAACATACATAAGTACGATACAAAGGCCTCCAAGGATCATCATAATGGTGGATGGGTCTTGCGCCGCCTTCATGGCTTCCCGCAATCTTGACCAGATCGTTGGTCCTTGTTGGGAGTTTTCCCACTCTGCGTCTCCGGTACGTGGTCACCATTCGAGTACCTTTATGCTCCAACGGTACCCACTGCTATCCAAATTAACGCATAATAATCACTAATTAAAATATGATCAGTCATTGGGGGCATAATTACGTCACGGTGGACCACACAATTTTTGAGGTACTACAATAAACAATGTTCAGTACGATAAATCGCGAAAATTTGAGGTAAAACCATAGTTTGCTCTTGGAAAAGTAGAACAGTTTCAGTCTATGAGAGGTGTGCATAAATTTCTTAGTTGAAGACTAGTTTCGCAAAGTGTTCACGCAAACTTTCAAATTTCCTTCACACTTAATTATCAGAATAAAGGTTGTGGTAAAAAATACTCAATAAGTTGACTTGTTGTTATTCAACTGCAAAGTAATTTAAACTTCGAAACAATCGAACGACGTGTTAAAGAATTATCGCAGAACATTACATAAAAAACACTAAGACGAACTAAGAACGTACTTTATTCTATTGAAAGTACTGAAGTCAGTAAACAAGGTTTCAATATATAACAATTTCAACACACTAAAACATTATCATTTCATTTGACGCGGTTCAAACATTATATCCAGGATGATTCGTGATAAAACCATGGCATAACTAACATCGGCGGTTAATGCAATAATAATCTCTGCTAACAAACATTGAAAACCGCTCTGATCCCGCTTGAATGATGTGTTGTTCAGGTAACGTTCTGTATTAACCACAAACGAATTTAGTACCCTCGAAATTTCGGGCTATAACGTATGATTTTAGGAATAGGTAGGTATATCAATTTTGACCGATTATTGATTATTGTAAGTGATATGTAGGAACCTGTATCATTTAATTGATTATAGTACGTAATAAATCAGGGTTCTTTTCTAAAGAAATTCACCATTTAACTGGCTTATTATAGATATAATTTTGCAAAAAAAGATATAATTGCATCAAAGGTTGTAACATCCCCTTCGGCCGCCTACGTAACCGAGGTTTCGTAACCTGGTTTTCATCGACACATATATGTGACAGTTATGACAATGTGAACTAAAATGAGACTGGCTGATTTACACAAAACCATTTCGGCATGCAATCCTAAGCTATATGGATTCAATACCGCTATTACATGGTGTGGTTCACACAGTGTTTGCGGATACCACAACGCCATGGGCCCTGCTAAGACACTTATGATTTTAACAGTGAAACACATTTTGCCACCCTTGCCCTCCTCAATAACCCAATAACTCTTGTACCTTTGCCTACACTCAGTAATCCAATTCCCCAACCAGCGTGCCGTCAAAAGCCAGTAATTTTATTTTCGTGTACTTAATAATACTTGAGTAATTCGATATGGAAACGTAATATTGGTTTTGATATCGGCCAAGAGGGAATCGATTGACGTATAAAGGTTACAGGTTGAGTACGCCTGGCGCTTGTTATTCTAAAAGGAAAGTCGGAGGTCAATCATAATAAGACCACTAATTGCTGTACAGGTATGTGGTACTGTGTTCCTGGTGGTAAGTAGGCAGAGCTCCCGAGGATGCGCTGAATTGAAAGTGAAGGACTTACTTTTGTCTCTAGCTGTCAATGCAACGAATACTCATATCAAAAAGGGTGATCACTTGTGATTGTTCTGGATCAAGTATCTATAGGCTACAGTGTCTGCTTACCATCAAGCAGTCAGTTTGTTTGTTTGGCACCGTATTAGTATTTAAAAAATGATTCAACAGAATTCTTGCCTTTCGTGCACGAAACTCATTTATATCATAGGTAAAGCCCGACCAGAAATATATGACCCTTGTCAAGAGAGCGCTATTATTCTGATTTGAATGAAAGAAAGAAAAGAAAGAAACATTTATTCGTGACAAACGCATGACAATTACAAGCAAAGACACCACCTAACGAAATTTTCCACGAAATTGCCACAACTAAGCATAGTACTTTATATGGCAACAGTCTAAATAACATTTTGACTTGTTTACCTGTCAGCTCTGATTTCAATTTTGAAATGGTTTTCAGCGAAATAGTTTCTTTGACGAGCATTTTTTTTAGCAGTATATTAAATACGTTATTAATAAGTTTCCGCTCTTGACTATGAATGGTTTTGGGCATCTTTTATCAATTAAATAAACCGCAACTGTGACACTGACAAGTCTGACAACATATCATTATTGCCAGTGTAAGAAATTAGTTCCAATGAAATCCCGCAACATGGGGTATGGTCATATATTTTTGGTCGGGCTTTAGTAGAATGTAAAATGTAGAGTAAAATTAACCTACGACCATTGGCCACCTATCAACACAAAACAAACGATTACCATCGATCTCTTCATATTTTTAACATTAAATATGATAAATGAGAGTCAAAATAAAAGATTTTGAAAATATTAAAATCATGCTACCGATAAAAGAAGACGGCTAAACAAAAGAATCCAACAATAATGATTGCGTTTCCTCGGCTCGTTTCAAATTCGCGTAAACAAAGCTAATTTCTTTCATCCTAGTTGAAAAGCACTCATTAATACTAACATAAAAACTGATCTTTTTTCCGTAAACTATCGGTCAAACTTTGCCCAATAAGTAAGGAGTTTTGCTCCAGCTATTTTCTCGATCTATTTAGAACTTTTCAGGGGTCCGTCAGACACGGAAAGGTTAGTAATATTGTTAAGCCGTTTATATTTACTAAGTGGGGATTATGAAGTAAAAGCTTGCGTACTGTCGGACTTTATCGCTTTAACATCATGTTTAAACTGTCATACTTAAATTCCAACTACATACATAAATTCCCACGGGTGAAAACGATAAGGCGTGACGCGCGAGAATAAATAATGGGTAGTGCTCAGGCCCCGCATTATGGTCACAGTCCCCTTGGTCTATGATTGTCACGTTTATCGTGTGATAAATGAGAAGATAAAGCATCTGTCACTTTTTGATACCACTCGATATACTGTACTGTCTAACTACACTGATATTTGACAGCAAACTCAAATCATGGCATTCGTTTTTTATGGTCGTCACCTTTGCGTGTCATAGTAGAGGCACTCCGAAAGTTTTTTTTTATAAAACGACTGTGGCAAACAATCTTACAGCCTGCCTCGTAAGCAATTACTACGGGATCTGGACACTTGCAACTCACAGGCGCGTTGCTAACCCTTTATAGGTTTGAGGATTTTTTGTGCTGATATCTAGAGACATAAGCATGCTATTTGGAAAATATTCATTTTTCATAACTACACAATATTCAAGGCATGTAATCCATCAAACGAACAGAAAACTCAATTTCATTGAAAACTTATCTCGTCTTGCAGAAATTGTGAACACCATCAATAACATTCTTCATATATATAGAGCACTGCGTAATATTGTTCACCGCAATATATTTCTCCTGGCAATAGATAACTGATGTTACTATGAGAATAAAGGAAAATATGGATGATTCTAATAGATGTGTGGAAGTATCTAATGGCAAAGATAAATAAAATAACTATAAACTTTCACTTCAAATGAAAGATATATAATAGCCACCCATTTACGACTATTCAATAAACGAGTACCCAGAAAAAACTTGAAAGCACTCCTGTCATTCCCTTGCACCAGCCAGTATGATCAGCGGCTAACAACCAAAGAGGTTTTATACCGCCGTCGCCACAGATTTAGCAACCGTGCTGGTACCTATCCTAAGATTGTACGTTCTCTTAGCGTGATATAAAAATTACGAATGCTAACGTTCATATCTTGCGGTGGAAGTTTTCATATTAAATCCTGTAGAATAATTCCCGTTAACCAATAATCATAGGTTAAGGAATAAGTATTTCCGGACCGATATGACCTTCAAACCTTCAAGAAAAGAGCGTATTCCCTTCTGAAAGGCCGGCAACGCACTTGCGACTCCTCTGGTGTTGCAGATGTTTATGGGCGACGGTAATTGCTTACCATCAGGCGATCCGTCTGGTCGTTTGCCCCCTATAACTTAAAAAGAAAGTTATTCCAAAAATGGAGAATTTATAATTACCTAAAAAATGGATCCACATAGAAATGAGAAGGAATTGTGCCAAAATATCTTAACGGAGTATCGTTTGATTCCTTTACTTTAGAAATTAGATTTTTTTTTTCCGAGAAACTGTAGACAGCGTAAATGATATTCATTTCAACCTGAAACCGCCAGGCGTTCGCGATCAAAAAAAAATTATTGACAGACGGAGTGATCTTCTAAGTTTACCTCTTGGGAAATGGGCTGAATGATCCCGACTACAGATCGACAGCCCGCCTGTTTCCGGCCAGGCGTCCCTCCACAACATCATGAAGTGTACCTCTTAAAAAAGACAACTTGCAAGCTGTTAAATAACCATATAAAACATTAATAGTAGTATCATTTCCCATATTGGATAGAGCCCTCTTAAAGACATTTATTAAATATGGCCGTTATCTATAAACATATAATACAAATGAAAGTCATTAGTCGAGGCGGCGCTCGGAGATAAATACGCATGAAAAAGTGCCGCCGATAAAATAACAATTATGCCGCGCTTGAGAGCTCCGCAAACAGAGGGATGTGCAAAAATCCAGACGCTATCGAAAGGTAGGACTATGCCAACAAGTCGGGGCACACTTCGACAAGTTTTGATGACTTTGGTATATTGATGTTGGATTTTAGTTGCGCAGCCTCCTTATTCGTGACAAAAGTTTTTCTCTTTTTAAAAACTGAATGAAAAGCGGCACCTATACACTCCCTGTCAATAAGACAAATCGGTTTTTCTCACCAGTACATAGAATGATTAGGCTACATTTTATATATTATTTACACGCGGGTGTATCCACGAGAGTATCTACCTTGTTTATTACAAAAACCACAGAATACTATAACTTTAAAGTCACACTAGAAAGACGAGCAAATAAGCCTTGAAGTGAAGTGGACTACGGCATTCACAACACTTACAATTCAACTCAACCGAACCGTTACAACGCTGAGCTCCGATCACGCATAGTTATTAAGTAGCTTAGGGTCAAAGTTATACTTGGGTCGAGAGAGGAAGTCTCAATCAATTTTGAATGGCAAGGTGGAGCCGTAATCAATTTTGCAATAACGGTAAATGGAACTGCTGAAATATGGACGAAGGGACTAGATTTTCCTTTTTAATTTACCTACCTAGTCTTTGGTGTTAAGTGTTATATTCTGTTGCCAGCAAAAACTGTGGTAAAGTAGATTTGGACTATTTGAAGTTAATGAAAATGTTGTGATTAAACATATGATATAAATGATTAATGTTCGTAACATATTCACTAATAACGTTATATTATTGTCAGTAAGATAGGGCTCGTTCATCAGGATGGTAAAAATTCCCACTAGTTGGTCGACTGTAAAACGCTTTTATCTTACAATTTATGTCGGTTCTTGCGTGACCGAGTGATGTAATGGTGACTCACAGGTGACATGTAGGATTGGAATAGATTTGTTAGTTATAACTGTGTACATGAGGCCCGTTTCATAATTATCTGTGGATAATCTTACACAAATCGACCTAGTCCTAAACTAAACAAAACTTGTAATGTACTAAGCGACGATATACATACTAATATAGATAATATTATGAACAAATATACTAGCTCATGACACAAATAAATGCCCTGACCGAGATTCGAACCTAGGACCACTAGCTTCGTAGGCAGGGTCACTACCAACTGGGCTAAAGTCTCTGCAATCGTCTACAATGGCCTGTTTTACACATTTAGAATTAAAAGTGCGAAGTTCATATATACATTTGCTTTGCACTTCACAATATATAAACAGGCAACAACAACAAGTGCCTATACGAACAGTGATGCCAGTTTAGACTTAAATTTGTAGCTGGAATCTGCGTTAAATGCTGCTGAAAAAGGAATTTACGTAGAAACGCTCTTGCCCTTCCAACAATCGGCGCTAATAAGCTAAACAGCCCGTCAAATCTGGGAACCCTACCCTTAAAAACACTAAACTCAAAAGGAACTAAATCCTTTGAAACTCCAACGCACATAATCCCTTTGTGATTGAAACGTGTAGTAATTTCAGGCCCTCCGCGATAGGTAAACTCGTAATAATTCAATTAGAAATCCATTCGTTACCTGTACTTTGGATACGTAGGTATTAAAAAAACTCGCATGGGTATTGATTTAGTCTTACGCGACCGCTACTCTTTATTTACGGTCTGATTTTTGTGATATAGAAGCCGATATGTTATTACGGAATCGGAACATTAAATGTATTAAAAACAAAAGTACAAAGAGATATATACAATCAAACAAATGATTAACCATAGTAAACTAAACCTACTTAGGCTCGGTTTTATAAAGATCCTTTAGATCTTATGTCGGTTTGTTATGCCAAAAAATGTATACTGAGTTACTGAAATTTGATCTGACATTTGGTCTAACGGATCTTTTTAAAACCCGGCCTTAGGCTCGGTTTTTTAAAGATCTTTTAGACCTTATGTCGGTTTTTTATGTCAAAAAATGTACTGAGTTACTGAAATTTGATGTGACGTTTGGTCTAACGGATCTTTATAAAACCCAGCCTTAACCTTAGGGCAAGCAATAACTAAAAACTGCTGCCATTTGGTAGGGTGCCCACCCATAAGGCTAGCTGCGTTCCCTCGCTGAATGGCAAACCGGATGAGTGTATAAGCATGTGAGATATTAAATATCACGTAATATACTTCTCTTCCTAACAAATACAAATTGACATTCGTGATCGTTCTCAACCAAAATAATACCTTGTTCGACTTCAATAAGGCGCAATTATAAATCGTCCTTATTGACATCGGGAAAGAGAGGCTTTTACTTATGCGTGACACATTTGTTTCAAGACGTCAATAAACGTGCTGCTAGAAGAGATAGCATTTTAGTTATTACCATTGAAGAAAGAAAGTAAAGACTCCGTCCCTCACGCGCTTACCGAATGAAACAGCTTGTCAAAAAGTGAAAAATATGTATATTTTAAACTATGTTGACCAAAACAGCATACAGGTATATGTTAAGGTTGAATTTATTTGTTGGCCGAATTTTTTATAAATTTTATTGGATTTTGAACTTTATTTTTTGAACGGTAAAATAGTTTTTGAACGAATTAATTTTATGCAACTATACGCTAACTCAGATTATTTCAAGTGTATGTATATTCACGTATAGGTAAAATGAAGCATGAAACATCAGATACCTTTCGCCAACATGCTACTAGTCAAATTATACTATGTGAGCTTACAGGTATAGATATGTCTCACGGAAGTTTAAATTCAATTTGGTATTAGAACAGATAGGTTTAACAATAATATTGGAATGGCAATTTACATTTCAGTGGGCCGTTCCTAAATTGGAATGTAGTTTATTAAAATTGGGAATTTATTGGAATTCCAACCAATATTAGTTACACAAAACAATAGCAGTTTTATTTTTATTTACTCAAACTTGTACCTACACGTCACGTACAAGTGATTAACTACCTATGTGAGTTACATTTTTAATTTTCATTGAATAAATGAATTTATACCTTACTTCACGTTCCAACTCACGTTATATTTAAAAAAATATAGGTAGATCCGTTTGCCATTTGAAAATAGGTGATAGTAGGATTAAAATAGAACGAGTAAATTGTAAGTAACGTGCCATACCTACAGTGGATTGTGAATCAAATATAACTGAACTAAAATCACTTCAAATAAAAATACCGGCGTGAAAAATCATGAAATTAGTAATAAGACCTTTGTTTACTTACTTTTTAGGAATTGCGTAAATTAGCTGTTTTAAACTTAAGTAATTTTGAAGTGCGTTCAAATATTTATGGATACATGTACATTAGTAAACTTGATTTTCAAACATATTTAAGAATTTCGTACGTATTAGTATCGTAAAACTCCCAGTATTAACTATTACTAATTCCGCTCACGCCTCAGATTCGGTTGAAACCGCTCAACCAATCTCATTGGAGCGCAAAACTCTGGTATTCCAGTGTTCAAAACCACCCGCGTGGTCGTGTCAGAGTTTTTCCCTGGATTTCCCCAGGCTACTCTCCAACCGTGCACTCCTATCGCTTTATTGAGACCGCGGCCTATAAAGCCTCAGCCAGGTTAAAAAAAAAGTATTAGTATTGATTTTAGATGTTATGCTTCCTTTATAGACAATTAGATTACCAAGATTTTAAAAATAGAAAATTTTGCCCAACCAATCACCCATAAATCCACATCATTATAAATAAAAAATGCCAGCTACATTACCATTCAGTACAGCAAAGTTGGGATATAAATAATTCAAGGACAAGCCAAAAAATCTTCCCCAAAAGGCAGACAAGACAAATTAAGACAAATTACATTTTCACCTCACCTTGTATTATGTACTGTGAGTGAAACAACTCGGAAAGCTCCGTTAACAAAACTCTTTTCCACCAGAAAACGTTGAAATTACAGTAAAATTACTAAAACTATGCCACTACAGGATAGGTAGGTGATATTAATCCAATTAATATTCCGTCTTAACATCAATATCAGTCAATCAATCAATCAAACATTTATTATGCAAATAGGCCACAAGGGCACTTTTACATGTCAAAATATTATTTACAATTTAAGAAAGTCTAACTATAATAAGTAATACATTTTTAATGTCAAAATATTAATTTACAGTTCAAGAAGGAATAATAATTTCGAGTTTACAATTATATAATAAAGTAGTTTATTATGACATATGATTTTAATATAATGTGTAATAAGAGCATTACATATCAGTGATAAACTGAAAATAATTAATACTAAACTGTATACTACATGTATAAATATCTTATGTAGACATTTTTTATTGGTAATAACACATTACAGGTCCAAATTTATGTAGGAAATTGGTATACTGCTAATATTTCTTTATATTAGTTAATGCCCGCATGTTCCGCCGATGAACCACTGAAAGTGGAAGGGTCGACTCACCTGCGCTCCCGTTCTCCTCGGATGGTTCGCCTTGTTAAATATTTAATTAGTGTATTTAATGTATTTGGCGAGATTAGTATTTTAATATCTGTCTTCTTGGGTTTCTGTATTGTGACACTGACTTATGTCTTTATGTTTTTAGGGTTCCGTACCAAAATGGTAAAAAAGGAACCCTTATGGTTTCACTTCTGCTACTAGTTCCCTATCTGTTACTGAAAATTCAGGATTCAAGCTTTAGCCAGCATAAAATTACAGGATATTAAAATGGCCTGAATGGTTTCGAGAAAAGGATGGTACGGCCGTGCTTCTTTGTTTTGCTCGCCATGGCGGGGGCGCTGCCCTAGGCCATCTACTAACTTGGCGGGGCGCAACCTGTGTACGGGTTTTACTACTTTCCTGACATTACACTCACGTTGTCTGGATTGCTTGACATTTTTAGCGCAGTCACTTATTATATTGCGCAGATGTGGGGCAGTACTGCATCGTTACCGCTCCGCATTCGCACATCACTCGTGTACAGATTCCGAAGTAACTTAACTTCTTAACTATTTTTAAATATTATGTTATGAAATTGCTCTTTAACGATAAGAGCACTTGTTTTCTACCTCTGCTTTATATCTCGCTATGTTGTTTCTGAACGGCTTTGAATTTTTACTGAGGTGTGCAATAAGGAGTATTTCTATTGCATTGTTAAACTTAGGTGCCACTTTTACTCATTTTAGATTTAGAGATAGAGCAAATGTAGCATTGCAGTTATAGGTTTCTAGTACATCGCCTAAAGCACACTTCAATCTGGTTCCCATTATCGATTTTTACGGCAAATTGAAGGGAAAAACTGGGAAGAAAGAGAGTTGATATTGTAACCAGCTATATGATAGGGATATATGAACAACTAACAATATTTAATAAAGCTTTTAATACAGCTTTCATCAACAAAGAAGCTAAAACATGGGCATAAATTATCACGTATAACTCATAAAATTTCAGCTTCATCATAAAACCATTTTCGCTGCCGAGTTTTGTTTAAAAACTGAAATTGAGAAAACATCAGGCTACGGGCAAAAAACGGCTTCCGATAAAAGCGTAATCCAGTCTCACATGATAAGAGTCTATATATTCTGCTTTAGTATATCTAAGGTAAAGGAAAATCCCCAGAAAAATGTGCACGCTCAAGATAATACCACGGCGCGGAGAAATGCCAGCGAACTGATAGGCGTAGGATTGAAATTCACAATGGTTACCGTCCCGTCTCAGCCGAACTGTAAACTCAGAGCCCATTACGTTGGGTAATGTCTATTTTTAACCGACTTCCAAAACAGGAGGAGGTTCTTAATTCGGTTGTATGTTCTTTTTTTTTAATGTGTGTTACCTCAGAACTTCGTTGTTTATGAAAAGATTTGAAAAAAAATCTTTGTTTGAAAGCATATGCTTCAAGGTGGGTCCCGTTGTTACCTAATTCTGATGATGCGATCCATGAGGAATTGAGGGAACTCCTCAAAAATTCTAGGAAAACATATAGCGAGTTTAGTATTTTTTTCGGTAATAAATCAAGCATTTGCATATGAAGAAGACCACGGATATCCTCCAAAACTCCTAGAGTTTCATGGGTGGTATTAAGATATTTCGATCAAGATACGGAAGCGACTATGACAAAGAAAAAAATTTTTTTTTCAAATTGGGTCACATATTTAAGTGCGCGGCCGTACGTATGCAGTGCCGCATGCATACCGCGCCATATCCACGACAATCAAGAGCACGAAATCCAAGATAGTGTACCTTAAAATTACTCTTTGACTCTTACAGCTGACAGACTGACACCGCATCGACACCGGACCGCCAAATGCGAAAATGCTACCTTCTGTTTACCCATACTTGCTACGGATCTCTAAGTTATTCTAGACACGAGTACCGAGGTGAATTGATAATGTTTCTGAATTGCAACGGCTTGGGAAACGTTTCAGTAGACGTAGCGTGCACTCTATAGCGTTCGAGTCGAACCTGGATTTGTTTCGTTTTTGATTACCGTCAGCTGCCAGTAGCCGGTTCACTACGATCGTTTGAGTAGACTGCATTTTAAAAAGTATTCAAAGTCTATGCAGGTTCGCAAGTTTGGTTGTAGTTTATTGCCAGTGACTGAAAAAAGTTATTTGCCACTACCTATTTCAGATAGCTTGGATATGAGATTTGTCTACCATGTTGGTACAATAATTGATGACAATGACGCGTGGCGCGTCTTGTTCCGGCTGCCGCCATTGCCAGGGAGGCAATTTACGCTTTCTCCGACATTATGCTCTCGGCGGTAAAAGAGTGAGACGCCAGTCGGCCACACAAGCGTTGGAGGGAGTACCATAGGCCTATCGTCGGGAGACAGGAGTTAACCGCGATTTGAAGATGTCCAAGGACAACTGGTTATTTATATTAATGTATTGTATCTTTAATTAGATTCAATTCAATTTCAAATTATTTTCATTTCATTTCATATAATCTCAAAATGTCAATAATTACATAATAGTATTGGGAACAATGTCGCCATACTTACAGTCCGTTGCCCCAACATACGATTACCGACCTATCAACATTAAATATGGCGCCAGCAGTTGTCATCCTATAGAAACTTGACAAACTTTCCATACAAAAAGATTTTCACGAACAATGTTTGCGATTACAGACGGTTTGGTGCAACCAAATTAATAGTAGAATAAAAACCAATTTAAAAATGAACGCCTCATATGGGAGCGAAAACACTTAGGGAGGGCAGTCAATTCAAGATTAGTTTTTTCAAAATCAGTTATATTAGGGATTCTCTTCTCGATTAGCGAATGTTTGTATTTTAAAGTATGAAAGGGTATTTTGATACTGATATTTGTTTCTAAATGCACAAGAACGAGACACACATTCTACGTGCCATTTAATTTTTAATAACAATGATGTTAGGTAGTGGGTGTCACGATATTTTGGATGATATATTAAGAATTTTGGCATAATAATCTTCTATTCAATCTTCTTTTCACAAACACTCAAAGAGCATGTCTTTTTTCCACTAATATAATATAGCCGTTTGTGCCCGTTATAATCCCAAATAGTTCTTTGTTGACAAAATATTATGAAACATTTTCGACGATTTACTGCAGTAGCTTGGAAAATTACTCTTTTCTTTAATTAAAAGCCTTAACGCTAGCGGCCGGCAATAGAATAGTGGAACATGTTTAGACGTGTTTTTATCACTAAGAATTTCTTCAATACTCACAAAATAGAGCAATAAATAATAAACGAGTACAGTCAACATTTAAAATATCGATGCGGATTAAGTTACAAAAAAAGGGAACACGGCTTTAATGACGAAAGCTTTAAGAAGTATGAGCGTTCAGATATTTTTGTAAACTTTTGTTAGGGGTGCTAGACGACAATATATTTGATAGATTTTGAGAATTCGGCCTCACCGGATTTGAACCCGTCAGCTTTTGTAGTCAGTACCGTCGAAACTAAACTGGTCATCAAGCACAATTAGAGAATATGCATCATTCATTCATGATGCCATTCGAACCAATTTTTAGAGACGACCAAATGTGTATATGAAACAAGTACAAGTAGACCAACACAAAACAACAAAAATGGATTACAAAGTACAGCATAAAATCTGAGCGCTCAAAACGTCCCATACTAATTGTACTATGTGACGTCATGCCTGTACTACAATTTTGTATGGAAAAACTAGTAATTTGCTGTTTTGGTCGTGAAATATTAGGTACATTGTTGTCATATTTTTCTTTTGTTTATATAACATAAGAATCCTGATTGTGGTTTATAATTTACTTTTAGTGAAATAAAATACATAATTTTTGAGACTTTAAAGTCAAAATCAATAAAATAAAAAATCAATAAAATAAATAGTAAATCTTTTTAATACTTTGAGTATATTTATTAATTTACTGTTTTGTGTCATTTGATGGTTTACTATTCATATAGTGATATCGTATTATTATTTATTCCGCATGCATAATTATTCTCTATTCAGAATGTTTTAATGACAAATCGCAATATGGCGTCCACATTGCCAATTATTGTAGTGTCTCATTTTTAGATAGATACTTTCTTTTTGAAATGAATTTTGCTTATAAATATCATTGTTCCAATACATGTGTGTTTCTGATTATGCTTACCTGTATATCCTAACCCTTACCTGTATATGTCTGTTGTATCCTAAATTAGCACGGAGTCCGGTTCAGTGCATCTCAATATTGGCGGGGGCACTAGTTTTACGAAAGCGACTTTCAATCTGTCCTTCCAACCTAGATGGAAACCGAACCCTTGTTGGGAGTAGACCGGTATCTGCACGATGTTTTCCTTCACCGAAGAAGTGCCGTTAAATAATGATATTTATTACGTAAGTTTTTTTTTAAGGCAGAGGTACCAGACTTCCAAGATTGAAAGTCGCGTGCCTTAATACTCGGCTACCGTCGCTATCGCTGTATTCGTTGTATACTGTCGGTAAGTACATTTAACTGCTACGCGGGCTCGGAGCGGCCTCTACGCATGGTACTACGCCGTAGCATAAAGTCGTAGCATCAGCATAGCAGGCTAAAATTTAAGGGTCCTTAGCTCTTCATCTACTCTGTTCTCTATGTGAATTGACACGTGTCGTATTTTGACGTTTTCTTTGCGTTACTATCTAGTACAGGACTATTGCAACGTAATACTTTCATTTACATTTTATTTTTGGAATTTTCCATTAAGGGATCGTTTCAAACAGTAAGGATCCCCCTATATGCTATA
This sequence comes from Epiblema foenella, assembly GCA_963556455.1. Lineage (NCBI taxonomy): Eukaryota > Metazoa > Arthropoda > Insecta > Lepidoptera > Tortricidae > Epiblema > Epiblema foenella. The sequence goes on from OY747100.1 coordinate 9,155,113, forward strand.
AACTCAGTCATTCAAAGTCTTTCATAGTTGTTTGTTATAATTTCCATTTGCTATAAATATTAAATTGTCTAATTTCATTATGCATATATTCAATTTCTGGAATTACATTTTGCTCGAATAGTCATTTGTCATAAATTTAAAACGCATAATTTCTAATGTTTATAATCATCAAAATTTCGAATTATTATGAAATAAAAATTAAGTTATAAATACCTGTATCTTCTCACCACCTAAGGCAGGTCTCCGTTAGGAACGACAACATGCGAAGAGAAGAGGAGTATTAGGTTAGGTTAGGTTAGAAGTGGTAACCTCCTCGAGTGTCTGAGCTCTACCAATTTCCCTTGATTCGGTTGATCCGCGGGAAAGGAAAGAGCCCAGGCCGGTGTGCCCTGAAGGCAACGGCAGTTGATCATTTAGTGAACCCTAATTGATAGCTTGCAGATGCTACCAATAACCTGACACGGGGGGACGGGGGTTTCCGCGTCAGGGAGTCGCAAGCCTCCCCAGGTGCGACGGTGAGGGACAGGCGGGGTAGGGGCGTTTGTCCTCCCGTGGCCTGTTTAGGGGGAACTGCGGACAGGGTAACCAGGGACCTGTGCCCTTGCGAGGTGCCTGCTCCGATTACGGTTGGCAGAGGGCCTAGAACCGGATCGGATGCGGCGTGGTTGCGGGGTAGGGGCATTTGTCCTCCCGCGGCCTATTGAGGAGGAGTGCTACGGGGTAGGAGCGTGTGTCCTCCCGTAGCAGTGGTGCACCGGGGTAGGGATATTTACCCTTCTGGTGCCGTGAGGGTGGGACCGGAACACCGTGTGTCTGGTGCCGGTCCCAGGTTTCCCCGGGGTGTAGGGAACCAGGTGAGGGAAAGCACACTGTCCATGCTGCAGTGTGCTTTTTCGGAGAGGTTTCGCCCGAGGTCGAAGGTGCCGGTGATGTCGTGGTTGAATGTTCGCGATCCCATGGCATCACCACTAAGGCCCGCGAGGGTAGCATCCCAGAGTTTTAGTGGGTAGGCTAGTCCCTTCTGGACTGGAGAGCCCCACATAACCAATGCGTAATTTCTGGTTTTCCCCCGGTGCCTTATTAGGTTACGTAGTGGTATGCAGTTTCATGCATTTCTTTGGGTAAAAAAAGGTTAGAAGAGGAGTGGGATTAAGGGTCTCCTGTACTCAGTTCATCTCTTTCAAATAGTTATATTTACGTACGTGATCCGACGCCGTAGCCGCTAAATATCTGTATGTAGAAAAAATTGGTAGTAGATTAAAACCAAATAAATAAACGCCTATCACAATTGGACAATTACAAATGTCCTTATTAATTCCACAAATGTATCTTCTTTTAGTGTTTAGTAGTACGACGGTGGCAAACAAGTAAACAGCCTGCCTGATGGTAAAGACACCGTAGCCTTACGGACGCTTGCGACTGCAAAACACAAGCGTACTACTGACTTGTTTTTACCCGACTGCGGCGAAACTCAAGGAAGGCTGTGTTTGACCTGTATGTATGTATGTATGTAGGTATTTTTATATGCATGTCCGTTTCTACGTCCCCTCCTAATTACTCAACGGCTCAGCAGAATTCTTTGATTTGATGATTCTTCTAGTTTCGCTACAAAAACGAAATAGTCGTAAGAATTCATAAAAGCAATGCACTTAAAACATGAATAAATAACTAGTCAAATTGACCCACCCGGGAATCATAAAAGTTGCACAGTCTGCGCCAATCGATACTACGAGCCTCTCGAACAAATTCATTTTTAGTAAAGCCTTGACACCTAGCCTTATTATACCTGGGTTAAACCATAGACTAGACAATATAGACCGCCAATAAATAAATCGTGAGGAATTAGCTAGTTGATTAATATACGTGACAGGTGATGTTAATCTAATTTATATTCTGTCTTAAGGCAAGGCCCATTCAGAGATCGGACGAAAATACTGAAGTTTGAGCTTCCAGTGTGAAGAAATAATGTAGAATTACACTACACAAAAATTACTGTGGACTGAAAAAGAAACAAACTCTGTCAAAAAATCCTAAAAATCATCGTAAAACTAAACTTTCATGCTGCCGATTTCGTAACTATCAACGGCAGTGATATATTTTTTTTACAAAAAGGATAGCTTTTTTATTGTTCTAATACAATAACCGGACAGATTTTTTCATAAGTCATCCAGTGTTCCAAACAATTAAAATGTACTAATTATTTACGAAATTACGCGCAGAGCTTCCGTAGAGAGCGGGATGGATAATTGCAAACTCACGCGTGTTAGGTTAGGTTAGGCCTTGCCTTAACATTAATATAATGAAAGTATTTTTCTCAAAAATAGTATGAAATGTTCCCATAACATCTGTGAAGATAGTATCCGAAAGTGACTCATCCAGGACAGTTACCATAAGTGTCCAGGAAACCACACCTACTGTCCAGCGGGGTAATCACGTAACTTTATGTACTAACGGTAGATAGATTTTACTGTCAATTTTGAAGTATTACAATTAAAATTTGACATTAAAATCTACACAAACGTTACGTGATCACCCCGCAGGAATTAAGGAACCCATCACATATAATATTTAAGTTTAGAACTGTTTTTATCAAACAAGCTAAAGTTAGCAGTAATTGGTACCATAGAGGTTGACGTGTCCGTATTGCACTTGTATTGCACTATGTAAAATGCCGGAAAATATAGTTAAATCATGTTTTTAACGATTCTAATTAACAAGTGACATGATTAGATTGAATAAAGTAAAATAAAGTATTCATAATAAATATAAAATTAATTCGGATTTTATATATTCCTTCTATTGGGGTTGTGGTATAATATCAGTATCTTTAAACAACATCAAGCAATAAAAAAAACGCAATCTCGTATTGTGGCTGGTTTGACTACAAAGAAATAAAATATTTAAGTAAGATCTAAAATTGCTAAAAATGGGTTCTGATGAATCAGATTGCGATATAGATCGCACTATTGAAAAAATTACTCCCCCCGAATCCAAACATAGATATTTAATCAATTATGAAAAGTTTTTGTAGTGAAAAGCGGAACATCAACCTACAAGTTGGTCATATGGTCATAATGTACTATTAACTTTTGTTCATATAATTTGTTTTATTTTTGAGAAAATACATACATGCTTCGACCATAAGTGCCATCGTGGCCTCGTATTATAGCCGGATCTCGCCTTCGGCTCGGCCGGCTAACTCATACTTGTCCAGGATGGCTACTTACTGGTATCTGCAGTAACTATATTACAAACATACTATTTTATACAGTGTGTATGTAACAGATACTCTAATATATTGGTATTCAAGTAGAATATAATAAGAGCTTAATGTCAGTGGTAATAAAGCTTTACCTGTAGGTACAGGAAAACCAAAGGACTGTGAAACTACAATAAACAATAATAATCATTTATTTCGAGTATCAAAAAGACTCATAGGTACAATAGCTGTTAGTAATAAAAACAAAAGCAAATGACATTACAAAAAGGCAACAAATAAAGCAATAACATTAATTGTACAAATGAGACTGACGAAACACGTACATCCATCTTGTCGCAGATCCTAGGATATTCATCTCGCAGTACTTCCCATCTGCATTAAGCTCCTGTGGACACATTCCTAAGTTTTAAGGTCATTTGAGGCCTTTTGTTTTAGACCCAATTTGTATAACTAAAATATAATTTACAATTACCTAAAGACATACTTAAAGATTTGTTTAAACGGGTTTAACGCGGTATTCATATAATATTAACATTTTTAACCGACGTTTCAACACGGGTTGCACCGGTTATGTTCGCGGCAGAACTGTCGTCTCAGCCAGTTGTCAACGGAGATATGGGTACACAACATTTGACTACCCTACAAAAGTTTATAAAAATGTGAAGGGTAGGCCCACAAAAAGTTTTCTTCCTGTCCACTACAAAGAATATAATACTCACTAAAGGAGAAGAACAATAACTACATACAGAAAAAAGTGACCTTTCAAAAGTTCGTTTATACTACTAGCGACATCGGCCTTGATCAGTGAACTAAAACAATATTTCAAATACCTGACGACCACTTTAGCCTAGTTGGTAGTGATCCTGGCCATGAAGTTGGAGGTCCTGGGTTCTGATCCCAGTGTAGCAATTTTTTTTCTGCTTTTTGACGCAGGCAGTTACAAATATTTATTTGTATTTGGTTTATAATATTTTTACACCACCTAATACATAATCTATACTTTATTTAAAAATGCAGTTGTAAAAAGACCTAGCCTAAGAGGAAAAGAAATAAAGAAAAAGAAATAGAAATAACAATATTTATTGATAAAACATGATGTACATTACTAATAACTATAGGCGCTACCAATTAGATGGTAATAAATAACACGTGCCTGAGCTAGGAAACCCCGTGTTTAAGAGCGCTTTAATAAAATGTAGTGGGTCCACTAGCGCCACTCGTAAATAATTGTAATTAAAACGGCCGTTTTAACTTTGGACGCATAGATTGACGAATCCAGCAACGTAAAAACTAGTTTGATGGATTCAAAAAGTACTTAATTACAAACTACAGTACGTAGCGGCCCCCTTTTTTATATATCGTTAAATTTAAATAATTACAATTATTTACGAGTGGCGCTAGTGGACCCACTACATTTTATTAAAGCGCTCTTAAGGTTCAGGCAAAAAAGGGCTTACAATAAACGCCGTGGTCTCCCGGCGAAAAAAATAAACAATAGCATATTTTTGTAATGAGTCCGGGGATCCCCGGTACCGGTAGACGATTGGTTAATCATCTTATGCACATACGAACTGTAATACATTTTTATTCGTAATAAATATTAAAGTTATGAGAAATAAATGATTGACTATTAAAAATAACAATAAGAATCTTAAAAATGCGTGCCACTTAAAGTATTTACTTTTCTGTAGGGTCCACCAGTCTTGATTAGGCTAACAATACTAGTATGTAGATGTAGCCTGACCCATTGCCCTGCAAACAATATTCTAGCATAAAATCTCATACTCGTAGAAACAAGAGTTGCGAGTCCCGTGGGGTACTATGGTGTCTTTGTTTCTCATCATCGTATAGTTCTTTTAGTTAGCTGATTGGATGTACATAATATGCTGATGATTACGATTTATGATGATCATTTTCAGCCAGGAACAGACACACAGCTTTTTTAAGCTAGTTTATGTTACTCATTAGCAAACTGTAACCTAAGGGATTCTGTAATTGTTCTAGTCTGTACGTAACTGAGAGTGCTATTCATAGGCTTAGCGAGCTGTTCCCCGGACCATGTACGTTATACAATTGTTACTACAGCCGATCGAGTGCCCGGCTTTAGATAGTTGTACCGAATAAAATATGAAAAGTATCTTACCTTAAAATACTTGTTTGTTGTTCCCGATTTAGGGAAACGGTGGAATCGAATATTCATCGATAATCCATCTTGAGCAGCAGTTGTTCCACATTTACCACATTTTAGGTTGGCATATGTAGACATGGTTAACTCTCAGTCCTACTCATAACCTTACACTGAATAATACATTCTGACCAAGAAAAAAGTAGACGGAGCATTACGAATAACCTAGTGAATCCTGAGAAACAGCACGTAATTTATTTCAGTTTCAAAAAAAATAAAAAATAAAGCATTCACAAAAAACAGTACTCTTTTACAACTTGTTATAACTTCCGCCAAACTGTATAACAGTTCAGTTTCATTAGGCAAACGCAAAAGAAAATTAAATCTTGTCAGTTGGAAATGAATGACAGCATTGGCATTGACAGCTTTGATATTTCTCGCGTATTGCAAAATTAAACTTGACTAAAAATAAATATGTTATAATAACTGGCAACAATTAGACTTTTCTGAACTCACACATAGGTAAATACCAAGCAACACACATGTCTTAGCGTAATTAATACGCCTTGGTCCACTATGACCCGTTTAAACAAATCTTTGGGTGCAAAGCGCGAGAGTAACACATCTAGGTAGGCGCAGAAAAACATCTAGGTTTGTTTCTTAGGTTTAAGTCGCATAAACAATTGACAGTCTTTATATTTTACTAGTCTATGGACCTAGGTCGTGCCGGCCTCGACCTCGAGTTTGCAGACATAACAATGTTCTACTGTCCCAGAACAGTACGAACAAATTTAAAAGTATTATAATAATAATGAAAGATCTTTCTACTTTCGACTTTGAAAATATTTGACTTTAACTTGCACGATTTTCACACGTCATAACATACGTATTAATTATTACAGACAGCTCTAATAAAACTCAAAAGAAAACTAATTATGTTCTATATCTGAGGTTTCATACGTGTTTAACCCCCGACGCGCAACGCAAAAAAGGAGTGCTATAGGTTTAACATAATTATGTATCTTTGTGTATGTGTGTCTGTCTGTGGCATCGTAGCTCCCTAACTGATGAAACGATTTGAGTGTGTATTTTTTTGTCTTGATGACCATGATGTTTCTTAGTTATGTTTTATCTTGCGGGGGGACTATTAAATGTTCAATTTAATTAACTTGTTATTTGTTTTTATAAATTCTTGTTGTCATTAAATTTTGTCAAGCAGAATTTTCGCTAACGAAATCATATTTACAATGAAAGTGAAAAATGTATCGCCACAGGTGGGATTCGAACCCACAGCCTCTGAAATCCGTCCATTACTTTAACCAACTAAGCTACCGAGGGTATCCCTTATGGTGACGAATCTTTCAATCACTATATAGGTACTCTTCTAATCCCACCTGAGGGGATCAATTTTTAAATTTCAATGAAAATTATAATTATTAGTGTCCATTTAAGTTTATTGGGACCATAGTTGGGTAGACTGGATTATAGTTCAGTAGTTTTACGGCAACCCACGGTCAGTACGGCGCATGTTGTATCACGGAATTGCTATAACTATAACTAGTCGTAAAAGTACATCTGTCATTTCACTGAAGCCGGAAGGTAGGCAACGGAACTCCGTAATAAAACAGTGTAGCTTGGCCGTGTTTGAGTTTATTGGAATTCTAATGAGATGCAACTCTGGTAATGATTCACTAAAAAGTGCAAAATAAATAAAAAATAAAAACCGGCTCCAAAAAAACACTAAAAAGTAAACGATAATTGCCTAACTTCTAATAGCTTAATATGAAACTTTAATACGCTTCTTAATAAACAATGTACGTATTGTAATTTTTGTAGTCTGTGCAATTTTGTCAACTTCTGGCAATTTCTTTAGATAGCACCATTTTTTTACTTTTTAGTGTTTTGGAGTCAGTTTTTATTTTTTTATTCTTTTATTTATTTATTATAACTCTTTTATTTATTATTTGTTACACTTCCTATGACTGCGCTTCGAGCAGAAATACAGATTGTGTTAGATATCATCATGTCTCGCACTGTCTTTAAACAAGAGCCCCAGATCGGTATAAAAATAACAGTCCTCATTAATCATCAGTAATTGCCGGGTGACGAAGACACGATCAATCTTGTTTAGCCGTGTATTATTAGTGTATGAATTTCGTATCATACGCCAGACACACTATCATTATACTAAAATCTTCTGTCTGTTACTTCTTCACGCTTAAACGTCTGAACCAATTTAGATGAAACTTATGGAAATAGTTTGACTACCTTTGAGAGACAAGTTTTATCTCGGACATCGTTTATTTCAGGGGTGAAAAGGAGGTAAACTTAGAACGTCTTTGTGACTTCTATGCAAAGTTAATTATAAATAGCTGTATATTCTTTAAAAATTTGTATCACCGTCTCATCTCCTCGATAATTGAAAAAAGTGTTTTTTTGCAATAGCCGATCGAGCTTTTATCCTAACTACGCAAATATCCGTTAAAAGTTCTAAGTAATGAGCTCTCACAAGGTGAAGTCAATACAAAATGTTTTTTCTAAATGACGCCTTATTATACCTACAGGTTTCTATTTTAATCTGCGTAATGTATTTTTGGTTTTCGTATAACGTAAAATATTTGTTTTGATTGCAATTTATTTAATAAGTCTTGATCGTTTAAACGAAATTCCACTTGTTTGGATATTTTTAAAATACACCTAGACTCAATTTTATATACATACTAGCTTATGCCCGCGACTTCGTCCACATAAAATTCCACTCCCTATTTTATCCCATCGAGGTATGATTTACGGGATAAAAAGTATTCTACTTATATGTTAATTCAGGCTGTAAACTCGTTGCATATCGAGTTTCATCGCAATGCATTCAGCCGTTTTTGCGTGATTGAGACTAACAAACATCTAGACTGTCACATTTATAATATTAGCAGGATATCCGATAGATTCTATGTGCGAAAGATATGACAAAAAACTTGTTACCAAAATTTGATCTGTAAATTGGTTTAACGCATTCATAAAACCCGGCCTTAAATAGATATGTTGCATTGCAGCTGGTATCATGTAGCGTTAAAAAAAGAAAGATATAAAAAACAAAATTAATTTAATTTTGATCTACAAAACTACTATAAGATTCTTCATTTATTTTTTAATCAGTTTAATTAGGGTTTGCAAGCGTTATTGTAAATTAAGATTCATAGTCTTAAAATGTCAGGCTTGTGCATTAAAATGTATTGTCTTCACTTAATTAATCCAGACATTCACGAACACATTTAATTAAAACGTAACCTTAACGAAAACTTACCTTCGACCTTCTGAAAATATGAAGTCACTACACGACACAGTTACACTACAAGTACCTATTTATAACACTGAAGTCACAACCACTTAAGTTTCACTACTTTCTAATTAAATTTACAAACTCACTTAGCACACGTAGTAGTTTATCATTTACGCAAATATTTTATTCTTCAACGGACAGGACACGTACGTTCCGTAAGACAGAGTCTCCCTCACTGACTGTTTCGAAGCATAGAGAGAGATAGACAACCTCCCTCTCTTGTAGGTTTTCTAAGGACCTGGGAATAGTAAAGTGGAATTTGCAATTTTATTTTCTTCAGTGCAATTTTATTAGTGAAAGGTTGGCGCCTCACTTTCGCTGTTATGTGTTTAATTATTTTGATCAAAAATTTTACTCCGATTCAGGTCTGGATTGGATTGGCTAAATTTTCAGTATTGATTGAGTAGAGCAAATAAATACGATTTCTCTCCCCAAATCGTGTGAGAAACTCGCACCATCTAAATGGGCCTTAAGAGGTCAATGGTACTGAAAACTTTGTCGGATTTTCGTAAGTATATTTAATACACATACTCACGCCTATAGTCCCAAAGGGGGTAGGCAGAGTGCATTTGGATTGGAAACCCTCATAGGGTTGTTGTTTTCAACTTTGTCGTATTTTACGTACATTAAATCAATACATACATACAAACATACATACATAAGCCGATGAGGATTCGCGCAAGAAACATCAATGTGATATTTTCTTTATACAGTGGTAAAATACTCAATTACTAATTGAATATAAAAGGCTTTTTGTGGTTGTACCTACACTTATAGCGAACGTGTTCTAATATAATGTATATTTTCCCTTAGAATAAATATTATTATCAGAAACTAGCTTTTACCCGCAATTACGTGCACGTGGAACTTATTGAAGTGTTTCCATACAAACTTACATCCCCATTTAACACATTAGGAAATGATTTCTGGGATATAAACTGGCCTATGTTGATATACAAACTATCTCCATGACATATTTAAATGTGTGTGAGTTAGTTTCGCATTTATAATACTAGCTTTGCCCGCGACTTCGTCCGCGTGGAAGTCGTTTATATCGCACCTCCATTTCCAATATTAAAACTATCCTATGTCCTCGCTACACAAACTATCTCTATGCCAAATTTCGTCTAAGTCCGTAAAGAGGTAACAGACAAACAGAGTTACTTTCGCATTTATAATATTATTATGAATAACTGTCCTTTATAGAGAAACAGCTATATCTACGATTAAGCTATCGGAAATACGATGCAATGTATCGTTCTAATATTGCGCAATTTTTCTATAAATTCGTTGTCATTGTACGGGAAACAAAACGATTTGATACATTTTAAAAACCATTGGAAATGTTTAGCTTGTTTGAAGCGATTGGAAATATTTGTCTTAGATACGAGTTTCAAGATAAGAATATTTATGTTTTGTGTATTATGGATTGAATTCTATCAATAATTCCAAAATATTGTTTTATGTAAATCATTTTTTTTCGGCAAGTTATAAACAATAACGATATACGAAAATAGCAATATTTAAAGGTCTGTCAAAGACAATAATAATCGCACGATATAAACCAAAAATTCATACCGCAATATTTCATAATTACTATCCAAATATATTTAATCGAAACAAAAACAGGCGATTAAAGGTGGCCTCGATTCTGATTGAAAAGCCATTAACCCAGCCTGGCGATGGAAAAAATATAATATTGCAATGATAACTAAGTTGTTAGTGCATATCTCGCAAGATACTTTATCCAGTTTAATCATTTTTTTTTTTGACAAATAATAATATTATTTATTGGTAAAAAGTTGTACAAACCTTAAAATCAAACTTAAATTAATTGACATAGAGTTATCGACCCATTCGAGGCCCATCAACGCTACTTTTACTTTCCCGTAGCCTGTAGCAGCATTTATCCTCCTTGTAACGGAAATCGCACGTACAAATATGACGTACCTATAGTTGTCGTCATCGTCATTTGTATCACTAGTACGAGTATAAAATTACACAATACGAGTATAAAACACAAATGAATCCCAATTTACAATATCACATGATCAATAAAACGTATTTAATCAAAACAAAAGCATACCGTAAACAGGCGTTCAAACGTGAGTGGTTCAGATCCTGGCTGAAGGGCCATCAGCCCGGCCTAGAGCCACTCGAGCTCGAGATCTTTACGTTTAATCGAGCACTCCCAAATAACGTACCACCTAAATTGGCTTCTTGCGTTCTGTATGGGTCTTGGAATTCAATTAAAAACACGCTTGTATTCCTAATAAGCGTAATAGGCAGAAATTGTATTTATTAAACTAGATAATTATCAATTTTTCACTTTGAAAATCATAATTTCGTTCATGGACTCAAATTTAAAACGATAAATAGAATAGAATAAGCACCTCAATTTGTATGAGAACCAACCGTGTTGATTTTTTCGTACCTATACTATGACGTCACAAGATTAATTTATTGATGCCAAACACTACCTCTACCACCGCATTAAATCGCTTCTAAGGTGCTGCGCTGCCGATGTACTATATTGGTGAATCGATTATTTAGTCGATTATATACACTCGAATGTTAACTCAGAAGAAGTGTGACTGTTAAGTCAGAAAATGAGGAAACACACAAAACTGCAAGAAGAAATTGCAAATCATGTGGTTAGAAAATGCGATATTGCAGTGATGACAATGATAGGTTGTTGGTCCATATACCGCGCAATATACTTCATCTGATACAGTTCATCAGGTAATCGTTTCAAATAATCGATAGAAACAGAGTTCTGGCGTACATACCTACACTCAGTTCACTTATGACAGTTGTACAGTTCAAGGCCTGAATTGCACTAAACCGTCTGTAGGTAATCGTAAGCGGTGTTCGTTAAAATCTTTGGATTGTTTGGAAAGTTTGACAAGTTTCTATGGGATGACACCTGCCGGCTGCCATATTTAACGTCTGTAATCGAAAGATGGTGCAACTCGCGCTTAATGACATTCTAATGTAACCTCTTTCAAATATAATAATCTTTTTTTCCTCTAAAACACCTGAATCAAAATAACCTAACTCAAACGAGAGGTATTTAATCGACCCGCACTAGAAACAAGCATGAACTAGCGAGCGAGACTTCCCGTTTAGCGTTAACGCGTGAAATCCGGTTCTAACTGGGTTCAAGCTAATTAAGTTCAGAATAAATTCCGATTATTTGGAGGAAAAAAGGTTTTTCCCGAACTTCTGTGCTTAAGTTAGTAGTGTTCTCTACTAGCAGTACCACTAGGAGTAGTTGGTAGTTTCTCTGGTTTACGTGTTTCTAAGTACTAGTGGTTCGCCCTGAACCGTGAACTTGCGATGTACTCGTGGACCTAACGTGCATACTAAAACCCTTATAATACGGCAACCCCTTAACCGTTTGGCACATGATCGAAAACTGATTTTGTCTCATTAATTCGCGTAAGATATCATATTTTAAGACGTTTCGGTGGACGACGAGTATCATAATATACATTTATTTATATATACATACATACAAGTTCCAGTGGACCTCCACGCATTATTTTTAGTACTGAGGCTCACTTGGGTATTAGGTCCATGCAGCTAGTAACAACATTTTAAAATATTTCAATCCTCCAAAGAAATATAAATAACGGTTAGTTTTCGTTTAACGGAATAAAAACGTTTTTTAGCGAAACATTCGACTTCCGAGAACTGGCCAGGTGGAAATACATTTAAACAGGATTGAAACGAACTTGAAAAAAAATGCACGGACGAGCTAAGGGCAGTTGCATATGAGTTTAACCGGAACATTAATTGCTGCTTAATGCAAATTATGTCTGTCATAGTACTTTCAAAATGATGTCCACATTTAGTAACATTAAGTGAGTTCTAATAAAAATGGTACAATCATAAAAGTAAGGAGCATTTGCTTCATAAAAGCTCAAGAGATGAGCCGCGAATGTTTGTTATGTTAGATTTTCCTGTTACTAACTTCATCTCTATCGGTTCAGGGACCGTTAAAAAACAACAAATATTAGTATAAAGAACTACTTCCGCATACATGAAATAAATTTAGAAGAGTCGATTACTTGCGAAAATTTGAAAATATCTATACATTCATTGTTTACATTAACTTTGAAGCAAAAATTAATGACGAGCAACGAACCTGAATTGTGTTCTTGATAATTAACGTGACAAAGTTGGCTAGGTAATCAGATATTCCCGTCGAACCCTCGTGAATAACCGACCTTACACTTTTGTTTTGCAGCATTTTATAAAGGTTCAGGTCCTCTGAGACTTAGTTGGAGGAATCCCCAAGTAGGAATTAAGCTCCTAATGAATGCTAATTTTATTGCATGATTGCGTAGCGTGTACGGAAATACGGTATCCTATGAGGATACAATTTATTATTATACGGAAATATTCAGAAATTGGAATATTATTGCGGCTGAATGACAACGATAATGATATTAACGATATTATATTATTAGCTTGTCTAAAAAATGGTTTTAAGCTAGCTCTCATTCGCCTAGTGTCGGACTAACTGCGACCGATAAGAAACTACGTGCCAATAGGTAGGTAAAATTGTACATATAGAGGCAAATGAAATGAGAATGAGTTTTTTATGGAACACAAACGTCATTGTTCTATGAAATATGTTTTGATACTTACGTTTATACTATATATTTACTCGTCGCTACTCATTATCTAATACGAGTATAATAAAATTATGCGCTAGCTTATGTCAGGTTAACTTAATATTTTTATTTGGTATGAAATTTGATTTGGGGATAGATTGTAACACGGCGGGGTAATCACGTAACTTTTTTACTACCGTTAGGTAGATTTTAATGTCAAATTTTAATTGTCACCTCATACATTTATACTTCAGAATTGACAGTAAAATCTATCTACCGTTAGTACATAAAGTTACGTGATTCGCCTGCGGGTCTACATTGTGGGAACTTTTGAACTCATAAATCGGTCAAGTTCACATGTGTCATGCGGACTAAGTCGCAGGGCACAGATAGTTTATAATATTAGTTTGTATTGTATATTATGTACAGGTAAAAATATATTACAAGTGTCAAGACTGCTTTTCGCGTTACATGTCAGGGATACCATACTCTGAATTTTTGATTTTGACGCCATTTCTCATTCTCATATTTCATTTTCCAGACTCTATGTTTATTTTAGGTTTATATACAATACAAATACTCTTTATTGCGCACCTCAATAAAAAGTACAAAGCAGTTCAGAAACATAACATAGCGACATAAAAGCAGAGGTAAATAACAGGCGGTCTAATCGCTAAAGAGCGATCTCTTTCAGGCAACTTTTGGAGCGGAGAGAATTAAACACATATATTCAGTGGGTGGTGCAAAAATTAAAACTACTGGAATATATAAATAAAACTAAAAGATAAAAATAAAATAAAACACAATAAACATATGTAACCCATATAACCATTTTTTGTAGCCGTTACAAGATTTTGTCGACACTTATGTGTCGACTCTGGTAACAATTTTGGTTGCCGTTACGACACTGTTCGGTTTAGACGACTAAAATGGGACTAGTCGACACAGGTTTCTTCGACTTCAACTTTCTGGTTACCAGTTTGCAACCAGTTGCAGCTCAAATCATTCGTTCATTCACTCACTAAACTTCAGCTGCTGTCATTATTTGACACAAACGTTGATGTGTAACCTTAATTTCAATTATGAACATGATTCCTGTAATGGACATGAGTATCAATTTATTTTCAGTAATATTTTGTGATTTAATGCTAGGAATAGTATTGAGAATAAAAGTACACTGTGTAATTTAGTGAATGAAGTTGAAATTTACCATCGCGTCTCCAAAACAATAAAAATTTACCAATTGTAAACAAATATAACATAGATTTTACTCCATATTTTTTTTTGATTTCTTAGCCTCAGGTGCCTATTCTTTATTAGAGAAGCAAATGTGAATAATAAGAATAAGCTGTTATGTTTTAAATAAACAGTTTAATTAATACAATTTAAAAAACAAATGATGTTATACCGGAGTATATTGTCGTCACAACTGGTCACGAAATTACTACATTAAGTCGACACCGTGTCGACTCGTAACTTAAAGTAGTAATAAAATTACGAAAATACCAAAATGGTGGCTTGTACTTTTTTTTACAGACATTCTCAAACTTTGAAAAAATAAATTAATACGTAAGTACTAAATGCCGTTTTGCGTAGTTTTGACAAAGGAAGGTTCCGGTAACATGATTACCCTTGTGCCAACTACATGGGACAAGGGAGTTAATAAAGTGAATAATAATAATGTTTGCCGAATGTAATTGTATATCTTACTTTTTATAGAAATATTATACAAACTTTACATAACCTAAGAATAAAAATAATTGATACCAAATAGGCCACAGGGGCACTGATACATGTCATCGGTAATTAATAAACAATAAACACAAAGCTACAGTGTTATTAGTAACTTAGTTACTTAATTAACAAACTGAATATCGTTACAAAAACAAAATCGTTGCAAATAAAAATAGATATGTATATGATCTCTGTCAAAACATTAAATAAAAAAAAATTAAAATATCACCGAGATGTATAAGGTCTCTGAGCGTCATAATTTGAAATCGTGAATAATAATAATGTTTGCCGACAGTCTTATACACACCGACCTAGTCCCAAATAACTAAACAAAGCTACTATTAATCAGGAACAGATATTCGTGCTTATGATAGAAATAAATTCCGCTTACCGAAATCCGAACCCCGAAGCTTCATAGGCATGCAGAGTAGAACCTTACCTACCAATTATAGGCTTAAGTGGTAGTCATAACCTATATAACCTACAGAGCCCGAAAAAAGAATTCTGATAACATTTCATAGTTACAAACAATTTTATTTCGACGTGCATAACAATGAATCAAAAACACTTACCTGAAGTTGGGCTTTCTTGAATCACGAGTATTTTTCGGTAAAAAGTTGATGTGTGACTAAAACGTTTTGGTTCACGATTAATTTTTATATCATTCAATGATTTTCATAGTAAGAAGTAAAATTGACAGCGAAAGTTTGGAAAGGTTTGGATGTTGTAGTGACTTTTTCCATTTCAATCTAGTTACAAAGTGTGTAGGAAAAGTTACGTCACATTTCATAAAGTTTAGTAACAAAGTGTCTACACAAGTACACAGTTACTAAACATTGTGCCTAAACTGTACACCAGTCACAATTTAAACGCAAATGTGTATAAAATGTTTCAGAAACGTGTGGACACGATGACTACACTTAGTTACTAAAATAATTTCGGTCGCTTTGTGTATGAACTGTAACCACACATAAAAACCAAACCCAACACAGTCGCAGAGACTCGTAATGGTTACGAAACTGTTTCGTCTTGTCACTACTTTGAAAATCCGCGACCGAAAATGGGTATATGGGAATTTTTTGGTATATGACTAACATACATACACTACCTAACATACATACTATACCTATAAATATAAAGCACAAGCTTAAGAGATCCCCACAAATAAACTACAGACCAGTATCAAAACAAAATGGAAGAGACAAATAATTTTTATTAGATTATTTTATAAGGACGCACTAGACTTGTACCTACTTTACTATGTATGTTTATTATTGTTTATTTTCAATTGTGCACTATATGCCAAATTGTATATATTAGGATAATAAAACAACAAATAATTAAAAATGAAACTTAACCTATACTAATCTAATAACCCACCCCGAGTCATTCCTGGTGCAAAGGTGCCTAAAACGCTTGCAGCGTTGCCGCGTTGAACTGCAATGGACAACCTTTACATCAAGAATGACCCGGAGCGGGAGTCAAGGCTCCTGTCTCGCATGCGTCTCCCTACCTCACAAATGAATGTTTTGGCCTCTGCGCACCAACAGCCGGTCGTCTCCACCGCCAAAGGGACGAATAAGTAGCCCCCCAGACATGAATATTATTCCCTTTTTCGCAAAGCCGCCAGTTCGGCCGCTGCACCAGCCACCCGGATGGTACGGCCGCCTGATGTTTACCTCTACTTTAAGCCCAATGTTCTGTAAATGTACTTGGTGTTTTTTTAAGGTGCGGTATTCGTATTGCATTGTAGGTAGGTACCATTTTCACTCTATCTAATTCTACTACTAAAAACCAGAATCACCTTGGATTTCATTGCTACGCTTCGGCAACATGAAGTTGCATAGAACTTGAATCTCAGATTTTGGATCTCATGTCGGTAAATATCAGAAATAGACAAACGAGACCTTCAGACGTATATAATATTCACGTTTCGGCCAGGGCACAGAATAAACTGTGAAGAATATTCAATCATCATCCTCTACCGGTTTCCAGGGTGTACCCTAAAGAAGCGCTCGTGGCCCAGAGGCGCCCGCGTACCGCGTGCAGTATGCGAGGTTCAGCTACGTCGGCCGAGGTCAGTTCTTGGATGGGTGACCACTGAGTGGTTATTAACTGAGCGCTCCCATGCTTTGGAAGGCACGTTAAGCCATTGATCCCGGCTGCTGTCTATGCCAGCAGTCGTTAAGCCAAGTTTGGCCTTTGGGCAGCTTGAGACTAACAACAGTCAAGTTGCCCACTCAGTTGACAAGCCTAATTCCAATAAAGTCTGTCTCCTCGGGTTGGAAGGTAAGCTGGTAGTCGATTCAGTAAAATCAAGTGCCTACGCCAAATCTTGAGATTATTGTTTTGAGAATCTTAGTATTTGTAATTGAAAATGTTTGTAGCCGAGCCTACATGACAGAATGAGTATGTAAAATCTACTGAAACTTAATAAAAATAAGAAAATAATCTTCAGAACGATCCCTTTAAAAGGGCCGCAAAAATTTGAAGACGCTACTGAAGTGGCGCGGAATGAATTGCTTCACCTTGATCCTCTGATCAAGCTAGCTAGCTAGCTCCGGCCCTGTCCTTTAATAATTTAGCGAAGTAAACTCTCTGCGCAATCGTCCTTCTACGGCAGTGGCCTCTGGCTAGCGATTCCACTTCAACGACTCAAGCACTTTGTTCAATCCTGCAGATTTCAATGGGACCCTGAGGCATATTAGAGGATGAGTATACATATGAGTACACGATACTCCGTATATATGTTTTTTGGCCTTGAACTAAAGTACTTAGAAGAATAACAGCTAAAACCTTCGTTGTTTTTGTGTAGGGGTCAATTTGTTTAGACAAATTCAGGTCCGTCACGTCCGAGCTCTGGTAACGTTACTCACCACCCAGAACACAACACCCCTTTACAAAGGCGGCGTAGGGTAGACTGGCACCAGGGGTGGTTCTGAGTACCCCCTCTCTCCCCCCATGCTTGGAATATGTAGCCCAGGCAGGTCCTCCTAATTCCCGAGTGTCTTGTGACGTGAGCCTCAAGGTCAAGCGAGAGAAAAACCGCGCTAAGCGTAGGACCTAAGGCCTGAAGTGCGCTCTCTAGACTCTTCCTATACCCTAGTGTCTCACAAGCAACCCTGAGGGTCTAAGTCCCATCATTTACTCACCTCCCCCTCCCTCTTTCACAAGCAAGACGTACGAGCACAACTAGCGCTTGATTTAAGTCTCTCTCCCGCTCTCCGCTTTACATAGTAGATTTTTACCGTCGTGTGTTACCCCTTGGTGCTTGTTACCCGGGACGGAACTATTTTTTGTCATACAAATTGAGACTAGAAGTACTATAACATTAATATTTCGAAAAACTTATACTAGGGGTACTGATGTGAGTAGAAACAAACCATAGCGTTCAGTTTAACTTTGTTTTTACTCTAACATATTGATATCATAAACAAACTATGTATGATATTGAATCAAATTGATCTCTAGCTAACTTCTAGCCTAAAGAGCGTTTAGTAACTACTAAAAAGCCCTTGGATTTTGTCTTATACGCGTAGAGTAGGTTAGTTAGTTTCTTGTAACTTTCGATATCGTCTAGATCCATTAATTAGTCACGTAGAAAGTTTTGAGACCGGCAACCTCGTTTATTTGTTTATTTATACTTATTAACTAATATGTGTGAAATCCTAGTGGAAATTGTCTTAGGATACAGACTGTACATACTTCATCTATACTGATTTGTCCTATTTATTACATCGGCCTGTATCTGTTTTTTTCCCCAATAAAGAAAATAAAATAAAATAAAATACAGAAAATGGATACTTACATAGGTACAAATATATATATATATATATATATACCACTAAAATCTTGACCCCTGCCTTTGGCTTTTCCGTAATGGGGCAAAAAAGCGCACATTGGATGTAAGGGGACATACCTCTACCCATACTACGTGACCCATTTTTACCCCCCCTCCTCCCCATCGGTGAACACCCATAGTATAACCACACGTAGTAACTTCATGTATAAGTTAAAATCATATTTAGGCGACAAAGGAAAAAAAAACAACGACCTCCCTGGGTTTGGTATATGGAAAAGGTTTTATGACATCGGAAAGTATGTTGACTACGTGACAAAGGCCTAAGACCCCTCTACCCTTCCCGTAACCGAGCGTAGTTTTGAGGACCACCTTCCCCCCTAAATCGGTCAAGTAGTATGGGTACGTTCCGGTGCCCTAAATACTGTAAGACATTCACTGCCACACTATTTAACCACAGAATAGTATAATAGTATTACATCTATTGTTACAACCATTAGGTCCAACGACTAGACAAAAACTGACGTCTCTGATATTATACGTAGGGGCTTTCTTTCAAAATCAAAATGACAGACACATGAAACGAAAGCGATATCCTCTCCCCTCCCCGTCAATAACAACAAATGCAATCGTGGCCCAATATAATTTCCAATTCCCCGCAATAGATGAACAGCAGTCGCTCGTGGACATATATTGCTCATTTAGGACCCAATTGTACTGCTATTAAAACATTATGTAGATCCAATGCATAGCGTGAGTGTTGGGGAATCTATTGAATACGTCTGAATTAATTGCTTAACATAGGTCGGACACGAATCGGTTTTAGCAGGTAGTTTAGTTGATTTGCCGTCTGAGTCGTCCGGACGCTTGCGACTTCAGAAGAATCACAAACGCGTTGCCGATCCTTTTTGACTTGAGGATTCGTTGTGTTAACAACTACAGACATTATGCAGGTGCCTCACTCAACGCGGCGCATCCTCGGGTGCTCCGGGGACCTTACTCACCACCAGGAACACAACACCACATACCTAAAGAGCATGGTCTAATAAAACAAGGTCTGACAATCCGGATCGTGACACCACATTACGTCACTGTCGACAACACACTCACGCTCACGTCCGCATACGATCGCTGGCTGATGACGTAATTTCGTGTCACCTACAGTACCAACCGACGTACCGGATTGCCATACCTGGCGGAGTATATTATTGTATCATGCCTAAAGAGCAAGTAGTGATGTTATTATGGCTGCGATCTTTTGTAAGATGGAGATAGGTACAGCCAGCATCAAAAGTCACTACCCATATGAAAACGTCAAAAGTCTTTATTGTAAGGGAATAGGAGCTTCTGAAAAGGGAATAAGAGCTTTTGGTTGTCACCCGACTATAAAACGTACGTGTTGTTGCCTGAAGAAAATAAATCCTACGAGATCTAAACAGAAGACTTACACAAGTGTTCTCACACGCACATAATATGGAACACGACACCCCCACATATTGCCCGCGCCTGCATCTCATAATTTCTCTTTTAATATATTTATAAGGGATAGCTTCCACAACCGCTATCTGTTTCCGAAATAGGAATATTTTTTACTTTATCTCGACATCTCAGACTAGAGGCTTGTTAAGCGAAAACCGACTTTAATACCTCAGTTTTAGACGTTATGTGTAGGTGAGAGGGGAAATGAACGTTTTTTTAATACATAATGTTCCGTTTTACTTTATATTACACAAAGTATTCAACCAGGTTTTATGGGTGTTCCTGACATTGTATTGAAGGCAGAGTTTACGCAGTGCAGCACAAGCCCGTGTGTAAACACATGTGGCAATTGTGGTGGTTTATTCATAAAACATAAGTAACTATTTAAATAAAGTTTGTTTTCCTTTCTCTCAAACACAAAGTAGGAGATCGGCGTTTTAGCTAGAATAGGGTTTGATCAACGTTGTAGGCTTGGTCACACAGCGTGCGCAGCTCAAGAGGGACGCTGCGTAACGCGACCGCTGCTGAGGGGCAGAATGTGTGATAAACGACCCGCTCACGTCGCGCTGTGTGGTGTGGTTAATCTGTTACCATACGTTACGATGCGCAGATGCGATTTTATTTTGCTAAACGGAGTTTCCACCAACAGGAACAGCGGAACGAATCCAATGTAGACTACATTACTCTCTCTAAAATTTTATTGTTTTTATTCAATATGGTTATTTTTATTATAATATAAAATAATTACATTATATTAAACAATACTCAACATTACGTCTTCTTTATGAAGGGGCGCTTGGCTCAACGCGTTAAGCGAGTAGGAAAAAATAAACGCTCCTAAACTTCGCCTCATGTTTGTGTTGTAATTGAACCCCGCGCCGCGCAACGCCCCTCTTGTCCTTATACGAGGCTTTTGAGGACGTGGGGAATCGAGCCAGGACGAGTGCATACTGCAAACGACGTTCGATTGGCGGCCTTATATAGGTACTGTAAGAACGACACACAAATCTTTTCAAGACAAAGATAAGTCAATACTCACCGCTGTGTATCCAGAAACGTGATACATCGTATCCAAAGAGCCTGCGCGGATACGAATAATTATGCTCATTTGGTGCGGATTTTCCGCAGAATGTAAGTCGCGCCAGCGGAATCCAACCCTGCAAACGCGGAATTATCCTCTTTTCCTTTAGTTGTATCAGATCAAAGTACCTGTAGTTTCCGGCCAGGTATATATCAAGTTTAGAACTAATTTCATAAGTACGAACTTGGTACAGCAGACGATGCATGGTAGGTACTGTACTTCTGCGAATACATTTGATGGCTTTTTTTAACCTGACTGGGGTTTTGTAGGCCGGGCCCAATAAAGCGATAGGAGTGCGTGGTTGGAGAGTGGTCTGGGGAAAATCCAGGGGAAACCTCCGACACGACTACGCGGGCGGTTTAAACACACTCTAAAGAGTTTGCACTCCAGCGAGATTGGTGGAACGGTTGCGGCGGTACCGGGTCCATGAGTATGTGCCCAGGACGCCGGACCATACGGCCCCTAATCAGTAATCGCCGAGTTACGACAGAGGGGGAGGGATAGGAACGTAGTCGATACCTTCCTAACTAACGGATTCCTATGATGGGGAGCGTTGTCAAAATAACGTCTGGCAATCTGCTTAAAGAAACCATACATAGTACTAATCTCCATGTCATGGTGCAGATTGAGGTTTGACTGGTACCACGGAGCACCAGTCGTCGAGAAAACGATTCTGAATAACATGAAGCGGCTTGAGCGATGTCATAGGCACGTGAGCAAAAGCTACGCTTGCATAAGACATGATTGGACGAACACAAGTTTTGTAGATTGTTAGCTTATTTCTAGGCCCAAGCCTCCCTAGCATTTGATAGATAGTAGCATTATCACCATCGGCCTATTCTTGTATATTTATTTCGGGGATCTCGGCAACGGCTCTAACAATCTTAATGAAATTTGCTATGAGTTATCGGGGGCAAACAATCGATGTAGTTAGGTCTCGTTCCCGGAAAAACGCAGAGCAATGCTCGGTCACCCATCAAAAAACTGACCCCAGCCCATGTTGCTTAACGTCGCATACCAACCACATGCGGCACGCGGGCGCCACTGTACTGTACTGTATGCTATGTAGGTACGTCCAGTAAGCAACAGAGAATTCCCCGTGCATAGGAGCTTGTATGGAGGGGCGGTCAGGTACTGTAGCTGATTGTCTGTACATGGATCGAGGGTTCCGTACAAATTTGTAGGTATTGGTTACGTACTTAAGACAACCTATATACTTGTACTATTACTTATTCTGTGACTATAGGTATGCTTGCCTACACCAATTTGAGCGGAAAGGCGGAAAATATATATTATAAAGTACTCTGTGGGCGGAAACACATGAGAGTGGCGGCCAATTTAAAAATGGTTTTAAACTACCAACGAATTTACACCCACACACGAGGCACGTAACTCGTTGCCAATAACATGAACAATAACTTTGGCTCACAAAATTAAATTTGCAACTCAAAAAGCCATGAACTATGGACAAAGTTCCAGCAAATGCACGAAACTTGTTCAGTCCTGTTCACAGGGCACTTTGCGCATGCACGCTTGAACATGTTCTATTTGACCCAATTATAAACTTGTATTATTCATAACAGAAGTACCTACGCAGACAAGTTTGTCATTCCCGCTTTGTACCAAAGGACAGTGGGGACACAAAGGAACATGGGGTACAAATGGTACAATGAAACAAAGCCGATATTTATTAAAATTTTAAACAATTTCGCGCGCCTTGGCTTCAACTATTAAGAGCGCTTGATATGTCACATGTTGACGCAAAAAAGTATGGCGGACCGGCGACAGCAGAGATTTATACTATAAAAAGAATTGTTCTGGGGCAGAATAGGTTAGAATTTCATATAGAAGAACTTTCGTTATTTCAAAAATAAGTAGTACTAATACCTGCCAGGACTTTTTTTGTGATTTTTTCTTTCATAAATCCTAATCTCTATTGAAACTAAAATAGCTATTAAATGCGGTTAAGTGGGAAGTGAATAACGTTACCTGGATTTCTTAAGTACTTGAATTTTGTAGTTGATAGGGATCAATGGAATGGGTTCTATGGAACAGTGTTCCATTGTGCCATTTCGTTGGTGAAATATTTAATAAAGTAATCACTCACCCGGTGAAGAGCAGCAATGAAATCGGAAGAATTTTAGATTTTAGGAAAAGATATTAAAGAATCACTTTAGTTGTACACACGTCATATTTAATTAAATTAATTTTTCACTATATTTACGAACGACATTGACACAAAAGTTGTTCCAACATAGAAAAATAGTCTCTTGGCAACCACAGTCTGTCTATAGACTTTATTACTTTTCTGACTAGTGGTATGCAACCTTAACAATATTACATCCAAACTTGGCTGACAACTAGACAAGATAAAACAATCTGGGTACACGGCAGTGCCCCCGAAAAGTCAAACAAAACAAAGAGGCACGGCCATACCATCCTTTTCTCGAAGCGATTCAGACCATTTTCAACATCCTGTAATTTTTGGCTAAAGCTAGAATAGAATCCTTAATTTTCAGTAACATATAGGGCATAATATGACTTAGATATATTCTCAATAATATTCAATTTAAAGTAGTAGTTTAAGAATTATTGCCAGTCAAAGTTTCTTAGTTTTGTCACTGACACAATGACCGATCATCATAATTCTAAGGTACTAGAAGCAGACCCACAAGCTTCTAATTTGAAACATAATTAGATATTACCCTATCGTCATAAAAAACCTAATAATATTGAAATATCAGTCACGTTTCAGAGATATACATTTCAGATATATATTTGTAGTACCTGCATCTATGAAAAGATTTAGTTCTAGATGCATTCATAAATTTGTATTGATACCTTGATTGGTGCGTACCTCGCTCAGCGGATCAGCATTGCTGTTCAGCGCGGTAATGCGGCCAGCCTTCTGGGCACCTTACCGCCAAGCTTATTTAGTTTTTAGTTTAGGTAGTTTATTTTAAGCTTAATTTATATTCTATTTAATTTCATACATCTGTTCAACAACACTTATGAAATTGTATAATAAATTTTTACTTCGACACACGTGTGTGTAAAATGATACATTTAACTACAAAAATAAGTGAGATCCCATGAAAGAAATTCATGTAAAAATAGGCCGTCTCGAAAATCTTTCACAGTAAAAAATTGTGATATATTACGTAGAGCCAAGTCAGAAAAAAAAATACTAAATAAAATTTTGAGACTTGAGAATCACAAAATCCTATTGTGTGATTTCCAAGTCACAAAATTTTATTTAGAAAGCAAATAAAGATTAATAACAATACCTGACTTGGCTCTACGCAATATCTCACATTTTTTTACGGCGAAAGAGATTCGAGACTTGGCCTATTTTTACATGAAATGTTTTTATGAGATATTTATTCTTTTCCTAAATAGGTATTAAGCAAGTACTTGTAAGCTTGGTTAGTTGCATAATTGAGGTGTGCAATAAAGAGTATTTGTATTGTATAATTATCGTACATTCCTTCGAATATTAGTCTTGTTCCAACGTATTGCCTTGTCCCAGGTCCCGTTTCATTGTACCCCAGACCAGGGGTACAAGGGAACAAACTAGGAACTGAGCAAAAGAAAAATTTTTTTTGGCTTTAGGGACCTAGGGCTACTTTTTGACCTCTATTTGGTGGTTAATCGATAGTCCAAAAACTGTAAGTTGTTGACTGCTCTCAAGGCGAAAACAATACAAAAACAAAGCATATTTTTTACAAATATACAAATTAGATTAGATGATTAGATATTACCGACATCACTGGTCTTAAAGAGTATCCCAGGGTATCTACGATAGTGAAGTGATCAATAAGTACTACCTTCATGGTACTTACCTACAATCTTTCTGCGATATTATCTAGCTGGTAGATACAATTGGATAAATAGGTGTAGGTATACCTAATCTCCTCTTTTCTGGTTTACGAATATAATAATAGTGCCTGACATATCTATTAAGCATAGGGGTAACTTCGTTTTGACTGCCGGGAAGGTTCACCGGCTTATAGTAAGTAGCACAGCGAGCTATGGAACGCGCAATACTCGGAATCTCTGCGAGATAAGAGTGCGAAGCTCGCCAACGATTATAGTTCAGTTCAGAGTGACCATTTCATAGCTTGTGACTGTAATATTTAAGTAGGTAGGTAGGTGCAAGTATTTGGTAATGTGGCCATAACGGTGTTACTAGGGTCGAGGAACCAATAGATGAACACTTAAGCGACTACCCCAACTTTAGGATTTTTTTCTGGGTGTTATAACGTAGTATATACAGTTTTTATTTTTTTATATGAATCGGTATATTGTCGAGATTACATTCGACATTTTTAAATCATCCTATTACTTAACAGTATTTTTTTTTTAATGTTTTAAGCAAAAAGATGCCAATTTCCCCAGAAGATGAACGGTGTGCCCTAATTCTGAACACTTTGATACCAATAGATGAACGAACATAGCAGCCGTTCAACTTTGCCCATTCTTTAAAACTTTGCCCACCTAGTAAATAATCATATAGAACAATATTACAACTGTTTTAATCATTTGTGTGTGTGTGTGTGTGTATTTTTCTAAAGTGTAAAATATTTTAGAGGGCAAAAAGTTGAAGTTTTAAGGCGTAATTAAATTATTCCTTGATATTGATAAATAGTATTTTTTTAAATCTTTATTTAATAAAAGGGGTTTTATCAAATTTGATTATGTCACCCAAAAATAGTATTAAAACCATACAGTTATCGCAAGGTGAGTACTGATTTATAGATAGCTAATTAGGAAACCCATCTTTTGCGTTAAAGGTATAGGCCACAAATAAAACTGAAAAAATGTAATACCAAATCAGTCTTTATTTAGGTAACAGGAACATTTTAGACGTTTACATTATTTGCTAAAACTTTTGTTACCCTGTGTTATTAACTTTGGCACCAAATCATATTTCACCGAAACCTATAATACCTATATGAAAGTCCTATTTGGCGGAAGGCATGCGGCATGAAATTATAATTCTTGGGTGCTAATATAACTCCGGTTTTTGGGCACAACTGTACGCCGGTTTCGTCGAGATTGAAGATTCGCTCTGGACAGTTCAAGATATCCTCATAATTTTGTTCTTGCAGATATAACTGTAAGTCCGAAAACCATTTGCGTATAGAACCTTCGGTGACAGCCGCCCTCGCTTTTGAAATAACCTCAGCATGCCTTTGTGTTATCTCAGGGTGCCTCTTCATGAAGAGATGAAACCATATTTTTCCAGGTTTTGTGTCTGGTTGGCCTCGTTTTTCGAAATCCAGGGCTACTGTTTCCTTCAGGTCATCCTGTCCTACAGGATAACCGATTTTGGCCATGCCTATGACCCAAGTAGCTATATGGTCTTCTTCATCCTTCTTAATCATAGTGACAGGGCCTTTTCTACACACCAAAGGCGTTTTGCCATGCAATTTATTATGCAAAGTGCCTTTGGGTATGTGGTAAGTTGAACTCGCTTTGTGTAGGCTTATTTCATTATTGTGTATTCTTTGCACAGCCTCTTCGAGTGCATACTGATCGTACTGCCTCTTTTTTTTGGATGCCATCTAAAAACAAAATCAATTTTTCAATACTAACGTAAAACGTAATTGAAGAAACGAACAGTAAGTGATTATCATCTGGAATTAGTACCGTAAAAACGAATGACTTTGTCCTTTCAACATACCATTGCCCAGTACGTCACATTTTAATAAAAGTGATCACAAAACTAGTTACTTTTTACTCTGCGATTGAAAGATAAACTTAGGTATTGTTGGCAACGTTAAATAAAGATATGCTTTTGGTAGGTACAAAAGTACACAAAAGCTTCAGGGGCGTCTCAAACTGTGAACGGTCTACCTATAGATATATAAGTTTAACATTATAATTTGTTATCATATTTTATTTTATTACCTGAATGTCTTAAACTGTGATCGGCACAGCCCGTGCAACACGGTGTTAATGACATCAATCGTTATATTAATTTTTATATATGTAGACAAAAGCTCAATGCTATATCACTGTTGTTTTTGTAATTATGACGATGGGCAAAGTCATGTCATCAATGTCACTTTTAAGTTATGTGAATATTTTTATAATACTGAAACGTATTTACGCAGTAGTTACTGCTAAAAATGCATACACTTTGAATAAATCATTTGAAACTAGTGAGTGGTGTTTCAAAAATATAAAAAAAAATTGTATAAAACGGGCAAAGTTATACGATTTTACGGTAACCGTTTTCAATGGATACACGTTTTAATGAATGTTTTTTTATTAATTACTGTTTGGGCAAAGTTGCAACAAAGGCCAAGTTGGCATTTTTGATTAACTATACCGTAAAAAAAGTGACGTGTTAACCCTCGGTTGCAATAAATTTGCTCCATTGATAACGGTGCATGATGAAAGAGATATAAATCAAAATATTAATCAGTGGGCAAAAGTGTGTTTTTTTGTCCGAGTATTTATAACAGTATAAATAATTTACGAACTTACGTATATGTACTATAAACAATATATACCAAAAACAAAATTTTAAAAATTAAAAAAGGGGCGGGCAAAGTTGCCAAGTAGCATTGTTGAAATAAAAACGTTCATTTTACTAACTCATGCCTAGATCATGAACGAGTAAATTTTGTTAGTTCAACTTATGGATACGGTAGCTATAAAATGAACGAACCAAAATTAACAAAGGATTTACATATTGGACTCGTAGCCAATAGATGAACTAGTAAATTTTATTCGTTCATCTTCTGGGCTCAAGTCCTATGTTGAACACTGGCACTTCCCATAGTAAAACAAACTCCAAAATAAACGTCTTGTTAAAAGAAACTTGCGTTCAACTTCTGGTCCAAAAATCAAAGACAAATAGAATATTAATTTAAGCCATAGCACAACTTATTATCTTGTCAATAAGAATTTATATCGATATTTGAAAAAACGACACCTGAGCTAGTAGATGAACGCCGTTCAACTACTAGCTCAGGTACACAAAATTGGAACCATTACTTGAACAGCAAATATCTCCTAAATTAATAAAAAAAAATGCAAGACTAATATACAAAAATGTAAAGCAAATAATCAAAAATCTATTTCACTTCAAACTTGGTAATTAGATTTAATATTCGATTTTATACGAATTTTATTGCTTAAATTTGAGAGCGCTTACCTTAGTAAAATCCCCATACAAACGGTGTTTTTGGCGCGAGGCGTTTACGCGACAGCCGCTCACGGCGGCGTGTGGACGGTGACTGGCTGGGAGTTTAATTGCCAGCCTCCGCAAAGAGTTGCCGCGTTCGGAAAAAAATACCACGAATGGGTAAAATGTGTCACGATTTTTTTATTTCAATTTTTCCGTCGAGTGTTCATCTACTGGGGTGCGTTCATCTTCTGGTTCCTCTACCCTATGACCATAACGTTTACGGCCGGGGTCGTCGTAAAGCAGGTTAGTTTCCACATAAAGTTAGTATTCGGATCCCGTTACTGCGAAGACAGTTCATATTATAAAGTTAAGAGGGTGTAATATTGTTCATTTACTAGACAACAATACGATTATAGGTACATATTATACAACGTGCATGCTTCGATCATTACGCTGTTTTGCTCAGCAGGGTAATTGCGTAAGTTTACAAATATGGGCTGGGAATAATCCTAGAAAACATGACAATCGACGTTTGGATTGACACAATGGGCCATGATAGCCCAAAGTACAGTTATGCGACGGAATGAGACGAAAATATGTTTTTCCCCCTTCAACGCATAACTGCGTCCTACCCTTACGTTGGGCAATCATGACTCAATGTGTGCATAGCTCAAGCAGATACCTATACTTGCCTATACATATGAGTTACATGCATGTTAGCACTCGCCTTACTTTCAGCGCATTTCGTAGCAACGCACCGTAGTCTTGCAGTTATAGGCGGTAAAGGGGTTCATTATGTAAAAGAAACTTCATGGTTGGCTGCTTTCAAATAAATAGTTTATTTGCTATAGAACGTTTTTAGGTTATTGGATAAATCAAATAGATAGTGTTGGATATTACAGAAGGCACAAAGTTATAGGGTCGGTTGCATCAACATACGATCACAGGCCGGTCATCGTGAAATATGGCGCCGGCAGCTGTCAACCTATAGAAACTTGTCAAACTTTCCATAAGTACAATCAGATTTTAACGAACACCGCTTACGATTACAGACGGTTTGATGCAACCAACCCATAGACTAATAATACTAGTAGTTAACACTGAGAATTCGGTAGATTCAAACAGAATGGTCAGTAGGTCAGGCGATCAGATGACAATGACCATTCGCTCTCCAATGAGGCATCAAGTCTTTTATAGATTCGGGCCCCACCTAAACCTAGCCCCACCATCAGGTGTCAGGTGTGGTGGTCTAACCAGTAGTGACGTCACATTAAAAGGAATTTGGTCTGAACATATAATCGAATTAAAAAAAATATTTTATTATTAAAGTTACAAATAATTTAGCGCAGTTTGAAATTGCTTAACTGCTAAAGCCATGAATGGCTTATTTACAGCTTGAGTTCGGACTAAGACTTACATTACATTCAGTTCATTGGTAAACAACAAGAAAGTACTTATCACAAGGCGTAGTCATAATTATTACATGACATAAAATATTTGTTAACATTTTTAAGTAATCTAGGGTTGGATAGGTATGCATTTTGTGTGTGTTGGGAGGCTATTTAATACATTTTTTAAGATACCAGATTTTGAAAAGGCGCTATCATGCATGCCAAGTTACGTGCTTTCTGCCAGAATAAACATAATATTTCACGACTCAAATGGCAAATTACTCTAATGCTATGTCATTCCATATAATGTGACGTCACACTTCTATGGCCTCGTAATAGGGCCATAGAAGTGTGACGTCACATTTCACTGCCTATCAGTATGGAGCGTTTTCAGTGCTCGTCAGCTATGCTGTACTTTGCCTCACGATTTCATCTTTTGTGTTGCTCCCATGCAAATATTTGATCGTCTCTAAAAACTGGTTCGAATGTTACCATTATTTTTTTTGTTAAATAGCCAATTTCAGGTTTTTTGTACATAGTTAAGGATTTCATTACGTCAACAAGGTATTTAGGAAACTTTTGTTACTCAGAATCATTTAAAATGTTTAACATGATTAAGTTCTTAACTATGTTTAAAAATACCGGCCAAGTGCGTGTCGGATCACGCACAATGAGGGGTATCAACACCCACTAGTCCACATTTAAAACCACTTTCCAAGACATTGAATCTAAAAAGGTCGTATCGTCACAGGGAACTCACAGTATTTACGACCTTTTGTATGGCTAAGACAGTTTTCAGCGAAAACTCAAAAACCGTAAAACATAATTATTTCAAAATTTTAAACTTCTTAGTTTGGAAATTAAAGGTTGACTTAAAAACCTTCATATCATTTTTAAAGGCCTATCCATAGATACCTCACACAAGTACGTGCATGGATTTTTTTTTTTTTAACTGCCGGTTACATGTATGGAGTGCCCCCTCCCTCCATCCCTTATCTTTTTATTTTTTGTAATTTCATATCACTTTTATGCAGTGGTTCGTAGAATACACCTTGCTACCATTTTGTTACCATATTTCATAATTGTAGTACTTCTATAATCTGAGTAAATCTACGGATGGACGGATGAACAGACATGACGAAAGTATAAGGGTTCCGTTTTCGTCATTTCAGCTACGGGACTCTAAAAAGCATGACATTTTAATAATTAAGTAAAGCAACTGTATATCTAATGCCATTTGACTCCTGAATTTAAAAATAAATAATTATTCTATTCTATTCTATAAATCCTGCAATGAAAAAAATTACACCCAATCAGACCTTCAGATTTATCTTTTCTCTATTTCATAAGTAGATAATAGACTTATTTATTATATTGTGATTGGACAGCAATTTAACAAAAAATGTCTCTAATTACAGTACTAAAAATCTTGTAGGTAAATCCAATGACATGTTCCTATAAAATAACCCATTCATGCCAGTTCTCGGACAATAGTACCTTCTCAATGCTTCTCTAACTTCTGCCACTGTTATGACCGGTACCCCTTCATAACCAGACTTGATGTAGACAGCATTATTCAAGCTCAACGGGTTACAGAAATGGCCACCTTCAAATTTACTAAATGGATCTCCATTCTTCTTTTTAGCATCCTGCCTTATTAGGAATACCGCATCCACAATTTCAGCAACCGTTTCATATGCTATGAAACATAATACTTCAAGCGCAAACATAGTGATCTTAAGTTCCTTGTTAGGATTTATCCACCGTTCCAGTTTAGCGAAACCTTTGCACATTTGCGAGCCGGAGCGAAAAGAACTGCACCTCGCTTTATGGTAAGCTTCATACTTCTCAAACGACATAGTTTCAGTAAGTTTTGCAGCTCTTACTTTGCGTAAGTGATCTATGGCATCAAACTTGATTTGACCTACTTCATCAAACTCATCAAGTTCTTTTATGATGTCTATGTGCGTCCTCCGTTTCTTCATTGTTGGGTCAATATCATCTTCCAACATTAGTGAATTGAGAGTTTCCACAGCGGTTCCTAAGGGAACTTGCTTGTTTTTATCAATCTGGTCTAACTTGAGTTGGTAGTCATGTAACCGCTTTAATTTTATCTTATTTTTCCGCATTAAATATATTATATCGAAGTTTGAAATAGCCTTGCCTCCTCTCGCGTTGCAGAACGTCCAAGCCTCTTGCAGCATACTCCGAAGTTGTTGCAAGACCACATTCTCCACCAGAACCACGGTAGCAGCGTTCGGGTTTGGATTGTCACCGAATCCGTGCATCATGTTTGAAATTTCCTTTTGAAAGTTGGTGCCCTCGCCGGTGGCGTCGATAGTGAAATATGATACCATGTTGGTTGGTAAATAACACTCAATTCCCGCAAAGAGTAAAATATTCTAAAGAGAGCTAAAATTCAGCTCCAGATATAGTCATGTTGCGATTGCAATACACAATACCACACACTAATAAGAGATACTACGTATCAGACGTACAAAACACAACCAACATTTGACGTTTCATTTACGTTTTGTTAGTTAGAGGTGGTTAACATACATTATGAAAGTTTAATATTGTTTCGAATTTAGTAAATACTTTGTTCAAGACTCGATAATTAAGAATACAGTACTATCCATTAAGTTAAGATAATAATTTAAACTTTCTAAAAATCATTGTATCTATTTATCAGCAATATCTAAACGCACGCTGAAAATTTTGACAGCTATCAGCTGATCGTTTTTAGATGATGGTGAAGAATTCATGAAATAGATTTGTGCAACATAAAACGTAGAAAATGAATATTTTACGATTGTTACCTCATAGAGGAAACTTGACATTATGTCATATTCGTTGTATATCTTGTTGGTCATGTGGCCAAGATATAAAACAGTTGACAGCAAATTTGTTTTGCTCAAATTGTAAATCTCTACAACAGCCTTCGAAAGACAACTATTTCAAAATCCTGGGAGTGCCTGAAACGTATGATCAAAACGAAAATGAACTGGCTAAAAACTACAAGGAACTACAGAAGTATTTGCATCCTGATAAATTTGCTAATAAGTAAGTAAACAATGTCTAGTCAAACAGCCACATACACAGATCTTAACCTTTGCACCTAATTATGTCGTACCAGAAACGTCCTCAACATCAAAAATCGTTATGTTGTGACTCTTATGACAATTCACCATATTACTATATAGGTAAACTAGTCATGATTATGCTGTTACTGTTATGTTATGTGAATAAATTTTGACACACCCATTACTCGTACCTATAATCTGATTTAATCTATGGATGACTGGTGATTTGTGGTGAAGGTATAAAAATCACTATCATTTTAAATTTTCCACTGTTACTATTACACACTGAAACTGGCACTAAATTGGGCTTTGTCCTTGTCAGTTAAAACATCCATTTATTAAGGCTATTTTCGTGTGAATTGACAAATATCTTGTCATTTTCTCTTAATTACTATCTAGTTCAGGACTATTCCAGCCTAATATCATATATTTTACATGTATTTATAGGATTCTGCATTAAGAAAAATTGTTTCAGCTCAAGCTAAAACCTTGTGTTTTCCACATACTTAAATTTATTTATTTAAACTTTATTGCACAAAAGGAATATAAGTACAAAGGGCGGACTTAATGTCACACAAAAATACCCACATATAAATTCCCACACAGGTAAATAAAAGCCAAACAGGATTCTATTACTACTGAAACCAATAACATATCATTTAAACAGTTGATTGGAAATATGGGAATTGAAAAAACATGGTGGTAGACCTATTTCCAGAATATCTTTATTATTTAGCTTGATTGTTTATATTCCAGGGCAAAAGAAGAGCAGGAAATATCAGAGATATACTCGTCATTGGTCAATGAATCATATACCACTCTGTTGAATCCACTCAAAAGAGGTAACCTTTACTAAATAATTAATTTGATTAGTTTATAATTTCTATGATACTATCTGGGGATTTTCTGTTTCTCTAAACAAAGATATACCAAAATACTGTGTCACATTGCTGTACCTATGTAATGATGACAGGAACAGTCTACAGGATTTACTGGGAACAGTTTTAATAAATTTTAACCGTTTTGAGTCACAGAGAAAGTTCATTTCGAGTTGCAATAATAGTTTCAGGTTTAGGTACCCATAATTTATCATAAATTATGCAAGGTATATCTACTAAAAAATAAAATTTATTTTCAGGAATCTACATGTTACGTCTCAGTGGGCAAGAAATCCCTGAAGACACAGAAGTAAAAGACCAGGCCTTCTTATTAATGATCATGGAGAAGAATGAAGATGTAGAAAATGCTGAAACGGAAGAAGAAATAATGAAACTCAACAAGGAAAACAAAGAATTAATGAATCAACTTCAAAAACAAGTGTCACAAGCTTTTCACAGTGGGGATCTCAAGTTGGTGGTTAAACTGTTAAGCAAAATGAAATATTATACTAGTATAGACCAACAGATACAGAATCTTATAAGAAATAAAGGAATTATAAGATAAAACGTTCATATACTTATCAAAAATATTAAAAAGTGAAGTTTTGAAATATTGACAATATTGCACTTCCACACCAATTTTGTGATTTCTGTTATTAATGTTGTTATGTATAAAAACCGTCTTAATGCAATTATCTATTTTAAATACAGAATTTAATTTGAGTTTTCGAAAGCAAATTGTTCTATTCATTTTCATTACACTAAGTTCATTTGAACCCGATGTCACTGCCATCTATGAATTATATGCGTAACTGATACAAAACCGACAGACCTGTGTTGCAGCGCCATCTATCTTGAATGTTTCGCGACCTATTGTGTCATGGGTCGCATTGAAACCTTGTATAGGTACAGGTATAGGTAGGTACAAGCTGTTGTAAGTGGTTATTCAAAAATTCACTAGAGGGCGCGCAAATCCAAATGTATTTTAACAAACTTTGATAGGACAGTCATATCCACCCTCCGCCAACTGGCAAAAAAGTTAATCGCAATTTATTACCATGGCCATAAATCAAGAAGGTGACATTTACACTAGCTATGACTTTGTCTTAAATATATATATATATATATATATATATCAGACGATGGCGGTTAAGGCTTTTAGAAGTATCCTGTTTAATGTACGTACAGTTCACGAATTCACGGCATAGCCGACAATGTAGTACAAGTATAACATTAAGCCTGTTGCATGTACCTATTGCATTGTATGCGATATTTTGTACTTCATCAATGCTTACTGATGTCGCCCATAATTTATATCCTTATATTGTCTGTTGACACGGGACGCGTGACAGCACTCGTTGATACGTGAGGCGAGTAGTAAAGTACCTACAAATTATTTACTGCATGCCTACAACCAAACCAATACGCCTATATGACTATAAGGAATGTCACAAATATATATTTTTTTATAAAAAAAACATTTAATTTTACCACTTGTTACTTCATACTTAACGCTAAGGCCGCGTTTACACTACATGCTGCGCTACACGCCGCGTGTTGGTTCAGGCGACTATGGCCGACGGGCGACTAATGTGAAAAAAATCATAGATCATAGTATTGTCCTTTATTGAGATTACCCAATTTTAAAGCTGCTCTTAATTATTAACATAAGTAGATGGCTGCATAAAACTAAATCTAAATCCAACTCCTAAACTATCAATCATAAAAAAAATATGTCAAAATACTTTTTCATTCTTGCAAAATGTTATGTTGAACATACGTCCCAGCTGTCCCAGAATTAGCAAATAACAGAGGCAAAATTATATTCATGTCAAAAAAATACATTTGTTTATAGATAGATAATTTGCGAGTCGTTAATGCCATGGAGATCTTTCGATTTTGAGAAGTGTTTTGTTTAGTTATTTAACTATTACTCGAAACTTCCGCTGAAAAAAGTCACAGACATCAGAGTAAAGCAGACCGGCAGTATTAAGTGAAACGATTTTCCAATAGCTGTCTCTTGTAATCCTTATGATTTATAATCTTGAGTGCAGTTTATTATTGTCTTGTTACATAAACATAACAGCTTATGTTTTTAATTAAGTGAAAACTTCAATATGCCTAGTATTAAAAGAAAATTACGAATTTCTTATACACGCTAATTAAATATCGATGTCGATATTTTGTATCTTCCGCTGCACTAACTCGCCACGAAGTGAACAAAAGCGGGGACAGTGACAGATAAGACGTGTCAGATAGCATGGTAACTATCTCCTTCTTACTTATTGAGAAATACGTTAGGTGAGAATAAATCGGAACTATAGAAAACGTTCAACTTAATAGCGCTCATCTGTTTTAGTCTGATATCTGTGAAAAAAGTACATATTATTTAGTAGAAAGAAGTTGCTTATCAGTCATCACGTAATCACACTCACTAATTTCGTTAGGTACTTAATCCGAGCAGAGCGTAGACACGCGATCATGTAACCTTACATATGGTGGACAGTGCTGTCAAAAAATTCATAGTTACTATGTACGACAGAAACGGAACGTTTAACGTTTTCAATGCCATATCAAATACAAAAGCTGTAACTCAAATGTCATGACATGGGAATGTCAAACACGAAGTTGAACCATGTATAAATACATGTACCTAGGTTGATACTGCACTGCACAACATGATACAAAACGTTACTCATAAAGTAAATACACGGTGTGGATAATTATAAATACCACACCATGTATTTTAGAGTTAAGAGTTATCACACGATCTCTGACCGCGAGGTGTTTAACCTTTTCGACGCCAACCACTTATATATGCGCACCACTGGTTCGACGTCAACGACGCATATAATTATCAGTCACGGCGTTCAATGCGATATTAACCTACCCACATGCATTTATATAGGGTTCAACTTCGCGTTTGATATTCCCTTGTAATGGCGTGTGAGTTATATAAGTAGCATTTGTATTTGACAGACCGTTGAAAAGGCTAATGCAGTCTAATGTCTAACTTCTTTCTTCACTTTGCAACATTTCGGTTAGGTACACCTGCCATTTCGGTTAGGTACACCTGCCATTATTTTATAACCTCTGGGTTTTAAAGTTACAATTTGCTTAAAAGCCAAATGACAAAGCGTGTCACCGCACTAAGTATTGTACTTAGTATTTTTTTTTTCGACGATTTTACTCTGTTCGCTCTTGTTGTACTCGTATCTATTGCCACTTGCTCGATTGTCTAATTTTGCGTAAATTTTCCGTAATTATTATCCAGCATTTTAGGACTGCAACGGTGTTTCTTCCGCCAGCAGGGCCTTGGGCGGAGCGCTAGGTGTTAGCAGAGCTGCATTGTTCATGCCTGGTCTCTTCTCTCTTTTGCGGAGCAAACCTCGCTTTGCAGCCACCAGGAGGAGAATGGCTGATGATATGGAGAAGGATACCACCTGGAATTATTGGAAAAACAAGCTCTAGTTTGGCCGCAAAATTAGTTGTGGACATAGATTTTGAAAAAAAAACATACTTAACTCTTTTTTTTAGTAGTAGTACTTAGTAAAGAAGAGATGGGTTGGTCAATGAATTGCCAGCATCTTCCCGAATGAAACACTAAGTACATATTTTAATTTTCAAATTCATGTTTTCACTGGTCGGTCACCACAAGCGTATAGTCAGTCAATAAATCAATCATCGTCCAGTTATACATTTAACACATTCACTGCCGGTAACCCGTCTAGTGGGCGCCCTGAGCAGACGTGTAGGTACCTACCCGATTCGCATTCTGGTAACAAAAGTACGTAGCAATGTGATAGGTGACAGTTTATTTATTTAAAATTGTTGCCACAAACAGAATTAAAAAACTGCTTGAGCCACGACTCTGTCTCAGTAGTCAGACACTAAACTAATTTGACTAATCAAAATGTACCTAATCATTCAGATACCTACACAGATAACTAAAGTATCTTAGTACCTACATACTACTGACTAGTGTTTCATCGACCGCTTCAACTCACGAAGAAGTTCAAGAGTAGTATACATAATTATTACAGCTTATACTTTTGTTTACAAAAGGAACCAGTACGAACAAGAATAGAATAAGTATACTCACAGCTGACACGCCAAATGTGGCAATAACTTCAAACGTCAGGAACATGTTCGCAAAAAAGCTAATAAATAGATCAAGCCAAAAAAACGTAAACACACTGTGGCGCGTGCGCAGCTAAACTGACTGCGAAATGGAAGTTGGCTTTCCAACTATAAAAACACACGTGGTTTCCTTAACAAAAATTGGCACAATGTCACACTGTGCTCGGGTTGACTCATAGCGAATACGTTCGAGCCGCACAAACTTACTTTTGTAGTTAAAGTTGGCACTACTGTTACAAATTACTAAGTGGCGAGGTTAGTTCCAGATTTGGCCATACGCATTTCTATGTTGGTATTCTCAGAAGTTTCGCTCGGAACGGCAACGTAGTGTTGTCAGAAGTCAGAATGGCAATGACGATAACAGGTTATGTCGTCACTCTGCCCGTACAAAGGTGAAATTGACTGTATTTCTATTTGACTAAAGTTCATATTTGTGTGAGTTGACTTCGGAGACCGTCGAGATGATAGTTATTGACTACGTTTTAACCTAAATTATTTTATCTTATTATGTACGTAGATTAAATTAATCGGTAATTTACTTACTCATTACCATCACCCGTTACATTAATTACTTACTTAACCCAAAATTAAAAAAGAGCGATCGAAATAATCGGAAAATCTTTTTGCATTAAATTAACTCGCAAAAATAGGTCGACTGTGTGAACTCACACAAACGGCACTGAGAATAACGGAGAAATGGTGCAAGTAGAAGGACCTATCGGTAAACCCAAAGAAAACTGACGCTGTTCTCTTCACTCATAAACGTAATTGGCTACATACAAAATGCCAACTCTATTTGGAACACAAGTAACACTACAAAATAAATGAAATACCTAAGGATAACACTAGATGGCAAACGCAAGTGGAACAAATACCTTGAAACCATACTCAAAAAAGCAACAGTCGCATTCTGGCAATGCCGGAGGATGGTGGGAAAAAAGTGGAGCCTATCTCCCCACATCATGCTGTGGCTATACAAAATGCAAAGCTACGGAACTGTAGTATGGTGGCCCCGTACCCAAATGAATGACAAAAAAAACCAGAAATACAAACACAAAGACCAAGCACAGGCTGCACGAGAACAACTCCAACAGCAGCACTAGAGATGATGTTTGGAGTCCTACCGCTATACATACACATACAAAAAGAAGTGGCTGCAACAGTAATACGCTTAAAAAGCCTAAACCTTTGAACGAAACATAACATACAGCACACAAAAATCCATTGTAACCTCACCACAAACATTCCCATGATAAAGGCCGACGAAGTACATAGAGTACCGAAGACCATTGATGGTCCTCCAGAAAGAATATGATATAATTCTCACAGAAGACCAGCGGGGTAATCATGTAACTTTTGTACTACCGTTAGATAGATTTCAATGTCAAATTTTAATTGTCGTCTCATACATTTATACTTCAAAGTTGACAGTAAAATCTATCTACCGTTAGTACATAAAGTTACGTGATTAGCCTGCCGGAAGAAGGACTAAACCAAACCGACCTAAGAATTTATACCTCCCATAGGTAATTAAAGTCTAAAACTAACAGGGGTAAGAGTGTGGTGTATTTTCAGAAGATTTAAATATTACACATGAACATAACACAGTCTTCCAAGCCGAATGTGTGTAACGCCGTAAAGAGGCGACAAGTCAAAAATACAAACATACTAAAACTCTCTGACAGTACATCAGTTATGCAGGCTCTTGAGTAGCGACAAATATACGTCAGGCCTAATATACGAATGTCACCAAATTGTTACTAAGGTGTGTGGAGACAAAAACAAGGTAACAATATATGCATGGAAAGGGAAATAGTGGCTCGAGAGGAAACGATGCAGAGGATGAACTAGCTAGAAATGGCTCAGAAACACCGGCATATGGACCAGAATCAATTATATCCCTGCCACAAAAATACATACATAATGAACTTAACGGGTACATCACACACTTACATCAAAGGTACTGGAAAGGGCTAGATAATGTGGTCTACATTATTATATACTAAAGAGATACTGATGAAACGCAACCACAAACACAACTCACCACCATATTACTGAGAACACACAGAATCCAACTACGCAAAGTAGTAGGAATAATATTAAGTGAATAATAGGACATAACACACTAAACAAACGCCTTTACAACTTAGGCATCACAGACATGCGTAGAACATGCACAGAGGCAGAGGAGACTTCCAGAGACATTACTATACTGTAAGCTGGTAGAAACAGTACATAGGAAATGCGAACACTGCAGGAAGCAGTAAACAATATCAAGGCACTAATAAGTTAAATAGGGTGGTTGGAGTAGCGCTACCCCTATTTCACGCAAAATAGGCACATTGGTTATCGACATGCAGAAAATACCCAGTAATACTAACTAACTTACTAGGTCAACTTTATTCTCAGCCTATATTATATATAGAACACGACTCCTCATCTCCCGAGTCCGGAAATTCCCGACAACATACCAATCTATTCATAATAAATCACCGCGGTCTACGACGGCATTGCAATCCTAAAATGGAAAGAACTTAATGAAATATACATAGAGAGCCAAGATGTACTTATTAGATATTCTTATGTTTGTGACAATGCTGCGCCTAAAATTGGCGTACAATCATACCAGATAGTTAATAGACACTCAGGAATATTTTCAACATTCTTCAATTTCTGTTAACAACCAATTTGAAAGTCTAGTTGGCAACGTTCCGTCTCAATGTCTCCATCGTCAGACCAGTGTGTGTACCTACTGTATTATTATTTTAGTTTCAATAAGTACCTACCTATACGGGTCCCTCCCCTCTCCCATATCACTCCCTAATTGAACGCCTCTGGTCTGCTGAACATGCCTGCACGCAGACGCCTGCACCTCGCCATTCTTCTTTTTGGCATAGCATAGGGTCCCAGCATATTTACTTGCATGGCGCAAAAGTGCGTGCAGATGTAAGGCAATGATTTTGGTGGCTACGTATCAAGGAAGTTTCAATTTTGCGGCGTCCAAGTGTTGGAATGATCTTCCCCCACCTTATCCAAGGAGCGTCGAGCAAACATACCTTTAAGCGCATAATAAAATATCCCAACATTGCCGCTTTTTTCATGTTGTTAGTTAATTTTAATTGTTCTAAAGCTGTTACTTTTTTATTTAATTTCGGTTTGTATCCCCCCACTTTTAAGTAAAGTGCTCCTCATGTTCACACCAGTTTTCCCTGTTTTTAGTTAGTGTCATCGATATATATATTACCTAGGATTTTCTATATAGTATGTTGTGTTGCGTTCCGTGGCTCACGTAACCTACGGTGCTGTCTGAAAACCAGCGCTGCAGGTGTCTGATACTACGGCATAATGCTGCGACAGCAACCGATTCACTGCCGCGAAGACGCACGTCATAATTATGTGTTCAATGTACTGTGCGTCTATTCTGTTTGTATCGGTGTGTCTTTCGTGCAGTGAATAAATGTTTTCTTTCTTTGTTTCTATACATCAAATCGAAATTATTTAAGGTAGGTAGTTAAAGTTAACTTTGAATACTCGTATGGTTTGACTTAACGTACTACGATACAAACGTACTTTTGTAGTTCAATAAAAGCTTTTAAAACTAATAAATATAGATTTATATTTTATTTCACGATAAATATATAATATATGTCAACAAGGTGCGATCAGCGGTGTGGTCGGTCGGACCGTTAACAAGCAAGGAATGAGTAGGTATTTTAATTTTATGTTGTACGAAACACAATCATGTAGGTTTAGTTAGTTGGCAGTCCGGGCGTTGTAGTAAGACCTGGCAAGACGCGCGGTAGCGGCCAGGCCTCTCCAGGTCTCCGCGTTGATGTGGTCAATGTACCGCGGAGGCACGCGGAAGTCCTGGCCGTAGCCCGGCAGCTCCAGGGTGTACGAGAACGGGACGCCGATATGCTGAAGATATATCATAGATTATAAGGCAAATGATGCCTATGAATTTTATAGATGAATTACTTACTTAATTATTACAACAATTAATGTTTAAATATTATTACCTGTTATCTCTTTATTCATTTTAAGGCTAGGTTATTATGACGACTTACAAAACATAAAAACCTAACCTAGTGTGCCGCCTTACCTGTTTTGTGGTTCATTTGTAATGTAATAAATGAAATTAGTTCTAACGTATGTTAAAAGGAGTTGTTTTTTTTCCCACTGTGTACCTATTGCTCGCTGGGTTGGGTAGTTAGGGTAGTAGTAGGGTGGTTGGGCCCGATATCGATTTAATTTATACGGCACCCAAGCTTCACAGATCGTTCTAACATTATTTTTCTACAAAATGTCATACCTGTCCGTAATCCTGAGCGCTTCCCGACGTCGGATACAGTATTAACGCGCTGTTGCCAACCCTATAGTACCCAGCCTCGGGCAACTTAACAGCGTCCATCTCAGCACCCATAGCTGCACCGACATGATGTATCTGGGCCACGTTTGAGGGCAGACTCGTATTTCCGAATCCGTACAGCACCCAGTTACCGTGGCTGTGGATGTTCATGTACAATTGCATTCTGTCCAGATT
Organism: Epiblema foenella; assembly: GCA_963556455.1. Lineage (NCBI taxonomy): Eukaryota > Metazoa > Arthropoda > Insecta > Lepidoptera > Tortricidae > Epiblema > Epiblema foenella. Next base: position 9,197,686 of record OY747100.1, read on the forward strand.
TTCCTCGAGGATGTCTTTGACGATTTGGGTCTCGGGATCGGAGAAGGCGAGATGGCCGGGGTAGGTGTCGGAGCACGGGTTAGAAGATACGCCGACAGTGTTGAAGGAGACATCGAAGTTGCGGTTGGCATCAACTCCCCAGCAGCTCTGACTGATTTCGGGTTGATAGGAGCGCGTGCGGCGCCAGAGACGAACCTGAGGGACAGAGGCAACAATTATGGGTTCTAATGATGTAGATAGGTCCAACCTATCATTACCACATTCAAACATCAGGACAACATTATCATTACCACGGAATAAATTAAATTCCTACTTTCTCATAACGAAATGATAGCCCAATACGATTTTTCTATATAGTTATTAATTAGTAGGTAAAAGAAGACTTACATTAGTGTGCGTGTATTCGTAGCCATCAGGATTTACTAGTGGATGAATAATCCAGTCAATGTTCTCCAGCAGATCTCTGTCCTGGTCCCTCAAATCCTCGACTAAGCGGTGGATGCTGTACAGCGCTACTGGTGTCGTCACCCACTCCCGCGCATGAATCATGGCGTCCATGTAGTAGATGGGTTTTGATTCGTCAGTGAAGTTAGTGGTTGAGATCTGGCAAGCGGAAAATTGCTAATGTACAGGAACGGGCCAGGAAAATGTTACTACTAATGCAAGGGAGTAAACTGGTACTTAATTCATTCGCCATTTAATATCGTTCTTTTTTTTAACGTGACTGTGGCTTTATAGGCCGAGCCCAATAAAGCGATAGGAGTGCGCGGTTGGAGAGTGGCCTGGGGAAAATTCAGGAGAAACCTCCGACACGACCACGCGGGCGGTTTAAACACTGGAATACTCTAAGAGTTTGCGCTCCGGTTACATTGGTTGAGCGGCTTCAACCAAATCTGAAGTGTGACTGGAATCGAGCTACTGGAGTTTTGTCGCTGGTTCACTAAACCTTAGCCTAGCTGAGAAAAGTTCAGCAAGAAACTCAGCTATAGGCCCGATTTGCGTCGGACTGACTCTATAGCGGGTATGCGGCGGTACCGGGATGAGTAGCGACTATATGTGTCTGTGTCGTCGCGATCGCGCGGTGTACATCCCCGCCGGCGGGAATGCCTTAACTGTACATGTCATGTCCTTAATATCGTTCGGTTGGTCAGTTACCTACAGGCGACTTTCCAACTTGGCGGGGCAGCATCGTTATGTGGTATTTTGTTCTTTGACTGGGCTTACTAATGTCACACTTAAGTTCATATACCTTTAAATATTTAATGGCACGATTTTCCCAGCTGGTTCCAGCATTCACCAATGTAACGATATCTGGGTTTTCTGCCGCAATCCTCTCCAGATAGGCGTCTATCTATAAATACAAATATCTGCACTGTGATTAAAACTTATACTATAGGCGCATCCTCGCGGATGAGCTTTGCTGCAGCCCTGCAAGATGTAATATAGAATAGAGCGAGATAACCAAGATCATTAATTTGCCTATCTTGCTTTACCTAAAAGCTGGTAGGACTGCAATGCTTGCCCGTGGGAATGCGGCTTATGTCGATATCAAAGCATATTTTTACTTTATAATTTGTTTCTACTACACTTATAATAGAAAACTAGAAACTTTTAATAAATTTTTTCAGCTTTCACTTTCAGAAAAATGAATATTAAAAATTACCCCTCACACTATTTATGAGTTCACATGGAATGACTCGTATGTGGATTCTTTCTGAGAACGACATGTTTTTGTTCTTATGCAGCAGAAGTCTTCATCTACCGATCCTGGGGACCGACGATCTCCGTCCATGTGGTATTATTATGTTAGAGTTTGTTTTTTGCCGGTAGCCAGCAGGTTAAAAATTGTATTTTACAAACCTCAGCATAACGAGGGTAGCCTTCATAGACCATCCGGTTGTTCCTGCTTTGCTGGTAACGAGAAAGCTCAACATCATGCTGTTCAAAAGCCCTGAAATGGACATTGTCCTAATAATTGACATATTTTTATAATTCGCCGCAATAGAGATGAGCCGTAGGCGTCAGTTTTTATGCATTACGGTATCAAACACTGATCTTATACCCCTTCGTTACATGTCTATGGACAAGTGCGACCCAGTGAAACGCTCACATCTGAAACTAACTCATAGCTAGCGCCATATATCGTTTGTTTGTGTTGCCCGCGCTGCTGATCGCCCCGCTTTTCTATTAACATGGCCTAAATAATTTATTAAGTATTCTTTTTAGTCATGTATGTACTGGTATGTGTATAAAACTGCGTCTACCCACAGGCGACACCCGTCACGTCATGCTGTGCGCGCTTGTCAAACGCGTTGGATTTACCTACATACGAGTACACTCTGATAGGCGCGCGATACGGCGCGTGCGGCGCCGCAATCGTTTACGCATGTAAACGCGGCCTAAGACCATACCTATACAAAAGATGGCGTTACCTGCTCTAGTCAGATTGTAAATATATAGTTATGACTTACGCAGCAACATCTTCCAAGTGCAAATAATGCTCCACATTATTTTTATCCAGTTCTTCAAGAAAGGCAGCCTTGTTCTCAGGAGACACCATCACCAGAGCGTCTTGGAGAGCTACAGCGCCATGCTGCCACACATCTACGTCCAGCCACAGTTCCAGGTCATGCAGCAGTTTCATGTGGGGCTGAGCTGTTAGCTTAACTCCGTGGACTGTGTAGCTGCAATTACAATGTTTTTTTTATTCACCGATGGAGGCAGAGGTCCTAGGTTGGAGCGGGTAGAACGGCCTCTCTTCAAAATCGGGTGAAAGATATTGGAGGCACATTTTGAGTGGTGCGGAATGAATTGCTAAACCCAGATCAGAGGTTAGGGTCAGCGTTGTTTGTGTTTTAGTCATACTTGTTATGGCGACTTTTTGGCCGAATGCTTGCACTTTGTGATGAAAGCAAGCCGCTTTGCACCGTGACAGAAGGGATCAAACTGAGTGAGTTTCACCGCTTAGGAACAGAGATGGCGCCGCTTCTTTAAATGAAATCAAAAAATTCTACAAGCTAAACGAATGGACCCATTTCAATGATTGATAGCACAAAAGAAAACACATTATATTGATTGCTTATTAAAAAAAATTATGCACAAGTAATAGAGTAACTCATCAAAAACTTATTTATTATATACATATTTTCAATGAAATCCAGTAAAAACTACCAGTCAAATACAAAAAAATAAACTAAACGTATAACTTTTTGATGGTATTTTTTGTCACATATCATTCTGGTATTTTTTTATAGGTAATCTATATAATATGCTTTCATTTGAGCTATCAAACATTAAAATAGATCCATTATTTTAGCTTGTAGAATTTTTTGAAATATTTTATAAAGAAGTTGCGCCATCTCTGTTCCTAAGAGGTAAAATTTCCACTGCTGCGGGTTAAATCACTCAGTTTGGGTCCTACTAGCACTGTGCCAAGCGGCTTGCTTTTTTCATCATAAAGTACAGCATATTGTTGATAACAAGTATGACTAGGGGAGCCGCACATTGCTGACTGACCGAATATAATGAAATAACGTACCCAGAGTAAATGTCATGTTTTCCAGCATTCGCTAAAGAAATAAGAAACGCACTTAGAATAAACACTACTTTACAGACCGCCATTTTCACGGCTATGAAAAGTAGAATGCTGAAATATCTCTTCAGATAATTTAAAGAATTAGTGCACGTAAGCTTATTGATAATGATAATGCTTAATCTAATCTGATAATTTACTGAATTTATGACATTGCATATTCAATCGAACAAAATAGAAAATTATGCTGATAAAATCAACAGACATGTTCAGTTGTTCACTGTACCTACCTAATACAAGCATGTTATGTATCAGAAAAGCTTGTTTTAAAAATATTCTTTAGGTATAGTTTGACTTCAAATTTTTGTGTCATACACAGATTTAGACATGTCTATTCTAAATTTAAGGGCTAGAAATCCTAATTTTTGGTCGGATTGGTCCCATAAATCCCATAATCATCCTACTTTCTATTAAAAGAATTTATTTCGTGTTTAATGGCCCGACCACACAATGAGCTATGATAGTTACAACTCCATCATAGCTAAGTATGAGCCACGCTGGTAGTATCCACCAGAGACTTTTGGGTGATTCTCATTCCAAAATTTAACTTTTTCTTAACTTGTCCTTACCGGGCCCGGTTTTTTTTAACACATTTGCTTGTAACGTGGGTCTTATTACTTCGCTTTTAATCTCATAATCCAGGATATTATATATGCGTGCTGCAATTTTGTTACTACAATTTTGCTATAATATTTATATATTAAGATACGTTTGTTATTAGCAGCAAGGTGTAAGTAAGAACACTGAGCATTCTTATATTAACCGGGTTAAATAGCTTTTTTAAAAAAATCGTATAATGAAAGGTTTGGTGATTCTTTTCTAAATATAACTGTTCAATTTAGTAAAATTATCAATTTTGAATAACAATGAGTACTTAATGTTAAAGTGACTTCGTATTTAGTATCATGGACTCTACAGTAGTACATACGGATTCTATGTTTTAAACCGATTAATTTTTATTATTCTAGTGTTTTGGAGTCATGTCATACACCGGCGCAAAATATTACCGTTTACCCATGTCATTCACTCCTACAAGTTAATATTTTTTGCAACTTAATTTGAAGCATAAGTATTAAGTACAAAAAGACATCAAAATATTCCGCTATCTAAACTAGCAATCTAATTAACATGTATATAGGAGGAGGAGTAGGAACAGCCCAACTGGGGAAGTACCTCCGCCTTGCAGAAGACCACAGCCATAATAACATTATTTACTATACAAGTATGTAGTGTTGTGTTCCTGGAGGTGAGCAAGGTTGCCAGAGCTTCCGAGGATGCACTGTGTTGAGAGCGAGGGACCTAAATGTGTTCCTTCTGCTGTCAACACAGTGCATCCTCAAATCTTATAAAGGGTCGGCAAAGCGCACGTGACTCCTTTGGAGTTGCGGGCGTCTATAGGCTGCGGTGGCCGTTTACCATCAGGTGGACCGTACGCTTGTTTGCCACCGGCGTTGTATTAAAAAAAACAGATACTTTTTGAAAAATCCCATGACTAATATATTATAGTCCCCAATGCACCGTGATGTAACTTAAACTGCGTTGTTTCCTTGCAGAGTTTGCGGTGACTAGATGCCCACTGAAGTTACCCATTACAGTGTGATCCAGTTTACCACGTTCTACCTTGGTAATAAAGAGTAATATTATAAAAACATGTGTATGGACATAAGACCTTTTAGCAATGCGCTGCTTCGAATGTGTGTACGTATTGACGTAAAGTGGATCCAATGTTATGACACTTCATCGATAAACAGGAAACAGTGTTACTGATCATTCGATTGAATGCGCACACTGCCAGTTTAACGCTCAGTTGGAAAACACAACCATGCCAAACTGATGTATTCAAGTAGACCGGCTACGATTCAAGTTGGCTGAATTTTCTAAATACAATCGAAATTAAATGTACGTTATTATTTTAGAAATAAGATTGACAGTTGATTGATGAGGACGCATGAGTAATATGACAATAAACACGAGTGAATTCAAGATATTTCGGTGATTGTTTATGAAGAGTTTATACCTAACCTGCAAAGTTAAGTTCCTAAACTTTATTGATTTCAATAAAGACCATATTTTGGAAAGTGTCAACGGGAATATTCAATACAATGGAACCTATAGGAATTATTTTCTTCGCGTGCCTGGCTTTCGTAAGTAACTTCTCTCTGTTGTTAATTTTTCATAACTGGTTACTGGTTAATTGTAATGGTTACACCACAATTCAATCAGAAATGAAGCCTGGTTTTATAGGAACTATGTTCGATAAGTAATATTTAAAAATGTAGTGGGCAAATTAGGCTTTGTGTTCGGTATATATGTAGTCAAGAAATATTAATAATACACTAATGGATCTTTATAAAACCACCTTTTAATAATTATATCGACTTCTTGAAGTACTTTACGTCAAAATAAATTAATAAAGTTATTTGTTGCAGGCAATAGCAATACTCATATTAATCACATGTTGCTTCTTCAAAGTAAATAGTGGCAAAGATTCCAGAGATCTGGAAATGTCCAGAGCGGATACAATAAACCGGATGCAACAAATTGGTTACAACAAATCCGCTAACGACGACAAAGTTTCAAAGCAGAATCCAAATGTCATATTATTTTTAAATAAGAAGAGCAAATACTCCACTGATTCTATTTCAAAACAAAATTTGAACAATGGTAATAACCGTAATCGAAGAATTGACGATGTCGATGGGATTGATGAGGGATACCAAAATGATGCAGGACTTCTAAATGACAGTGATCATCGTAATGACAGCTGTAAGGAGGGCAGTAACCACGTTCAAGCTTGCCTTCCGAATCACAGCAGCCACAGTGAATATCTTCGTGGCACCGATCACGGGATAGTAACGAATCACAATCATGGACGTAGTCACGGTTTTGGAGGTCCACATCATCAAAGTCATAACACGAATCATTATGACCACGGAAGTACCTTCAATGAAGGGTTTTGTAGTCATCTCAGCAGTCATCATGGCTGGGGTCATCACAGCGGTGACGACGGCCATCATGGGCATGATGGTGATGCTGGTGGAGATGGGGATGATTAAAAAATTTACATAATGATACATGCAATAGTAGAAACGGGAGAGTGAACCTGGTGTTCAAAAATATCTACGCTCGATTTAATGCAAGACATTTTTATATATTTGTAGATCATTGTGTTGGTTAGTTGTCTGAAAGAGATCGCTCATTAGCGATATGAAACCGCCCGTTGTCTTCCTGCAGGTGCCTACCACCTATCGTTGTTTTTTTTCTCTTCGTAACTGATTAATTAGTGTCTTAATTCTTATTTGTATAATTTTGAGAGTATTATTTCTCGAAGCTACTTCTGTTGCTGACTGGTATACAATCAGCATCTGACCAGTGGTAGCCCCTATTTTATTATAAATTGTACTTATTACCTATTTACTTGCTAGCTATAAGACATTGTTTCTAGTTTTTAAGATCTGACATTAATTGATATTTCTCTGGTATCACTTATTGTTAATTTAGATGCTTAATTTAGACTGTTTAATGGTTTATTTGAAGTAATTTGAATTAAAAATCCCATGATAAAAAATATAACGTGAATTTATTTTCTTTGATGTTTCTCTCTCTGACATTACATGATGACACAATACTTTTCTATTAATTGACACCTATTCATATGAGGTTGGTAAACTATGCAGTTTGGACATGCCGCCCGCCAAGAACGACTGTTCTTACATGTGATATGTGAATAATTATAAAAGCCCATATGACATAACATAACATGTAGTTGTACTCAATCCTCATTGCACAGCACACTACACTACACAAATAGAACATGAAATTAAAGTTCCTTTAACTTGAAAAGACTCCGTAATACAATAACAGTTAAATGAAACCATTCACAATATATGAAAATAAAAACATGATAAACAACATAACACCATTTTACCCTTTGGTTATGATTACAAATGAATGAATATAAATGTAATATTACTTAACTAAAAAGACAATTACTCTGCTAAAGGTAGAACACAAAGTTTAGACACTGGTCGTTTGATAAAAGAATTCTTATAGCGCAAAGTTACAACTCGCGTAACGTTGTCCACTCCAGGATGTTTTTCAACAATCTGCCCTAACAACCATCGAGATGGAGGCAAGTCAAGCTCTTTAACAAGCACCACATCTCCAATATTTGGGTCAGGTACAACCTGTGTCCATTTGTGCCTTTGCATGAAATGATGAAGATACTCTTTTGTCCAACGTCGCCAGAAATCTTGTAGCATCCGTTGACAGAGTTGCCATCTTCTCAGTGAACTGATCGACGAATGTTCGTAATTATGATCCGGAACGGTCAGTAAAGGCTCACCCACAAGAAAATGCCCGGGGGTTAAAGGCATGGGATCCCCTTGATCCTGAATATATGACATTGGCCTTGAATTTAAACAGGCTTCAATCTGAGCTAACACCGTGGTAATTTCTTCGAACGTGAGAGTTGAATTGCCAATTACTCTTTTTAGATGGAACTTGCAAGACCGTACTCCGGCTTCCCAAAGACCTCCAAAATTAGGTGCTTGCGGAGGAATAAAGTGCCATTGGGTTCCATTGGTAGCTAACCAATCAGCAATCTCCGGCATAAACTTGGATTTTTCTTCGTCGAACATTTCTTTTAATTCTCTTGCTGCTCCCACAAAATTCGTGCCATTATCACTATATAAATCACTACAGTAACCTCGACGTGAAATAAAACGCTTAAAAGCAGCCAAGAATCCCTGTGATGTCAAGTCACTCACTGCTTCTAAATGTATGGCACGTGTGGCCATACATATGAATAAGCATATATAGCCCTTATACGATCTATTACCGCGACCCTTTGACACCCGTATGTTTATTGGGCCTGCGTAATCGACACCAGAACGTAAAAACGCACGGCTCATGGTTACCCTCGGTGAAGGTAGCTGACCCATCAGTTGAACTTTATTTGCTGCTGCATACCTTATACATGTGACACATTTCCTACAATGAAGCTTGACGAGTGATTTAAGACCAATGATATAGTACTTCTCCCTTATAAAATTCATCATCAATTGCGGCGCTCCATGAAGTGTAACCTTGTGTGCATATCGCAAGACGAGAGTCGTCAACAGTGATTGCTTCGGTAAAACTATAGGATGCTTTTGATTTTCTCCAATTGCAGCGTAATGCAGCCGCCCCCCAACCCGAAGTATATCAAACTCGTCTAACTGCGGGTTCAATGACGCAAGTACACTTTTTTTATTTACTGATTTTCCTTGCTTAATATCCTTCCATTCCTCTAAGAATGCTTGAATCTGAAATTTTTTTATCATAATTGTTAGTGCCTCATTAATTTCCTTTTTTAACAGATACTTATGTTTTGGTTTCTCTGTTTTAAGTACCCTACGGCAATAAGCTACTACTCTTAATAACTTCGTCAACGATGAGAATTTTGACCATACTTCTTCATCGTCGGCGTGATCATCTACCGAAGAAGTAAGGTGAGTTTGGATTTTCCTTTCTTCCAAATCCGTGTTTAATCCCTTAGGATTAGGATAATATATGATATCTTCACTCAGCCATGAAGGTCCGTTTAGCCACAGTTCAAATCCTACTAACTCAGATGCTAGGATGCCCCGTGATGCGCAATCTGCTGGATTATGTTCAGATTTGACATGTGACCACTGGTTACGATCTGTCACAGACAAAATTTCTGAACACCTATTCCCAATGAATGTTTTCCAACGACTAGGATGACTACTAAGCCATGCAAGTACAATTTCAGAGTCAGTCCACGCATGAATATTAGGTTTGGGTACGTCTAAAACTTTTGACACTTCTACTAGCAATTTTGCGAGTAATACAGCACCAGATAACTCCAATCTTGGAAGACTGAGTTGTTTGATTGGAGCAACTCTGGTTTTTGCCGTGAGCAAACTGACGTGAACATTACCCTTTGCAACGATCACCCGTACATATATTACTGCTGCAAACGCAGCGTTTGACGCATCACTAAAACCGTGTAGTTCTACTAGCTTTGTGTCACTTCTCAAGTGCATCCAACGCTTCAACCGAAATTGCATAAGGTCCGAAAGACCCTCTCGATACTTTGCCCATTCTTCTAATAACGGTTGTGATAGTTCCTCGTCCCAACCTATACCCGCAAGCCATAACTTCTGTATAAATATTTTTGCTTTGATTATGCTCGGTGCTATCCATCCTTGTGGATCATACAACTTCGAAATATCCGAGATAACTTTTCTTTTCGTTACAGGTGCAGTCATCGGCGGCAACAGAACAGCATACACAAACTCATCGGCACTACGGCTCCAGGTAAGTCCAAGTATTTTGTTAATCGTATCTAGTTTGACCTCTATTTTCTTGTCACCTTGCTTTTCCAAATTCCCTTGCTCTATTTGATTTAACATTGCTTCACTATTGCTGGACCATTTTTGCAGTTCGAATCCGCCCCTTTTTAACATTTCATTCATTTGCTTGTATATTTCTATTGCTTCTTCGTCACTCTCACAACCCGACATCAAATCATCCATATAAAATTCATGTTTTACTCTTTCAGCTGCTAAAGGAAAGTCTTTTCCTTCATCCTTTGCTACTTGTATCAGGCTTTTTACTGCCAGATATGGCGCTGAAGAAGTCCCAAATGTTACTCTGAGCATCTTGTACTCTTTGATGTCTTCTTCCGGAGTTTCGCGCCACAGAATACGTTGATATTCCGAATCTTCATCACTGACCTTTATTTGGCGGTACATTTTAACTATATCTGCGATAAAGCAGATTGGATATGTACGCCAACGCATTATTATATGACGCAATTCCGGTTGCAAGGTTGGACCTACCATTAAGTCATCGTTGAGGGACACGCCATTCGTCCCCTTACACGACGCATCAAATACGACTCTAAATTTGGTCGTCTGTCTATCCTCGCGTATTACTGCGTGAAAAGGTATGTACAAACCTTTTGCTTTGTTGTCATGAACCTCAGTCATGTGATTTAATGCTAAGTACTCATCAAATACTTTTTTGTATTCCTGTTTCAGACGCTCGTCTCTGTGGAACTTCCTCTCAAGATATAGAAACCTCTTCAAAGCTATATCCCGTGAATTACCATCGGCACATGCTGGTTCGCTGTCCCGAAACGGGAGCTTAACCACATATCGACCATCTTCATCGCGTGTCGTGGTCGCATGGTAGAAGTCTTCACATCGTTGCTCTTCAACTGACAGAATCTTCTGTTTGTTGGACGGCTCTGCTTCAATTTCCCAAAAGGACTTAAGCAATTCTTCAACAGGCTCCAATTGCGTATGCATTGTGATGAATTTATCGATAGGTGTGTCTTGTTTTACTTGCCCGCTTAATATCCATCCCAGGGTGGTATTTTGTGCTACTAATGAACCTGAGGGATATTTGATAACACCATGATCAATAATCCTACCATAAACCTCCGCCCCTAATAAGATGTCTATCTTATTCGGAGTGTGATATTCCGGGTCAGCTAGAGTTACAAGTTCTAGCTCCGGCCATGAGGTGATTGACACTGCAGTCGCAGGTAAGTACGCAGTCAACTTGTCGAGTACATACGCTGAAACATGCATCACACAACCTGGATTGAGACGTGAACTGATTGTAACATCTACCATGGACCTTGCTATAAGGCTCTGTTCACCTCCCAACCCTGATATAAATCCCTTGGTTGGTGTGGTTTTCAATCCAAGTAATTGGATTGCCGCTTTTGTGATAAAAGAGGCCTGAGACCCCTGATCTAAGAGAGCTCGTAAGAGCTGATGTTCCCCGCCATTTTGTGACTCAGCTTTCACTACTGCTGTGGCTAGTAGCACTTGGTGTGCCACTCCTTTCACAAAATGGCTTGTGATGTTGTTAAACGTTGATGCACGCTCCTCTTGTGGTGATATCTTGGGTGCTTTCACTAAATCCACAATTGGTGCGACTTGATTATCAAGTGAATGATGAGAGACAGTTTCTGTTTGGCCTTTTGAATGCAATAATGAATGATGCCTTCTGTTACAAATTTGACATGACGTGGTGTTTCTGCAGTATTTTACCGAATGATTATTGCCTAAACAGTTAAAACATAACCCGTGAGTTTGGACAAAGTTACGCTTGCTGTCGAGATCACTGTTTATAAACTCCTTACAACTCCTAATATGATGATCTCGTTTACAATAAACGCAGGTTGTCTGAGCTACGTGCAACATATGAATCGGGTTTGTTTTGCTATTATAATTACTGTGAGCCTGAATAAAATTGCGCTGTTTTTGGACAAATGTATTGTTTGATTTCGAATCTAAAAACTCTAACGAGTGGTATTTCGTTTCCAAAAACTCTTGGAATTGTGTAATAGTGGGTAAATTATCTGAACGTGATACCAACTCGCTGACCTTAGACTCCCATTGTTTCCTACTTTCAGAATCTAATCTCTGGCTTACTGTATAAATTATGATCACATCCCATGTACCAGTGTCGATTCCTAACCCTTTCAATGCATTTAACGTTTCCGTTGTGACATCTAATAACTGCTTGATTGCACTGGAGGACTCTGTTGAAATACTTTTTTGGCCGAAAAACCGTTGTAATATGCAGTTAACCAGATATTGTTTGTTGTTATACCGATTTTTCAATAGAGTCCAGCATTGCTCGTAACTATCATTAGTTATAGGTATGTGACGTAATAATTGTTCAGCTTCTCCTTTGAGATGGCCTTTCAAGTAATGTAATTTCTGCACATCATCAAGTTCATGGTTGTCGTGGATGAGTGATACAAACAGATCCCTAAAACTCATCCACTCCGTATAAATCCCGGAAAAAACGGGGATGGTGATCTTCGGCAACTGGACATGACTCGTCTTTGATGATTGGTAGATCGGTATAGGATGGTTAAAATTACTAGGATTTGGTTTGAAATTATTGAGAGCATCCTTAAGATCACATTTGTAATCCAAGTAATTTTCTTCCGTGACGTCATATACCGCTTCTTTTCCGTATACTGAATTCTCGAGCTCTGCAGTTGTGTGTTTACGAAACAAGTTATCATGCCCATTAGAGAACCTCTGCCACAGGGATTCCAAATTTTCTAAACGTGTCTCCACATATGACAGCGTCACTCGATCTTTGGGTGACTTCCTGAAGTTCGTATGCGCCTTTGTGATTCGTACGGAAATGTCTATAAGCACGTTAATTTCCGCTTCCATTATGTCCGAAGATTAAACCAATTGTTGATGTGTAAACCCTATTCCATTTGAAAAAAAAAAAACAAATGTTCAAAAATTCTTCATTAAATTACGCATGGGGTACAAAGTGCCCGATCTCCCTTTTTCAAATTTTTGGGGGGTCCAAAGTGTCCGAGTTTCCCCTTGTGAAGAATTTTTCGCAATAATTTTTGTTTATTATTACGACTTAAGAACGGGTTAACTTCTGTTTTAAATTGATTTCACAACACTACTAAGAACTTTAATTGTACTCACAGTTTTTTCTTCATAGATATATATGTTATGTATTAACACTGCACTTATCCATCAATCGTCGGTTCGACATTACTCCCATATATCAGGAACACGGGTTGCTTGGCTGTCTCCTTATATATCCGCCGCTCCTGTGATGTTTCGCCAACCACGAAACCACGTCGAATTTTCCGATCCACGTCGTATAACTAAATGTTTATAAAATCCGGTTCGAAGGACCATGTTAATTTAGATGCTTAATTTAGACTGTTTAATGGTTTATTTGAAGTAATTTGAATTAAAAATCCCATGATAAAAAATATAACGTGAATTTATTTTCTTTGATGTTTCTCTCTCTGACATTACATGATGACACAATACTTTTCTATTAATTGACACCTATTCATATGAGGTTGGTAAACTATGCAGTTTGGACACTTATAATTTGTATTATAGTGCTATACCTTCTGACATTATATATTAAACTGACTTTGTTATAATTGGTACAACTTTTAAATATTATTTATTTCATCACAGTGTTCTAATTTAATCTTTAGATAACATTTGTTGATTGTATTATTATTCTATTCTTTTTTTTAATTGATTTTTGTTTTTGTTGATATATATTTAATATATATATTATATCTACCCTTATATTATTATTATTAATTATTTTCATATAATAACGATCGATATGCGATTAGCAAGATAAGCGAACATGTTTTATAATGTTATTGTATATGGACATAAATACACTAAACTAAACTATGTCGTTGCAATAAGGTTCAATTAGCTGTGATGCTAATATCATATAACTTATACATTGCATTCTGTATTTTTTAAATTTCTATAAATTCAAGTATATATAAATTCAAGGATAGGGGATATATCCTTGCATTAAAAATAGTTAATTTCTCTAAGAAACTGGGGGTCTACTCCGAACTTCGTATTGTGCCGTCCCTTTCACTCATATAGTATATAACACGAGAGTGAAAGGGACGGCACGATACGAAGTTCGGAGTAGGCCCTCAGGCATTCTATGTAGTTCACGCCGTTTTGAAAATATACGATATTCAGTTTTCCGATAAAGCCCTGGCGAGAATGTAAAGTTTCCATACTTTTTATATACATATTCGAAAGCTAGTTGTACTTAAAATGTAAGCCCAGTTTAAGTAAACTAATCTTATATTAATCTGACATAACAGGGTCTTACACGTATTTGTGAAAAGTAGCCTTAATTAATCCGTACGTTTCAATTATCACGTGGAAAATTTATTTCTATTTTATGGAATCGATGAATACTACAACGACAAGATTGTATTTCTGTGATGTCATACGCCATTTCTGTGATGTCATACGGCACATAGTGATTGACAAAATCGCAGTTCAACCGATTCGTTGATTCGTGTCAGTTATGGAGTAATATTGCAGATGCAATAACCTATGTGAGTAGTTGTATTTTTGTTAATTCAAATATTTTACAATTATTTTATGTTAGATTGTAGCTACGTTATTATTATTGTTTTTTCTTATGTAGATCAAGATCTTATTCCGTAAACCATATCGATTATCCAAAAACAGTATGCGATTTTGATTGGCCGCATCACTAATGGTTTGTATGGAGAAGGCCTTGCCCTACCCTGCGGCTTAATAGCTACCTTATATTATTAAAAATATATATTTTGTCCTAATTAGAGTTAACACCAAATTAGCCGATAGACGTCGAATTTATTATTACGAATGTATTTATAAGAAATATTCAGTTAATTTTGTCACAGTGAAAGTAAGTATATAAAGTTTATAACAGTCAGGTACCTCTTATTTTCGTGGAGAAAACCTGCGATCTAGGTACCCAGACATCGAGGGATGACTGGGTTATGTGGTATTTCTACTCCTATAAACTCCACTGTGACCGCCATCTGCGCTCTCATACTGAACGCACTACTGAGCCTCCCTCGCGCTAGAGCGATCTACGCCACCCTCCCTGGGGCTGATATGCAAGTGCTGTGGCCCCCGTCACATTGAGCACTCGCAACCCCGATGACTTTTTGACGACGATATTCTTTTCCGAGTCCACACGGTTGAGGTCTGCGGCCTATGGTGGATGATTTCGTTCTCGCACTTGACGTGGCCTTCTTCGAGTAGGATCCGCTCTCTCCCGTTCGCGTTCAGCGGTCTCCTTCTGGGTCATAACTAATTCACAGAAGGAGACCAGGGCCCTCCATGCCGAGTTCGCCGCCAGCATACGTGTTACTATTGTTGACAGAGACAAGTTCATGCCGACCACGCTGACCAACAGTCGGGTACCTACGAATCACTACCATTGTGTTACACCCATTACAGCCATTTCTTCAAAAGGAAAAAACGGAAATGGTCAATCGTCTGTCACAACCGATGCACTAACAGACAGGTGACGGTGGTGCAAATGGATTGTTCCATCTATCAGAAGTATTTAAAGTACCTACCTATGTACGGAACCCTTTCCACGTGAATTTATGGCCATCGGATTCTTTACAACGAAGCAAACCTTTAATAAAAATAGGTATTTAGCTACTGTATGCCATAATAATACTACTGCTAGCCCTGTTCCAGAGCTCTCTCGTATGCGCTGTATTGAGGTTGTACGTATCAATGATATTCGTCCAGCAGGTGGCTGAGGTGTACGGCCCATACCCATGACAGGAGCATGGATGTCAACGTTTGCCACTCAGCTGAAGAAAAAAACGGCTGGGAGACTCTGTGAACTCAACTACCAGGAAATATTGAGGAAGCACAGAGTCAGTTTCGAAGATGTACCACCCACTAACAAGTAAATGGCAGCTTGGCCGTATTCCAGACTTCCTCTGACTATGGGGCTTTAAATGTAAAGTTAGATTCTACTCACATAACTAATCTTATTTTGTTTTGTGATATTAAAAAAATATTAATATTAGATAATTTATTAGACCTCAATGTTTAATCGTTAAGTCAGTATATCGGGAATGGCGATATTTTGGTTATCTCCTAGTACGAGGGTGACTTAACCTTGGTGCGGGGGCCTTCAAAAATAATTTTTAATTCCGCTTAAAACTTTCTTTTCTCACGTGCCATAAAGAGGTTTGTCTTAGTAAAAAAATACAAAGTTGTCAATCAAATATTTTTCATTAAAATATTTCTGTCAAAGAAATTTTATTCAATTAATACAAATCAAAGTGATACAAACTGCCGAATAAAATGTTGACTGTTGTTTTACTGCAGCTGAATTAACTGATATGGTGTTGTTTTACTTCATTTTATTTGTTTAAATATGAAACAAACGGTCACACAAAGAATATTGTTACAGTTTTTTCTCTTAATATAAACCTATAGTTTCCATTTTATTTAAACATATCTAAAACAATATAGCACGAAAAAGGTACCTATCGAGGTTAAGCTAAATATGGAATTTAGTGACCACATAATGAACAAAATCAAATTTACGAAAAATACCTACTGTGAAAGGCAAGGATCTGATCTAGATCAATACTGAAGATTTACAAACGAAACATAGTAATACATTTTGAACATTGACAAATCGCGCTAATTCCAAGTTTAGAATAATTTTTTTAAAGAGCATATGGTTCAATTAATTATGTGTACATTTTTTACTGCGTCATTATCATTAAAGAGTGCAATGAAAAAATTTAAACTTCGTGGGAAAAAAATAAATATTAAAGTTATTGAAACACAACACAAAACTAATTAGGGTGAGTTGCACCAAACTGTCCGTAATCGTAAGTGGTGTTCGTTAAAATCTTATTGTATGGAAAAATTGACAAGTTTCCGTGTGATGAAAAGGGAATTGCGGTCCTTCGAACATGATTTAATTATTGAACTGGCACAGAAAAAAATATTATGATAGAAACGAGACGCGTGCCTTAACATTATTTCCGTCTATACTTTGACAGATAAAAATCTTTGCCTATCGTTGTATTACAGTCGCTATCAAGTACATGTTTACCTACTATACAGGTTGCTCTAATTAGCTAGTGCTAATTAACTGTCAGAAAACAAATGATACCTATTCAAATTTATTCGTGTTCAGCCTTCAACTCTATAGCTATTTCCTTGAGTTTTCTTCGATGGACCTTAGTAGATGCTGTTTGTGGAATTTTATCCAAGAATATTACTCCTCCCCTTAGCTGCTTTGAGTCTGCCAGGTTTTCTGTAAGACCAATAATAAAGTGATTATTTTATACTACGCCACTATGGGTAGGTAACTCTTCGGCAACAAAAAGATTGAGCACGACGCACAGCTGGTGAAACGCTCCTCCAACTTCTAAATAGAGCGGTATTTGTGTATGTACCTACCCAATTCTAAAAACGTAGGTACCTTAAATGGCAAAACATAACATTTTTTTCCAAACTTTTATCCTACATAAAGCGGCTTATACAAGCGCAACGATTTTTAATTACGAGTTTTGGACAAAATATTATTGTAGGCGTATTTTATACATGAAGTGTTTTTGAGTACACAAATACGGCTGGAATAAAAAAGTTAATTGAGTTTATGCCATACAAATGTTTATAATCAACTGCGTAGCTGCCTTTTGAGTTTTTGTCCAGTAGCGCTTAGCCTATTCTGTATAAGTACATTAAATAATAAAACTCAACGTACTTATTAGAATTGTCCTCAATCAAGTTCATGCACTTCTCTGAAGTTGCCGGTGTCTATAGGCGGAGCGCCGGTAATCGCTTACCATCAGGCGATCCGTCTGCTGGATTCACATAAAAGATGAGGATTCACCTTTCACTAGCAGCTTGATCTCCGCCGCACTAACATCGTGGCCCGGACGTCTTACGACGCAAGCGACCGGCAGCTCGCCGCACTTGGGGTCCGGTATCCCAGTCACGGCCACGTCTAACACTCCGGGATGCTGCCGGATTGTGGTCTCTAGCTCCACCGGGTATATCTAGTAAACGAGAAGCTAATATAAAACAGGTGAATTCTAAATAGACAGGCAAAAACGATCGACTTCGCTATATACTATTTCATGTCGTATAACCCCATCCCCATTATTTTTCAAGATCAAGAACCATGTTGCTGTACCAGATTGCATAAAAGCAGAAAGACATTAAATTCCATGGCCTCTGCAGACAGTAAAATTTTATACTTTTTGGCGTCGAAACTCTATTAGGTCCATGGGGTCATAGGAAATTGCAAACGTCTGGTTGACGTACCTGGTGACCCAAAAGCTGGCGACTTCCTCGCACAACGTATCAGTATTACGTTACACCGAGAAAATTCCGCCAGCATCCGCGGTACAATGCCTCAAGGATCTGTTTTAGATTTAAGTTAGCTTTAATTACTTATTTATATTGTTTAAGTTATTTTTATTAAGAATTCCTTGTAGGTAAATGGATTAAATATGCAGTATCCGTATAGCATTTGTTCTGTATCGGTAAGATGGGCATTTTTTCAATACTACTACTACCTGAAATAGTTCTAAAATGGTAAATGGGGTCATACTAGCATTAAATAAAAATAAGGTAAACGTGCTCTAGCGTTCGATACTTGCTCAATATTAGAGACTTTCAAACCTATTCATAACAATACAATAGAAAAATAGGTGTTAACTATTTAGAATGATTTCGTCAAACAATGAGACTGCCTGCCGGTAAGACAAGCCACGTAATAAGTAAATCGATGTGAATAAATGGTATGTGAGAGATGTGTGAATTCTACACGTAAACAAGAAAGTAAATAGGTACGGTCGAACTCACAAGGGGCTTAACACCTTTGTACCTTGTCGCTTTAACGTCATGTTTAATTCGTCATACTAAAGTTACAGGGCGAAAGCGAGAAAGTACCAAAGTAGTCAGGTGTTATTAGATGATCTTTTCTTGGTTATGAACTTCGAAACCGCTCTAGCACATTCCCCTTTCTCCTCCAACTAATTCTAATAACACCAGGCAGGACCCTCAACTACCAATCGCTAGGCAAAACATGTATCATATACTTACGTGATGACTCATATACTTAAGCAGCAATTTAATTCTTTCCACGAAGAAGAAGTTGAAATGTTCGTCCCGGTAGAACATGTCACCAGTCTTGAACCAATTGTCTTCAGCGAAGGTTTCTTCTGTTGCTTCAGGATTTTTATAGTAGTACTTGATCATACCAGGACCTTTAAGCCATAGTTCTCCACTTTTGTTCGGCTCGTTGATATCTTCCTGGGTGTCGACATCTATCAACTGGAATTTGAAACAGCTGAGTTGGTCAAGGTCATGCAACCATTTGAAAGAGCAATAGGAGAGTGAACAAGTTATTACTGAACCAGTGAACTTCATCTTATGCCTTGTCACAGGTCAGTTTTTTTAAACAAAAAGCAAGATGCTGAATGGGTATCAGATTTTTCTAATTGGTTAACCCTACGGGAAATATGTGAATAGTAGGTCGGAACCGGTCCGTAATAAGGTGCCCGAACATAGTGTTGGTTAGTTATCAAATAAAAAAAAAATTTGTTTGCTCTATTTTGGTCACAAACAAAAATTATAAAAACATCCACACAATTACTTTTTAGAAATAACCTAAGAGACAAGTGCAATCTTAAATTATATTAAGCATGCTTACTCTATACTGCAACCATCCCAAAGGCTTCCCAGTAGTGGCAGAATCAGTATACGCGAAATCTATGAAAGCCAATGATGTTATCTCGCTCATCCCATACGCATTTAGGACCTCCGTGTTTGGTATTATTTTCTAAAATAACAGTTGAATTCATTATCACTTTGAATATGTTCATTTTGATTTCAGTAAGACTAAAACTTCTAATAAAATCGATTTGAAGCGAACTCGACGTAGTCATTATCTGGGTCCACACGGTATGTAAAGCTGTCATGCGTAGGCTGTATGCTTGTTTACCACATGTTTACATTTGGCACGGAGTTAGTTTGAGAAGTCGGAAAGAACATAGAATCCCGGAACCAGAACACCAGGTATGGCACTCCCGTACATCGGTTAGTAGTGTGGGTCACACCATCGTACGTCATCAGCCGGCATCAGCCTATCCATCGTATGCGGACGTAAGTGTGAGAGTGTTATCGACAGTGACGTATAGTCGTGTCACGATCCGGATTTTCAGACCTTGTTTTCTTACACCATACCTTTATCTCAGTAATCAGGTCAGGCGGAACAGCACTTCCTGTCAGCATTAGGGTCTCCAGGCAGCTCAAATCGCACTTGTCATGCTCTCCCGGTGTTATGAGCGCGTTCATGAACGTTGGACTTAGTATTGTGAACGTTGGCTACAAGAAGACGTGTTGGTGAATATTTTACATAGTTAGCTAAATACTCTCAATCTCCACCATTTTCGCAGAACGGTTTATATCGGTTACGGTAGAAATTTATAATGTCATTATTGATAAAGTCTCAATACTTTGTCTCATTAGAGAACTCGTACGTTAAGGCGAGGCCATTCCATTGAAAATGTCCCGATTTAACACGCGTGAGTTTGCAATTAACCATCTGGCTCTCTACGGAAGCTCTGTGCGTAGTTTCCTAAATATTTAGTCCATTTTAATTGAAGGGGGCACAGCACACCTCCCCTAGAAGCCTAATGTTGGTCACTTTGTTCCCAATGCGAGTCACCACTCGTAGGATTTATATGGCTTATGTAATCCGCGGTCGCCCGCCTGCCTTTCAGTTGCGTCCAAGTCAACGACCTGTGCAGAGTGTGCGTGTCTCTTTTAAAAAAATATAGAAAATTGGATTTTCGTGGCTAAACATGGAATTTTGTAGTGTGAGGAGGTGTGGGAAGTCTTCAAATACTTCTAATTACAAAAAAGATGGAATTATATTCCACAGGTAATTCAAATTCATTATTTCTTTGAAAATATTTATAGACAGCGGAGGCCATTTTATACTGGTCGCTGCGAATATTTCGGTACAAACACACTATTCATCAAGTTGAAAATGCAATAATGCTATCCCTTTCTTACGAAAACACGTCACGACAAGTGATGAGTGAGTGTGGTGGTGAATGTGAGTGAGTTTAATTTTAAGATATTTGTACATGTAACTGCTACTGTTATGTCATGCCTTGTGATGTTAAATAAAATATTTCTATGTCTATGTCTATGTCTATGATGTGCCGATGATGTTATGGTCAAGTACCGATTCCACGTGTTTACGTTGGTACCGATTTTAAAAGGTATAAAAAAATTAAGATTTCACGTTTGTTTTATTTTAGTTTGATTAGTTACTAGTTATTCTGTAGAATCTTATTATTGTTTAGTTGTTAGCTTTTTAAAGTAAATTAAATAGTACGATATGTTGTGTCGACTTTTTAGAACCCTTTTGGTGAGCAGTTGGGTCCAGTGTCATAAGATGGGCCTGATGTTTTTTTTTATGTTATAGGGGGCAAACGAGCAGACGGATCGCCTGATGGTAAGCAATTACCGTCGCCAATAAACACCTGCAACACTAGAGGAGTCGCTAGTGCGTTGCCGGCCTTTCAGAAGGGAATACGCTCTTTTCTTGAAGGTTTGAAAGTCATATCGGTCCGGAAATACCGCAGGCGACAGTTCATTCCATAGTTTGGTTGTGCGAGGCAGGAATTTTCTTGAGAAATGCAGTTTTGGACTACCAACCATCTAAATGGTGAGGATGGAAATACTGACGCGTAGGACGATGACGAAAAGATGCGGCAGGGATCATTCCAAACAATTCCTCCGAGCATTCCCCGTTATACAAGTCATAGAAAATGCAGAGTGAGGCTACATCTCTACGCAATGCCAAGGAGTCGAGCCGATCAGAAATACGCTGGCAGCCGACGATTCGAGCTGCTCTCCGTTGAATGCGATCCAGAGGGAGAAGCTGGTACTGGGGTGCCCCTGCCCACAGATGAGAGCAGTATTCCATGTGTGGGCGAACCTGCGCCTTGTACAGCTGTTGGCGGTGGGCCGGGGTGAAATACTGCCTCGATCTGTTGAGCACGCCGAGCTTCTTCGAGGCTAATTTAGCCTTACCCTCTAAATGGCCACGGAACTGGACTTCACTCGAGATGTCGACACCAAGGATTCCGATGCTAGCTGTGGCGGTTAGGGGAGTGCTCTCAAAAAGAGGTGACGCAAGAAACGTAGACTTTTTAGCGGTGAACGCGCAAACTTGTCTTTGTAGGGTTAAAACGGTCTAAATTAAATCGACCTCATTCTGAAACTTCCTTCAGAGAAGTCTCAATTTCAATCACAAGTTTGTTTCGGCTCTAGATGACGTTTTACCGAGAGATATTGGCGCGGCCGGTATAGGAGGCATCACCCGTGCTGTCATCCGCATAACAATGGATGCCGCAGATATGCAGCATATCATTGATATGCAGAAGGAACAGCGTGGGCGATAGCACACAGCCTTGAGGGACACCAGCATTCACAGACATGGGATCTGAGCATGCACCGTCGACTACGACCTTCATGCTTCTGTCTGCTAGAAAGCTAATACCACCCACCCATTACCCATTCGCATAATTTCTCAGGAAGCCCATATGATGGAAGCTTGGAGAGATGAGCTTTGTGCCAAACCCGATCCTTCGATCGGCCTTCGCCTTCGCAATATCCAAACTAACTGCCAAAGCTTCACCCTTAGTCTCGATCGCCTGTGCCCAACGGTGTGTGATGTAAACCAGAAGATCACCAGCCGAGCAGCCCCTACGGAAGCCGTATTGTCGGTCACTAAGCAGCTGGTGGTCCTCTAGGTACCGAAGGAGCTGGCAGTTGATAATGTACTCCATTATCTTCGAGAACAGGGAGGTTATGGTTATCGGTCTGTAGTTGAATGGGTTTGGGCGGTCGCCTTTTTTAGGGATCGGGTGCACCAAGGCTGACTTCCAGGAGATCGGGACTACGCCAGAAGAGTAAGTGAGTCGAAAAAGACGCGTTAAAACTGGTGCCAACTCTTTAAAACAACAGGAGAGATTCCATCGGGCCCACTTGACTTATGGATGTCGAAGGAAAGAAGTGCTTTACGCACTGAGCTTTGGTGGAACCGGAAAACAATAGGAGAGATTCCATCGGGCTCACTTGACTTATGGATGTCGAGGGAAAGAAGTGCTTTACGCACTGAGCTTTGGTGGAATCGGACATCCGGCATACAGCTCTCCCACCGCGGTATGGTTGGCGGCTCGTGTCCCCCGTCATTCAAAGTTGAGTTGGACGCAAAGAGTTTGCCCAGTAAATCGGCTTTCTCCTTTGGGTCGTAGGCCAACGAATCATTTTCCATGTGTAGAGGTGGAAAGGATGGCATACAGAAATTTCCCCGGATAGCTTTGGCAAGGAACCAGAACGCACGGGTACCCGAAGGCAGGCGCTCTAGCCTCTCGCCAATTCTACCAACGACGTTAGGATCATCCGGCGTGAAGCAAACCTGCTTCCAAGGGTAGGACACAAAGAAGGATCGCATCCCATCCCAATCTGCTGACTTATAGTGCCATACACGGCGGCTACACGCAACTCGCCGACGCGGCGGGCACGTGCACCTGGCACCTTACTCCGGATTAGGCAATGATCCGAGGAGCCGAGTGGAGCATCGACGGATACTTGGTAGCCAACCGGATGAGAAGTCAGCAGAAGGTCCAACAGGGAGGGTTCCTGGCTCTCCACATCTGGGATTCGCGTGGGCGCAGTAACCAACTGTGTCAAGCCATATACCAGAGCAAAGTCGTGAACAGATCTCTCCGCATGATCGGTCTTGCTAGATCCTAGCCTTTCGGTGTGATGTGCGTTAAAATCACCAAGTATCACAGAGTTTGTAGCCAATTGGATCTGCTCAATGAGTCGGTCAGTTTCGGGATCACCGCTATGGGGATGATGAACTTCGAGGAAGAGCGAGGGGGCTTGGAGTTGGTTTGAGATAGATATGTTTTATGGGCTTTTTAGAATCGTCTTTCTACTGTCCACAATGATACATATTAAAAAGATATATAAGAGCTGTAAAATATTTGTTGTTTAATTTTTAGAACCAAGTAATGATAGATCGTTTTGTTGCCAATTTAATATACACTAAATACCTACCGTAATTTCATCATCATCATCATCATTTCAGCCGAAAAACGTCCACTGCTGAACATAGGCCTCCCCCAAGTGGGGGGATTTGCCATAGTCGCCACGCTTGGCAAGCGGGTTGGCGACCGCAGTTTGATGGTGGTAATGATCGAAGGATACCGTAATTTACCAATAATAAATTACGGTACCAGTTTGTAGTGAACATGTCCCATCACTACGCAAACCCGCGTGATAGCTCATCGACCAATCGCAACGCTGGTAGCACCCACCCTTCCCCCACCGCTTCCTCATACTTTGGTGACTCGCGTCGGGAACAAAATGATAAATATTAGCTTTCTAGCGGGGGTGTTCTGTGGCAGGGGGGTCACCTCGAGTGATTTCTGGATTAGCCCTAATAGTAGAAGAGCCGACGACACTGAACCTAGTTCGATAAGACTCCCAGATGAGATATATATTATAAGATGCGTCATTCCTGGGGGAACACGAAACGGCTATGCTGCCATGCAAAAAACCTGGTGGCCATAGTAAAAAAAAATTTTCAAAAAAAATAAAATTTCCGGTTTCTAGTACGATAAGTCTCCCAGGTTTCGTTTGTTCCTCGATACAGGGGAGGGGTAGGACTATACGATAATGCAGTGCTGCAAGCCCCCCTGACTGGCCTTGTCAGTGGCAGCAGCATGATAAGTGACGCCAATATTGAGGTATCTAGTATGATCGGTCTCCTGAAAAAACCAAGGCTCATCTGAAAGATCATCAATTTCTGTGTAAGAAAAACCACTGCAGCCTTTTCCCAATAGTGGAGAAGGTGGTTGCTGCTGTGATTGAAGATCGCCTTCAGCGCAGCTGGATTCGGTTTTTCAATTCAGTTTTGTCAGCAATCACCCGGTTCCTTTCGATTTGTACTGATTTAATACGCGTGCCACGTACATTTAAGAATACTTTTGCTTGTCGTTGATTGCATAAACAAATGATTTTGAAAAGTTATTCTTCATTATACCGAAATAAGAGTTCCAAGCGAAACTTGGGAGACTTGTCATACTAGAAACCGGATTTTTTTTTTTCAAAAAATTTTTTTACTATGGCCACCAGGTTTTTTGCATTGCAGCATAGCCGTTTCGTGTTCCCCCAGGAATGATGCATCTTATAATATACATATCATCTGGGAGTCTTATCGAATTAGGTTCAGTGTACTGAGCCCCTTCAATCGCTGCAGCACCACCTTCTCCACTATTGGGAAAAGGCAGCAGTGGTTTTTCTTACACAGAAATTGATGATCTTTCAGATGAGCCTTGGTTTTTTCAGGAGACCGATCATACTAGATACCTCAATATTGGCGTCACTTATCATGCTGCTGCCACTGACAAGGCCAGTCAGGGGGGCTTGCAGCACTGCATTATCGTATAGTCCTACCCCTCCCCTGTATCGAGGAACAAACGAAACCTGGGAGACTTATCGTACTAGAAACCGGAATTTTTATTTTTTTTTAAAATTTTTTTTTACTATGGCCACCAGGTTTTTTGCATGGCAGCATAGCCGTTTCGTGTTCCCCCAGGAATGACGCATCTTATAATATACATATCATCTGGGAGTCTTATCGAATTAGGTTCAGTGTACTGAGCCCCTTCAATCGCTGCAGCACCACCTTCTCCACTATTGGGAAAAGGCAGCAGTGGTTTTTCTTACACAGAAATTGATGATCTTTCAGATGAGCCTTGGTTTTTTCAGGAGACCGATCATACTAGATACCTCAATATTGGCGTCACTTATCATGCTGCTGCCACTGACAAGGCCAGTCAGGGGGGCTTGCAGCACTGCATTATCGTATAGTCCTACCCCTCCCCTGTATCGAGGAACAAACGAAACCTGGGAGACTTATCGTACTAGCAACCGGAAATTTTATTTTTTTTGAAAAATTTTTTTTACTATGGCCACCAGGTTATTTGCATGGCAGCATAACCGTTTCGTGTTCCCCCATGAATGACGCATCTTATAATATATATCTCATCTGGGAGTCTTATCGAACTAGGTTCAGTGTCGTCGGCTCTTAAACTATAATTTTTGTGCAGTGTAATTCTACATTACTTATTAACTCTGGAAGTTCAAACTTCAATGTTTTCATTAGATTTCTGAATTGGATTGTCTTTTAGGGTTCCGTACCTTAAAAGAAAAAAAACGGAACTATTATAGGATCAATTTCTTGCCCGTCTGTGTGTTTGTAAAGACCCTTTATCTCCGGAACACGCGGAGGTATCGAGTTGAAATTAAAACTATATACTCAGGTCTATATTCATATGAAGCTGTGAAAAGTAAAACCTTTTATTTAACATTAAAATGATTTTACGACCGTTTTTGCCGTAAAAAACGTATTTTTCGGCAGTCTCGAGGGAATCAAAATTTATAGAAATTTATAGAACTATAAATTTGGTAAGTATGGTCACATTGACAAAATACTTTTTTTATTCTTTAAAAAACAGATAGCAACTGCATTTTACTTATCCACAAGAGTGCAAAAAAATTTTGAAACCCGAACATGTTGTTTGTAACTTTTTTAAACAGAATAACATGTAAAGGCCAGTCCAAACAGTCCAGCAGAAATAAGCAGTATTGTGCTGTTGTGTTAAAAAAAACTAGTTCCTACGCCAAATCTCGGGATCAGGTAGTGGACCCCGAGCATCCAACTATATTTAGGATGCAACTGTACTGGAATAACGCGGACGTGGAGGAGCAAACTTTGCTGTGGAACTAGTAAGGTGAAAAACACTTTTTCAACAATACCTTGTAAGTGTTAATTAGATCATATGCATGCTGCTGTGTTAAAGGTTGCGATGTCTGCAGCCTGGTGTACCGCAGTACGGGTGACATCAGGAAGTTCATGAGTGCCGTCACCCATTGCAGCGGTGATCCTATCATCACCAACTTCGTGGGCTTTGGGAATTCTGTGTGTCGAACCCTGTGTATATATCGTGATATAATTTTTCACATAGCGCGCGCTTGACAATCATTAATTAAGGATTTCTATACATTTTGCCAAGCATGCGCAACCTGCTATATATATGGTAAAATATAATAACACGTTGTCAGTATATGGACAGTAAACCATACAGATATCACATCAAGACATACAAAGGAGACTTCAAAGATTGGAAAAGTTATCATTTTTTGTAGTCGAAGAAGAAATTGAAAGCGACAAATAGAAAAATTATGAATAAAAAAATACCTGTATCACGATAACAAATATTTCACGACGGCTACTGCTTTGTGATTTAAAAAGTACCACATTTTTACTATATACTTGCCACAGATATGGTAAAGTGATCGTAAAATTCTTATGTGTGGCGGCAGCGCCTTTAGGTAATCCGGTAGTACCGCTGGTGTCGATTAGTAGAGCGACGGTTTCTTCAGGGTCGAAATCCGCAGGCCTAAAACCAATTTTAATTACTAGCAAGGACCGTTAATAACAATAAAATTCTGAAATGTAATTTTAAAAAAACCCGGAAGGAATAAAAACAGGATGCGAAAAGACGAGAGTGGAGAAAATAAAAGAGAGGACCCAACTCCCGAAAGATAAAGACAAGAAGAGGAGCACAAAATAAAAAACACAGGCGAGGTCTACAGCTGAGACAGCCACTAGTTATTTAGACTTCTAGGTTATAATTCGTCTGTAACAATTACTCACTTAAATCCCTCAGCGGGACTATTATCTCCATAAGTCTCCATGAACTCTCGAAAGCTACATAGATAGTCGCCTTTGTCAAACGTGACTATAAAGGCAAATGACTCGCTTGCATTCAGAGCGAGCTGCACATCGGGGGCCCGTTCGCTTTGGCAGAAGATCACCTTAGGTCTGGAGACCTCAAAGGTTCGTTGGAGATCATCTACACAAAAGACATAGTATCAAATATATCGCGTTTTAGATGCTGGATTCATATAATATTCTAGAAAATACAAACGTTAGTCCTATTACCACCATGTCCTTTTACGTGTGTGCACCGGGTGTGCAGGAATTACTTATGAGTGGCGTTACCCCGATTGTCACCCCGGCCTTTTTAGTTATGCCACTGCGGACACGTCCATAGGCTACGGTATCTGCTTACCATCAGACAGGCCGTATGCTTGTTTGCCGCCGTCGTAGTATAAAACACGACACGACAATTCACGAGCCGCGTCAAAGTAGTGGATACTCACTAACACTCAAAGTTCTGTCAATAGCAGATATGATAACTCCTAGATAGAGGGCCGCGTAAAACGGTATGGCTAAGTCAATGTGGTTTGGAGCCATGAGGACCATGACGTCACCATGCTGAAGACCGAAGTTCTTGAGAGCAATGGCGCAGCGCACCGACCTCACAAGAGCTGAGCCACTCGTTTCAGATTCGTCTGATGCTCCATCGATCTAAAAAATTGATTTTTTTGTCACTTTCGCCTCTCATGCTGTATAATTTGTATTGCTGTTGGTGAGTTGTTTTGGAGTCGTAAACGAATATAGGCTACGGTGCCGGTGTCTGTTTACTATCAGCGGGGCATTGGATTTTCGGGGCTTTTCGTACAAACCGGTCTCGATACTGCAAACCATAGTCCATAAACTTGTCCAGAATCCACACAGAAGTTTTATATGCTTGACACTTATGTACGATACGCGTCACTGTGTGATGGTTAACTACAAGTGACTGCAGTACCGAGGATATTATGTCTATCTTTACCTGCATAACAAAGTCCGGTTCATCCTTGAAGCTCTGCAACAGGATTTTCCCGAGATGGTAGCGGTCAGTGGGTATCCCCGACTCCGCCACCACCCGAGACGTGAGGTCGCTCATGAACCAGTGCACGGCGTCGTTCACTCTCTTCGAAGGATACATTCCACGGAAACTAGATTTTGTATAGTGAGATTATTCATTCATCCCTCCGCACACACAAATATGCAAACAAATACAACAACCATCCACCAATAATTATGAATGCACGTATATTTGCATGGTTGCGCGTCTGGAGGGAGGGTGGAAATGTTGACTTCGTAAAAAAATACTCAAATAGGTACATCTCCATTTTTAAAGGATTTAGTTACACGGATGTAACCTATCCCAGTATTTATTTAATTCATGTATATTATCTTTGTTACCGAGGTTTCGTTACGGGTTGCACCGGCGATGTTCGCGGCAGAACTATTGTCTCATCAAGTTGTCAACTGAGATATGGGTATTGAGGCTCACAAATTGGACGAAGTTGAGTATACGTGATTTGTGCGTTTTATTTGAGCATTTTGTAGTATTGTAGTGTTGTTTGGAGATCGCAATATGCTACACGCTAATGATGTCTGGAGCGGGTGCAAAAACGCTTCCTACGACACCTGGCATTTTTTACAGTCGTCAAAAGGAGAACGTCCTACAAACGTAAGCTGCACTTCTTTAGCATGTAGTCTCTGTAAAATCGACTTATCTTAGATGCCTTATTCTTTAACAAACTCCTTCAGAACAAAATAGACTGCCCCCAATTATTAAGTCTTGCATTTTCGTGCTCCATCTAAAATCCCTCGTCCATCACGCCTTTTAGCCCTCCGGTTCGTAGAACGGTTTCAGGCAAAAACTCCCCAATATACAGGCTGTGTAAAGTTGGCAACAGCTGCAGTGATGTTACGGATATGCGCTTCGACTCTACACGTAAAATTGTATCAGCTCTCCACAGCGTTATTGTGTAATAATTTTCTGTGTGATTTTAGCATGTACTCGTATACTGGTTCCTGATTTTTTTCGTCGCTACTTATTTATGTAAGAATATTGTGGCGGGGACGACAACAGTGACACATATAGTCCCTATTCGTCCCGGTACCGCCGCACACCGGGTAGAGTCTGTCCGACCCAGGTCGGGCCTAGCTGAGTTTCTTGCTGGACTCTTCTCAGCTAGGCTAGGTTTAGTGAACCAGCGACAAAACTCCCAGTAGCTCGATTCCACTCACACCTCAGATTCGGTTGAAACCGCTCAACCAATCTCACTTGAGCGCAAACTCGTAGAGTATTCCAGTGTTGCAAACCACAAGCGTGGTCATGCCGGAGGTTTTCCTCTGGATTTTCCCCAGGCTACTCTCCAACCGCGGACTCCTATCGCTTTATTGGGCCCGGCCTATAAAGCCACAGTCAGATTCATAAAAAAAAAGAATATTGTATACTCACTAATGTAAACAAGCAAGTCATAGCCTAAGTTATGACACTTTGTATTTCTTATTTAACTTGCTATAAGAGCCAATTCTTGATGGTTTAATTGAAATACAAAGTTGGAAAAATAAATCCTGTTGTCAATACTGGCTTACTTATACATGTAAGTTTTATGTTTTTGTTACATAGATTTACAGAACTCTTATGTGGATTATAAGTTCAAGCAAAAAAGGCTTTTAACGCCCTTAACTAGATATGTCCACAGGAATCAGTGTTTGATCCAAATAAATATGAAACTTACCTTAAATTAGAAAGCCAGTTAGATAAGTCAGTCAGAAATTATGACACAACGTACAGCGAAAGAGTGTCGAGATCCAACGACCCATTTGTCGACTGATTTACTAGTCACAAAAAAACTGGCTGTGTGCTAAGTATACTCTCTGACTGAAGGGAAGGTTAAAGGGAAAAGGCGCTTACACAATGGAGTTGATACGATCGTAGTGATGATTTTCGTTGGTTTATGAAACAATGTGGTCCGTAAATTTACCATTTTTATATTGAAATCATTAGATTGACGGGAGAGGTTTATTGACCGGCTGCTATACCTATTTATGTAGTTTCTGAATCCCTACGTTATGAGGTTCAACAAGCATGTTTCCTCAAATTCCTGCTCACGTGCTCTAAGAAGGTTCATATAGTTCATTTTCCTGACTTTATTTACCACCAGTGTTGTCGCCCGGGTTATTTCGGGTATAGACCATCACTTGGCGGTACTGGCAACACTGACGGTATCAATCCAGTCTCACCGGTGACGTCACAAAGCGAGTTCATAAATACCCAGGCACCTTCCACGGAGCTCTCTCTTGCTCGGCGGCCGTGAAGGTGACAAGAAGTGGATAAAGTGTCAACCTGAGTATCTTACTTTAATAAATATGTATTGTTATTAATTATGATTGTTAAATATTAACAATCATAATTAATAATGCGAATTGGCTTACAAATACAAATAATTTATTGCAAATAAACACAACAACCAAAACAAGATCATTACAATATCAATGTAGCTTATATTTAAGTACTTAGGTATTGTGTTAATATATAATATGAGTGTGATCACTGATCAGACAAAGTTCCTTACTCCCCGTACTAGTTAAAACTGTATCACGGTGGAGTAAGATCCGTCATCCTATTGTTAGGTTACGATTCACTATTAAGTTATGCTAATTTAACAGAATTAATGATGCATGGCAATATTAGAACTTGCAGTTTTTAAAGTGATTAGTTGAGGGTAAGAAGTAAGAAGTTGCAGCTAAGTACGGTTGATAGTTAATACATCTAACTTAAACGTAAACAAGTAGTATATGCAAAAAGTCCACATGAGTTTGCTATGTTGCATACAGTGAAATATTTAATACTAATCTAAGTCTATATCATGTCAGTCTGAATATATGTATAAAGTGTATGCATGTATGTATGTATCTATGTGTGTATGTATATACCTATCTATGCATAAATGTATGTATGTATATATGTCCTTGTGTGTGTGTGCGAGTAAATTAAGTATGTATGTACCTATCTATGTATAAATGTATGTATGTATATATGTCCGTGTGTATTTGCGCGAGTAAATTAAGTGTGTAAGTGTGAGTATATGTGTGTTATGCCATCTATTTTATTTCAGTAGTTTCTCTGCCTCTGCATAGCTAAGCGATAATAGAAATTTGTTTAACACTTTTTTACATTGATAAGTACTAAGGTTTCGCAATATAACGTGTTTACTAATTCGGTTATATGCTAGGGGTCCGAGAAGCTTATGAAATCTCCGAGAGAATGCTGTCTTACACTTAGGTATAGAATAGACCAGATCAATCCTACGACGAGTAACAGAATGGACAGGTAAGATTTTATGTTGATCAAGAATGAGACTTTTAATAAAGAGCTGTCTTACCGTAAGTACTGCGCTCCTTTCGTATAGATTAACAGTTGGGTATCGAAAGCCTTTAAATAACATAACTTTTAGAACAGCACGCTGTGCACGTTCAAGTGGCAACATCGTAGTTTTAGCGGAGCCTCCCCAAGCAGTAATGCAGTAAGTTGTAATTGATTGACAAAGTGCGTAATATATTGAGATTAACAACTTACTGTCACATACATGTCTCAGATTTTTGAATATGTATATCAATTTTCTCACTCTACTAGTCATACTTGCAATATGTCTTTTCCAGTTAATGTTATTATTGTAACTTTATATTGTAAGCTTATATTGTAACTTTGCTTAGATAATTATGATTGTCGATATCTAAATATGTATTTGGTAGATTTACTATCGATGAGTGTATATTACGTAAAATGTGCATATCTATATACTAGGTACTATGGTTTAACTAATAAAGTATGTGTAACAGTAATCCTGTTTTCTATCACCAGTGGCTCGTTCCACAAAGCAACATATTAAAATTCACAATTCAATACTGATTCAACGGCCCTGGTTATTGGTTAGTGCCTCAGTGTTTCCGGTTAGATGTAGCTACGTGAAATGGGCCCTAAAACTCAATACCACTTCCAGAGAAAGGTGTATAACTGTGCTCTTTTAGGTTAGGTTAGGTTGATTGGGTCGACTATTGACACATTTGTCGACATTTGCCATTTTCAGCCAT
Organism: Epiblema foenella; assembly: GCA_963556455.1. Lineage (NCBI taxonomy): Eukaryota > Metazoa > Arthropoda > Insecta > Lepidoptera > Tortricidae > Epiblema > Epiblema foenella. Next base: position 9,230,564 of record OY747100.1, read on the forward strand.
AATAAGTGAACTAGCTAGTGTGACATCCGCCTGTTGGTTAATAATTTAGACCATAATGACCGACCCGTGGCCGGAGATTGCGAAATGATAGCTTTGTTACCGTAGGAAATTACGCTCAACGTATATTTAAGGAGTAGTCAAAGATTATACTTTCTGAGCGTAGCGAGTGTTGCAACACACGAGACGTAAAAAACTTTGCAGCCGTGTGTAACACAAATCTTCTCACCTCACTAGAGCGAGGATTTTTTTTTGGTCATTCTCGTCCTAGCGTTATTCTAGTAGAGTTGCATCCTAAATGTAGTTGGATACTCGGGGTCCACTACCTAATCCCGAGATTTGGCGTAGGTACAAGTTTTTTAACACAACAGCACAATATAAAATTATTGTTGCAGGACTGTCTGGACTGGCCTTTACATGTTATTATGTTTAAAAAAGTTACAAATAGCACGTTCGGATTTCAAATATTCTTTGCACTCTTGTGGATAAAATGCAGTTTTGCTGTCTGTTTTTAAAAAATAAAAAAAGGGCTTTCCGAGCTAGTGAGGTGAAAAGATTATTCATAGTTACACTGCCGAGTCAGTAGCACAGTATCAGGCAGGGGGCCGATTTTTTTAGGGTTCCGTACCAAAAAGGTAAAATAGGAACCCTTATGGTTTCACTCTGTCTGTCACATTTGCTAATTATAATTAGCAAATGTGACAGTGTACTATTACACATTTCAAATCGATACCATAGTTTTTAAGATATATCTTAAATGTGTGTGTGTGTAATAGTAAATGAAATAATTGAACTTTACTGCAAGTATCTATGCCGGAATGGCATTTTACAAGTCAAAACCTGCTAGCGTTTCTCAAAAGAAGCCCACTGCCGAAAAGAAACGCCGAAAGAAACTCATCATTTTGTCATAAAATTATGCTCATTACAATGGTATTTTTTTTAACTCTTCAATTTAGGAATATTACATGCACCTATTAATGTCGAAAATCCTACCATCGTTTCATAAAATAAAGCTTACCTCGAGAAGAAGCGGCGTAAGACACTCGGCGAGGTGTCATTTTTCAGAATAATATACAATGTAGGTATATAAAATAACAGTATCATAAAACTACAGAATTATAATCCTATTCCTGAAGATGTGCTTAATTGTAAATTTTAAATGAACACTTATTGAAGGTTAGACCTTCAATAAGTGTTCTGTATGAATCTAAGTTGAATAAAATATTTTGAATTTGAATTTTTTGGTTTTTTTTTTTAATATTTAGGAAAAAATATTTCTACATGTGTTAGATTACATGTGGTAATCGTTAATCTCATAATACCTATGCTTTTGAAATAAGTTTAGTAATGTGTTTTGGAATTTTATTGTACAATTTTATACAATTTCCTAAGAACGACTTTTCGCCTTTACTAGTCTGTAGAAAGTTATTTTGAGTTTTCCAGTGTTTCTCGTTGTTATTAATTTGTTATCAGAGTTCGTTGGGAAATTGTATAAATTCTTCCTAAGGTATATAATTATCTCAATTGCGTACAGCGTTGACAGGGTTAGCATATCTACCTATTTCCTTAAACATTTCTCTCAATCTCAACTTACGCGACCACAAGTTATAAATTGCTCAGTCTAGCCCTTTCTTACAATATCAACACAGTTTCGAAACTGCAGCTGATCCCCATAAGATAAAACCATAGAGCGAGTCTCGCATAATGGAGGAATTAATTTCTCAAAAACCTTACACAGGTTAATATATTGGCTCACATAAAATTTATTGTCCTATTTTCGGTTGTACTACCAATTCGTACTTATAATAATCACTCTTCATAAAATTCGAACTCATACTTTTTTGTTTATAATTTTCTATTACTAACAACCGAAGTCATAACGGTCAGTAGTCATACATTTTTTGTTCATCATTTCACTACCAAGAACACATCTGAAGTCATAATTTTGTTTTACATAATTGTTTTCTTGATAAAGGACATATTTCATAATTTTGCAAGGACATATTTCATAATTTTGCTAGTAATAATGTCATTACTATGAAAGTATCTGAATTCCTAATTTTGTTTTTCTTTACAGTTTCCTTCATAAAGTACATATTTTATAATTTTGCTAGTTATAATGTCATTACTAAGAAAGTATCTTAATTCCTAATTTGTAAGGGAACCCTAACCTAATAGCCTATGACCGTACAATGTCATATTGTCGTATTGTTGCTGTATATTGTCGCTTCAGCTCCCGTCTTAATATTCTAACCTATCCGCGTTAGAGCCGACTTAGTCCCAAAATGTCTTTCTGGGCTTTTATAAAAAAAATAACCTCGAAGATTAAGACGGGAGCTTCGCTTCAGCTCCCATCTTAATCTTTTAACCTATCCGCGTTGGAGTCGATTTTGCCCTAACAGGTCTTTCTGGGCTTCTTTTTCTTTTTTTTGCCAAATAAGAATTTAATGAAACATTATTTGGTAATGCATTTTTAGTTTTAATGAAAAATTATGTAAATCATTTGTAACAATAAGAAATTGTATGATTGTTAACACTATGAATTTAAATGACACGGAATAAAAACACTTAGAAATTATGATAATTGACATTATTAATTTCGACAATACGGATAAATAATACTTATGTTTAAAAAAGTTATGAAGATAAATATTAGGATGTTAAAATTGTATGACTATTGGCGTTATGAGTTCGAATGGCTAAGAGTTATGATAGTTATCAATAAGACCATTTATGGAATGTGATTATTATGGAGTAAAATTGTATGAGAGACATTTTCGGACTTCGAATGATAGGACGTCAAAATTTATGTGAGCAGAAGCGCACCCGTTAATATCAATATAGGACGGAAGTTGGTTAGATTGTTCAAATCATTCGATTTAAATAGAGGTAGGTATGATTTTACTAAATTTCATAAGATCCGGATAAATACCCGTCGTCATTATAAATCAAAGCTAAGTGGGTCGCAATGACATTTATGATATTATTAATAACTTTTACTGATGTTTCCCATAAATCCTCCGTTTTTTATGGTTCCGTAGCCAAAATGGCGAAATAGGATGCCTTATAATTTCGTCATGTCCGTCCGTCCGTATGGCACAGCCGATTTACTCGGAGACTACTTATAGTCTAGGACAGTGGTCTTCCAAATAATGGATGGACTCACTTTTGGTTTTTATTAAGAAAGAAAGGGCCATTATGAAGGGATGACTGTACAAAAAAAAACAAAAAGTTTCGTCGGTTAGTCGGGGCGTTTCCGTATTTTCCTATATTTCAGGGCCCACCTAATATACGCTCGCGTATCACCAGTGGGTCGGGAGTCGCGCCGCGACCCATACTTTGGGAAATGCTGGTCTAGTGAAAACGTATAAAGTGTGTCCCGCCCCTCTAATTTCCTCTAATTTTAATGAGCTTAAAATTCTGAAAAAAATTGAGGTAGTGTGCATTAATAAATACTTTCATCGATTTTTGGTTTGAACAAGATAGGTTTAACGGTTTTTGAGTTGTCGCTGAAAAACTGTCGGGCCCACAGAAAAGGTCGTAAGTGCCATGAGTTCATACCTAAAGATACCACTTTTTTTCATTGTGCGTGATCCGACACGCACTTGGCCGGTTTCGGTTATAGATAGTGGTGCGGAATTTTTCGTGCGCGAGCTCGACTCGCACTTGGCCGGTTTTTGTAATTGATTAATTTAAATGTTTTAATAACCTAACTAACCTTGTTTATATAGTGATAGACAAGGGTAACACAGATGAATTGAACATGATTTGTAGGGTTCCGTAGCAAAATTGTAAAAAAGGAACCCTCATAGATTCACTTTGTCTGTCTGTCTGTCTGTCTGTCTGTCTGTCACATCGCTAAATATCTCAAGAACTACTTATACTATCGATTTGAAATTTGGAATAGTTATAAAGAAGGGTGGGTGATCCAGGCGCATTTTTTTTTATTATTTCTTTTTATATTCTGTGAAAAATGACAGATAAAAGGTGGTTCAAAATTTCAAAGTCTCGTGAATATGTCAAGTGGGGTGTTCATATGAAAGGGCTTGAGTTGCATTCAGAAACATTTTTTTTACGTCGAGTTATTTTCGATTTATGAGGGAAAATGAAAAAAAAATACCGTTCGCCCTCCCCCCTCTATCTCCGAAGTTTACACAGGAAAAAATATGGAATTAATATATAACATTAATATCAATGTATATTTTACAGGTAAAAATATAATCATCCATCTAGCATTTCTTTTTTTATCATCTATTAGTAGATTGTTAACCAAGGGTTGAAAGTGACCCATTTCACCCGAGCGCCAATAGTTCAAGGGTTAAACACTACTTTTCATTTCGACTATGAGGAAAATAAATGAGAAATAATAGTAAATGACATTCTAAAAATTCAATAATAATAAAAACAAGCAACCAGCAGCGCGCGCCGTCACGCCCCGCGGCCCAGGCCACTTAAAAAAAATACTTTCCACCCTAGGGTCGAAAAAAGCGGTTTTCATCCCGGCTATATACTTATGAAGATCAAACTTTCCGAATAGGTATGATGAAAAAAACATTTCTGTACCAAGTTTGTAATTTAATCACCTTTGCGCAACATTGTTAAGATTTTCCTGAATTAATTGGGCGTAAGTTGTACGGGACCCTTAATTGTGCGTGATCTGACAGGTACTTGCCGGTTTTTTTTATTCTAGTCTCAATTGTTTCCTCCCCCCGTATCCGCGCCTGCTGGAAACATTCTCAATATCCCTTAACCGAAAGGACCAAGACGCAAGATAGCCTTCTGATCAGATTTGAGGGCATAGCTCAGTTTGAACTTGTATACTTTAGGTATTAGTGTCCTATTACAGTGTAAACGCACTCTTATGGATAATTATTTATTTGTTTGTGGCTGTTACGTGAAATCGTGCCTGAGATTTATAAAGCCTCATATCTTGTATTTACGATGTAGGTATGTACTTACCTGTGTGATATTTACCATAGTGATTGTGAGATAAGCATGTAATCTCAATCAAAGGATTTGTATAATCACATATTATAAAACAATAACCTTCATCAGTTCCGGTCCTGGGCTGTTATTCACAAACCGACTCGCCACCCCAATCTTTATAGTTTTGAATAAATTTTTTAAAGAGCATATGGTTCAATTAATTATGTGTACATTTTTTACTGTGTCATTATCATTAAAGAGTGCAATGAAAAAATTTAAACTTCGTGGGAAAAAAGTAAATATTACTTAAATTTATTGAAACACAACACAAAACTAATTAGGGTGAGTTGCACCAAATTGTCCGTAATCGTAAGTGGTGTTCGTTAAAATCTTATTGTATGGAAAAATTGACATGTTTCCGAGTGATGGAAAGGGAATTGTGGTCCTTCGAACATGATTTAATTACCTATTGAACTGGCACAGAAAAAATGATTATCATAAAAACGAGACGCGTGCCTTAACATTATTTCCATCTATACTTTGACAGATAAAAATCTTTGCCTATCGTTGTATTACAGTCGCTATCAAGTACATGTTTACCTACTATACAGGTTGCTCTGTCAGGATAACAAATGATACCTATTCTAATTTATTCGTGTTCAGCCTCCAACTCTATAGCTATTTCCTTGAGTTTTCTTCGATGGACCTTAGTAGATGCTGTTTGTGGAATTTTATCCAAGAATATTACTCCTCCCCTTAGCTGCTTTGAGTCTGCCAGGTTTTCTGTAAGACCAATAATAAAGTGATTATTTTATACTATGCCACTATGGGTAGGTAACTCTTCGGCAACAAAAAGATTGAGCACGACGTACAGCTGGTGAAACGCTCCTGCAACATATTATGAGCCTATAAATACCGCTATGTACCTACCCAATTCTAGAAACGTACCTTAAATGGCAAAACATAACATTTTATTTTTCCAAACTTTTATACTACATAAAGCGGCTTATACAAGCGCAACGATGATTTTTTTTAATTACGAGTTTTGGACAAAATATTATTGTAGGCGGATTTTATACATGAAGTGTTTTGAGGGGATCGGAATTCATCGCGAAAAGAGTACACAGATACGGCCGGAATAAAAAAGTCAATTGAGTTTATGCCATACAAATGTTTATAATCAACTGCGTAGCTGCCTTTTGAGTTTTTGTCCAGTAGCGCTTAGCCTATTCTGTATAAGTACATTAAATAATAAAACTCAACGTACTTATTAGAATTGTCCTCAATCAAGTTCATGCACTTCTCTGAAGTTGCCGGTGTCTATAGGCGGAGCGCCGGTAATCGCTTACCATCAGGCGATCCGTCTGCTGGATTCACATAAAAGATGAGGATTCACCTTTCACTAGCTGCTTGATCTCCGCCGCACTAACAACGTGGCCCGGACGTCTTACGACGCAAGCGACCGGCAGCTCGCCGCACTTGGGGTCCGGTATCCCAGTCACGGCCACGTCTAACACTCCGGGATGCTGCCGGATTGTGGTCTCTAGCTCCACCGGGGATATCTAGTAAACGAGAAGCTAATATAAAACAGGTGAATTCTAAATAGACAGACAAAAACGATCGACTTCGCTATGTACTATTTCATGTCGTATAACCCCATCCCCATTATTTTTCAAGATCAAGAACCATGTTGCTGTACCAGATTGCATAAAAGCAGAAAGACATTAAATTCCATGGCCTCTGCAGACAGTAAAATTTTATACTTTTTGGCGTCGAAACTCTAGGTCCATGGGGTCCCAGCGCGCTAGAGTTATTTATTGAAATTGCGAAACGTCTGGTTGACGTACCTGGTGACCCAAAATCTGGCGACTTCCTCGCACAACGTATCAGCATTGCGATACACCGAGAAAATGCCTCCAGCATCCTCGGTACAATGCCTCAAGGGTCTGTTTTAGATTTAAGTTAGCTTTAATTACTTATTTATATTGTTTAAGTCACTTTTATTAAGAATTCCTTGTAGGTAAATGGATTAAATATGCAGTATCCGTATAGCATTTGTTCTGTATCGGTAAGATGGGCATTTTTTCAATACTACTAACTACCTGAAATAGTTCTAAAATGGGAAATGGGGTCATACTAGCATTAAATAAAAATAAGGTAAACGTGCTCTAGCATTCGATGCTAGCTCAATATTAGACACTTTCGAACCTAATTTATAACAATACAATAGAAAAATCGGTGTTAACTATTGAGAATGATTTCGTCAAACAATGAGACTGCCTGCCGGTAAGACAAGCCACGTAATAAGTAAATCGATGTGAATAAATGGTATGTGAGAGATGTGTGAATTCTACACGTAAACAGGTACGGTCGAACTCACTTAACGCTTAACACCTTTGTACCTTGTCGCTTTAACGTCATGTTTAAACCGTCATACTAAAGTTACAGGGCGAAAGCGAGAAAGTACCAAAGTATCAGGTGTTATTAGATGATCTTTTCTTGATTATGAACTTCGAAGCCGCTCTAGCAATATTCCCCTTTCTCCTCCAAGTAATTCTAATAACACCAGGCAGGACCCTCAACTACCAATCGCTAGGCAAAACATGTATCATATATTTACTTGATGACTCATATACTTAAGCAGCAATTTAATTCTTTCCACGAAGAAGAAGTTGAAGTGTTCGTCCCGGTAGAACATGTCACCGGTCTTGAACCAATGGTCTTCAGCGAAGGTTTCTTCTGTTGCTTCAGGATTTTTATAGTAGTACTTGATCATACCAGGACCTTTAAGCCATAGTTCTCCACTTTTGTTCGGCTCGTCGATATCTTCCTGGGTGTCGACATCTATCAACTGGAATTTGAAACAGCTAAGTTGGTCAAGCTCATGCAACCTTTTGAAAGAGCAATAGAAGAGTGGACAGGTTATTACTGAACCAATGAACTTCATCTTATGCCTTGTCACAGGTCAGTTTTTTTAACCAAAAAGCAAGATGCTAAATGGGAATCAGTTGTTTAGGGTTCCGTAGTAAACAAGGAACCCTTATAGTTTCGCCATATCCGTCCCTCGCTTTTCTCAGTAACCGTTAGTACTAGAAAGCTGTAATTTGGCATGAGTATACATATCAATGACGCAGATAAAACAGTAGAATAAAATCATAAAAAAAATTTTTTAGGGTACCTCCCCTACATGTAAAGTGGTGGTGCATTTTTTTTTTCTTTCAAACCCTATCATGTGGGGTATCGTTGGATAGCTCTTTCAGAAATATTATAAGGTTTCTAAAAGCATTTTTTGATTCAAGAATCGGCTGGCGTGAGAGTAAGCTATGAAGTGATAATTTTTGCTATGGTCAAGTGTCCCCCCCCCCCCCCCCTGCCAGCTAAACGGTGGCAACTAGGCATGTGAAAAAAATCATGGTAGTAGAATATACGATGAATTTAAAAGAAAATCTATCACAGCTAAGTAGACATTAGCGTAAAGGGCAAAAATATGTATACAACACAACATCTCAAAAAAGTACATCATCAGTACTAAGATTAGTAAAAACCCTTCAATTCTATGACCGGTGACGTGATGGACGAGCAACTACGGAACCCTACACTGTGCATGGCCCGACACGCACTTGACCGGTTTTCTAAAAAAAAAAAAAATTAAAATTTAATCTGTTTATTGCAGTATTAAATTACAAATATGTTAACTACAGTCTACATAGTTCATAGTTCTAATTGGTTAACCCTACGGGAAATATGTCCCATGTGTATGTATGTGTATGGTCGGAACCGGACCGTAATAATGTGCCCGAACATAGTGTTGGTTTGTTATCAAATAAAAAAAAACAATTTGTTTGCTCTATGTTGGTCACAAACAAAAATTATGAAATAAATCCACACAATTACTTTTTAGAAATAACCTATGAGACAAGTGCAATCTTAAATTCTATTAATCATGCTTACTCTATACTGCAAGCATCCCAAGGGCTTCCCAGTAGTGGCAGAATCAGTATACGCGACATCATCTATGAAAGCCAATGACGTTATCTCGCTCATCCCATACGCATTTAGGACCTCCGTGTTTGGTATTATTTTCTAAAATAACAGTTGAATCCATTATCACTTTGAATAGGTTCATTTTGTTTTCAGTAAGACTAAAACTTCTAATAAAAACGATGTCAATCGAACTCGACGAAGTCATCATCTGGGTCCACACGGTATGTCAAGCTGTCACGCGTAGGCTGTATGCTTGTTTACCACATGTTTACATTTGGCACGGAGTTAGTTTGAGAAATCGGGAAGAGGATCCCGGAACCAGAACACCAGGTATGGCACTCCCGTACATCGGTTAGTAGTGTGGGTCACATGATCGTATGTCATCAGCCATGATCAGCCTATCGATCGTATGCGGACGTAAGTGTGAGTGTGTTATCGACAGTGACGTATAGTCGTGTCACGATCCGGATTGTCAGACCTTGTTTTCTTACACCATACCTTTATCTCAGTAATCAGGTCAGGCGGAACAGCACTTCCTCCCAGCATTAGGGTCTCCAAGCAGCTCAAATCGCACTGCTCATGCTCTCCCGGTGTTATGAGCGCGTTCATGAACGTTGGACTCAGTACCGTGAACGTTGGCTACAGCAAGACGTGTCGGTGAATATTTTACATTTTCGATACTGTAGAATTATAAACGTACATGATAAATTTAGAATGATGCTAACCTGTGACGAAATATCAAATGTACCTAACCTCAAAAATCGTTGTAGGTCACAAAAACTAAGAAACCTAAGTACCTTACCTAAATATGTATTGCCGTCGTATAACAACGCATACGGAAAAAAGGTGTGGGAGTCTATGTTATCTTACACATTAAACAAATGGCCTAATGATGTCTGCCATAACCTTATCAGTAATCCGCACAAGTGTAAAGCAATTATAACAAACATGTACTTGCCAAATAGCGCCAAATAAATTATATGTAGGTAAATATAAAATAAAATAAAAGATTGTAAAACGAGCGACAACAGTGACAGATAAACCTCACGCGGTTTTCGCTCGCTGTTAGGATACATGTATTAGTCTTTAAGTCATCATCATCATCATTTTCAGCCTGTAATCGCCCACTGCTGAGCATAGGCCTCTCTTCGAGTACGCCACTCGTCCCGGTCCTGAGCCAGTCTCATCCAAGAGTGACCCGCGATCTTCCTAATATCGTCGACCCATCGAGTCTTTAAGTATTTTGAATAAATAAATAAAAAGAAAACATAGGCAGCTCTCCATCATTTTCGCAGAACGGTTTATAACAGTTACGGCAGAAATTTAGAATGTCGTTATTGATATAAAGTCTCAATACTTTGTCTCATTAGAATATTTGTAACCTAGTTGAGAACTTATTTGGACGTTTTAACGTTACTGACACATCACTATCTCGGAAAGCCTTTTTTTATTCTTTAAAAAACAGATAGCAACTGCATTTTACTTATCCACAAGAGTCCAAAGAATATTTGAAATCCGAACGTGTTGTTTGTAACTTTTTTAAACAGAATAACATTTAAAGGCCAGTCCAGACAGTCCAGCAGCAATAAGCAATATTGTACTGTCGTGTTAAAAAAAATAGTTTTTTTTCTTAGCCTATATGGGTGTCCCACTGCTGGGCAAAGGCCTCTCCTCATGAATGCCATGACTGCCGCATCAGCGCCTCCTCCTGCCAGTTGGCGAGAAAGGCGTCTAAGTTATCCCGCCATCTCCGTTTAGGCCGGCCTCGTCTGCGTCGCTCTTGTGGCATCCACTTTGTAACTATATTAGCCCACCTATCCGAGTGCATGCGACAGACGTGACCGGCCCAGCCCCACTTGAGCCTAGCAGTTTTTTCACCTACATCAGTTATGCGTGTTTTGGAGCGTGGTGTTCCGGAAGCGATGCATCCTCTTAACACCTAATATGCTACGCTCCATAGTCCCCTGACAAACCTTCAATTTGGACTTTTGACTCTGCATGAGTGACCATGTTTGGGCAGCGTAGGTTAGGACGGGCAGAATACACATGTCGACAAGTTTGCGCTTGAGTGACAATGGAAGGTTGCCCTTCATTAGATCTTTCATGGATCTGTAGCTCTTCCAGGCGTTACTGACAAGGCACTCGACTTCCTTGTCTTGCCTGTTGCTGAAAGAAACTAGCTGGCCCAAATAAATATACTCGTCGACATAATGTATGATCTGCCCGTCTACCTCAACCCTACGTTTCGTGCTGTTAGTCATGACTTGAGTCCTTTTGCGATTCATTTTTAATCCAACTTGAAGGCTTGCCAAGCTCAGATCTTTGAGCATTGACTGAAGCTCGGCTGCTGAAGAGGCAAATAGAACGATGTCGTCGGGATTAGGTAGTGGACCCCGAGCATCCAACTATATTTAGGATGCAACTGTACTGGAATAACGCGGACGTGGAGGAGCAAACTTTGCTGTGAGTACTAGTAAGGTGAAAAATACTTTTTCAACAATACCTTGTAAGTGTTAATTAGATCATATGCATGCTGCTGTGTTAAAGGTTGCGATGTCTGCAGTCTGGTGTACCGCAGTACGGGTGACATCAGGAAGTTCATGAGTGCCGTCAGCCATTGCAGCGGTGATCCTATCATCATCATCTTCGTGGGCTTTGGGAATTCTGTGTGTCGAACCCTGTGTAAATATCGTGATATAATTTTTCACACAGCGCGCGCTTGACAATCATTAATTAAGGATTTTTATACATTTTGCCAAGCGTGCGCAACCTGCTATATATATGGTAAAATATAATAACACGTTGTCAGTATAGGGACAGTAAACCATACAGATATCACAACAAAACATACAAAGGAGACTTCAAAGATTGGAAAAGTTTTAATTTTTTGTAGTCCAAGAAGAAATTGAAAGCGACAAATAGAAAAATTATGAATAAAAAAATACCTGTATTACGATAACTAATATTTCACGACGGCTACTGCTTTGCGATTTAAAAAGTACCACATTTTTACTATATACTTGCCACAGATATGGTAAAGTGATCGCAAAATTCTTATGTGTGGCGGCAGCGCCTTTAGGTAATCCGGTAGTACCGCTGGTGGCGATTAGTAGAGCGACTGTTTCTTCAGGGTCGAAATCCGTAGGCCTAAAACCAATTTCAATTACTAGCAAGGACCATTAATAACAATAGAAATCTGAAATGTAATTTACAAAAAAACCGGAAGGAATAAAAACAGGATGCGAAAAGACGAGAGTGGAGAAAATAAAAGAGAGGAACCAACTCCCGAAAAATAAAGACAAGAAGAGGAGCACAAAATAGGCGAGGTCTACAGCTAAGACAGCCACTAGTTAAAGCCTTCTAGGTTATACTCATATATGTAACATTTACTCACTTAAATCCCTCAGCGGGACTATTATCTCCATAAGTCTCCATGAACTCTCGAAAGCTACATAGATAGTCGCCTTTGTCAAACGTGACTATAAAGGCAAATGACTCGCTTGCATTCAGAGCGAGCTGCACATCGGGGGCCCGTTCGCTTTGGCAGAAGATCACCTTAGGTCTGGAGACCTCAAAGGTTCCTTGGAGTTCATCTACAAAAAAGACATAGTATCAAAGATCGCGTTTTAGATGCTGGATTGATATAATATTCTTATATATTATAAAATAGATTATAAAATACAAACGTTAGTCCTATTATCACCATGTCCTTTTACGTGTGTGGCACCCGGTGCAGGAATTACTTATGAGTGGCGTTACCCCGGCCTTTTTAGCTACGCCACTGCGGACACGTCCATAGGCTACGGTATCTGCTTACCATCAGGCAGGCCGTATGCTTGTTTGCCGCCGTCGTAGTATAAAACACGAAACGAGCCGCGTCAAAGTAGTGGATACTCACTAACACTCAAAGTTCTGTCAATAGCAGATATGATGACTCCTAGGTAGAGGGCCGCGTAAAACGGTATGGCTAAGTCAATGTGGTTTGGAGCCATGAGGACCATGACGTCACCATGCTGAAGACCGAAGTTCTTGAGAGCAATGGCGCAGCGCACCGACCTCACAAAAGCTGAGCCACTCGTTTCAGATTCGTCTGATGCTCCATCGATCTAAAAAATAGATTGTTTTGTCACTTCCGCCTCTCATGCTGTATAATTTGTATTGCTGTTGGTGAGTTGTTTTGGAGTCGTAAACGAATATAGGCTACGGTGCCGGTATCTGCTTACTATCACCGGGGCATTGGATTTTCGGGGCTTTTCGTACAAACCGGTCTCGATACTGCAAACCATAGTCCATAAGCTTGTCCAGAATCCACGCAGAAGCTTTATATGCTTGGAACTTATGTACGATTCGCGTCACTGTGTGATGGTTAACTACAAGTGACTGCAATACCGAGGATATTATGTCTATCTTTACCTGCATAACAAAGTCCGGTTCATCCTTGAAGCTCTGTAACAGGATTTTCCCAAGATGGTAGCGGTCGGTGGGTATCCCCGACTCCGCCACCACCCGAGACGTGAGGTCGCTCATGAACCAGTGCACGGCGTCGTTCACTCTTTTCGAAGGATACATTCCACGGAAACTAGATTTTGTAGAGTGAGATTATTCATCCATCCCTCCGCACACACAAATATGCAAACAAATACAACAACCATCCACCAATAATTATGAATGCACGTATATTTGCATGGTTGCGCGTCTGGAGGGAGGGTGGGAATGTTGACTTCGTAAAAAAATATTCAAATAGGTACATCTCCATTTTTAAAGGATTTAGTTACACTGATATCGCAGTATTTATTTATTTAATTTATGTGTCGTGAAAAGCGATAGTTTAGCGATACGGGATCGTCAATTTATTGTCTTAGTACCTTAGTACCTTAATGTAAAGTTAGATTTAAGATGATGGCGAACACCGTGTGACGTCACTACCGGTGACCAACTACGAGGGCGGGCTCGTTGGGCGGGAGTCTCACTATCGTTCTGACGATTGGACAGACAACACTTGCCTAACGATTCTGTCGGTTCGTCTGCCGATTTCATCTAGTTTAATTATCACAATAATATAATGTAACTAAAAGTTAAGCAACCGAAATAAAATCAATAACAGTGCATTACAAATTATCTCGTTATTTGCTCGAATACCTACGCCATGGACAACGTACCACCTAACCCTGAAGACGATCATGGGGCAGCTGATCCATTGCTTTCGCCGTCATATGTAATGTAACCTTTGTTACCGAGGATTCGTTACGGGTTGCACCGGCGATGTTCGCGACAGAACTATTGTCTCATCAAGTTGTCAACTGAGATATGGGTATTGAGACTCACAATTGAGTATACGTGATTTGGGTGTTTTATTTGAGCATTTTGGAGTATTGTAGTGTTGTTTGGAGACCGCAATATGCTACACGCTCATTATGTCTGGAGCGGGTGCAAAAAAGCTTCCTACGGCACCTGGCATTTTTCACAGTCATGTTGTGGCAAAAAGGAGAACGTCCTACAAACGTAAGCTGCACTTCTTTAGCATGTAGTTTCTAGAAAATAGACTGCCCCCAATTATTAAGTCTTTTACATTTTCGTGCTCCATCTAAAATCCCTCGTTCATCACGGCTTTCAGCCCTCCGGTTCGTAGAACAGTTTCAGGCAAAAACTCCCCAATATACAGGCTGTGTAAAGTTGGCAACAGCTGCAGTGATGTTACGGATATGCGCTTCGACACTCCACGTAAAATTGTATCAGCTCTCCACAGCGGTATTGTGTAATAATTTTCTGTGTGATTTTAGCATGTACTCGTATACTGGTTCCTGATTTTTTTTCGTCGCTACTTATTTATGTAAGAATATTGTATACTCACTACTGTAAACAAGTCATAGCCTAAATTATGACACTTTGTATCAGGGGGCACGGCAGTGCCCCCACCAAGTCGAGCTTTCTTATTTAACTTGCTATAAGAGCCCATTCTTTCGGTTTTATTGAAATACACAGTTGGAAACGTCTTCAAAACTAAATTGAAAAAATTGCTAATAGATACCCTCTAAATACATATTTTATTTTAGGTTTTAAGGTAGATAGGTACATTAATTTGTTAAGAGCATGAGTGCCTTACTCGCCAATAAACGTTGTGTTTGGCGAACGGATATTAATGTAAAACTGTATCTAACTTTTTTGGTAAATAAATTAAAAAAAAATTAAAAATAAATAAATCCTGTTGTCAATACCTGCTTACTTATAAGTTTTATGTTTTTGTTACATAGATTTACAGAACTCTTATGTCGATTATAAGTTCAAGCAAAAAAGACTTTTAAAGCCCTTAATTAGATATGTCCACAGGAATCAGTGTTTGATCCAAATAAATATGAAACTTACCTTAAATTTTAAAGCCAGTTAGACAAGTCAGTCACAAATTGTGACACAACGTACAGCGAAAGAGCGTCGAGATCCAACGACCCATTTGTCGACTGATTTACTAGTCACAAGGAAACTAGCCGTGTGCTAAGTATACTATCTGACTGAAGGGAATGTTAAAGGGAAAAGGCGCTTACACAATGGAGTTGATACGATCGTATTGATGATTTTCATTGGTTTATGAAACAGTGTGGTCCGTATATTTACCATTTTTATATTGAAATCATTAGATTGACGGGACAGGTGTATTGACCGGCTGCTATACCTATTTATGTAGTTTCTGAATCCCTACGTTATTAGGTTCAACAAGCATGTTTCCTCAAATTCCTGCTCACGTGCTCTAAGAAGATTCATGTAGTTCATTTTCCTGACTTTAATTACCACCAGTGGCTCGTTCCACAAAGCAACATATTAAAATTCACAATTCAATATTGGTTCAACGGCCCTGGTTATTGATTAGTGCCTCAGTGTTTCCGGTTAGACTTGTAGTTGTAGCTACGTGAAATGGGCCCTAAAATTCAATACCATTTCCAGAGAAAGGTGTATAACTGCGCTCTTTTAGGTTAGGTAAGTTTGATTGGGTCGACTATTGCCACATTTGTCGACATTTGCGATTTTCAGCCATAATAAGTGAACTAGCTAGTGTGACATCCGCCTGTTGGTTAATAATTTAGACCATAATGACCAACCCGCGGCCGGGGATTGCGAAATGATAGCTTTGTTACCGTAGGAAATTACGCTCATTGTATATTTAAGGAGTTGTCAAAGATTATACTTTTTTTTTTAATGGCTTCTACTCCTTGCTGGTTTTAGCAAGGTGGATTTGCCAATATCAAGTTTTTGGACTTGACGCGCGAGGATAATGTTCGGTAACCTGTTTGTTTTACTTTTGGGGAAGGATCAGACTGGAAACCTAAAACAAATAGTACATATGGATATCACATACATTCACATGACATTTACAGACGTTATGAAAAAAGAGAGGGAATGCGGATGACAGATTGTTAGGCGTGCCAACATAACGGGTATTTTGGGAAGAAAATTATATATTTGTAGGGAGCAAATTATGTTATACAATTGAGATCATAGTAAATGATTATAGTCTTATATTATGTATTTGAATATATTTCACAAGAATAGCAGTCAAGGGAGGATCCATTGAACAGAGAAGTGAGTAGAAGTTTATGGGGCGTGGGATGGTTTTGGGCAATACATCATACAGTGAATAGTTGTATCTAGGAAAGTTAAAGAAAATGTGATCCAGCGAACCTTCATCGATCCCGCATTCGCATAGCAAGTTATCCCGCACCTTGATTTTGGCGAGGAACACCGGAGTGCAGTTATGTCCGAGTCTAAGGCGGCAAATAGTTAATGTTGCCCACTTAGGGGCGGTTCGTAATTTAAAAAACCAAGGTTTACGACGAATCCTGGGTTGAATATCTCCGTAATGGCGTCCTGTATGCATCCTGGAAGTGTTCCACTGATCCTGCCATGAATTAAACAAGTCCGTCTGAGCACAACTCAGTAGGTCAGAAGTATAAACGTGGTTATGGTATTGTGACCCTAACTCTATTGCTTGTTTTGCCCATAAGTCTGCCAATTCGTTGCCAGAGATGCCACAATGACTTGGAATCCACCCAATAACGACATTAAAGCCCCTTGTCTCACATGTTAATATTTTATCTTTAATTTCTTTTATGGTGTCACTCCTGTCATCTGTCAAATCTGACATTTCTGCATCGTGCTATAGAAGTTCTTAAATATATATATATATAAATTTGAAACAATGTTATCTTGCCATCAACACAAATGTACGTATTTAAGGGTACAACTCATACTTAAATTAAGAGTCGTCCACGTCTCCACTATATCATCGGGTAGCCTGCATGGCTCTCATCACCGCAGTTGCACTTTTATAGCTTGTTTATAGACAGAAGAGATGTGCGGCGGTATTGGCGAAGCTAGTGTAGGTGGCAGCCGACCGGAAATCGTCTAAGTGTGTCACCCAGGCAGTATTATATACAAACCTACGTAGTTTTTAGGTCGAATAACAATACTTTACGTGCTTCTGTTCTTAAAATGTTGATTGAATATTAGGTGATTTCCTGACTTGGGTGGGATGCGAAGAACCAGGGCGTTACGGATGCAGCATACTGCCCCGTTTCCGCGCATGATATTGTCGTTGTTGTCTTAAGGTACCTGGAGTTGTAAAGGATCTTCGTTATCTTGTATGTAGGAACCATGCCTTGTCGTCAGCTCTCGACAGTATACCGCCATGTATCCTGCTGAGTCCTCATACAAAAAGAAATACATTGTGATTTGAAGCAAATTTGTGTGATATTAGTAGTAAGCTCACCTCAAAGTACAAAATAACACATAGGGTGGTAGCACCAGTAACGGACAAGCACCAATGATGCACATTAATTTAACTCTTATTTAAAGGAGAATAACATCCGCTCATTTTTAGGGTTCCGTAGTAAACAAGGAACCCTTATAGATTCGCCATGTCCGTCCGTCCGTCCCCCGCTTTTCTCAGTAACCGTTAGTGGTAGAAAGCTTTAATTTGGCATGAGTATACATAGCAATGACGCCGACAAAACGGTAGAATAAAATCATAAAAAAAAAATTTTTTCCCCCTACACGTAAAGTGGTGGTGTTTTTTTTTCTTCCAAGCCCCATCGTGTGGGGTATCGTTGGATAGCTCTTTTAAAAATATTATTAGGTTTCTGAAATAATTTTTTGATTCAAGAATAGGTTGGCGTGATATTAAGCTTTCAAGTGATAATTTTTGCTATTGTCAAGTGTCCCCCCCCTGCCAGCTAAACGGTGGCTACTAGGCATGTGAAAAAAATTATGGTAGTAGTATATACGATGAATTGAAAAGGAAATCTATCACAGCTAAGTAGACATTACGGTAAAGGGCAAAAATATGTATACAACACAACATCCCAAGAAAGTACCTACATCATCAGTACTAAGATCAGTAAAAACCCTTCTACGGGTCCGTAATTCCGCTTATGACCGGTGACATGATAAATGGGCAATTACGGAACCCTACATTGTGCGTGACCCGACACGCACTTGGCCGATTTTTTATACAACATTGAATTAAGAATGAAGTGTCAATTACTAATGTGTCGCAGAAACTTTTTTGGCAGAAATACACTTTTCACAGAATTTCATTATAACATTATTTAAGGGTCGCAGTCCTAACCTAACCTTACCTACTTTTCTGGTCGATTATGGGTTAAAACCCATAATCGACCAGAAAAGTACCCATGTAAACATAATGGCCTTTTTAGCTGTACTTCAAAAGTTACGGTTTCTGAAAAAAAAAATAGTTTATGCGAAATTTACAGATTGCGAACAGTATGTACAAATAATATTATAACCCCTATAAAACACCGCATAGCACCGTTCTCTTGTCTAGTTAGGGTAGTCTCGTTTGTACACAATGTTAGTTTTTAGCGTAAGTAACACGCCTAGACAAGTCAGGTAATCGCCTTATTGCAACGTCGAGTTACAGCCGTGTCGACTCTATGAAAATGAATCTATCTAGTTACGCGATTGGACGGGGCTGGAATATTGAATGACTGCACTAAGGTAATCATAACGTTGCCTTGACTTGGCTTTATTCTACCTCATAGCAAGTAAACCACTAAATGATTACATATTATATACGTTGAATCACGCCTGCATTTATATAGACAGGGGATTAAAGGATTTAGCAGGCTAAAGAAGGACATGTGGCCCCTGTGAGGAATATTTGAATTGCTAAATGTCAATTGTTTGTCGCCTCATAACTAGTAATTACTCCAACTTTCAGCCCCGTCACGCAATGGAATCAAGTAGACCAACTGCTTACCTCAGACGGTACCTGCGCGGCGCGCAACGCAAGAGAGGACACAAAGGGTTAGCGGGCGGCGAACGGGTGGCAAAGGCCTGCTGCTTGCGAAGTTGTTTAAGATACTGAGGCTAGTTTCATTGCAGATACTACACTCAAGAGCAAATAAAATGGGTAAGTACATTTTGTATGGAAAACCGATATAATGTACCTACACTCGTTCTTTGCTTTTGGATGGTATGAAAATAACACACCAATCACTATCGGATACTTTGTATTGTACACTTAATTACTTAGTTATATCACATTGCACAGGAATTTTCTTTTTTTGGCATGTGTTCCGAAACTTCTATGCCCGAAACCAGTCTTGAAATTCTTAATAGGTACGAACTTAATCAATCAAATTTGATCCCACTGCATAGCTATTTTAGAGTCCACATTTACTGTATAAGTTTGTATGTTCTCACACATTTGCCGTCCCAGCCTTCAGCCGTAGTTGTCTGAAATAAAGTTTGTTTTATTACATAGGTGCAAAATAGTTCGTGACAATGGAGCCTTTCGGGGAACGATATTACCCAAAGGATAAAACGGGACCCTAATTCTAAGACTACGTTGTCCGTCCGTCCGTCTGTCTGTCTGTCACCAAGCTGTATTTTATGAACCATGATAGACAGAATAAAATAAAAATTTAAAGGGGCTCCCATACAACAACTTTGATGTTTTTGCCGTTTTATAGGTAATGGTACAGAACCCTTCGTGCGCAAGCCCAACTCGCATTTGGCCGGTTTTGGTACTTACAGATAAACATAATATAAAACATTTAATTCTTTACAAATTCCTTTTTATATAATAGAAACTCTATTACATTAAGTTAAAGTAGAATATCCACTGAAATAAGAGCATATATCAGTGTCATACTTAAAGTAATTTACCTGTACCTATTAGAAATATGTCATGTCATACTGCCGTAGAACCGGATTAAGTGGCGTTCAGTTAATTCAGTTCAAATTGTTTGGTTAAGTTTTGTTTTGTTTGGCTAGGTATACCTAAACTCGGGCCCACGGGTCTATTAAAATTACTTTTATTTTACTTTTACGACTTCAATGTTAGTAGTTACGAAATTTTGTCAGCTAATTCCTCCCGGGCGATAACTTTAAAATTACTTCAAACAGTTGTATTGTGTAAGCTCAGCATTCATGGGTGGGTTGAGCAGTAGTAGCCTTCCACGCATCCCATGCAAGATAATATCAGTACTCACCACGACCAGAGTATCCGTTGAAAACTCCCTCAAGTTCGTAGTTTTCCTCCCGCTTTCCTCCACTTGTATCTGAATAAGTTTATTTCCTTGTATCGTTACAGTGGATTTCACCTGAAACATTATAAAGTATGCATTAATACCTTGTCAGCCTAAAGGAATTATTACAACCTAAATAGGTGAGGGAGTTGAGCTACAAACAAGGTCTGACAATGCGGATCGTGACACGACCATGCGTCACTGTCGACGACACACTCACACTTACGTCGGCATACCGTCGATAGGGTGATATGTTACACACACTATACTAACCGATGGACCGGATTGCCATACCTGGCGCAGTATATTATTGGTATCATGGCTGTAATTATCAATCATGACATGACAAAGACTAAATTATTAGATTTATTAGTACAACTTTGTTCGTTACCGGTTGCCATCATCCACTAATTTGACTAATTACCGAACACTTAGTATCTAGATAAAAGTTTTATTCTTATTGTATTGTTACTGCTTGTATTGACTGGGCGTAGACGGCCTTTTATTATTTATATTTAATTAAAGATCGGGAAGATAGAAATGAAACGATAGCCATAGTTCAGAGTAGAGAGTGCCATCTTAAGAAATTGCTTAAAGTTGACGAAATGTCACCGACTACAAAAATTACAATAGGTACGTCTATGTTGTTCAATAAGAAAAGTCTTATATTGAGCTATTAGAAGGTAGATAATTATTTTTTACTTATTAGTGTTTTTTTGTCGGTTTTTTTCTATTCATTTCACAAATTTTTGTGAATTACCAGATTATCATTACTTGAGGGCTTCTCATAACGATTCGAATAAGCTCAAATACGGCTAAGCTACAATGTTTTATTACGTAGTTCAGTTGCCTACCTTCCGGCTTCAATTACCAGATCAGGGACTATTTAAATTGACTTCGTACTTCAGTATCTTGATTGAAAATATCTTACTTCCACCCATGCAACTACACTAGGAATTTTGGATGATCATCCGTGGTCTTCTTCATCAGTTCCCGTTCACCAAATGCTACTTTCTAAATGCAGATGCTCGATTTATTTCCGCAAATACTAAAATTGCTATATGTTTCCCTTGAATTTTTGAGGAGTTCTCTCAATTAACTCATGGATCCCATCATCAGAACCAGATTCTGTTAACATTGCGACCAACCTTGAAGCATATGATTTCAAACAAAGGAAAGAAAAATCCAAATCGATTCATAAACGACTTAGTTCTGAGGTAAGACACCTTCTATGAAGTCAGTTAAAAAGGGCTTGCCTCAACATAATGTTTCAGCAAGTTCACTACAACACTGGTTTTCAGGCAAAATGGGGACAAGAGTCATGTGATTACCTTGACTCCATCGAGTCTCGTCTCCACGAACTCCTCTCCTTCCCTGAAGGTGACGACGCTGGACTTGATTGGTGACGTTACGGAGAATGTGTATGTGCCATCCGCGTTGCGATCGAGGCACGATACAGGCGACGCCGCAAGCGCAGCCTTGCGGGACAGAAAGCCGATCTCTGTAATGAGGTCATCATCAACATTATTTCTTTACTTTATTGGAGAACAAACAGAGCCAAGAAAACGAGATAACTTAAGAAGCTAGGAACACATGGAGCTTATGCATGCACTTATTTCTACCTCTCAATAAAACATACTTATACTATTAGGACATAATTATATTATTTTACTACGCACTGAAACTGTTTTGGATTGGATACGACTTTTGCGGTCCATTTTTCAATCATCAGATAAAATTATTCCTCAGTTAAAAAATATTGATGTCACTTTCTAATGTCATATGAAAGAAAATGACAGAGTAAACTTTTATCTAACAGGTACTTTTTATCAAGCCTTATACAAACTAAGCTTAACTACCAGTTTATTATTATTTTTTTATAAACAGAAATAAAAAGAATTTTATTCAATTAGAAATCGTCTTGAAAAATAACGTAATTGCCACACAGATAAATTGGAAATCGAACATTATAAAGACGTGAAGGCATCATACTAGCGTATAATACGGCCACTGCTGGGCACAGGCCTCTCATAGACTTCCTCTCGTCTACAGTCAAAGACACCATTATGTTTATCACTTAATTCATCGAAGTAAGGTCCGAAAATGTATGTATATATATATGCCCTCGACTGGATCTGTAACGTATAGTCCCCATGGCCACGCTGGCCTAATGCGGGTTGACTTCAAGTACCTTTTTTATGCCGCCGCATGAAATCAAGTCTTTCAGTCCAGTTTGTTTAATGTATAAGTAAAGTAAACGTGTCAATACCCGACTGAACCAATGCCTTGGTCATTCTACTTTCACATGACCATAAAGAGCTTACGATTAAACTCAACATTTTGAAATCTTGATTGTATGGTGAAAATTTGAGAATATTGCTTTTAATGAGAATTTGAGAATAATGTAATGCAATAACATTTGAAATTCGAAATAGGCACACACGATCGATGATTTACTTGCAATTTTCAAGGCATTAGGTTAATAAAATACCTTATAATATGGTAAATTATGACGAAGAGAGAAACAGTAACGCAGTGTTAATTTTGCCAATAATTAGGATTATTTCAAAGTTAAAATTGCTACATTTTGACCAACTTGTAATCAGTAGTATAATCTGATAGAAAACAAATATGAATCTGTTAAAAAAGTGACGAGAGATCTATACGAATTTGTTAATCGAATTTAATTTTCGGACTTCTATGTACAGTTACATGCACCAATGTCTACCATAACAAAGCGCACTTAAATTATGTTTATAGGGCCGTTAGGTTATGTCAGATATTTTTGCCGCGTTTGTTTATACAGATATTAATGCTAGTGACCTTATTATTTGAATAAGTAGAAATACCCACTTCACACTTACATCTTTTAACAATAGAGGTGAAAAGGTGTCAGTATTTTTTATTGTTATTTAACAGCATTTAATTCGACTGTCGTCATAATTCATTAGTCAGAGTCATGCGCATAGATTAAAAACAAATTAATTTAAATTGACTCAATTTAACTTACAGTTCATTGGCCTGGCTAAGTACGTGGATTTGTTGTCTTGTGTTGTAGATATGAGAATGAAACATCCATTCATTCTCATACCTTGATTGTATAAGAATAAACCATAAAATAAAATTTAAGGCTTATCGTGGTTACGTTGGTTTAGTTATGTAATATGGAGCGCTGATGTGGGGTAGTTCAGTAGAACATATAAGTAAGTTGTATATGTTATGTTAGAGCCATAGACATTACTCATAACCTAATTACTTAATATATTAGTTATGGGCATACACATAATGATGTTAGTGAAGAAATTAAAATTGGTATAGTCGGTCAAGAAAGTGGTCTACCACTTTACGTTACGACTATATTATGTATAATATGTTAAGGTTTTCAACCAACGGAACCTAAATTGCGATATTTGTTGATTGCAAGTATAGTTTGCTTGGCAGTAACTGGATACTTTAAGTACGCAGCTTGCTCAACTGGGCATAAATGCCAAAGCGGCCTTGGTTGGAATAATAAAGTAATACCCGTGGCAACGTTTGTGAAATTAATGTATACCTACAAGGGCTACAAGTATTTACATTCTTACTAAAATCTAATTACATTGATGCGCAGATACATTCACCAGTGAAGTATAGGATTTAAAGCATAAGAATACCTAACGTATTGATTTAAATACGGGTGATGATTGTACTTATTCCCTAACCAGTCGAGCAACTCCATCAATTTTAGTTGACCTCTGATTCATAACAACCGTATGTATGCAGGTATCAAGACGCTGTTCAGTCAATGCTGTCGACGGCCAATTTATTTAATCTCTTATTTTACTCCTCGGACGCCAAGAAAAACTAAAGGTGTTGCGTGTTGTCCTGCCTACGGCGCCATTAATGGCTGTGAGTATTATGGCCTACATTGTCAAGGTATGAACCTTGTGTAGTGCATGGAGGTATCCGTACCTATATAACAGAAAGTTCATATTCAATCTGTTATGGAAAATGTGTTCGCGTGGTAGGTGTCCAAGGTGGCGTCGAACGAGTGAAGCCGTTTTTACGGCTCGAGGGGTCGGCAAGTTTTGGCTTATGTCGCAAGCACTTTATGCTATAAGTCAATCAGTACCTTATATTCGATAGTTTTGATGCCCGAATAGGTTGCTTCGTCTTCTTACATATAAATAGTTTTGTCACTTTTTTATGTCGTTATTGTCAACACCGAAAGTCCTTAAGACTAACGGTGTTATGAATATAACCGAATGATAAACTTATATTAGGTATCTAGTACGTCGGTAAAAGTGTGGGTCACACATATTGTAAGTATTATTACAATAAGATAGTGAAGTGATTGATTGTTTATCTAAATAAATAAAATAAAAAATAATTTAGGAATAGCAGGAAAGTCGGCTTGAATTAAGTAACGCCTACTTTGCGGAATTCCATGATAAGTAATGAGTATTATTCTAGAGGGTAACATAAGTACTTTATTGTGTGACATGTAATTTTTTGTCATTTGCTTTTTATCCATTTTTTGCGATATGTAATAATGACGATTTAGAATATCAAAATATATATACCTAATAATCACGATTTTCAATACCGAAATCATAATCATAATATGAAATGCATGTCAAATAAACTATTCTTCAAGCAGAAAATATTAGATTGAATAACTTAACTGCAGCGTCCACTGAAAGTTGTATTAGTTATAAATAGTATAGCTAATGAATGAAAATTAAAATTAAGTTAGAGTAAAACTCACCGATGAATTTTAAATATTCCTCAAAGTTGTCCGACGATACCAATTTATATTTTTTCCCAAGGAATTTATCCATTGTGTCGGTTGAGCACGTCGGTGGCTCAAGGCAACTTCTCGGAGACTGGTTGCGTAGTTGCGTATAATTGTTTTTAAAATCACTTTACATTCACCTTTTTGACACGAACTTTTATTAATCCATTTGCGTATGTTTACGTACGACGTATCCTTACAAGTCAATCCTTCCATAACCTGTAATTTTGTATACACCGTGGACGTTAATAACCCGAAAGAATTAAACCACATATTTTTGATGACAGTACTAGTAAATGATTCTATAACGGTGTCTATTGTGGGGCCAGGTTTTTATAATAAACTACCCGAAACAATTAAAAATATTGAGAGTGACGTGACATTTATAAAGAATTTAAAAAAATGGCTAACGGCGAAGGCCTTCTATGACATAGATGAATATGTAAATTAAATTTGTTGCATGCCTTTGTAATTGTAATTTTTTTTTTGACATTTAAATTCACTATGTAATAATTTAAATAATGTACCTAATCTAATTGAAATTTTTATTTTTTATTTAATCGAGATAATTAAATTATTGTAACAATCTTTTGACATGTAAAATTTTTGTATATTTTATGAATAAATAAATATGAATATGAATATGAATATATTAACATGAATCCAATTATGTGTCTTAATTAAATAATTGTTTCAGTACAAATTATATAATATAGCAGTGCCCTGCGGTGTTACCCGCGGATAAAAGGTAGCCTATGTCCTATTCTGATGTCTAAGCTACAATACTGGAAAGTTTCATAGAGATCCGTTCAGTAATTTTTGAGATTGATCGGAACGTACATCCATCCGCACAAACTTTCACTTTTATAATATTATTAGGATTAATTGACCTCTTCTTTGTGAGCAAATCTTTACTTCAGAGAGTGAGCGAGTTTAATGAAAATTAAATTGAGAAACAGAGAGCATTGTCATTTTAGTGACATCAATTTCAAACTATCAGCCAATTATCAGTGAAGATAAATAGTATGCACTCTCGCGATTGTGACCAGAACAAAACTAAAGTCTAGTCTTAGTGATAACAGAAAGAAGAAAGCTACTTGTGATTCAAGTTTGTAAGATAAACATATCATAAGTAATTAAAGCACTACGCCGTATTTTAGTTGCAAGTCACATCCTTTTATCACGACGAAAAATTTTCGGTAGTGAAACCTTTTTATAGGATAGATACCAAACTTAATTAAAAGAAACTGGCTAACAACCATGCAGTTAGTGTGTCTGCGTGTAAAATTAGTTGGTGGCTACGTCACGCCTTTAGGATGTGTTAGCATTGAAATTTTAACTGCTGATTTGTTTTAGATAATTAATATCTCTTAAATTATGGGTTTATGTTACATAACTTTATATACTCTAATTAGGCTCTAAAATCGTTGGTTTAAATCTTTCGGGTTATTAACGCCCACGATGTATACTGATAGTATTATACAGCCCGATGAATGGTTGTTTACGAAAATCTAGTGGAAACTACTGGATCAGTTGTGTATCATTCACATCCTAAATGAATTTTAATTTATTACGCGTATTAGTTCTAACACGTTTGTTCGAAAGCAGTAACCAAATTGAAACGTCGGGATCGGAAGCGACGTATAAAAAATACCTCTAAACGTTTTTTCTTTCTTTCTTTCTTGCTCTAGGCCGATTAGTAAGATTTGACAATCAAACACTACAATTAATCTTCTGTTGTTTTTTGATGAATCTGCAGAGCCGTCAGTGACAAGAGACTAGTTGGTCCATCAATCTGCTTGACTTGAACAATTTGAAGGCATGGCGGTTTTAGAGGGAGTATGCCACCTAAAACTAATATTCACCTATACCTAGAAGGTATTTTTTTATACGTCGCTTCCGATCCCGACGTTTCAATTTGGTTACTGCATTCGAACAAACGTGTTAGAACTAATACGCGTAATAAATTGTTGTGTATATGTACGAAATCACCGACAAAATTAGTGGTTTACAGTCCGCAAAAAGTCAAATTTGTGCATTTTGTCCATTGAAAATCATTTTAGGACAATGAAGGACTTTGTTATTAAAATAAACAAAACCCAACAAACTAAGTTATAAAACAACATGAATAAATCTTTAAATCGTTTCGCTCATTGTCAAATAAGTACGTCAATTCCACATTCGCAAGCTGGTGTTTAAGGCAAGGCTGTTCCAGTGCAAATCACCCCCTCTAATACGCGTGAGTTTGCAATTAACCATCCCACTCTCTACGGTTAGTCTGTCCGGTTATTGTACAGTGTACTATAACAATAAAAAAGCTATCCACTTTGTAAAAAAATGTATCACTATAGTTGATAATTACGGGCAGCATGAAAGTTTAATTTACTTGGAAGACCGAGCTTCTTTCGTATTTTCCTTCTTAGACCCACTTTGTATACATACTTATAAACATACATATTATAAACATACTTTGTTAGACAGCGTCTGCCACGACCATGCAACCTGTATCGATACATGGGAAATAAAGGTAAATAAATGCCTAAACATCGTGGAAGATCTATGTTAACAAATATTTTAATTCAAACCTAACCTAAATACACAAAGGTTGATTGGTCTGATGGTCTTATGGATTGGTCTGGCGAAGCCGTCGTCTCCCGCCGAAGAAAATAAACTATAGCATTCTTTTGTATTTAGCCCTGTGATCCCAGGGACCGGTAGACGACTGGCTCGTTAGGAAATGTAACGAAATAATCAACCAGTTATGCAGATGCCCTCACTGACCCCCAAAATTTATTCAAGGATAAGCCGAGCGTTCGGCTGCGCGATAGACGCGTGCTGACATGCGAATATGGAAACGGTCAGACCTGTGGGTACTCAAACACCCCTAGGCAACGCTACTATAATTTTATTATATTTCTGTTTGCTTGTATAGTTCCGGACCCCGCGCCTTATAGGCCGTGCCCAATAAAGCGATAGGAGTCCGCGGTTGGAGAATAAGTAACCTGGGGAAAATCCAAGGGAAAACCTCCGACACGACCACGCGGGTGGTTTTGAACACTGGAATACTCTAAGAGTTTGCGCTCCAGTGAGATGGGTTGAGCGGTTTCAACCGAATCTGAGATGTGAGCGGAATCGGCCACTCTTTGATCATTCCGCTTACATCTATTTCAGCTATCACACGAAGGCTCTATTCATATAATTTAAAATGTCAGGGTAACGGGAAGTTTGGTTGTTAATTGATAGATTCCATAAAACTTCCGTTAACAGTTGTCAATATTTTTTTGTGACCAAAATTTAAAAATATACTGGTCTTGGACTTTGAATATTGTAGCTTCAACACCTTTTTTTGCACGGGTTATTTTTGTGCAACTCGGCCAATCAGATTATTTTTAACTAACTTGAATAAAAACAGTAGATTATATTCCACTGTATTTTTATGCAGGTATGAACACTGATTTCTCCGTCAATTGTGGACAAAATCATAATATATATATTTTAATCAGATTTACTCCTCATGTGGTCCCATTGTCGCCAAGTCAGGATTTATGATGGGGTCGCAAGGAATCAAGGACAACCCTCAATTTTTATAGGCACGTGTTACCTGTTTCATATATTTATATATTACATATATTTGACATGTATTTAGACCACAGACAGTCACAAAAAGTTTTCCAAATTAACAGTAAGTACATGAAATGTACCTGTACATTTGTAATTACTTCATTAAAAAATTGTCTTTATTTAAAGTACCTAATCAATCGGTATTAAGATATGCGCGGTCGTAATACGGAACCCTTGGTGAGCGAGTCTGACTCCCACTTGTCCGGTTTTTTAACGGGCAGTCTGTATTTTTTGATATGCGATTTTTCCTAATAATTATCACCAAAATACTTCTGTCAAATATTATAGTATACATATACCAAGAGCTGATAAATTAAAAATTTAAAAGATGTTATTTTGTAACACACAGTTACGTCCGATTTTACCCGAAACCCGAATATTATTTTAAGAGCTCACGAACTGAAGTCCACAGAGTATTTTTGTGTTTTTGTAGTCTCATAAATATAGTTTCGCTTGATTACACCTATCACAAGGCAGCGCTATCAAGAAACTTCGGGCGATGGGCGTTGGTCTTATTATAATAAACAAAATGGTATGGCTGCTGTGCATAAAAAATACTACGGAATAATAGAGACGAAAGGATAATATTGAGAATAGTTATTTACGATACAAGTTCTGAAAGTAAATAATTCCTAACGAGAGGCGGTAAACAAAAATACGAGCAATTAGCGAGTGTTTTTTGTTTACCGTACCGAACATGTATTGTACAACAACAAAAAAAATAGGGCTGGTAAAACCAGTTGGGATGAAAACAAACATGGCGGATTTTGAGACGTTGAAGACGGGAATGCACGCATATACCTAAGCCTTTTTTAAGGCAAAGGTTTTGTTCAAACAGCCAAAAGTTATCATAAATTCTAACACGGTTTATGTAATTAAAAATAACCGTTTTATCTAATCTAGGGACACTCCTCAGCAATGAAAGTTTCAGATTCGCGGTATCGCTGCGCCTGGGAGCGACATGTGTTGCCCCACATCGATGCCACGGTGGTGCCATGCAGTGTTACCAATACAGGTCTCCACGGTCTCTCCTACAGCAGGAGTGCTGGTCGCATCGCACGACATGCCTCCATTAATGACATCCTGCGCCGAACCTTTACCAGCGCAGGAACATCGGCATCGGCAATTCTAGAGCCGACTGGCTTGGCTCTTGACGATGGGAAGAGGCCAGGCGGCATGACACTGATACCCTGGAAGCTGGGACGGCCACTAGTCTGGGATGCCACACACACAAATAATCGTAGGTTTCTATAAATATTTGATAGGTAACGAACGGTTGAAACGCTCCGTGACCTTGTACCCTCCTGATACATAGACGAAAATTGTCTCGTACTTATTCCACAGTACAAAAACTACACCATTTTCCATTATACCTACGATGATAACATAAAGGAAAATGAAAAAAAAATTAAAATAGGGGACTTTTTTATTCTCCCATAGTGATGGAAAGAGGTAGACTTCTTTTGCTGACTGAATATATTTGAAATGTGCCTTAGTTCCCAAGATGAGATAGTTATAATTATAACCTCTAGAGGATTGTCTTTCACCAATATGAATGAATGAAATATCTGTTTCGGTAAAAGTAAGATAAACGTCCCAGTCGATTAAATTGATCCAATACTTGATACTTGCTCACCTATTAACAATAGAGAAAAACTATGGGTGTGTCAACTGTTAGAATTTAAAGTTGGAGTTTGTTTTTAGTACCTAACCTATATACTTTATGTTTTCGAACGTGGCTTTGACTTTATAGGTGGTCTGTGGTAACTGCGCGGGCGTGATGAGAAATCACTGTTATAAAATATCTTTTATATTCATTGCAAATTAATATGTAGAGCCACTAATAAATGCATACAACATTAGTGTAGTGGAGTTTATTAACAATAGAAACACTTTATTCCTCGTTGAAGGGAGTAAGTTAGTAATTGAGATAAGAACAAAAGAGGCAAATGGGTGTGTTAACCACAATCCTCACATTTCTCGGGTAAGTTTTATCATAAAGAGAATCGAGTAACATGAAAACATCGTTTTATTCTCTCATTTGGGCGGGCCGCTCGACGAAATAAGAATAGTTTAGTGCCTGTATTTTTATAGAAATCGGGAGTTTTTTGTAGCCCGCCCATTCACTTTATACCTTACTTGATATCACATAGGTATACAGGTTGGAAAATTATTGACCCTGGAAAAGAACTACCTTTTTTTACCTGCCTGTGGCTTTATAGGCCGGGCCCAATAAAGCGATAGGAGTGCGCGGTTGGAGAATAGCCTGGGGGAAATCCAGAGGAAACTTCCAAGGTATTCTTAAGAGTTTGCACCAGTGAGATTGGAGAATCGAGCGGTAGTAGTAGTTTGTTGCTGGTTCACTAAACCTATCCTAGCTGAGAAGAGTTCAACAAGAAAGTCAGTTAGGCCCAAAGAACTGCCTATTCATAACTGCCTGTTCTTCAATGGAATTTATATCTTTTGGAACAGAGTTGCGTTTATTTTGGAACAAAAACACAACAAACAACAAAACAAACTGTACTCTATTTCCTTACCAGATTAATAAGTAGTTTCATGCCATTATTTCTAGTTGAATAGCATTTTGTGAGCCATTTTGGCAACATGACTTTTCCGAAGTAAAAAAGCCTGTTGAATCCGGTTTTGAATGTTGCCAAGATGAATTTTGGCACCGTTTCAAAATTCAAGGTGGCGGCCTAAGTGGCGAAAAAAACCTAAAATAATCCATATTGTAACTCGAATCTGGTCGTGTGGCGTGTACTAGAATGGGCTTTAGGGGTCGCTTGACTCGATTTTGATAACCAGAAGGCGGTCCGGATACCGGATGTAAACAAGACGGCGGCAAAAATCGGACCTAAACCTAAAAAAATGTATAATAACTCGAATCTGGTCGTGTAGGGTATCCTGGAACGTGGTTTTGGGGGTCGCTGAGCTCAATGGAGTAAAAGTGGGGTGTGAAAAAAAATTTGTTGCCTATCTCGTCGAGTGGGTTATTGTTGTTTAGAGTTTAGAGCTCGTTGAATAGTAAAATATTATAATTTTTGTTTTAAAAAATATTGAAAAACAAAGGAATGTGAAGCCGCCAGTCAGGTTTTCTCACAAACTTTTTTTTTTCAAGAGATTTTTTAACTTTCCATTGACCTATGAACTTGAAATTTGGTAGTACAATAATGTTTATTATTACGTACCAACAAATACTAATATATTGATAAATCAGATTAGTTTTAGAATATTCCTTATTGTTGCTGTAAATCCAAGTTATTCTTTGCGGTTGCTTCCGAACCCTAAAGGTTTACGTCCACTTCCGATACCAGGACCGACCTCTGGTTATCAAAATTGAGTTCAAGGACCCCCGAAACCCGTTCCAAGACACCGCACTCGACCAAATTCCATTTGTATTTACGGATTTTGTCGTTGAATTCCGCTATCTTCAATTTTAAGCAATGGAGCTAAAATTCGGCTTAGCATTCGGAATCTGATTCAGCAGGCTTTTTTACTTCGGAAAAGTTATGTTCCCAAAATGACTCACAAAATGCCGTTGACATCGAAAAAATTGTATGGTGGTGGTGGGCAGTTAGATAGAGGGTGGTTAGAGGTTAAGACAGCTCATTTTACTTAAAAGAATTCCTGTTTCATTATTTGAAGAAGAATAACTGTATTCATATATTCTGCTTCCATCTTAAAGGTACTCACCATTAAGACCCGATTCCTTCAGTACTTCGGTCACGTGGCCCAACGCGATCCAGATAATCCGGAGGAACTTATTGTTTTTGGACAGGTGGAAGGAAAAAGGAACCGTGGGAGATCACCCACCTGGTGGACCAAAGCAGGGAAGGAAGCCTGCCAAACAAGCAACTTTCCGAGAAGCTGAGGTTAGAACGACATGGAGAGCTTTGGTGGAGCAAGTTACCGGCGATTGCTGTCGCGACCCACAATTATGAGGGGTTGAGAAAGAAGAACAGAAGAATTCCGCCAAACTTCGGCCGTTTCCGCATTTGATGGTGTGGGGTCGGTATTATATCAGTTATCACTGAGCTGTCAATGTCAATTGCCAGCCGATCGGTAGAGATTTTTACTCTGTGCCAACATTTAAATGAGTGATCTTTGATTAGCCAAAGATGCGCGGATGCGATTCGATACCGATTCAGTACTGCATTCATACCGCTCCACCTACCTCCTCACAATATAATACTACTGCGCAAATGTAAAACTGACACTATCTCCAGTAAGAAAATGCAGGCGATGTCAGTACGCTATCGGTATTGTAGAAAATACCTCATACAGGTTGCACCCCGTTAAGTCATGAGTCTTAATCTTACCAAGCCCACTTCGTATAAAAGCTTAAGCCTCAATCTAGTCTGTAATTATATTTCTCGCTGGTAATGAGGATTCTCGACTTGATAATTACTAGGGCCCTCATAAACTCCTGAACATAAAGCCGTGAAATGTTGAATTCAGTCTACGTCTCGTCTTCATATTTTAAGGGCAATAAAATGAGGTCAGTTTGTAAGGTTTATACTCTCGACTGCATTTACAATCCAGTTTGTTTCGATTATTTTATACCACGATGGTGGCAAATAAGCATACGGCCTGCCTGATGGTAAACGAACACCGTAGTCTATAAACTCTTGCGGTTCCAGATGAGTATCAAACACGTTACTGTAGCTGGGACTTCTTGCTTCGTAGGAAAAACTAGTAGCAGCGCTATTGCGATATTCTGCCGTTCTTAATAAAGGATTACTAAGTATACAATAAACCGGCCGAGAGCACGTCAGACTTCGCAAATTTAGGATTCCGAACCAATCGCGAAATTAAGTTGGTATAATAGGAAGTTATAACTATGGATTTTTTTATCACTGACGACGGACGGACGCATGAGTGACAGCAATAGGGTTCCGTTTGGAACCTTCGGGTACGGAACCCTAAAAAAATTGTGTAATAGTGTCTTCAAAGAGAATCCTTAACGGTACTCCAAAGAGAATTTTAGGTAATATAGAGGAAACGCTACTCTTGAAAGACATCAACTGGATGAGTATTCGTTTAGAATTCACAAATACACCGTTCTTGTGGCAACGTCTAAGAATTGCAAACAATGTGGCAGCTTATTCCTTTGTATTATGGCATGAAATGCATTACGTTTGACATCTACCGCACATCTACTGGCCGCAAAATAGTGTCTACGGCCGACCTCATTCGATTTTTAGCGTTCTCACAAAGTGCACAAAGTCTTTTTTACATATACCCCTTTGCACTATAGTGTGGTTTCCTTCAAGCGTTAGTAATCTTTGTTGACTCATATTCGGGAAGTGGTCAATTGCGTAGAAACAGTTTGTTACAGGGAAAAAACATGTACATTCTGAAAAGGTTATTTAACTCGTGATACATTGTTTCATTCAAGGTCTAGTTTTCCCTTTGGGTTGGAAGGTCAGATGGCAGCTGCTTCCGCAAAACTATTACTGACGCCAAATCTTAGGATTGGGTGCCAAAGCGTTCTGTAGCCAAAATGGCAAAAACGGAACCCTTATAGATTCGTCATGTATGTCCGTCCGTCCGTCCGTCCGTCCGTCCGTCCGTATGTCACAGCCGATTTACTCGGAGACTATAAACACTACAATTATGAAATTTGGTAGGATGGTGTATTCTATGAACCGCTACGTAAAAGTGATGTGAAATTTAAAAAAATATTAAATTAGGGGGGCATTCCATACATGTAACCAGTGGATGAAAAAAAAAATTTCAACGCACATAGTCGTGTGGGGTATCGATGGATAGGCCTTTAAAAATGATATGGAGGTTTTTAAAAACCATGTCCATTTAAGTCAACCGTTGGTGATATATAAGCTGTCAAGGTCATAGAAAGTGTGTCCCCCCCCTCTAATTTCCAAACGATAAAGTTTAAAATTCTGAAAAAATTGAGGTGGTGTGCATTAGTAAATACTTTCAACGATTTTTGGTTTGAACAATATAGGTTATACGGTTTTTGAATTTTCGCTTAAAAACAGTCTTGCCCAAACAAAAGGTCGTAAGTGCCGTGAGTTCCTATGAAGATACGACTTTTTTAGATTCAATGTATTGGATAGTGATTTTAAATGTGGACTAGTAGGTGTTGGTACGGAACCCTTCATTGTGCGTGGTCCGACACGCACTTGGTCGGTTTTTTTAACCTGGCTGGGGCTTTATAGGCCGAGCCTAGTAAAGCGATAGGAGTGCGTGGTTGGAGAGTAGCCTGGGGAACACCCAGGGGAAACCTCCGACAAGACCACGCGGGTGGTTTTGAACACTGGAAAACTCTAAGAGTTTGCGCTCTAGTGAGATTGGTTGAGCGGTTTCAATGGAATCTGAGGCGTGAGTGGAATTAAGCTACTGAGAGTTTTGTCGCTGGGTCACTACACCTAGCCTAGCTGAGAAGTGTCCAGTGAGAAACGCAGCTAGGTATGACATGGGTCGGGCTCCCATAGGATACTATACCATGAAGGTATAATAACATTAATACCACCACCGGTTCCTTAGTTTAGTAGGCGGTGAGTGAGATCGCCAGAGCTCCAGAAGAAGCGCTGCGTTGAGAGAGAGGGCCTTGCAACTCTATAGAAATACAATGAATCCTTCTGTCAATAAATGGTTGGCTATGCGCTTGAGATTCTTCTGGAATCACAAGCGTCTATAGGCTACGATGTTTTCTTACCATGAGGAAGGCCGTAAGTTTGTTTGACACAGTGGTTGTATACAAAAAATAAAACATAATTTTTCTCGAGAAACGGCAGCCAAAATTACTAATGAATCTCGGTCTCGAGAAAATCATGGCATATCTCTCTACCGCATATTCGGTTCATGTTTGCTGTAATCTGTGTTAGACAATGTACAATGTACGTTACTGTCATAAAATAATGCAAATTTTTAGTCGAACGAGATCAAAACAAAATAAACTGATAAAAAAGCTTCACAGAATTTATTATCATTTCGTGCCCAAGCATAACTTCTTACTGATTTAGACAGGGAGGGGGGGGGGGCTGAATAATAATGCCCCTCTGTACTCGGTAAATGAGTACATGGAATTACATTATTAATTTTTAATTTATAATACTCACTGACATTTTGCTGATAAACTGTTTTATTATAAATTGTGTGATTAATTATTTTTTGACATTTGTTTAAAATTGTGTAATTACATTCGAATTAACCATTTATTTAATTGCCAATTGTTGTCTTAAATTCCATTTGTATTTTATTTATATTTTCTGTGTGTCCAATTATGTTATGACGATCCTTATTCGGTGAATATGTTTAAATCCTATTCCATTATTATTATTTATATCTTAATTGACGATCATGATGTGAATTCGTATACTTTTGACATGAATGCAAATTTATATTGTAATTTACATCTATGAAATAAATGAATCTGAATCTAATATAATAAGTCAGAGTAAGAATAATAATAAGTCGTTTAATTCCAAAAAAAGGTGAGAGTCAGGATGGCGGGTGTACCTAAACAAATATTTAAAAGAAGTGTACGAAATTTTTGTACTAAATTTGTACTATTTTGTACCACATTTAAAAAAAATTGTACCCTTCCGTAATTAAAGTTATTACAAAGTGAAGGTACACCCGCCATCCTGACAGTCAGGATGGCGGGTGTACCTGGAAAAACTATGATCCTACCAATTATTAACCAATGTTAATATCTCAATTTTTTGTACTAAATTTGTACTCAAATATACAGTAAAAACTTCAGCCATCTAATTCGTAGTTTGCGAGTTTTACACATTTGATGATTTTCTACTGCTGGGCAATACGGTTATTCTAAGTAATGAATGTATGGGAAAATCTAACAATTAATAAAGTTTTGAAACTTGTGTGACATGATACCTTTGGGTGTAGTCTTCAAAACTCACAATTCTACCGTCCCCTCCCAGTTTATTAATTTGTTTGACATCCCCATACATGTATTACTTAGAATAACCGTATTGCCCAGCAGTAGAAAATCATCAAATGTGTAAAACTCGCAAACTACGAATTAGATGGCTGAAGTTTTTACTGTATATTTGAGTACAAATTTGGTACAAAAAAATTGAGATATTAACATTGGTTGATAATTGGTAGGATCATACTTTTCCCAGGTACACCCGCCATCCTGACTGTCAGGATGGCGGGTGTACCTTCACTTTGTAATAACTTTAAATACGGAAGGGTACAAATTTTTTCTAAAGTGGTACAAAATAGTACAAATTTAGTACAAATTTTTGGTACTCTTTATTTACATATTTGTTTAGGTACACCCGCCATCCTGACTCTCACAAAAAAAGTTACATGGCAGCTTAACCTAGAACCCGCCAAACTATATAACAGTTTGTTGGCGGAGACACGCTCTCGTTGCAACTATGCCTATATATATTTATATTGTTACGCTGAGGTTAGGTATTTTCTACGGTATTTTCCACGCTTATCAGAAAGCTCTCAAACAATGTAGGTGCGCAGTAAACAATCTGTACCGAATCGGCTGACAGTTGAAACTGACAGCCACTCGTTCGCTTTGCTTTATTTAATAGCAAATGAAAAATCTACTAAACGAAGTGTTTTGATGATTCCGTACCAAAAAGGGTTCTCTTATGGTTTCAATCTGTCTGTCACATCGCTAAATATCTCAAGAACTACTTAAGTTAGAAGCACACTTTTATCAGAAATTCAAAAGAGTAGGCCCGGAATCTATCAATGTTACAAAGCTCCCACAAATTTAGTCTACAAAAAAAAACAACATCTTATCTTCTGTCGGATGTCAACAAGGCGACTCCCTGGGGCCGGCCATCTTTAGCTTAGCCATTCATTCCATTCTCTCGGCACTGAATTCAATTATTTTCTGGTCTTATTAATAAATTTCCTTTTTTCAACAATGTCCGTAAATTTGTTTCTTCGGTATGTTAATTCACCAAATTATAGCCAATAATTTCACGTTCATAAGATACCTCAAGATATGAATTATCTTAAGTAACGAACCATTTCTGATTTTCTCGACGGAGTATGAAAATTAGAAACAAATGGTGAAAAAAATACAGCCTTAGAGAATAAATATTCCCAAATTTATATTTAGGAGGGGGCATCTCCTGTCCCTTGTTCTTATTCGTATGGAACGATCGTCATTTACTATGACGCTACAGGAATGTGACCTCACATCTGCAGCGGTTTCTCTTCCTATAACTAGAAGTTATAACTTCGTCATTTTTTGAGTTGTCAGTATATAATAATGCCATTACCGGGCATATTTTTTGGTTTTGTTTCTTTTGAAGTAATAATAAAAATTGAGTCAATAATCTCCTCTTGCTACTCCGCGATTGTAATACTAATAATATCCCATCAAGTAAGGAAATCTGCGTGATATCATTACCTAAGCTACCGATCCCGCTTTGCCACCTCAGGAAGTCGCCTGGAATAAAGATATTCCGGCTGCTCCAATTATGGGCACAGTAGCTGATATTGAGCATTTTTGTGACAGCTGGTTTAATCCTGCCTACTCCTGCGAGATAATTGGACACGAAAATTAAGAAAATGGGTGAAACATGCATGAATATTTCATAGAGAAATTATATAAGTAATCCAATAATGATAGCCATTACAAGTGTATTACTGGAAGATTTATTCTGGGATTATAATTTTATTTGCGAAACATTTTAAATTACGTAAATTGAAACATAATTTAAAACACGTAGTGAGTAGTGACACTGATCAGTCACTTCAAATTAAAATATTGAAAAATATCTATAGATTGGAAAATGATTTATTACATTAAACGAACTGAAAGTATATAATTTCGGTGATGCAAATAATATGCGTGCACCATAAAATGTTCACGTATTATGCAGTGACGTCACCTCAAGCCAGTAAGCGTTTACGCGCGAAATTTGAAATGACGGTTTTTGAGTGAAATTAAATAAATTATTTGTGCCTATTTTAACTTTCCGTGTTAGGTATCTTTACGTAATCCTTAAATCTTTAAGACAGACTGGATCAACGAAATAATGCAAGTTACGTATTATAATGTGGTAATACTTCCAGTGTTCGACACTGAAACTGGAGCTTGATACCTTTAATCTTAATAAATAGTAATAAAGATTGTTTTTTTAATCATTATTGGAATAAATATGTCAGACATTACTTTAACATGTCGTGTTTTATGTAACTTTCTTTATAGACATTTTTAAATATAGTTGGACTACTAAAAACATTAAAGTACGTACCACCATTAGACAGTCACTTACTTTTACAAACTATGGTTACCAGACATGACCCTTATTACCAAGTCAATAGAGTTCGCAATTCAAAGCGAGTGACTGGTTAGGAAGATTTCAAATCCAACCCGATTAAGGGATTTACTAAAATTAAATAGTTTATGGTGCGTACGTAAGCTATTTAAGGAGTTCAATTACACGGAATAATCTTCAGGGCCCCGAGTTTGGCAATAATATTATTTTTAACTAGCTCTTGCCCGCGACTTTGAGTGCGTGGACATTCGTATCAACGTCACGTTGAGAGATGATTTATGGAATAGAATTAGAAGTATTCCAGCATGTTTAAATTCAGTATATATTTAACGACTCATTATGCTACGCCACGGAAACCTGCTAGGCCTGCATCTCGTTGTATTTAAACGTACATTGGTGCTTGATGATTTTGGTCAATTCCCTACTTCCCGGGATTTAACTCTATCTATACGTACTACTTGTACTACCGATCCCAGGCCATATCGGTGCTGACAATAGACCGAATAATCCGACTACCCGTGTTTCTGACAGCCTGAAGTATCACAAATTTCGTAAAACTATTTATGATGCCGAGAATGAAAATTTCATTCTGGGGAACCAGTAATCCCTTTGTAGTTTTTTGAGAGTCTTATTATAAGTGAAGTGTCCCGATTGGTTGTGACATCGCTGCACAATTTTACAGCGTGCATCTCGAGAGACCGCCCAGGGGGAGCTTCTTGGGCCTTATTGTACCCGGCCCATTAAGCCACAGTCAGGTTACAAAAAAACTAGTTGGAAAACACGAAAACGTTTCAGAGAGCTAATGACTGCGAGGTTTTCTAATTTGTAGGAGTGATAATGTTGCTCTTCATCCGTTGTCTGTCTGCTGAAGTATGCAACCGCTCTAAACGCTGTGTCTTCTTTGTAGTAGGATACACTCCAAGCCGATCGAACTTGCGTCTGTTTGTAGTTCCGTCTCGTATTTGTGGTTATATATCACTAATACGGGGCGCGAAATCAATATCTCCTTCAATTTCGAAAAGGTCTTGTTCTGGTCTTCACCCGAGACCCATGTACATTATTTATTGTGAGAGACGTTAATGGCTTAATTACAGATGCATATCCTTCGAATCGACGAAACGTGGAAAGAAACTTGATAGACCAATAAATTGACGTACTTCGTGTACGTTTAGTGGCGTTTTGAAAGCTGCAACCGCTTTAACTTGCCTCTGTCCAGGACGCACACCCTTGCTTGAAATCTCAAAGCCAAGATAGTCAATGGTTTTCTTAGAGAAATTGCATTTAGCTGGATTCAACTTCAGATTCGCTTCTTTTAGTATATTAAGGACGGTTTGCAACTTCTCTAAACCCTCGTCTAACGTTTCCGTGGCAATGGTGATGTCATCCATATAAGCGAATTTTGATTATTTTAAATTAATATAAGAATAATGGGGTAAATAAACAAAGCTACACATATATTAAGTACATATAATCCACAAATAAAAACTAAATCTAAATAATATACTAATCCAGATAAAGTTTTCGAAAATTGATTCTTCGCATGCATGTTTTTATGAAGTAGTCAAACTGATCAAGATTTAAAAAAAAACATCGTGAGGAGAACAAAGTATAAAACGCAAATCAACTAACGTAGGTATCGAAATCATCACTATTCGGGACCCATTTCGACAAATTACTGATTACAAATGTAGTCATATTCCATTTAAGTTACTGGACCTCTTGAAATTATCTCCGTTAGCCACTTAGGGGCGGAACGTTTTGGCGAGTTTCGGAGGTCGATGGGGTACGGCATGGTTTCCCTACAGTTTAAGTGCGGCTGTCCTTTCGCGCACACGGCTGAAAAACGAACTTCGTCGCAAACTTTGACAATTTATTTTTATCTTTTATATTTTTTCGTTTTTATATAGTGAAAATAATATATATTATTTAGGAAACTATAGGTTTCCAAGCTACTGAAAGGTAAATATTCCTTTCCCATTTTATGTCTTGCGATTCGTTTAACGTGTTTTAATATCATTTCTTGTAAAATGTGATGAGACAGTTTATACGAAAATAACTATATTAAGTAATAAAAAACAAACACATCAATAACTTGATGTTAAAAAAAAAGATTACGTTTTATAGTTATCACATACGCGTGAACTAAATCATTAATACGAAATTAATTTTATTCAGTGTTTTACACACTTCTTTCTAATGTGGTTTAAGACTGTTTAGTAGAATTTCTAGTAAACAAATCTTACATTGAACGCACCTCCAGGTGTAATTGAGAAATATTTGTGTAAATATCTTTCGATCGCCTAATCCACATGATTATTATTTTAGTGATATTTTAGATTTTTTATTTTGATACACGATTTCTCATAAAGTTTTTGATGCCTTTGAAATCGGGGTCCTTCTGTCTACAGTTTGTTTAAAATGAACAACATTTTTTTTTTCATTTCGCATTCGTCATTTCAGGGCATTACGGAGTCCTCCAATTTTCATCAAAGTTCTTTATATAATATTTTTATCAAAGACTTTATGACCAGTGCGAATCCGCATAAGCTACCTAATTATCAAATTGTGAATGGATAAGTTGATATCAAAGCAGCGACAACGCCTGTAAGAAATATACTGCAGAAAATTAATGGTAAGTTTTTTTAAAACATGGTCCTTGCGGGCTTTATACAGTAACTAGCTTTTGCCCGCGACTTCGTACGCCCATACATGGTAACTTACATTTTATTATTATATATAAGCAATAGCTACTGAAAAAATTGTATTTTCTTGGATAGCATACGCGGGACATATTTCAAAAAAATAAGGACAAAACATGAAAATGTCGACATCCAAACACCGTCACAAACTTACGTGAATAATAATATTGGTGAAAAGTAAGATTGTACGTTTTACAAGTCATAACAGTATACTTCAACACTTTATAGCCGCAGTGTGGGAGCACCATTAAAATTGTTAAACTTCTCATGGAGGTATTTCAGAATAGAATAGGTAAGCTAAACGTCCCAGTGCTCGACACCTTAGTGCCCAATAAATGACACCGACTGATCACCTCTGTCATAATGACATAAGATTGAAAGTGCCATGTATTGGGTCAGTGTTGAGCACAGGGAAGTTTACCTTAATTTGTTTTTTATTATTATTTCAATCAAATGTGCCTATTACCTACCTAATAGGTAATTTCGATAGGTGTTTACGTAGTGAAAGTGAACCCATTTTAACTTCTAACCGGAAACAGAAACAAATAGGTATAGCCTATAAGAAAGTACTTAAAACAACCAAGTCGCCATATTATGCCATGCAATGCTTGAATAGTTTCGCTTTACCCCATAATGCCTTCCCTAAAGTTTTTAGCATGCGTTACCAATGTTACTCGTACTAAAACGCCTAAATCATTTGTAAAGTTCCGTGGACTCCACAAATATTCTATAATCAGTGCCAGTGCCAGCTTTCTACTTAAATAAATATTTTTATATTTAAATTTTGGCGATATTTACTGTTTGAACTAAGACAAAATTATTGGGCTAAATAAAATTTGTCTCACACACATATCTAAAGTTTCAGGTCCATTGTTAGTTCCCACGTTCCTAAATAACTTACACCACATTTCATATGGCTATTCAAAATAATTACACGACTCCGCGATCCGCACCGTCCAGAGTTTGTGCGAGTTGTCTAAGATGCGAGTTAATGCAAACGCACATTATTGAGAGAGATAATATGTTCTAAGTCTAATATCATACTAACATTTACTATTGTGGAGTTACATTGGTCGCCTGTGGTCTTTATCTTTACTACAGAATTATTAATAATACTTACGTACAGATTTTCTTTTGAATAAAGTGAAGTATACCTATATACCTCACTCGAAAAATACTTTTTCCCAAGGGTTTTTCCAGAAATCACGCGAGGCTCCGAAGGGGGAGAGGGGCTTGCGAAAACCTCACGACTGGTCACGTTGGGGGCGGGGGGTACAAGGTGACCTCACGTATATTTTTTGCCCGAATTTAAATACAAATTACATAAATTTTGCTTAGATAAGTGTTATTATAGAATTAATGATTATTTGAAACCAATAAAAGATAAATAATTTTGAATAATGACTAATATTGTAGTAGCTAAATAATTGTATTAATGTTTTGATAGTGAATGACATGTATAATATTTAATTAGTAATGTAATAATAATGTCTAATGTATTAAATAATAACTCATAGATTGTAAGTAAATATTTGCATACTTCTTTAAGTAAAATGTAAGTTCATAAATGACAATTCCAGCTGTACTCACTACATTTTGCAAATAAATTATCTTATCTTATCTTATCTTATCATGTAGGAAATTATAAATCATCATTTAGCACGTCAAAAACAGCGAGTCTATTTTAGCGTAACGCATATAATAAATACAAGATCAACCATACAATATATTTTCGATAAAATTTTAAATAATGCACAAAATACGCCTAGAGCCTTGACTTCTGTATAAGCCCAATCTAAATATTCGAATATTTTTAAATCTCTTTAAGGGATGAATTTTATTACAAAAACGCTGATATAAGGTTTCTTGTTTTTTTTTAACATAGAGACTACTTATGGAATTTAACACTTTCAGTGCCAAAAACTCCCTTGTTCTCTGCTCGTAGACTCGTAGCCGATAACATGCGTTTCTCCGTATGTAGAGGAAATTCCGTAGCGCTACGA
The DNA here is from genome assembly GCA_963556455.1 of Epiblema foenella. NCBI lineage: Eukaryota > Metazoa > Arthropoda > Insecta > Lepidoptera > Tortricidae > Epiblema > Epiblema foenella. The sequence continues at coordinate 9,274,361 of OY747100.1, forward strand.
AAAGCTTGACAGCGGAAGTGTGAATATTTAGGATCCTCACTTCAAATTGGCATGATTACGACCCAGTGTCTTAGATAATCTACCCATTTTTGAAGATGCATTTAAAAAAAACTATTTTTTTTTTTCGTTTAATTTAGAGAGATTATTTCTATAGTATTTACGAAGTTTCAAAGATCGCAAACCTTCAAACCCTTTTCAAGGGCTGAATTTCAAAAAGCACTGAAAGCAGTTTTATTGTGTTTTACAAAGAGTCAAACTTAATTTATAAAGTTTCAAGTAAGCCTTTTTTATAAGGAGGATTATAAGGTTCCATAGTATATAAGGAAGCTTTGTAGTTTTGCCATGTCTGTTTTACCCTAAGGTTGATATTTATCTAGTATAGTATCTTTAGTGCAATATGTAAAATAAAATACAAATTATGAAATTATAAAACACAATTTTATTTCACATTTACTCGTTAAAGTAACAAAACAGTTTGTTTCCACTAAATGTTTTTCACTTCTGATTGTGTTTTTTGGCAATTCTTAGAAATAATAAATAGGTACTCTGTCATTAGTTTTATATCAGTTTGCATGGGATTTCAATTCAATTATAGCGCGTTTATACCAGCTACGAGGCGCATCACAACAAGCATGGACATATATTTATTATGTCTGTAAAGTAACGAGCTAATTAATAACTTTCTACCTATGTGCTTATTAAGTAATTCAGGCGAGTGCGAATTTCACTCGCCGAGTGTGCAAATTCATACGAATTATACTAATACTAATATACTAATAATACTAAAAATTACACACAAATTCGTAGAACAGACGATACAAACTTAACTATACGTATATACATTCCCCAAGGTCGCTACCTTTGGGGATGGTGCCCATAGGGCTGGCCACATTTCCTCGCTGGATAGCGATACCTATCCGTTGACGGAGGAAGTAGCCAGCCTTACGGTCAGCCGTTTTTATATATTATATATACTATAATATTATAAATACGAAAATATGTCTGTCTGTCGGTTACCTCTTCACGCTTAAACGCTGAACTTATCTTATGATACTTTTTATCCCAGAAATCATCCCTTGTGTTTGTATGGAAGACCAATAACTAATTAAGCGCATGGAATAAAAGAATAGCAATGAAATTCTAAGGCGATGAACGAGTTTTACGCGGACGGCGTCCCGGGCAAAAGCTAGTTTAGTTTATAAAGGTGAGTAAAACAGAAAGAAAAAATAGTACCTACTCGTAGAAAAAAATCGCTATTTGTAAATTCACAATTCATCATCATCATCATCATTTCAGCCAAAAGACGTCCACTGCTGAACATAGGCCTCCCCCAAGGCTCGCCATTTAGACCGGTCCTGTGCCGTTCGTTTCCACCGGATTCCCGCGACCTTCACCAGGTCATCACTCCACCTTGTCGGAGGCCTACCGACAGCTCGTCTTCCGGTGCGTGGACGCCACTCAAGCAGTTTCTGGCCCCATCGACCGTCAGTCCTGCGAGCAATGTGCCCTGCCCACTGCCACTTAAGTCTCGCAATTTTGAAGGCTATGTCGGTGACCCCAGTTCTACTACGGATAGCATCATTCCTAATTCTATCACGCAGAGAAACCCCGAGCATAGCTCGTTCCATTGCTCTTTGGGTGACCTTGAGCTTTCTTATGAGGCCCATCGTTAGCGCCCATGTTTCATTCACAATTATGGCTATTATATTGACTCTCAATAGTAAGCTAGAGCATGTTTGGCAATTTCCCAATATGATAGCATCTTATTAATCAGACTGATAATTTTCGCTTATTCGGCAAATATCTTGCACTGCACAACGTTGATATTGGTAATATTATTATCAACCAATTTATATGTACGTGACTACTATACGATACCTACTATGACGATATTTGTCATTATGCAACTTTCTTACAAATGAAGTACATTTTCTGAGACGGCGGCCGTTGTACAAGGTCCTGGTGCGGAAACAGTAAAATGAAAAACATTACACTCCTTTTTTGGGCAGTCATGCAAAAAGAGGGGTAATTAAGTAACGTTTTTGAGCGTGAATAAGGTTGATTATAATGTCAGTTTTATACTAAAATTGATAGATGTAAGTTTGACATGTTACGTAATCAGGGACTTCTCCAATGAACATTCGTAGCCAATCCATTAAACTTTCCATGATTTCGTAGTTTTAAACTGTAGACCCACTGCTGAGTATAAGCCTCTTCTTTAATACGCCATTTTCTTCGGTCCTGTGCCAATCTTATCAACTTTGTACCTGCTATTCGGCATATATCGTCTGACCATCGAGTTGGTCAGACGATATCTGACCAACAAGGTCAAAAAGATGACGAAATTGGATACCATTCAGTAACATGTTTAGTCCACCTTAAAACGTCAGGACGAGACGAGCACGTGAATTACAATTTGGTTTATGATCATCTTCAAAAGGAAATAATTTTCCTTATAATCATTCCTAAGTAGATAAGGTCCTTTGTGGTCCGACGACGGTAACCCTTACAACATACTCCGGCGCGTAAGAGTATATCGCTTTGATCGCTCGCAGAGTTAACCTTTGTTTTAAAAGTTCGGTCACACTATGTGCAATATCACTGGCGCTGACTATTGCAAATGAAAATACAATATTCCTATTGTAATGGTTTTTATGTTATTGTAATGATTTTTATGTTATACTGTGTTAGGTTTCATTTAAGTTTCACTTTTTATTAAGTTTGAGGGTATTCCGCCGCCATTATGACTTAGAAAAAGATTAACGGGTAGAAAAGAAGGCAGAGGGCGGAATGGTGAGAAGGTTAAAAAAAAGGGGAACAAGGTGTTTCTGGGTACTTCTTTGTTAACGGTGCGAAAGAGCAGACGTGTAAAGTAAACCTTAGACTTAAGACGAGTGTAATTGTGACTATTAGCGTTGTTTAATAAATTATTCAAAAGGATCCAGAGGAGTTTTACTACACTTCAGAAGTGGGCGTGTGCCTGCGCGCCATGGGAAACGGAGTTAAGTAATTTTGAATATCCTGTTTATTAGATAACTAGACCATTGATCGTAAGAGTAGGTACACGTACAAAATGAGATAGTGTTGCATTCACTTAGATAATATTTTTGAGTAATCCTGACATAAGTAACGAATGATGGAATTTGATTGTAACGCTTGTACGTGTACCTCACTACATGAGATGGTTGGTACAATTTTATAGAGTTTGCTAACAGCCATGTAGGTGTGCTGTTTAGCATATGTGCAGCCATGTAGGTGTGCTGCTTACAGAGTGAGCTAACAGCCATGTAGGTGTGCTGTTTGGCATATATGCGGCCATGTAGGTGTGCTGCTTATAGAGTGAGCTAACAGCCATGTAGGTGTGCTGTTTAGCATATGTGCGGCCATGTAGGTGTGCTGCTTATAGAGTGAGCTAACAGCCATGTAGGTGTGCTGTTTAGCATATGTGCGGCCATGTAGGTGTGCTGCTTATAGAGTGAGCTAACAGCCATGTAGGTGTGCTGTTTAGCATATGTGCGGCCATGTAGGTGTGCTGCTTATAGAGTGAGCTAACAGCCATGTAGGTGTGCTGTTTAGCATATGTGCGGCCATGTAGGTGTGCTGCTTATAGAGTGAGCTAACAGCCATGTAGGTGTGCTGTTTAGCATATGTGCGGCCATGTAGGTGTGCTGCTTATAGAGTGAGCTAACAGCCATGTAGGTGTGCTGTTTAGCATGTGTGCGGCCATGTAGGTGTGCTGCTTATAGAGTGAGCTAACAGCCATGTAGGTGTGCTGTTTAGCATGTGTGCGGCCATGTAGGTTTGCTGCGTATAGAGTGAGTTAACAGCCATGTAGATGTGCTGTTTGCTTAGCAAGTGTGCTGCTTATATAATGGTGAACGGCCATGTAGTTATGCCGTATGCCTGTAGTGATACTTTGTCAACGTGTTTTGATGAGAGTCAGTTGAATGTCCAAGTTCAATGTGAGAGTTTAATACCCAAGTTCAATGTCCAAGGTTAATGTCCAAGTTCAATGTCCAAGTTCAATGTCCAAGTTCAATGTCCAAGTTCAATGTCCAAGTTCAATGTCCGAGTTCAATGTCCAAGTTCAATGTCCAAGTTCAATGTCCAAGTTCAATGTCCAAGTTCAATGTCCAAGTTCAATGTCCAAGTTCAATGCCCAAGTTCAATGTGAGAGTTTAATACCCAAGTTCAATGTCCAAGGTTAATGTCCAAGTTCAATGTCCAAAGTTCAATGTCCAAGTTCAGTGTCCAAGTTCAATGTCCAAGTTCAATGTGCAAGTTCAATGTCCAAGTTCAATGTCCAAGTTCAATGTCCAAGTTCAATGTCCAAGTTCAATGTCCAAGTTCAATGTCCAAGTTCAATGTCCAAGTTCAATGTCCGTTCAATGTCCAAGTTCAATGTCCAAGTTCAATGTCCAAGTTCAATGTCCAAGTTCAATGTCCAAGTTCAATGTCCAAGTTCAATGTCCAAGTTCAATGTCCAAGTTCAATGTCCAAGTTCAATGTCCAAGTTCAATGTCCAAGTTCAACCAAAAGCAATGTCCAAGTTCAATGTCCAAGTTCAACCAAAAGCAATGTCCAAGTTTAAAGCCTGAGTTCAATGTCCAAGTTCAATGTCCAAGTTCAATGTCCAAGTCCAATGCCCAAGTCCAATGTCCAAGGTCAATGTACAAGTTCAATGTCCAAGCGCAATGACCAAGTTCACTCCAAGTTCAGTACCCAAGTTCAATGTGCGAGTCCAATGTGCGAGTCCAATGTCCAAGTCCAATGTCCAAATCCAATGTCCAAGTCCAATGTCCAAGACCAATATCCAAGTCCAATGTCCAAGTCCAATGTCCAAGGTCAATGTCCAAGGTCAATGTCCAAGGTCAATGTCCAAGGTCAATGTCCAAGGTCAATGTCCAAGGTCAATGTCCAAGGTCAATGTTCAAGGTCAATGTCCAAGGTCAATGTCCAAGTTTAATGTCCAAGCTCAATGTCTAAGTGCAATGTCAGTTCAATGTCAAAGGTCAATGACCAGGTTCAAGCCCAAGTTCGATGTCCTAGTTCAATGTTGGACCAGTTTTAATTCCAAGTTCGAAGTTCAAGTTCAAAGTCCAAGTTCCAAAGTCCATGTTCAAAAGTCCAAGTACAAAGTCTAAGTACAAAACTACTAGTTCAAAAGTACAAGTTCAAAAGTCTTAGTTCAAGTCTTAGTTCAAAAGTCCAAGTTCTAAAGCCCAAGTTCAAAAGCAATTTCAAAGGTCCATGTTCGAAAGTCAAGTGAAGTCATGACAAGTTAGAAGTCCATGTTAGAAGTCCATGTTAGAAGTCCATGTTAGAAGTCCGTGTTAGAAGTCCATGTTAGAGGTCCATGTTAGAGGTCCATGTTAGAGGTCCATGTTAGAGGTCCATGTTAGAGGTCCATGTTAGAGGTCCATGTTAGAGGTCCATGTTAAGGTCCATGTTAGAGGTCCATGTTAGAGGTCCATGTTAGAGGTCCATGTTAGAGGTCCATGTTAGAGGTCCATGTTAGAGGTCCATGTTAGAGGTCCATGTTAGAGGTCCATGTTAGAGGTCCATGTTAAAGGTCCATGTTAGAGGTCCATGTTAGAGGTCCATGTTAGAGGTCCATGTTAGAGGTCCATGTTAGAGGTTCATGTTAGAGGTCCATGTTAGAAATCCATGTTGGAAGTCCATGTTGGAAGTCCATGTTGGAAGTCCATGTTGGAAGTCCATGTTGAAAGTCCATGTTGAAAGTCCAAGTTGGAAGTCCATGTTGGAAGTCCATGTTGGAAGTCCATGTTGGAAGTCCATGTTGGAAGTCCATGTTGGAAGTCCATGTTGGAAGTCCATGTTGGAAGTCCATGTTGAAAGTGCATGTTGGAAGTCCATGTTGGAAGTCCATGTTGGAAGTCCATGTTGAAAGTCCAAGTTGGAAGTCCATGTTAGAAGTCCATGTTGGAAGTCCATGTTGAAAGTCCATGTTGAAAGTCCATGTTGGAAGTCCATGTTGGAAGTCCATGTTGGAAGTCCATGTTGGAAGTCCATGTTGGAAGTCCATGTTGGAAGTCCATATTGGAAGTCCATGTTGGAAGTCCATGTTGGAAGTCCATGTTGGAAGTCCATGTTGGAAGTCCATGATAGAAGTCCAAGATCGAAGTCCAAGATCGAAGTCGTTAAAGTTCAAAGTCGGAATAGTTATACGAAGTTCAGAGTTCAAGTTAAAAGTACTAATTAAGAGTCCATGTTAAAAGATCAAGTTAAAAGTCCAAGTAAAAAGTCTACATTTAAAGTTCAAGGTCAAAGTTCAAGTCTAGGCTACACATGGTTCAGAGAAAGAACATTAAATGCGCTGTAAATTTCAGGTGATACAGAAAGCGAGAGTTACACTTAGACGGCCGAAGCGGTCGAAACGGAGGCGAAGAAGATCTTCTTCAAGACGACATTCAAGTTCATAGTTAAAGTTCAAAGTCGAAATAGTTATACGAAGTTCAGAGTTCGAGTTAAAAGTACTAGTTAAGAGTCCATGTTAAAAGATCAAGTTAAAAGTCCAAGTAAAAAGTCTACATTTAAAGTTCAAGGTCAAAGTTCAAGTCTAGGCTACACATGGTTCAGAGAAAGAACATTAAATGCGCTGTAAATTTCAGGTGATACAGAAAGCGATAGTTACACTTAGACGGCCGAAGCGGTCGAAACGGAGGCGAAGAAGATCTTCATCGTAAAGTGAGGGTGAGAGAACACCTACCAAAGGACACCGAGCTAACCGGCTATGTCAGCTGATGAATTGGTGAAGATAATATCTGCACTTCAAGGCGTACCAAGTAAGAGTAACTGAGGTCGACCCTAATTACGGAGTGCAGGACGTTGAGCGGTCGTTGAGAAGGCGACCGATTGTGCTGAGAATTACATTTGGGTCATTGTCAGATTTAGGTTCGCGTCTTTTCGGTGGACATATCAAAAGTTCAGGGCCAAAAAGTTTAATTTTGGATTGGTCTAATAACCCGCATAAACGGTGTTTCAGTAACTACAAATCCATGTAATAAAAACATAACTTATGTGCACATAAGCCGTTAACTATTGACCACCGGGTGGACAACTTTTGTTTTTACAACTGACAATGATCCATTTGGAACGTCTGGTCTAGTAGAGTAAACTAAAGAAGGATTTTTCAAACGATGTATATGACAAGCTATTAGATGAAATGTTGAACCGAAAATCTCGCGCATACGAAAAGTTAACTTAACGTTTCTACGACAGATTATGATTGTTACGTAGGTGCGAGATTGTCGGTCGTAAAGCGGTTAATTACGTAATTTACTTACGGAATCACTGATAGTTCCGTCAGGAATGGGGGGCTCTTAAATGTGAGGAACCAGAGGATTTGTTGAACTATTTAGCATCAAAATAGCCCACGCAGTAAAAGGACACCGCGCCAGTCCAACCAGTAGTAGATGCTTTCAAGAGACGGGGTTTGCGCGGGATTATTCTCATAGAGACGGCATGAGTACTTAATAGGGGAACAGAAGCAGTATGTTTAAATTACAAGTTGTGGTCACATCTATCAGGATTGTAGAAAACCCATTACGAAATGCGAAAGGTGCCATAGGGTAGGGTCGAGCTTATGCTTACTGACAATTGCACTAAGAAGCCTTGGGTGCTTAAACTTATGTCATGGTGTGGTTCTGGACACAATCAGGTTACGAATCCAAGAATATCACTTACACCAAGGTTGTTATGGGGTTAACAATGGGAAGGCAGTAATATTTGTCACTTCTTTGACTAGGTAATGCGCCTCTTTAATTCAAGGCGGGCGAGTTAATAGTTGCCAACGATACCAGAAGTGAAAGCTCTAGTCGTCCAGTTTGACCATAATGAAAACGAAGGAACACCTTTACATAAATGTGACGTTAGAGTGGATGAATAAACTGATTAGGGAAACCGGGCTCACGTTAGGAAGTCATTGATATTAAAAATAACTTCGTGATTAGGAATGCGTTACATAGGAAGAAGGACTACGGCTAGGTCGGCTAGTAATTTCTAAGGTAGCGAGGGACCGTTTGTAAAAAGCAAAGCTGGCTATACTTAAATTCTAACCATAGGTGATGGCTTTACAAAATATGTCTTTGCAAGGCCGGTCAAAAACACAAAAACAAAAAAAAACATAGCTGGGGTATTGGACAGTTTATTCCATGACTTTGAGCTGCATTTCAGGACTTCTGTGTCAGTGAAGGCATTAAACATTTACCTACTAAATATAGTTTCTTGTCTAAGGTCGAATGCAGAAGCAAAGAAGTATAACCACAAGCATAACCAAACTATTCTTACCGCGTTATCCACTCATAATTTCGAGAATAACGAGCGTGATTGATATAAACAGCTGAGTGGAGTGCAGTGGAGTATTAATAATTACTGTTAATGCCGCAACTATGAAAAGCGCATCGAAATTACTATTTGGGGTTAGATTAAGTTGCCCCATCGATAATAAGTTGATAGCCAGCCTGTTTCAATTGCCGGTAAAGTTAAGGGTGACAATCGACTTACTCATATAGCAGACTTGACCAATGATGAGGATTTCGGTAGGATCTCATCCATCGATGCTCCTAATAGTGTTCCACATCACTTCCGATGAGCACTAACGGTAATCGGTTCGACGAAATTAGGAAAAAAGCTTCTGATAATATCAAGCTTCCTTTAGTTAGCTAATACGGCAAAGGAAAATATACTTATGGTTCAATAAGATTTTCTGCTCTGTTGGCGATTTAGTAAAACTTGGGAAGACTAATTTTTACAACGACGGGTAAATCAAAAAGGCTCTTAACTAAGTTCGTCGACCCGTAAAAAGCAAAGTAACGTGTTGTTTAGGAAATGTTCAGTGCTAGTGGAAATGTTTAGGAACCAATATAAAATAGTCAATGTACCAGGGTTCAGTGCTAGGAAGAAGGAGATCGTGGCAGTATCGGGTAGGCTGCGGTCTTGGATTAGCGTTCAGGCATTACAGATTAACAAGTCGTCTGGTTCCGAGCCTAATACATCTGATTCCTATAACGATGCGGATTCCGAATGGGCAAAATTGTAGTAAAGATGTATGCAAATATATATTATGGATATTTATTTAAGTATGTTTGACTATGTATGTGTGTGTGTGTCTGTGTGTATATGCAAGGATAGCAAATCAGTTTAGATATATGTACGAAAACTGACTTATTGTTTGATATATGATTAAATGTGTAAATAATTTGATTACCATGAAATAAAAACCTGTTGGCCGGCATCATAAATTTGGTACAGAACAATTGATGACACTTTGAAACTGACGGAGGGTGTTGATCCATTTGAGATTCTGTCTTAGCATCAGTGTGATGGACTGTTTGTTACAAGCGTACGATTATTTTTCTTATTTTTTTGACTACTATATTGAGGAAACTCCATTAAATTGGTGTTGAGAAAGAAATTTCAATGGAATAGTAACATAATTATGTATTGTTAAAGTATTAGTTGGTAATAATGAGTGTAATGATTGTTTGCGTGCTCCGGAGATAGCACGCAGTCGGATGGCCGAGTGTAATGGTTTTTATGTTATTGTAATGATTTTTATGTTATACTGTGTTAGGTTTCATTTAAGTTTCACTTTTTATTAAGTTTGAGGGTATTCCGCCGCCATTATGACTTAGAAAAAGATTAACGGGTAGAAAAGAAGGCAGAGGGCGGAATGGTGAGAAGGTTAAAAAAAAGGGGAACAAGGTGTTTCTGGGTACTTCTTTGTTAACGGTGCGAAAGAGCAGACGTGTAAAGTAAACCTTAGACTTAAGACGAGTGTAATTGTGACTATTAGCGTTGTTTAATAAATTATTCAAAAGGATCCAGAGGAGTTTTACTACACTATATACTGATTAAATACGTTTTACTTAACGATCGTCCGTAACTTTATTTAATTTTGTAAATTTGCGCTAGCTGGTGTCTTTTTTGACACAACTTCATTAATAAGATCAAGCAGTCGCAGCCGTCATTAAGCCAAGTTGGAGGCCTTCGGGCGGCTTGAAAACTTCTAACAGTTTCCCACTCTCTTGACAGAGGGGGATCGAAGTTGCACCATTAGTGCCCACCGCTACCTTCCACGTGACCCGGGTGGTGCTAAAAGTGCAACAAAACTGACAACCATACTGTCTACGATAAATAAATAATTAATAAGATACCAATTAACTAAATAAAAAACTACTTCAATCATCATTAAAACACCAGATCGCCCTCGAAGATGCCGTGTAAATATACTCACGCGATCATATTCGAAGACTGGCTATAGTTCATTAATTACTCTTAGTGCAGTGTACAGTACCATTGTGTACTATCCAAAACTTATGTGTCAAGAATTTTTGAAACTTTTGTCGTTCTCAAATAAAATTGCAGGTGACTCTAACATACTCACTTGATTATTTGATACTAGCTTTTGCCCGCGGCTTCGCCCGCGTACTAAAAGTAATTTTTAACCGTCTACAAAAAAGAAGGTTCTCAGTTTGACCTTCATGCAGATATGTATTGGATGTCATTTTCGTAATCGGCACCCAGAGGAACCTCGAAAATGACACCCATATTGATTTTTAAGAAAATAAATGTCGGCCTTCTTGGATTTGAAAATGGATGTCATTTTTGTAATTTGCACCCCGAGGAACCTCGAACATGACACCCATATTGATTTTTAAGAAAAATGAATCTCAGCCATCTTTGATTTGAAAATGCATGCCATTTTCGTAATCGGCACCACGAGGAACCTCGAAGACGACACCCATATCGATTTTTAAGAAAAATAAATGTCGGCCTTCTTGGATTTGAAAATGGATGTCATTTTTGTAATTTGCACCCCGAGGAACCTCGAACATGACACCCATATTGATTTTTAAGAAAAATAAATCTCAGCCATCTTTGATTTGAAAATGCATGCCATTTTCGTAATCGGCACCACGAGGAACCTCGAAGACGACACCCATATCGATTTTTAAGAAAAATAAATGTCCGCCATCTTAGATTTGAAAATGGATGTCATTTTTGTAATCTGCACCCCGAGGAACCTCGAAGATGACACCCATATTGATTTTTAAGAAAAATAAATCTCCGCCATCTTTGATTTGAAAATGCATGCCATTTTCGTAATCGGCACCACGAGGAACCTTGAAGACGACACCCATATTGATTTTTATAAAAATAAATATCCGCCGTCCTTGATCTGAAAATGAGTATCATTTTCGTAATCGGCACCCAGAGGAACCTCGAAAATGACACCCATATTGATTTTTAAGAAAATAAATGTCGGCCTTCTTGGATTTGAAAATGGATGTCATTTTTGTAATTTGCACCCCGAGGAACCTCGAATATGACACCCATATTGATTTTTAAGAAAAATAAATGTCTGCCATCTTTGATTTGAAAATGCATGCCATTTTCGTAATCGGCACCACGAGGAACCTCGAAGATGACACCCATATCGATTTTTAAGAAAAATAAATGTCCGCCATCTTGGATTTGAAAATGAATGTCATTTTTGTAATCTGCACCCCGAGGAACCTCGAAGGTGACACCCATATTGATTTTTAAGAAAAATAAATCTCCGCCATCTTTGATTTGAAAATGCATGCCATTTTCGTAATCGGCACCACGAGGAATCTTGAATACGACACCCATATCGATTATTAAGAAAAATAAATGTCCGCCATCTTGGATTTGAAAATGGATGTCATTTTTGTAATCTGCACCCCGAGGAACCTCGAAGATGACACCCATATTGATTTTTAAGAAAAATAAATCTCCGCCATGTTTGATTTGAAAATGCATGCCATTTTCGTAATCGGCACCACGAGGAACCTCGAAGACGACACCCATATCGATTATTAAGAAAAACAAATGTCCGCCATCTTGGATTTGAAAATGGATGTCATTTTTGTAATCTGCACCCCGAGGAACCTCGAAGATGACACCCATATTGATTTTTAAGAAAAATAAATTTCCGCCATCTTTGATTTGAAAATGCATGCCATTTTCGTAATCGGCACCACGAGGAACCTCGAATACGACACCCATATCGATTATTAAGAAAAATAAATGTCCGCCATCTTGGATTTGAAAATGGATGTCATTTTTGTAATCTGCACCCCGAGGAACCTCGAAGATGACACCCATATTGATTTTTAAGAAAAATAAATCTCCGCCATGTTTGATTTGAAAATGCATGCCATTTTCGTAATCGGCACCACGAGGAACCTCGAAGACGACACCCATATCGATTATTAAGAAAAATAAATATCCGCCATCTTGGATTTGAAAATGGATGTCATTTTTGTAATCTGCACCCCGAGGAACCTCGAAGATGACACCCATATTGATTTTTAAGAAAAATAAATCTCCGCCATCTTTGATTTGAAAATGCATGCCATTTTCGTAATCGGCACCACGAGGAACGTCGAAGACGACACCCATATTGATTTTTATAAAAATAAATATCCGCCATCCTTGATCTGAAAATGAGTATCATTTTCGTAATCGGCACCCAGAGGAACCTCGAAAATGACACCCATATTGATTTTTAAGAAAATAAATGTCGGCCTTCTTGGATTTGAAAATGGATGTCATTTTTGTAATTTGCACCCCGAGGAACCTCGAAGATGACACCCATATTGATTTTTAAGAAAAATAAATCTCAGCCATCTTTGATTTGAAAATGCATGCCATTTTCGTAATCGGCACCACGAGGAACCTCGAAGACGACACCCATATCGATTTTTAAGAAAAATAAATGTCCGCCATCTTGGATTTAAAAATGAATGTCATTTTTGTAATCTGCACCCCGAGAAACTTCGAAGATGACACCCATATTGATTTTTAAGAAAAATAAACCTCCGCCATATTTGATTTGAAAATGCATGCCATTTTCGTAATCGGCACCACGAGGAACCTCGAAGACGACACCTATATCGATTTTATAAAAATAAGTATCCGCCATCTTTGATTTCAAAATGAGTGTCATTTTCGTAATCGGCACCCAGAGGAACCTCGAAAATGACACCCATGTTGATTTTTAAGAAAAATAAATGCCCGCCATCTTGGATTTGAAAATGGATGTCATTTTTGTAATTTGCACCCCGAGGAACCTCGAATATGACACCCATATTGATTTTTAAGAAAAATAAATGTCCGCCATCTTTAATTTGAAAATGAATGTCATTTTCGTAATCGGCACCCAGAAGAACCCTGAAAATGACACCCATATTGATTTTTAAGAAAAATAAATGTCTGCCATCTTGGATTTGAAAATGGATGTCATTTTTGTAATTTGCACCCCGAAGAACCTCGACGATGGCAGCCATATTGATTTTTAAGAAAAATAAATGTCCGCCAATTTTAATTTGAAAATGAATGTCATTTTCGTAATCGGCACCCCGAGGAATCTCGAAAATGACACCCATATCGATTTTTAAGAAAAGGAAAAATTTGCTCCCCGCTCAAACTTGGAACCCTCTTTTCACCCCTTAAAGGGAGCAATTTCGAAAAACGCTGAAACATGTTTTGTTGTATTTAAACAAAGAGTCTATATACGAAGTTTTAAATCTCTCACTTCAAAAAAGATTTGCTCTCCGTACAAACTTAGAACCCCCTTTTGAACCCTTTAGGGGAGCAATTTCAAAAAACGCTTAAACATGTTTTGTTTTATTTGAACATAGAGTCTATGTACGAAGTTTTAAATGTCTCACTTCAAAAAAGATTTGCCCCCCGTACAAACTTGGAACCCCCTTTTGAACCCTTTAGGGGAGCAATTTCGAAAAACGCTTAAATGTGTTTTGTTGTATTTAAACATTGAGTCTATGTACGAAGTTTTAAATGTCTCACTTCAAAAAAGATTTGCTCCCCGTACAAACTTGGAACCCCCTTTTGAACCCTTTAGGGGAGCAATTTCGAAAAACGCTTAAATATGTCTTGTTGTATTTAAACCTAGAGTCTATGTACGAAGTTTTAAATATCTCACTTCAAAAAAGATTTGCTCCCCGTACATACTTGAAACCCCCTTTTCACCCTTTTAGGGGAGCAATTTTGAAAGACGCTTATATATGTTTTGTTGTATTTAAACAGAGAGTCTACATACGAAGTTTCAAATATCTCACTTTAAAAAAGAATTTCTCCCCGTACAAACTTTGAACCCCCTTTTCACCCCCTTAGTGGAGCAATTTAGAAAAACGCTGAAATACGCCATTAATATATTTTAACACAGACTCTATATATAAAATTTCATGTCTCTCACTTTAATAACTACGGTTTTTCATACAAACTTTGGACCCCCATTTCACCCCTTTAGGGGATGAATTTTGAAAAATCCTTTCTTAGTGCACCCCTAGACCTTATAAGGAACCTACGTGCCAAATTTGAAATCTCTAGAACCAGCGGTTTGGGCTGTGCGTTGATAGATCAGTCAGTCAGTCAGTCAGTCAGTCAATCAGTCAGTCAGTCAGTTTCTTCTTTTATATATTTAGATTCCTAGACTGATTTTCTTTAAATAAAGCATAAAGCTGCCACTTTCCTCAGTCGCACCTCAGTTGCTTGCTTATTATTCGAATTGAGAGGCATATTGGCCACCTGCGGTTGTCTCGTATTTAATCTTTATATTTGTTAGGCCGCGTTTACTCTAAGCCGATATATACCTTCTGCGCGCTACGCCAGGTGCGCTTTTCATACGAATTGGATTTCTATTTCTACCTATACATTTTGACTAGCGCGTGCTACATCGATATTCGCTATACTATATAATTATATTCGCTATAACAGTGTAACATTGCAGTATTTTCGTAAATAGCGGCAGGCTAAGTAAGTTTTTGTACGCCGATTGGCAAACATAGTGAAACTTTTAAAAATACCACCACTCACTGTAAATACTGTAACTACCTATGTTCACAAATAAACACTTACTTACTAAGTCTTAAGCTCTCAGCAATTACGTCAATATCACAAATTCACATAGGGTATTATTTTTAGGAGCAACATTTTGTCATCAGGCTGGCAAGCATTAAGTAATTGTCAAATGTAATTTAAAATAAACAGTAGCCAATAATAAGAAACGTCCATAAGATGCGGTGACCGCTTGCCATCAGCCTCACGCTTGTTTGCCACCAAAGTGGTATAAAAAAATCTATTATACCGATTCAGAGTTGCCAACTAGATGAATAATGCTTGAAATTTTGGGTTTTTAAGGAACACAATTATTAAAACTTTAAATTATTAGTTAAGTTCAATTCAATATTGACTTCGGTTCATATTTCAAATATATAAAGTTATTCCTTAATAAATAACATAAGTGGTCAGACAGTTTCTTCTGCACTGGTATCATTGACACTTGGGATTGTGAGAGGTCAAACAAGGACTTTCTATTGGAGGCAGTATTATTAGGCTTTGTATGTTGACTCATTTTTATACGGTCTGTGAGCTTTTTTTGGTGGCTGCTCGAGTGGAATTGGCAGTGATATTTTTATTTTCGGCCTTGAATTTAAGCAATTTATTGTACACAATGACAGGTTAAAACAATAGGTATGTCACGTAAGATTAAAGTACAAAGGCAAACTTATCTCTATGAGGGATCTCTTCCACCTAACCTTCGAGGGAGTTAATAAAAAGTGGGAGAATGAAATAGACCTACTTATACCGCGTAAAAACGTCACAATAAGGTAACTTATAGCTAAAACCAAAACAAAATAAATATATATAACAACTCATCATTGGCCTTGTTCATCTATGGAAAGATGATTTAAGCAGTGTCCGTATTAGAGGTGCGGCACTTACGTAAGTGGCTTGTAAGACCGATACGGGAGCGACAGCCACGACCGCATATTTGACAAATAAATGTCCCGTCCGAAGACGAAAGAGGCAGAGCAACGCGCTGATGTCTCAATTCACGTCTGTGGGATAACAGACTAAACCAAGTTTGGTCGTGCTCCACTACTCCATTGCTAAGGGTCTCCCTCCATTGGTCTCAACTTGGGAAGAAGACTCACAAGATCGTATCTTGTGAGTCTTCTTCCCAAGTTGAGATAACAACTATAGATATAATAAACATACAAGACATGTAAACATATAGTAGAATGTAAATACACATATGGTTACATTCTTATGTCCTAATGTAATTTGTCGGTTTCGGACTATGTCTTATATCGCAGCCATGGGTATGTTATGAAGTCTCGGGTTTCCTCGAGATGTAAGCCATTCCTGCAACTGGCGTTAAGTTTTCCCACGTGTTCTCTCTCCGGGAGAGTGAGACTGCTCTGTTTGAGCCACCAGCGGCGTTCGCCCCAATCATCTGGAAGACGTCAGAGCGGCATTACTACAGCCTGTATTTAAATCTAGGGAAGTAGGATCATCATCATACTATCGTTATCCCGGTACAGTTGCACCATGAAGGATGCCCGGGGTCTGCTACTTAATCCCAAGATTTTGGCGTAGGTGCTAGTTTTTACGGAAGCGACTGCCATATCTGACCTTCCAACTTGACTGTTAGTTCTCAAGCCGCCCGAAGGCCTCTAACTTGGCTTAACGACTGCTATCATAGACAGCAGCCGGGATCAACGGCTTAACGTGCCTTCCAAAGCACGGGAGCGCTCAGTTAATAACCACTCAAAGCGGTCACCCATCCAATAACTGACTTTTTTTTTTTAGCGGGGAAATGCCTTTACGCATACCCGGCCTTGTAGAGGGGGGCCGGGTTATGTAGGACTCGCTGGGTGTAAAAAGTCCAGAATACCCACTAAAACCCCTCTTCAGCCTCTTCGCCGCTAGAACGACAGGGTCCCGGGGACGCTCGCGCACTCTTCCGCGACCCCGCCAGCGGCTGCCCACAAAAGTAGGCCTATGACTAGATCCAAGGGGGGAGATCACACTTCCCCCCTTCCGGCTTTTGTGAGGCGCACTTTGCTTTGCTTCGGTGCGCCTCTCGGCTCGAGGGCTCTGGCGTAGTGCAGCGGACGCCCTCTTGTCCGCCGCCCGCTAGCCCTCTCAGGGCGGTAATCGGCGCTCGTGCGCAGCGCGTCTTCGCCCCGGTCTTCGGCGGCGAGCGGGATCCGCTTCTGCTGCGGTTTCCCGATCGCGCTCAGCCTGCTCCTTCTGCGCCATCACATCCTCGCAGAAGGACAGAACTGTATTCCACGCCTCTCGGCTCTGGACTATTGCCGCCACCACCGCCGGCAACGAGAGGTCCGGTCCTACCCCAGCCACGAGCCCTAGGCATTGCTCGCTCCACGCTCGGCACTCGGCCAAGGTGTGTTGAGCGGTGTCTTCGGGCGCACCACAATGCGCGCACACGGGGGTCGGCTCCCTCCCCACGACCTTCCACAAGAACCTCCCGAAGCAACCATGCCCCGACAGGATTTGGGTCAGCCTGAAGGTTAGAGCCCCGTGTTCCCTCTCTACCCATTCTCTCAGGACCGGACGGATTGCCTCTACCGTACGGAGGCCAGCTGTCGGCTGCTCGAGCCGATGTGCCTAGACCCCCATCGCTCTCTGGGTGAGCTCACCACGGCGAGCCTCTATTTCCAACGGGGCCGGCCAGTTCCCGTTTTCCTGTTCCTCCCTTCGCCATCGGTACAGGTCGGCCAGCAATCCAATAACTGACCTAGGCCGACTTTGCTTAACCTCGCAAACCGCACGCGGTACGCGGGCGCCGCTGGGCCATGAGCCACGAGCGCTCCTCTGTATATGTAGGGAAGTAGGATATAATTAACCCTAATCAGTGATCGCCGAGACGACGGAGGTGGGAACGTAGTCGTCAGCCTTCCTAACTAACGGATGCCTATGATGTGTTGTCAAAATAACGTCTGGCAGTGTGCTTAAAAAAACCATACATGGTGCCAATCTCCATATCGAGACGCAGACTGAGATTTGACTGGTACCACGGGGCAGCCCGGAAACCGTCAAGGAGATAGACTGAGACGATCGAGGCGGAATAGGACTTAGAAGTTAAAGCAGACGAAGTCGCGGGCAATACCTATAGTCACTAGTCCCTTGATATTTATTCTTATGGAATTCCTCGACCTTGCTGTGCGATTTTATTTACTTTATGAACAGGGGTTTATGGACACGACAAAGTAAAGAAAAATCGCCGTTCAATTGTGATCCGGAAAAAACGTCCTCCGTACATAACCCACCCGAACCATAATGTAGGTATAGGTAATGAAATGTTGCGTAACGGACCGGCCACGAAAAAGAACGGTGGAGGCGAACTATGGGGCGATTCTGGATGAAAAATCTATCGATCCAGTCACACTGCCATGAATATTATTTTATGCAACTGGTGTATAAGAAGGGCCTAAAAAGGCGGGTGGTGTGGGTTGCGTGAGCCTTAGCGAACATCGCAAATAAAGACACCACGAGCCTTTTTAGACCAAGTTATACACCGTTGCATACAATATTTTTTCTACCACTCATTTCAGATGAAAAATCCGTATTTTTCAAACTTTCCCTTAGTAATTGTGCAACTTACTTACGCAAATTCTTCATGAATACTGTAACTTTCCTCCTGGGTTTTTAAAAGAATCTACCTACCTAACTACATATTTCCTTCACGAACACAAATAAAGTATTTCACTTCTCATGCTCGAAAAGTGTGTCGTATTAGACTTGTCAAGCGGGGCTAAAGTAGTACATTTGACCTCTAGGGAAAATATGAATACATTTTTATGACTTACAACACATTTGAATTTGACCAATCAAAATACTTCACCTATTAAATCCACCAATCACAGAACACTAATTTAACTCTTTAAAAAACATTTGGTATTGGGTACTAACCAGATAGCTTTACTAAAATCGACCAATAAGGAAACAGAATGAATTTCTCTAAAGAGTATAAAGATTAAGTTTGTAGTAGTCCCTATTTCACAATAATTAAAAAAGTGATTAAATCGTTCGAACAACGCTTTGAAGCGCTCAATGGAAGGTCAGTTAGCTTTCTTCGCGCGTGAATGTTGCGCGCGAACCGCGGTGTGTATATATGTTTTGTGTGTCAAAGCAGTTTAGAAAAAAAACATGCTGCCAAATTATATATGTTCGGTGTGGAATTTTTTGTTATTTTGTGTGGGTTAACCTTTGTTTATTTAGTTTCTCGCAATCGAAGTGAAAAGTAGAGTGTATAACTCTGGTCTAAAAGCCACATTACCCCTCGAACTATCTCGTGGTAGTATGGCTCATTTTAGACCCTTGTCATACAATCTACTGTTTTTTAAGCACCTAATATATATTTTTTCAGCTTGAATGTTTTCGTTTTCAATTTTTTTTTGGGTTATGATACTTTAATTTTTTTTTATACATAAAAATTTAATGACAAATAAATCAAATATAAATACAACAAATAATTAAAAACAAAACTTAACCTATTCTAATCTAATAACCCACTCCGAGTTATTCCTGGTGCAAATCCGTGCAAAACTGCCCAAAACGCTTGCAAACGATTATATAATGGATAGGGATGTTTGGCAGATAGCGTCCCGCACAAGTATTATCCAATGGGTTCCATCACACTCCGGAGTCCCGGGGAACGAGGAGGTAGATCGGCTGGCGAGACAAGCGGTCGAAATAGGCGTTTCACACCGTACAATACCTTGGTTTACTGACGAGCTGTTCCAGGTCAAAGAAATGTGTTATAAAACGTGGACTGAATACTTTGATGAAAGATCTCGCACCAAAGGAATTTGGTACAAAACCATCCAACCAACACTTCCTCGAACCCCGTGGTTCTATTTAAGTAAAATAAGTAGACAAGATGTGATTGTTGCTCTGAGACTTCGCTCCGGCCACATTCCATTGAATAGCTATGCATACATGATGCGAAAAGTTGACTCTCCCAATTGCACTATATGTGGGGTTGTGGAAGACGTGTACCATGTTACAATGGAGTGTGGCCGTGGCGACGCACAACGGCGTCTACTTAACATAAATAATTATGATCTCGGTAGGATAAATAGTATATTAGCTTGTCCGTCCTCAGAAGAGGCGGACCTATTGTACAAATTAGTTAAAACTGTATTAGAATTAAGAAGTGATTAGTATATAAGAGAGCCACTATGAGGGTGGCATTTGTAAAACCCTCTTTAATAAATAAAGATTAAAAAAAAAAAAAAAAAAAAGTAGTCTAACACAGAAATATTTTGTCCTTGATGTTAAAAAATATATATGTATGTTTATATTGTAGCATTTGAATTTTGTAGTATTATGATACTGTTATTTTATATTAATTGTATATTTGAAAAAATGACACCTCGCCGAGTTTCTTCCGCCGGTTCTTCTCGAGGCAGAGGTTTATTTTATGAACCGGTGGTAGTTTTTTGACTTTCATAAGTGCATGTAATATACCTAAATTGAAGAATAAATGATTTCATTTAATTTAATTTCAATTTCATTTCATTTCAATATCGTGTTGTATCTCCCAATAATGACCGTCATTTCACAGTAAAATTAAACAAAATGGGGAAATCCAAATGTCATTTTACGAAATATATATTGTCAACACAAGCTGTAGGTAAATAATAAAAACGTAAATGCGAATAATATCTCCCAATAAGGATCATCCGCCACACCCTGTATAATCAAGGAAAATAATAAAATATAATGTTACTGTTCTTTAGATAGATTGTTATGTGTAAATATAACCGTCAACGCATAAAACGATACTAAATCATAGTTTTATTGTTACTCCGAATCGCCTTCAATGTATGCTGCGTTGGTCGTAAATTTCAGTTTGGGCATCTGTCTGATCAATCGTGATTTATCATCCTCTTGGCGTTCCAGGGTAAACTCATGGTTCAAGTAAACAAGAGGGCTTCTGACATAAGTGACGTTACTGTCCAGTTGCCACTTTATTTAAATACTAACGAAAAAAATAATGATGGTATACTTTTCTGCCGTAGTCATGCAAAATATATTATTTACACATTGCAGTTCTGTTGTTATTTGCTTGTTTAAGCCGTTGTTTTCTTGTTCTGATCCCGGGGATGCCAGGGACCGGTAGACGACTGGTTACAAACAGAATAGATAAACATGAATGAACGTAATAATTTACTTCATCCTGCTTGGACAAGTGGCCATCCGATTATCGAAGTGGGTGTCCAATCCATCACCACTCCCTCTCCAGCATTTCTTAGCTTGTGGGCTTCTGGTTAGTTATCTGCCACAGTCTCGCGTTAGACATAGTTCATGGCCAGAATACCAAGAATGCGCCCAAGAATGCGCCGCAGGTATTTGTTGACAAACACCTGCTATAGGATTTCAAACTCAAAATATTATTTTTAATACAGTTGCTCAAAAAGTGGTACTGTATGTAGCTGTATATCGTGCGCAAAGTTGGATTTCGCGCACTAGAGTGCTTTTTACTTTTCCATTTTTTTTTTATTTACTGTTGGTCCAATCCAAACATCCAACAGAAGAGTTTTAGGTTCAATCAGTTTACTCAATTATCTAATATAAAGCATTTTGCATTAAAACTATACTTCTATTATATTTAAAACATTAAAACTTCGTATTAAGCAGGTTAAAGGGTTATCATATACTAAAAATCTAAAACTGCTCTCAAAAAGTTATTGGGTTTTAAGACGGTAGTCCAAGGTGTTTGTCGCGGTTAGTCCTTCATACCCCACCCTGGTACCCTAACCAGGCGGGATGCGTAAATGCATTTCCCCAACGTTAAAAAAAAAGTGATCTGTCTATTACACCATCAAAATATCACCCGAAATGCCACAAGGTCCATAAGCCACAGATGATATAGATATAGAGTTCCACCAAATCCGGTCCTCCGCCACCCGCATCCAGCGGATTCCCGCGACCTTTACCAGGTCATCAGTCCACCTCGTGAGAGATCTAACCGCCTTTCGGTATTACGTGATTGCACGCTCGTGCATAGGTGGTTACCATACCCATTGGTAGCAGTATGATTCAAAAAATCGAAGATAATTAACACGTTCCCTGCGGTATGGGGTTGAATCAGCCCCATACTTCATAAGTATGGTTATTAGAAGCTAATTTTAACGAATCATTATATATTAAGAAAAAGTGAACAAGTTGTATATTAATCTGTTCTGAATCTTTTCACGAAATAGCGGCTAAAAATATTATTTATAGTTAAAGCAGTACCAAATTTCAAATATAGATAAAACAGCCACAGGAATATTTAATTTGGCATTATAGTGTTTATTGTTGATGGATGAAATACCAAAGTCTTAGATTTTTTTTTCTAGAGCCTTCAGAGCCTTAAGCTCTCAAAAAATACCTTTTTTTACCAAACCGCAAGGACGATACTTATAAAGTTTGCACAAAAAAACTCGCGCACACACGCACACGCAAATCATGAACTAGGTTTGCTCACAAACATATAACAAATGTTCAAATAAAGAAAGCAAGACTCACATCAAATAGTAAATAAAACCTACTGAAATCGCTGGTCCTATATGAAAATGGGTACATTCCAATGCGATTTCTCCGATTGAATGTGTAAAGGAACGTAAACCGGTTAGGTTAAGCTATAAAAAGTGTGTAAAACGGGGATCTAGCAGCTGATTGCACACATTTTAGGTATACGTGCGTTGATTGAGACGCTCTGAAAAGGGCTCGTGTAAATTCGATTTTATGGTTTTGAGATAAGTAGCTGTAAATGCACCATTTTTTTTACATAAAACTTTTCCTATGAGGGAGGATTGACTATGAGGTCTATTTTTGCTCCACGCTTCATTACCCAGGACGGAACGGGGAAGGTATATGCGTTTAGGGTGAAAGGTTGTTTGTTTGTTTGTGTGTGCATATCAATATTTACCCACGACGGAACGGAGAAGGTATATGCGTTTAGGGTACGAGGCTGTTTGTGTGTTCACATCAATATCTCCAAAACGGCTTGACCGATTTAGATACGGTTTTCTACGAAAGTTTTGTGATTCATCTGGAACTAATTTTAGATAAATGTTACGATGATAATTTTCCAGGGAGCACAGCAGTATGCATTTCATTTCACTTTCTAAAGTGCGTTTGAGCGTAATTTCTCCTTAACGGCTCGACCAACGCTTATGATTTCAATAGGACTTGGCGAGGAGTGCATGCACTTGAACCTCGAGGCTCTGATGTTGGAGCAGAATAGCATGGTACCGTGCAGAGGCAGATATCTTTTTGTCTGCTTTTGGTCCATTTTGTTTGTTGTATTAACAGACGTTGTACATGCCTTTCTGAGGGTCTGATGATGGAGATACCACAGAGAATCTTGCGAAGGCATTTAGCGACTTGACCGTGTTTGGGCTCTTTAGATTGTGTTTGCTGAGTAGCTTCTGCACATGATCTGCTGAGCGCCTGATGATGGATTAGAACAATATTTTATGCATACTTAAAGGTATTTAATTAGTGAACCGTGTTTAAACTCTTTTGATACTATCTATTGAGAAGCCTCTATACGTGAACTTCAGTGTCTTGGAAAGGCCTGTTAAGAACAGCATCATAGGCAACTTGCTGCAAAATTTGCTGCTGAATATGAGTATTGTGTGCATGGATTGTTGAGAGCTTGGTGATGGAATAGAATATACAGCGATCGCGCTCCAAAAACAAGTTTCGAACCTTCAGCCCTACGTGGAATGGTTTCTGGTCCCGTGTAGTCTCGCTCCTCAACTTTGGCCCTCATATTCGCTTGAGACACGGTCCCCAGATTCGTTTGTAAAACACTTGAGAACAGAAAGTGTAAATTTGGGCTCGCCCTTGGGGCCTTCGGCTCTCGGTTCTGCATAGCGAGCGCTCACCGAAGAGACGCTTCAGGCCTTTGACCCTACGCTGAACGGCTTCTGACCTCGTGTAGTCTCGGTCCATTCCAATTTGCATTAAAAAAATATATATAAACTTAGAGGTAAATTTAATTGAGGTATTAGATAAACTGCATAATCTTACGTCGATTTATTCTGGGCTTGTAAATATACCTCGCAACCATCTCATCGCATTCGTTTATAAAAATTATTTTTATCTTAATGTTTGTATTTCCTGTAGAGTCGAAGGATTTTTAAACTAATTATTTAATTATTTTACAATTAGGTACATCCGGCACGGGTTTTTCAAAATGTTCAATTTTACCTTTTTTAACTCAGTGTCACGTAACCTAACCTAACCTACACGAACCTGGGTTCGACCCACGACCTCCAGATTAAAGTTCAAGTCCCTTTTACCTTACCGCTTGTTACTGTGCACAGTGGCTTCACAGTTATATAAAACCTTTGTCTTTATCATAAATATGTAACAGAGGTGATGTCCCGGAAAGTTTTTACGAGCAAGCCAAGTGCGAGTTCATGTCCTTTAAGCGAGTGGTTAAAACCTTCCCTGAAGACTGTAACGGCGATCTTCCACCGACGAAGCGATGAGAGACGAAGCGAGATTTCTTGACGGAGACTGAGAGTAGTTAGTTGTTACAGACTGAGGGTTGTGTTAAAGATTTCTAAATTAACTTCGAACTTTATCGTAGGTTACAAAACAATTTATAATAATAGTAGCCTTTCAGATAAAAGTTATCGTGTTAATAAAGTAATTTAATGAGCGATTCCACAAATTTCCAATCTTCTCCATCTCTGGCCTTTCTATAGCCACTCTACCCCAAGCTTTCCCGCTACCTGTCTGGTATCATCTTTCCATCGTTTCTGTGACGTTCCTCTCTTCATTTTGCCTTCTCTTGGATACCACTGTGTGACAATTTTATCCATTTCTCTGTACCTGTTATCATGTGCCCAACCCACTCCCAATTTTGTCTCCTTATTTTTAGAGTTATATCCTGGAAATTAGTCTTATGCCAAGAGATGATGTTAGAGTTCCTTATTCTGTCCCTTCTGTTGGCTCCTATCATACTTATTTCTATGGCACGTTAGCATATGGAGAATTTTTCAAACTGTTTTTTGTTAAGGAGTATGTTTCGCTTATATTACATAGGTTAAGACTGGTAGAATGCAGGTATTAAACAGTTTGCTTTGATATGTGTAAGTATTTGTTTTTCATTACGTGCTTCAGACTTCAGTACTTCTTCCAACCACTAGCTACTCTTCTTTCAATTTCTTTGGTAATTGTCCAATTGGTGCCAACAATAGCCCAAGGTAAATGTGTTCTTGCAATACTCGTGTGTATAGGTTTTTTCATCTCTCCGGTACGGAAAGTCCGATTTTCATGTGTAGATAGCCGGGTGGAAAATCGCTTTTCCGACCCTCGGGTAGAAAGTAATTTTTAATAATAATTCAGTAGGCCGAGGGCGCGCGGTGAATTTTATTTTATACATTATTTTATTACAAGAAATAAATAAAGATGTTGTATTCAATAACACTAGCAGTTTTACAATATTTAGGTTGGTGCCTTTTTTTAAGTACCTGTGTCAAGAGACGCCGATCTTCCATTATCCGACACTTGATGTCAAAGTGTAAGTTTAAATTTAAATTATTATTCTGTTTATTGGTAAGAAGTTAGTTAAGAATACTTTTTACTGTTGCCAAGTATACGATTGCCGGAAGTGGCACTGAAAATATAATTTTATGCTGTTTCTCTTCCCCCTTTTAGATATATAGGCTTAAGTTAACATATGTTTGAATAATTAATGGCAGCAGTTCGTATTTTCGCGACAAAAAAACAATTAGTTAACCATTTCAGCGACATTTTTAATCATTACATCTGTTTTAGCACGTCCTCACTAACTTTGTCACTGTCGGCCGCAATTCCATTTGTTTTAATTGACAGAGGAGGACATCAGTATTATATAGCTTCCTATAATATACGCGTCATTCTGTTTTTTACGTGCTACTTACATACATACTTTAAAATGGGAATTGACCAAAAATAATGATTGTGTTGTGTACATAAGGTAAATGGGTAATACCTATGCGGAATTGAAAGATTTAAATGAAGGTACCATTGTGACGAACTAAGGTACTTAGGTACGCCGTAGTATGGTTATAGGTACTGGTTATTACAGAAAACAGAACGAAATAAAATAAATTCAGTACACGACGGTATCTCTGTGCATCGGGCAAGTCATGAAATACAAGAACACGACTTTATTGTTAAGAGCCCATATATCGTTGAACCTTTGTGAATGTACATATATTTATGAACTTGACGGTGTTAAATAATAAATTGTACGAAAATTTTTAAGCAGTCGGTACAGTGCCATCAAGCGGCAAATTCGACCAAGAGTTGCTTATTAGAATTTCTCTGGAATTCAGCTAAATTGATCACTCACCAGGAGGTCAAGGTCAAAGCACAGATCCCATAAGGGTCGCCAGAAATCGTCTGTTCATTGTAATGGCTGCGATTATTCCCGAGTCCTGACTTTAAATTATCTGATTCACCACAGCGGCGCCGGGGTCTCAGATGTACCTATATTGTTTTCCTAGAGGAACTTTTAGAATATTGGTACGGAATGCGATATAAATTCTGCCTAATCGCGCATAATCGCGTTTATATAGGACATACGAGTACATAGCATTCTAGAAAATATCTTAGCTCGAGAGGGATGTTATTATTTCGGTACGTAAAGGACATACCGAAATAATAAATAATAAAAACCAACTCCAAAACAAAAAACACTAAAAAGTAAAAAATAATTGCCTTACTGCTTATCGTAGGTCAATATGAGACTACGCTTCTTATTGAACAATGTAAGTATTGAAATTTTTGAAGTCGGTGCCATCCAAAGAAATCGATGAAATGGCACCGACTACAAAAATTACAATAACTACACTGCACTGCACAATAAGACATTGCACTGCAGTGGCGGTGCGTCAAAAATTTTCTTAGGGAAGCCGGAATTAATTTTCCTTTCTTATTCGTCATGAGCCGTAGTAAAAGAACTGTAATGGCTGAAAATTAGGTAAGCCGGTGGGAATCGAGTTGTATGGACGCTCCGCTACTGTTGCACTGTTCAATAAGAACCGTGAAGTATCATATTGACCTATTGGAAGTGAGGCAATTTTATTTTTACTTTTTTGTGTTAATTTTTTTAATTCGGTTTTTAATTTTTTATCTCAGACCAATCATTACTAGAATCATTATAAGTGAACCATTACTAGAGTGCATCTCATGTAAATTATAATAAGCTAAACACGGCTAAGCTAATACACTGTTTTATTACGGAGTTCCATTGCCTACCTTCCGGCTTCGATTGCCAGATCAGGATGATGGTAACATTACCTACATCAGGTTCATTTAAATTGGCTTCGTCATAGTCTCTTCAGTATCTTGATCGAGATATCTTATCACTAACCATGAAACACTAGGAGTTTTGGATGTCCATCCGTGGTCTTCTTCATCAGTTCCCGTTCACCAAATGCTACTTTTTGAACGCAAAATAATACAAAAATTCAAGGAAAACATGTAGCGATTGTAATATTTTCGGTAATAAATCTAGTGTTACCGAAAATACTAAAATTGTTATATATTTCCCTTGAAGTTCTGAGGAGTTCCCTCAATGCCCCATGGTTCCCACCATCAGAAATGAACTTTGATAACAACGGGACCAATCTGGAAACACGTGCTTACATTACAAAGACATAATTTTCTAAATCTGTTTTAAATGGCGAAGTAACCACGTAACAAACATAGAAAAAAAAACTAAATTTGCTTCAATATCAGACTAGAATTGTCTCTGTAGACCCAATAGTTTCAGAGAAAAAAACCTTTCAAAGTTGGTCAAATGGCAAACTTAGAAAGCCAAGCCAATGTTTTTATTTTTGTGTCACAAAGAAATAAGAACAACAGTTCCTGTATAATAAAAAAAAAATAAAGCTTTGTCATTTTCCTCGTAGGGACCTGTCCCTATAAATTTGAGGTCCACTCGCCAAATTAGATACTTTTATCCCGACGTAATAAGGCCTGGAAAAATGGAACTGGGAAATAAATATGCCTGATTGCCAATTATATACCGCGTTATATGGCAGAATAAATAATACCGCCTGTTGTTGGTATAACCGCATGCTAAAACAAATTGGATCTGGTAGAAACTCATAGTTAACATTAAAATTTTATTGCTACGCTTCATAGCACTAAAACCTATCTGGTTACAATTTAATTTGCTAAAATTTGATTTGCTCGAAAGCTTTTTATTAAAACCATTTTGTAGGGTTCCGTAGTCAAAATGGGGAAAACTGAACCCTTATGGTTTCGTTATATCTATCCGTCAGTCCCTCCATCCGTCCATCCGTATGTCACAACCGATTTAATCGGAAACTATAAGCACTACAGTTACGAAATTTGGTAGAAAGTTGTATTCTATGAATGAACCGCTCCATAGTCTTGTGCCATCCATGGAAATCATTTAAAAATGATATTTAAAAAAACCCATTTAAGTCAACTGTTAATGAGATATTAGCTATCAAATCCGGTAGTTCTCTGTTTCTTTGCAGATTTGTTTATGATGTTGGCCCCATGAATAATTCAAGTTTGTGACCACAAGCGCCGAACGCAACTTTGTCTAAAATCGAAAAACCGATTATAACTTTAAAGGACTAATAGACAGCCTCATATAGTAACAAATTTAGTCTACTTTAAGAACGTCCTGAGAAAGTTCTGTCAGCAACTATTTCTTCAGGGTTATAACCGGTTTTTCGATTTATAACAAAGTTACGTTGGGCGCTTGAGATCACAAACTTGGATTATTTATTGGGTCAGCATCATAAACAAGTCTGCAAAAAATCAGAACTACCGGATTTGACGCAAGCTCTGATGTATAAAGTTACGGGATTATTAGGTTAGGTTGAAAGAAAGAAAATACAGTTTTTCGACGTCGTGATAGGTTACCGAGCTACTGCCACGAACTCCCAAAGATTTTTCGAATATCTCTGTTTCTACCTCGAATGTGATAAGTATCATAAAGATGACGTTACTTTGTTATTAGGATCGATTTACTTTTCGTACTCATTTTTGGGAAAAGTAGTAATATTGAAGAAGGGCCCTTATCTGTTAAAAACTTAAAAACGCTCACGCCCTATATTTAGGTCAATTTCTATATTAATCGACACTTGTTATATTCAACTGATAGGTAAGAGTAGAAAAACATTTTATTACTCAACGTGTGCTGTCAAAGGAAAAACGTAAACATTTTACGACAATACTTTATCTCAAGTTCACTACGTGTATACTCGTATTACAACCGTAGGAAAAAGTATAGTCGACAGCAAAAGTAAATTAAGGGAGTGCAATTAAAACATCGTGTTTTTAGAAACGCTTAAAGAACGAAGGTTGAGTCGTTATGTTATTATTTTCCTTTTTTACTCAGATTTTTAAAACAATATGTTATTGATTGTATAATCAGCTTAATATATGTGGGATTGGTACTTTTTGGTTGTATAAAGGTGTTGGCTGCTAGATGCTGAATAAGTAATGATCGAATGTGGTTTGAATTGTTTTGGAATGGTCAATGATTTGGCGTATGATCCAGTCTGTAAGACAAGCTGAACGAAGTAACATACTCCAAGGTATAAATAACAGAGAAGCTTTTTGAGATTTTATTATTTCATTTCTACGCAGACCCACTCGAGAGTACACACTATGATGTACTGCATGTATGATGGTATTGTATGCAACTGGTGTATAAAAAGAGTCTAAAAATGTAAGTGGCATGGGTTGCGATGTGAGCCTTGGCGAACATCTCACGTAAAGACACCACGAGTGTTTTTAGATCACTTAAACACCGTTGCATACAATACTTTTTTACGACTCGTTTCAAATAAATAATTTTATTTAGATTTTTCATATCCCATATCTTCCCTCAGTAATTGTGCATCTTATGGCGTAATTTTCTTCGTCCATTTTTGAAAGATACACCTACACATTTTCTTCATAAAGACGAATAAAATCGTTTCATGTAAGTAAATACAATTTTATGTAAGCGATACGTTTATCAACTTGAATGTTTTCGTTTCCTATTGGAAATTTGGTGGGAAATCAAAAATATGACTTTTTGTTTATGGTTTGTTTTTTTATTTAGGTACTGGACTTGGCTTCCGACCTAATAAACCACAATCCAATACATTGAATCCGAATCCGAGGTGTTCGTTTTCATAAATATCTCCGAACATAGATAAGAAACCAGCCAAGTGCGAGTCGGGCAGGCACGTAGGGTTCTGTACCATTATCTATAAAAACGGAAATAAAATCAGCCCCCTCAAATATTTATTTTATTCTGTTTTTTAGTACTTGCTGTTATAGCGGCAACGGAAATATATTATTTGTGAAAATTTCAACTGTCTAACTATCATGGTTCATGAGATACAGCCTAGTTACAGACGGACGAACGGATAGCGAAGTCTTAGTAATAGCCCTGGTAATAGGGTCCCGTTTTACCCTTTGGGTATGGAACCATAAAAGTAAAATAACACAAAAAAGATGACAAATGTATTTATTTATACTAGTAAATAACATAACATTAATTATGACATTTGGGCAATAGACTAGATAGATTTTTTACAGACTAAAGTAAATAATATATATATTTATATTAGTTAGTGATTGCTTCGCCAAAAAAGTACAGGAATACAAAAACTAATTTAAAATATCATAAGAGGAAATACGAATAAAATATCATAGTCGGGTGTTTATATCAAAATTTGTCCATAAACTCCATTCCTGAAAAGTGTTGCACTTCGTTTTCTCGTCTCTTCCACGAGGGCGTGGTTTACAGAATCAAAGCATCTCCTTAACAGTTTTTCACTTAAATACTTATATCATGATTGTCAACTAACTTTTTCTCTTGACTGTACTTAAAGCAAGAGCTATACGAAAAGTGCAAGTCTGACTCAGACCCCAAGGGTTCTGTATGAAACTAACCATATTTGAAGAAAATAGTTGTTTTTCTTGTAGGTAGTATTTTTCGTTATTCTCAATCTTATGAAATGTTGTTTCACGTGGTTAGACTTTGGGGATAAGGGGGAATGGATTTTTTCAAGATTTTTTTCATTGATCTAAAAACCAAAAAAAAAACCCTTTTGGAATGTATAGGTAACTCAAACCCAAGCATACGATATTAGTCTCCTCATATCGCATTAGTCCATTTTTCTTAAAATGGTTAAATTATTTCTCCAAATTTGACATCGATAGTTTAAGTAGTTTGAAGATGATCGCTTATATGTCGGACATATAGTATTGGTCCTTTACTGTCATGTATGTAATTGCGAGAGGGGCGAATGCTATTTGTCAGACATATATATGTCCCTTATAATATTATAAGCATATTATAAGCGATCATCTTAGCCCCTCTGATTCAAATATATGTGACTTTTTGGAACAGAACGCTAAAAAGCGAAAGGTTGTGCTTACACTGACTATTTCTTTAAGTTACGCCTACGCAAAATCATAAACGCTATTTATCCTTGTAGGAGAAAAAAGTGCCCCAAATTATAATAGATCCATTCCGTTATATATCCTCACATGTTATTATGAAAGTAACGTAATGGATAAATGACAATTAGTATAAAAAATGAGTCACTGGGTCAATTTCCCAAGCAGTAAAAAATGTTGGCAAGACTGAGAACGCAGGTGCAGAAAGTTTAAATAATAATTAACCATTTTTTTTCGGAAACACATCCCAGTTAACTACCTCGGGCAATAGCTAAAACTTAAATATTAATGTATTTAATAATTTAAAAAAATATATAAAGCACCAATTTCTCATCAAGGTGGGTTGTCCCTAGCCTGGTTTTGTTTGCATAATGTCGCCTAACTCGAAAACTATGTATGATAATAAAAATATTTTAGCCTCATTTTAAGACCAGCTAAATAGGCAACAATAAATATAGCTTCCTTTAAATCTCATGTGTACCTAACCATTTTATAATGTGCGAAAATGTTTGTCCCGAGAAACTTTTTCATTACCGCGGACCACCGCGGACCAAGCTTGTCAACGATTTATTTGCGAAGTTTGACTCGGTAAGCCCCCCGTCTCCTGCGCACTTCGAGAATCAGTTACGCTGCGGTGTTCGGCGAGGGAGGACACCTGGTGCGGTAATTCGTCGGCCTGCTATACACATGAGTATATCGTGGCCGTGATACGCGGACAAAAATAATATCATTCCGGAGTTTGCTATATCATTTTTATTTTTTATCTGTTTCGATTGAAACTAATATATAACATGTAATATATATTTGTGATATCTAGAACCTTGTTAATTTAAGAATAAGTGGCTTGATCTTTTTTTTTAAATTAATTTTATCCTGTTTTTATCATTCCGCCGTTTTCATTCCGGTGTTTCCGGTGTAGTTAAATAGAAATGTAGCTTCACTTTGATATATATATATAGGAATTAATGATTATTTTTACTGAGTATAATATATTTATTTGATGTCATATATGCCTATTACCTAGTATTTATATTTAAATATATGTTTCACTATATCGTTTTTTGTCAATTTACTTGATTATTCGCGCATTAAGATATAGAAAATATATTAAATCGATTTTAAATGTACTTCTCCTCAAGATTATTAGCGTAATTAGTTTTTCCGAAATGGATCAAGCATTTTACTATAAAAGATGGTAATAATTACACAGACAGGCGTCGGTTGGAAGTGCTAAATATGAAGTTTATTAATGAAAAAAATATTTCAAAAATTGGTGTAAAAAGTCATACGATAGATTTAGATAATTTATTTCATGATAGGGAATTACGTTATAAATTTTCACACATGTCAAAATTACAAGAATTGTTATCATGATCGTCATAACAGGAAAAATAAAAATAACTAATGTCGACCAGAGTAATACAAAACATGATGAAAAGTAAACAGAAAAATAAATGCATCTTCCATTCGGAATCGTCAGTCAGATAAATAATAATATTGTCCATTACAAAATACAAATTTCAAAACACAAAAATAAAAGATAGTTCCGTAATATCATTTTAACATTACTGAAATATGTTTCTTATACTACAGATTTGTGTTTTCTAGAAAAAAAAGGTATAGGGTTCCAAACTACATGAACCATGATTTTTCTTTTTCTTTCTATCAAAATTTACAACTAGTTACGAAGTGTTTTATAAACAGGATGCAAGCCTCTGGACATTTACACTATTTTTAACTTATATACAAAATGCTTATGTTTTTAAATCATACACCTAGTACTTTTTTCTATAAATCATAAAACTATAGTCTAAGAAGCAATTATTTATTATTATTTATATTTAACACATAACACAAATAACATAAGTCCCGTTGTATTAACAGGCCAGTCAGTAGAGGTTTTTACTGGTTACGTGAAAGATTTTTTTTTAGTTTTTATTACTTGTTATTGTATATGCTACAAGCATTGCTGCTTGTAATGCGTTTTTTTTTTGAGAAAAAGTGACTGATTATTTTTATTAGTATAATTATTAAATTGAAGTGGTCCACCAGTTTATTATAAAGCGGTCTTGAGTAGTGAAAATGATTGTTTTCAGGTACTAGCAGTACAAAATAAATAATTTTATAATTTTGAGGAGTTTTTTTTTTAATTCCGATGTATGTGCTCTAATTTTCATTCCTGTGGACTGTTATTATCATCCCCAGTGTATATTTATCATTCCGTTGTGAGTTTCATTTTTAATCTCAGTTATCTCAAAAAGTGTTATAGATATCAACATCCCTTTTTGAAGATTTTCATAATATAGTCTGAAGTGTCTTTTGATGTTAAAAAATCCACGAAAAACTCCCAAACAAAGAATCACACCGGAATGATACAAAAATCATGCACTGTTGAAATTGACCCCACTTCTTCTTTATCTTATTATCTTCCACTGGGATGAATAGTAGTGTTACTATCGGACTATAAGTAACATTTCATATTGTAAGATTCCTTCTTTTTTTGTTACAGATTATATAGCAACAATGTCACTAGAGCAACTCCATTCTGACTTCACTACCAATTCGACGTTTACCGATACGTACTCTAGCAGCACTGGAAGCAATAGTATAATGGTATGTTACTCGGTACAAAAGTGTTCGACTTTATGTCGCACAAAATGCGTGACGTCGGAGATGTCATTAGAAAACTCTAGTAGAGATAGGCAGGACACCTTGTCAGGCAGAGTGATGGCAGGTGCACCAAAATAGTGTCAGAAACGAGGCCATTTCTGGGTAAAAGCCGCGTCGGACGTCTACCAGCCTGTTGGGTTGTCGGTGACAAAACTCCCAGTAGCACGATTCCACTCACACCTCAGATATGGTTGAAGCCGCTCAACCAATCTCACTGGAGCGCAAACTCTTAAGAGTATTCTAGTGTTTAAACCACCCGCGTGGTCGGAGGTGTCCCCTGGATGTTCTCCAGGCCACTCTACAACCGCGTACTGCTATCACTTTATTGGTCCCGGCCCATAAAGCCAAAGTCAGGTTTTAAAAAAGGGTTGTAGGTGTTAGGAAAATCACGGGTCACTCCTAGATAACACTAGCTGAGGACCGGGGCGAGTGGCCTACTCGTCTAGAGGCCTATGCTCAACAGTGGATGATTACGGGCTGATAATGATGATGAAGGTGTTACTCGGCATATTAGAATTAACGACGACCACAAACAAGTAATACGGGCTCTCTGATACTAAAATTACTTGCAGATGGACCAAACTGACGTACATAATATCCCCGAGTGGGGCAAGGCGCTCTGGATAGTCGGCTTCTTCTGCATATGGCCGCCAGCCATCGTTCTCAACCTGATAGTCTGCTGGATCATCGTGGCCGATCAAAGCATGAGGGAAAAAGGCACTAACTTATCCCTGCGTAAGTTGACAGTGCTCTTAAGGCCTCATTCATGTATAAACGTTCATTAAGTCTATTTTAGCTAAAACGCCGTTCAAATTATTTTATCTGTCTCTTTGACACTTGTGTTTGTGAGAAAGGAACAAAACACATTTTAGTTAGCAAAGGTTTGTTAATTTATAGGATTCCGTACCCGAAGGAAATCCTAATGTTGTCGCTCACACAATGTCCGTCCGCCCGTCCGTCGTTTGTCACACAGGTTTTACATTAAATGGTTGGGGCTACAATTTTCAAATTTTTACAGTATAACATCTTATTGACCCAAAGCCATACAAATTGACAAAGCTTATTTTTAAATGTGTTTAAGGGTGCTCCCATACAGCTAAAACTACCCCATTGATTGAGGTATCGCCGTTTAGAGCTCATTGAGTAGATAAATATCATATTTTTTGTTTTAAAAAATATTGGAAAATAAAGGAATCAGTAGCCACCAAAATCAAATTTTTTGAAAAAAAATTGTGCCGTAGAATTTTTTAACTTCCCATTGATCTATGAACTTGAATTTTGGCGATTTTTTAATTATTACGTATGTTTTACCTACAATTTACTTAAACAATTAAATTGTCCTTATTTATCCTATTAAATCAACTTCATTTTGCGGTTGGTTCGAAACCCTAAATGTGGGGAGTCCAACACGCACTTGGCCGGTTTTTTTTTACAATTTTATGAATAAGGAGACATTTTTAGTTACAGTAAACATATTATTGACAATTGAACGCATCTGAAATCTATTTAACTACCCTTTTTACCCTGCGCTGGTCCTTTTTTTTTTTGATTTTCGAAATATTAATGAGGCACCTCCTTGAGTTGTTATTTACCGCGATGTGTGATCATGTAATTTTTTACTTAGATTTTAGGGGTCGCTAACGAGGGCCCAACTTTGAAAAAAAATCGGCGAGATTCTAAAATAAAAAAAATTGTTACTCGTAATAATAACATTTTATGCTTTGATAAACTTAAACAACTCGTATTATCTGCTACCGTGACATTTACCTGCACCCCCACCCTGTCCTCGACTTTTATTGCTCTCCAATGATATGTCACGTGGGATGATGAATAACTAACTGCACTTTCGGTAATGAGAGAGAGTGCACATTTTTTGGTCAACGTCGTCTTGCAATGGCATCGTCAAATAGTGGTACTAGTGTAAATAAAGACTGGCATGTGGGGCTTATTGGACAATTAACGTGGGGTAAAGAAAAACATATTTTTTTAAATGTTTTAGATAAAACAGTGTGATTGGTATAAATATTAAAGACGCAATTGTAGTACGTTTAATATTTTTTGTAAAATAATTCTGAGACGACATTTATTTAATTGCGTAAGTACACTACTACATAAACTGATAAATTAATATTATTTCAAAATCATTAGTTTGACATTTTGTTAAATTGAATAATATTTTCAATCATAATATAAACTCATATAGATTACACTAGCTTTCATTTGTATTGTAATTGTATATTATGAAATAAAAAATCTAAATCTATATAAGTAAGTCTAAGCTTTCAAACGACACCTCACACATGTACTGATTAGTAACATAAAACCTGGGATTTGGACAAAAATCGGCCGCCATTTTTATAACGTCACACCTATGGCTAGTCTTCATCCATTATGTTCCGAACACTTTCCAGTTAGAAAGTATATAACAGCCTCGGAGGTGAGGCTCAGGAAAGTAGGGAGGGGGGGTCAAAGTACGTCCCGTTTTTTGTTTTTAGCCGTCGTCTCCCGGCGAAAAAAATAAACAATAGCATTATTTTGTTATGATCCCTGGGATCCCAGGGACCGGTAGACGGCGGGTTAACCCGTGTATCTCGACAACGATGGGTCATAGGAAATTTTGTTGGCAAAATATATTTTTATATGTTTTAAGGGCTCCCATACAGGTGGGAACGAAAAATAAGAATTGATCTACCCCATCGAGTTGAATATCGTTATTTAGAATTTGGAGCTCATTGAGTACCTAAATAAATACTTATTGTATTTTTGTTTTAGAAATATTGGAAAACAAAGGATTGAAAAGCCACCAAAGTCAGCTATAATAAATAAAATCTTTAGAAAATATTGTTAAGAATAATTTTTAAAGGTATCATTGACCTGTGAACTTATACTTATTATATAATATGGTGATAGTCCGTGGCGGCTGTGGCTTAGTTGCGCTCGTGTGTTGCAGTACCAACAATTTTACACTAATATAACAATACAATCATATTAAATATTTACATGTTTAACAACTTGCGAAGAAACCGTGGAGCACACGTGATAGTCTAATACTAATTCTATGAGCATCGCCTTAGAACGCCGGACGCGTGAGACGGAAGATACTCCGTACAAAGTCATCATTCGCTTGCCCCTTTTCCCAGTTAGTTGGGGTCAGCGCAGCATGGTTTTTTCTTCCATACCTCTTTATCGCTCGCCATCTCCTAACTCACATCCTTCCTCTCCATATCGTCTCTCATGCAGTCCATCCACCTTTTCCTTGGCCTACCCCTTCTCTTCCATCCCTCGACATTCATAACTAAAAATACCCTTCTCGTCACATGACTTTCTTCCCTTCTTCCGTAACATGCCTAGGATACTTTTTATCCTTTAAATCAACCCTCAAATTGATGAATTCTGGGCTGGGAGTTGAACCTATGAACTAGACCACAGTCATGTAGATATTTACAATACAACTGCTGGCGTACAGAAAATTCGATTGCGAAGAACCAGTATAAGGCTGACCTCCGAATATGCACATATTTGTCACGAATCTCAGGGTCAAGATATAATAAACATGTATGGTGAGGCGACTCTATAGACAGTTATCAATATCACGATATTTGACAACGTCATTGGCATTGGCGTGTAATTTTATACCCATGACATTATATATGTAGATGAGGTTGAAGCTAATGAACGTAATTTTACACAAATGACTACTTTGAGTCTTATCTTGACTAATATAAAGCAGGTTTTTAATTTTACGATCGTAATTACAAATAGAGTATTACACTTCTACTTGATCATGATGGGCTATTATTTTGAGAGATTTATTTCGAATATCTGTGACGACAAGACGACTTATGTCGATTAAAATCAAAGTATTTCAATCCCTAACGTTCTAGCAATTACAGGCATAATCGCAGGAAAATCAATAGATTAGAGATACTTAATACACTGACCCATAGCCTCTAAAGCGCTTGCGATATAAATATAAGCCAAAATTTGCTGACCCATCGAGCCGTAATAATTTTAATGTTTAAAATAGGAGATTCAATAGATTGTGCAGAATGTATGGAGTTGTTAGAGTGCTTGGTTTAAAGGCACAACAATGACTTGTGACGCTGTACCCACGGCATTCAATTTGTGTTTTGTAAACCGCGCTATTAAGAAATTGAAAAAATGAGTGTTAATGTGAACTTGAATGTAATGTATAAACTGCAATTTTTGAGTTATTTCATTAATATTCCATAATTTAGCGCACCACCAGTTCTCGTATTCAGCAGCCGCCACTGTTGATAACGTTTATTATTACGTATATTTTACTAAAAAATACCTACCAATATATTGATAGATCAGATTTTTCTTTGAAATTTGCTCATTTTTTCGTCTGGCCTACGAATGATTGTGGATAGAAGGGTTGAAAGTAGAAATTTGACTTCTTGACTTTGTTTGGACTAGTACTGTACTAGTAGTTTGTAGACTAAGACAAACATACTAAAAGAAACCAAGAAAAACTGGAGTCAGAGTCGTCCTCCTCTTTATTTTTCTTTCGACTAAGGCTAGGAACCCATCTAAGTTGGAAGGTCAGATGGCGGTCACTTTTGTAAAACTAGTTCCCACGCCAAAACGTGTGATAAGGTGTCAAAGCGGACCCTTTTGTAGGTGTAGAGATTGCTCTACACCAATATATGAGAAAAAACGTGGAGTAAAAACCTTGACCTATTATTAATACGTATCTGGTCAGCTAGAACATTTTTTGTGACTTTTCCGCCCGCCGCCATTTTGTGACGTCATCAAAGAGTACGAAGGTGCCAGGACATGCGACAGTTTTCTGAACTCGAGATTCGGAAATAGGCATAGTGTGATTTAATACAACATAGTATGTAGAACGTACCATTTTATTTTTTAAAGGGGCTATTTTGTCCTCAAGACGGACAAAAAAATATTACTTCTATTTTGGCGCTAAAATATGCATCTGTGGGTTTAAATTAGGGCTCCCGATATCCGTGTTACACGCCGACCCGTTGCCCCGTGTACTTAAGCCCGGCGGTACTAAGAACCCGAATTACACGAACCCGCCAAGATCCGTGTCCCGTGTCTAAGATTCGGAAACGGGCAACGTGTCTCGGCTACGTAGCCGGGGCCCGGGACACGCCGACCCGTTTCCGAATCTCAGGCACGGCCCCACCCGTCCGCGACGGTTTGAGTTTACGCTCTAACGTTTGAATGAAAAATATATGGTGGTAAACAGAGATGGGCAAAATGTAATCGCCTAACGATTAAGATTAACGTACTTAATCGCGACTAACGACTAGGGCTCCCGGTCGTGTCCGTGTTTCGTGTACCCGTTGCCGAGTACACGTTGCCGTGTTACACGGCAACGGGTTTCTGTCCCGATTTTCACGTGTAGTTACGATCCGTGTAATTAAGATCCGTGTACACGGGTACCCGTGTACACGGGTACACGGATCTTAATTACACGTCGACACGACCCGTCCGCCCGTCATAAATATAAGTATATAAGTAAGTGTTTGTTTCGACTTAACTTTATGTATTAATTATGCTTAGCAACTAAACCTGTTTCAATATAAGCATTGGTGATGTCAATGATATTTTATGCCTAAATAAAATTAATTAAATTTCAATTGAATAGTTCATATTTCATCTTTAGGGGCCTACTACTAATTTCTTTTTTAATAAACAAGATGTAAGTCATAAAATGGATATAATACTACATGTAGTTGTGAGTTAGGCAAATTGTAGTCGACTTCGAATAACAGTCAAAACTAACAACTTTAGCAAATAACCGCTAAAAACTAACCTAATACTTGGATAATTATTCTACATTAGCTAAGTGGGCTAAAATAAGTTAATCATTAATATGTGAGCACAATTTGGTTAGTATACCTTAAAAAACACACATTGACTCTCTTGATTAAACTGTTTATAGCGCAACAGCCATTCTCTATTACGACGAAATGTGTTGATATTTAGACAGAAAATATTTGTTCATTGTTTATTGTGCATGTTATCTTATCAGGCTACAAAAGATGCCGACTAAACCTTTGAGTTCCCGAAGCGCCTGAGGTCGTAAACAACCGTCTGGCTTTTGTTATTGTTAATTGCCTTGAACACGTGGTACGTACATATTAAAAACAGTTGTAGTTGGTTGTTTTTCATTCATCTCTTCATATAACGGTAACTCTATAATGATAAAAACTGCTCGGTTCCTTGTTTCGTTATAAAGAGTTTACACTTTATATATGTAATACACTAGTTCGGTGCTTATAAAATTATTCCTTAATGTTTATTTTATACTATTTGTCTAAAGAACTTTTTACGTCAATGTTACTTGAGCTTGAGGCGCATTTAAAGCAGTATCCATTATATCGTTAGAAAACAAACACCAATATTATATGGCGATAATGGTTTAGTCAGAACGTTATCCTTCTAATAAATGTAATATTAAATGATGGACGAATTTGATAAACTACATTGAAATGGCGTCAAGATCAAAAAGATATTATATATAACGTTATTTTTATAACGGTATACTGAACAATGACTTCGAAATTAACGATAATTTAAACACAAACGGAATTATCTGTATATATTTTTATTTATAAAAAGGCCTGAATAATGTAAATTTCAATGACACATCTGTTCTGGAATAATTCATTGAAATCAATCAATATCGAGATAAAATTACTGATTAACAGTAAACGAAATAAATAATTAATTGTATAAATAACGAAATAATTTCGACAACATAGACTATAATTAAACTACGAATTATTAAATGGAATATAGTAAGAAACATATCGGTACGTACTCGTTAGATGTCGTAATCCGTATTGGAGAATTTATGTGTAACGCTTTCAAATATTTTCCTATAGCAATACCACCACGACACGAAAACTCATTGTTTGCTCGAACATTGTACATCGTACACGTCGCATTATTCCACATCCACTTTTTTCATTTTTTATAGCTTTTTTAACTTGCAGTGTTGATATCAGTGTATCAATGCAATTTAAATAATATTAAGTATAGTTTAAAAGATATAACAAAGATTTATTGAATTTCCTTGATCAAAGAAAATGTTTGAATAAGCCTATCCATTCCATCAGAGACACAACGTATGAATTAACTTGAAGCGTTGGATGACGAGACAGGCACATCAGGCCAATCCAATACGCATAATTTCATTTGTATAGTCTTGAGAGCGTAATATTGCAGAACGAAAACACAGTGATGCGCTCCTATTTTTAAAATTCTATTTAATCGACAGAGCCGTTATTTTGTACATTATGTACACCTGCAGGTCTAACGGTATTAAATTAATTAGGCGATAAGATTAAGCTAGTATTTTAAAGTTTCGTAATAACATTATATCGTCTTGATTTGGACGTTATCAAAATGTAGTCTGTCTGTGTCTGTCACAGTTATCAATGCCATCTTGGAACAAATAACGTTATTATATTGCTTTAACCAGTATCGCATTATAAATTAGTATATTTTTTATACCGATTTAATGGATACTGATGTAAATACGCGTTAAATATAACTATGAGTAAAACATTTTTCTAAGACAATGTTATGAACCATAATGATATACGAAAAGAGCGATATTGAAGGGCCTATATACATGCATACAAATGCTGCTCGTTAAGATAAGATATTAAATAAATATCTGTTTATGAAACCATATACTGTACCATATATTTACCACCAGAGAAGGACATTAATGGATTATTTTTCAATTAACTAATTCATCGATGAAACAATTTAGTCGCTATTAAATGAATCGACAGAGTATTCGAATAATTACTAAATAGGTCATCATCATCATCATCTTATGCCTTTGAATATACGTAGCGAGATATCTGGTTAATCAGTATTTTAGGTGATCGTGTTGTTGTCATTTTGTTAGTGCTGCTATCTAGTATTAGTTTCTTGTGTATTCTTGATTCTTGTATTTGTTTTAGCTTGCTTTTTTGTATGCTATAAATTATTGAACTAAGAAAGTTCTTAATGGCCCAAAAGCCACAATCTACTTTTCATTTAGAGTGTTTATGTTTTAACCAGCATTGTTTACATGGATAGTTGCGTATGTGCGTGACATTAGTATAAATTTGCTTATATTTCATATATACTGTTTCTACCTGCGAGATCTATAATTGGCTACTTGTTTATATGTTAAAATGTTGTCGTGTCATAAAAGCTGTTGGTCATGTAAATAAATAAATAATCGCCAATTTCATTGGCTAAATTTCTCGATTAAAAGTTGGATGACCCTCATTTTAAACGAAGGTAACCAATATTCAATATTTCTTGTGTGCTGTGCGATATAAATTGGTTCCAATAACACAACTATATTTTTGATAGTGCTACACTCTATAGTCTTCCTAGGTAAGGGTTAAGGATTTACAGATTGGATGGAGTGCAGGTAGAAATTTAGAAAGAGAACGTTTTATGAAAGAGCGAGAAAACCACTTTTTTATCCTTCTTGTCAGTAGATTACTGGTTTGTTTCTATTTGTCAATGCAGTAAATTATACTATCCTAAACTGAGGACTGGGGTAATAATCGCCGGCGACGGTAGTGATGGCGGCATATCGATACAGGTTTTACTTAAACGTCGATAAATTACTTACATTAGTTTAATAGTTAATGTTACTTTAATGGGTATTAGTTCAAGTTATTTGCCTTATTTGTCTTGTTCGTCATGCTGACTATCTCTAGAACGAAGACTTGTCAAAAGCACATTTAATAGACACACGTCCTCTCATAATTAATCTTCAAGACGTCATGTGACAACGTCGAGGACGAGGATGAAATCGATTTATATTAAATTAGGTACAGCATATTGCCACTTTCATTAATCATATTATAAAATCCATACTTAAAACACGTATTTTATCTAATCACTTAATTCTATCGACATGCCTTGCTACGGGTTTACTACCTGCACTATGGGTCTCGGCCCGCTCTGTGAAAAACAATGCGAAAGAGATAACGCGAGCCTAATGGTTTTATTGCCCCAGCCCACAGTTTGGTCAATAATACGTGGCAATTAATAAATTTGTGTTCACGTATCCTTTGTCGGTTAGTTGTTTACCCAGGACCAGAGATTGAAAAGTAGATAACAATCCTAGTCATATATGCATTAACATATATGACTACCTAATACCTATATTACGGTTGCCTTTGTCAGTCGATAAAGCGTACATCACCTTTGATACCATTTGTCAGAAAATTTCAAATACTTTGGCATGTTATTTATGAAGCGATACTTATAGGCAAGTCCTCCAGCACCAGGTATAGTTCATACCAAAGTGTTATTTTAGGTACAATGTGGTTATACATTCCTTAAGTTGTAGTTACTTGCCATGGTTACCCGAAAATTAGAATTACAAGCGAGAGGAAATTAATCTAATTAATTAGTCTACTAAAAATGTAGTCACTGGGGATTAATCGACAGTTAATTTAACCGTGACTCAATTAATCAGAACTCGTACAACTAAGACTACTACTAATCTCAATTTTTAGTCGTTAGTAGGGCTCCCGATATCCGTGTTACACGCCGACCCGTTGCCCCGTGTACTTAAGCCCGGCGGTACTAAGAACCCGAATTACACGAACCCGCCAAGATCCGTGTCCCGTGTCTAAGATTCGGAAACGGGCAACGTGTCTCGGCTACGTAGCCGGGGCCCGGGACACGCCGACCCGTTTCCGAATCTCAGGCACGGCCCCACCCGTCCGCGACGGTTTGAGTTTACGCTCTAACGTTTGAATGAAAAATATATGGTGGTAAACAGAGATGGGCAAAATGTAATCGCCTAACGATTAAGATTAACGTACTTAATCGCGACTAACGACTAAAAATTGAGATTAGTAGTAGTCTTAGTTGTACGAGTTCTGATTAATTGAGTCACGGTTAAATTAACTGTCGATTAATCCCCAGTGACTACATTTTTAGTAGACTAATTAATTAGATTAATTTCCTCTCGCTTGTAATTCTAATTTTCGGGTAACCATGGCAAGTAACTACAACTTAAGGAATGTATAACCACATTGTACCTAAAATAACACTTTGGTATGAACTATACCTGGTGCTGGAGGACTTGCCTATAAGTATCGCTTCATAAATAACATGCCAAAGTATTTGAAATTTTCTGACAAATGGTATCAAAGGTGATGTACGCTTTATCGACTGACAAAGGCAACCGTAATATAGGTATTAGGTAGTCATATATGTTAATGCATATATGACTAGGATTGTTATCTACTTTTCAATCTCTGGTCCTGGGTAAACAACTAACCGACAAAGGATACGTGAACACAAATTTATTAATTGCCACGTATTATTGACCAAACTGTGGGCTGGGGCAATAAAACCATTAGGCTCGCGTT
The DNA here is from genome assembly GCA_963556455.1 of Epiblema foenella. Lineage (NCBI taxonomy): Eukaryota > Metazoa > Arthropoda > Insecta > Lepidoptera > Tortricidae > Epiblema > Epiblema foenella. The sequence goes on from OY747100.1 coordinate 9,318,748, forward strand.
ATCTCTTTCGCATTGTTTTTCACAGAGCGGGCCGAGACCCATAGTGCAGGTAGTAAACCCGTAGCAAGGCATGTCGATAGAATTAAGTGATTAGATAAAATACGTGTTTTAAGTATGGATTTTATAATATGATTAATGAAAGTGGCAATATGCTGTACCTAATTTAATATAAATCGATTTCATCCTCGTCCTCGACGTTGTCACATGACGTCTTGAAGATTAATTATGAGAGGACGTGTGTCTATTAAATGTGCTTTTGACAAGTCTTCGTTCTAGAGATAGTCAGCATGACGAACAAGACAAATAAGGCAAATAACTTGAACTAATACCCATTAAAGTAACATTAACTATTAAACTAATGTAAGTAATTTATCGACGTTTAAGTAAAACCTGTATCGATATGCCGCCATCACTACCGTCGCCGGCGATTATTACCCCAGTCCTCAGTTTAGGATAGTATAATTTACTGCATTGACAAATAGAAACAAACCAGTAATCTACTGACAAGAAGGATAAAAAAGTGGTTTTCTCGCTCTTTCATAAAACGTTCTCTTTCTAAATTTCTACCTGCACTCCATCCAATCTGTAAATCCTTAACCCTTACCTAGGAAGACTATAGAGTGTAGCACTATCAAAAATATAGTTGTGTTATTGGAACCAATTTATATCGCACAGCACACAAGAAATATTGAATATTGGTTACCTTCGTTTAAAATGAGGGTCATCCAACTTTTAATCGAGAAATTTAGCCAATGAAATTGGCGATTATTTATTTATTTACATGACCAACAGCTTTTATGACACGACAACATTTTAACATATAAACAAGTAGCCAATTATAGATCTCGCAGGTAGAAACAGTATATATGAAATATAAGCAAATTTATACTAATGTCACGCACATACGCAACTATCCATGTAAACAATGCTGGTTAAAACATAAACACTCTAAATGAAAAGTAGATTGTGGCTTTTGGGCCATTAAGAACTTTCTTAGTTCAATAATTTATAGCATACAAAAAAGCAAGCTAAAACAAATACAAGAATCAAGAATACACAAGAAACTAATACTAGATAGCAGCACTAACAAAATGACAACAACACGATCACCTAAAATACTGATTAACCAGATATCTCGCTACGTATATTCAAAGGCATAAGATGATGATGATGATGACCTATTTAGTAATTATTCGAATACTCTGTCGATTCATTTAATAGCGACTAAATTGTTTCATCGATGAATTAGTTAATTGAAAAATAATCCATTAATGTCCTTCTCTGGTGGTAAATATATGGTACAGTATATGGTTTCATAAACAGATATTTATTTAATATCTTATCTTAACGAGCAGCATTTGTATGCATGTATATAGGCCCTTCAATATCGCTCTTTTCGTATATCATTATGGTTCATAACATTGTCTTAGAAAAATGTTTTACTCATAGCTATATTTAACGCGTATTTACATCAGTATCCATTAAATCGCTATAAAAAATATACTAATTTATAATGCGATACTGGTTAAAGCAATATAATAACGTTATTTGTTCCAAGATGGCATTGATAACTGTGACAGACACAGACAGACTACATTTTGATAACGTCCAAATCAAGACGATATAATGTTATTACGAAACTTTAAAATACTAGCTTAATCTTATCGCCTAATTAATTTAATACCGTTAGACCTGCAGGTGTACATAATGTACAAAATAACGGCTCTGTCGATTAAATAGAATTTTAAAAATAGGAGCGCATCACTGTGTTTTCGTTCTGCAATATTACGCTCTCAAGACTATACAAATGAAATTATGCGTATTGGATTGGCCTGATGTGCCTGTCTCGTCATCCAACGCTTCAAGTTAATTCATACGTTGTGTCTCTGATGGAATGGATAGGCTTATTCAAACATTTTCTTTGATCAAGGAAATTCAATAAATCTTTGTTATATCTTTTAAACTATACTTAATATTATTTAAATTGCATTGATACACTGATATCAACACTGCAAGTTAAAAAAGCTATAAAAAATGAAAAAAGTGGATGTGGAATAATGCGACGTGTACGATGTACAATGTTCGAGCAAACAATGAGTTTTCGTGTCGTGGTGGTATTGCTATAGGAAAATATTTGAAAGCGTTACACATAAATTCTCCAATACGGATTACGACATCTAACGAGTACGTACCGATATGTTTCTTACTATATTCCATTTAATAATTCGTAGTTTAATTATAGTCTATGTTGTCGAAATTATTTCGTTATTTATACAATTAATTATTTATTTCGTTTACTGTTAATCAGTAATTTTATCTCGATATTGATTGATTTCAATGAATTATTCCAGAACAGATGTGTCATTGAAATTTACATTATTCAGGCCTTTTTATAAATAAAAATATATACAGATAATTCCGTTTGTGTTTAAATTATCGTTAATTTCGAAGTCATTGTTCAGTATACCGTTATAAAAATAACGTTATATATAATATCTTTTTGATCTTGACGCCATTTCAATGTAGTTTATCAAATTCGTCCATCATTTAATATTACATTTATTAGAAGGATAACGTTCTGACTAAACCATTATCGCCATATAATATTGGTGTTTGTTTTCTAACGATATAATGGATACTGCTTTAAATGCGCCTCAAGCTCAAGTAACATTGACGTAAAAAGTTCTTTAGACAAATAGTATAAAATAAACATTAAGGAATAATTTTATAAGCACCGAACTAGTGTATTACATATATAAAGTGTAAACTCTTTATAACGAAACAAGGAACCGAGCAGTTTTTATCATTATAGAGTTACCGTTATATGAAGAGATGAATGAAAAACAACCAACTACAACTGTTTTTAATATGTACGTACCACGTGTTCAAGGCAATTAACAATAACAAAAGCCAGACGGTTGTTTACGACCTCAGGCGCTTCGGGAACTCAAAGGTTTAGTCGGCATCTTTTGTAGCCTGATAAGATAACATGCACAATAAACAATGAACAAATATTTTCTGTCTAAATATCAACACATTTCGTCGTAATAGAGAATGGCTGTTGCGCTATAAACAGTTTAATCAAGAGAGTCAATGTGTGTTTTTTAAGGTATACTAACCAAATTGTGCTCACATATTAATGATTAACTTATTTTAGCCCACTTAGCTAATGTAGAATAATTATCCAAGTATTAGGTTAGTTTTTAGCGGTTATTTGCTAAAGTTGTTAGTTTTGACTGTTATTCGAAGTCGACTACAATTTGCCTAACTCACAACTACATGTAGTATTATATCCATTTTATGACTTACATCTTGTTTATTAAAAAAGAAATTAGTAGTAGGCCCCTAAAGATGAAATATGAACTATTCAATTGAAATTTAATTAATTTTATTTAGGCATAAAATATCATTGACATCACCAATGCTTATATTGAAACAGGTTTAGTTGCTAAGCATAATTAATACATAAAGTTAAGTCGAAACAAACACTTACTTATATACTTATATTTATGACGGGCGGACGGGTCGTGTCGACGTGTAATTAAGATCCGTGTACCCGTGTACACGGGTACCCGTGTACACGGATCTTAATTACACGGATCGTAACTACACGTGAAAATCGGGACAGAAACCCGTTGCCGTGTAACACGGCAACGTGTACTCGGCAACGGGTACACGAAACACGGACACGACCGGGAGCCCTAGTTTAAATTGTCACAGTTGGTTAAATTTAATGTTTAGCACGGCCGGAGATCTAGTTCATAAGGCATTACTTAATCATATTATGAAATTATCACTTCTACATTTTTAATCTTTGGAACAAGGGCAGTCATTATGCCCGCGTGTCTTAATTTTTTTAAATAAATTTGAATACTATGAATTAAACATATTTTTGACAATGTCTGTTATCTTACTGGTGGGAATTGATCCTTCTGTACTTATTATCTTTTTTGGAGTGGCTGGTGCAATAGCAAAGTGCAGTGCAGTCCTTTTTTGGGCAGTTGTGTAAAAAGTGGACCTTCTTTGTGCCCCCCACCTTAGGACATTTCTTCGAGGGGTGGGACTTCCAGTATGTTTCTCTCTTAACTAGTCCAAACAAAGTCCCGAAGTCAAACTTTCTGTTTTCGACCATTCCATCCATAGCCCCCTTGTGATTACACGGACTACCAGTCAAAGTTGCCCTTAATTGATGACGGTGTAAAACAAAAGTAGAAAAGGTAAAGGTGTAACAGATGTTTATTTTTCTAGTAAACATCCAGGAAAAAAGTCTGTGTGAGATTAACACTATGCGAAATTGCTGCAATCCTGACAAGATTTAAGAAAAATGTGACGGCTCAAATAGAACATTATTACAAAGAATGGCAAAACTCTCGCTTTTCTCAACGACAAGATTTCAGTTTACGAAGAAATATATGGTGTAGGTATGCACTTTACAACGAAGGGTTGCAGTTTTCGCCTAACAGTGGTAATCCTAGAAAAAAACACAGAAGACTTTGTGTCGACCAACTCTTTAAAGTTTTTCACAATAATTGGTATTCTACCGGAATTCTTAAGTTATAATGTGAAATGTTAGGAAGACTTCGTCATCTTCCCTTTTTAAGACTGCAAAGAATGTAGGTCTATCCTTGCGGGTAATAAATGACATTGCTGCACAAGATGTGGCACTTATATAAATATGCTTATAACAACCAATGAAAAAAAAGAGAGTATTTGCTTTTGGTAGTAAAGTAAACCAATTTCGAAAAACACACCCCACGCCAAATAGGGCAGATTATTTGGCATGGGGTATCTTTTCTCTTAATTAATTAAAATGATAATAATAGAAAATTACATAAGGACAGCATTCAATGTATTATTGATCTCTGAAACATTTCATTACTCATAAATCTGACTTTTGATCCGATTCTGGACTTTCATTTAATTTAATTTTTCGAGCTGTAGTAGCGACTCCTAAGTTTTGGTTAAAAAATGTGAAAAAATCAATAAATGTTTATTTGTGTTAAATAACCAAATGAAATAGTGCCCCGTTGAAAAAGGAAAAAAATGTTTTTGTTAAGACTACCATAATTTTCCCTATCATATCCTAGAGAAGCCCATGGTCTGCTTTGGCACCTAATCCCTAGATTTAGCATAGGCTCTGGTTTTATGAAAGCGACTGCCATCTGACCTTCCAACCAAGCGAAAACTAGACCATAATGTATTTGCCTAAATTCAACCAGTCATAGAACTGCCACCCTATCAAAAAATGTAGGAAAATACTCAATGATTAAGTAGGTATACATATTTATAGCATCAGTGGAAAACAAATTGTGATTAAAAAATCGATTCGCATTTTTAAAATCCCATTACCACAGGCACGCTGTAGGTACATGGCAGAGAAGATAACTAAATTGATTAATTTTTATTTAGTTCGAAAAACAAAATTTTGACCACGTTTTGAGTGGCTCACTTTATCGTGTCACATAATAAGAAACCCCCCGGGGTAACCACTCCCACTATCCATTTAGACATTCACTAAACATACCAGAGCGGTAAAGTATCAAGATCCCTGGAGTTACAGAGTCGTGAAAACGTAATGGATGAAGGGACACGCCTATACAGGATGACTGCAAATAACGTTCTCTATAAAGTACACTACTGGTCTATTATTTGTCAGCATTCTTTTTCTAGTCAGCAACTATCTAACTCATTAACTATCTAACAATTGTAACAGGCCCAAACACGGCGGTATTCATTTATTAGGTCAGTCAACAGTAGTCATAATGCTACAAATATAATATTTAATGTGTTCTTTAACTTATTAGTTCTTACTCCTACATACCTAATTATAGGCTACATGCCTAAGCTTAAAAATAAAAGTAGCAGTGCAAAATGGAAAACATTAAGAAGAAATGAAGAGTAATCAAAATGAGCAGAGTAAAACTAAATATACGAGTAACATGATCAAGTGGGCTAGCACAACTTGCTGCCAAGTCGTATCTCGCGCGACTCAGCGATTCCTGTCTCACTCGAATTGTACGAATTAGAAAGAGGAGGGTAGATTTTTCTCTACTCGCGTCGCGTCGCAGCGGCAGATGTGCTAGCCCCGCAAAGTGTATGTTTTGTGTATTGCACCCACATTATACCCTCATGTCAAATGTAAAAATAGCGTTCAGTTAAAACCGGTTTTACTCTACACTTTCTATCAGATATCCGCACAAATTGACCCACCTTTTTCGCCCTCGATTGTCGATGGACGTCATTTACAAAGCCAGGAAAACTGTTATCGTATTCCATCTTGGTCACCCCGTATGTATACATATATAATGCGTGTGTTTACTAGATTCTTCGTTTTATATACTTTAGCAGGATAAATACTTTAGCGGGGTTAGCTGGAATTCACAACTCACAACAGCAACGCATGTACCTAAGGCGTATCAGTCTTCGACATTGACCTAATATTTTTTCCCTTTCAATCTTATACGAGAGGTGAACAAGGTGTTAAACCAAACATTGGGACTTTTAGGGATCTTATACAATTGTAATAAGAGCAAATAGACACGATTTGACCTTAGCTCTGACTTTATACCACCTATAGAATCAATTCAAGTGTATGCGTGTTTCCGTTATCTTTTTGCACATACAGCCAGCAGCAGAAGTCGCTAAGCAAAATAACACACTCAGGATGATCTATACAGAATCTTAGTCTCTTGACATTAGAGTCCGCATGTAGATCATTTTGAGCTCTAGGCCCGCGTAGTTTCTGCTGCTGGTTTTACCAACAGTTGTAGGAATGGCTATCCACATGAAAGTTTTTTTATCAAGATACAAAACCTGCGTGTCCCCTTGTTTTGCAGAAAAATGTTTCATAGAAATGTATTGTTTCGCAGAAAATTCATTTGAGAAACTTTTTATTTCGGAAACCGTTAACTTTCTATCTATATGTATATCTTGTACCTACAGCTAAAATGCCATTGTGTAGAACCCAATTAGATCTACCCGAAAAGTCGGTTAGGTTAGAACTACGACCCTTTTGAAAAAAAATGTTTTCTATGAAATGAAAATTCTGCGAAACAATACATTCTATGAAACATTTCCCTGGAAAATAAAGTACAACCACAAAACCTCTGTCTTCGTCATGTTCCAGTGATGCTCGCAGTGTTTGACTTGCTGACGTCTATGTTCAACACACCCTTCAACTTCTCATTTATGCTGCACAAGGACTGGAGATGGAGCGAGAAGTGGTGCATCTGGAACCAGTTCCTGTCGGTTTTTTTCATCAGTGTGTCGGTATTCACCCTCACGGCGATCAGCGTCGACCGGTTAGTAACTACTTCAACTAGTGATTTTTAGAGATATCATGTTTTCACATTACAAGCTTATATCTCGGCAACCCCTTGAACGATCAGGATCATGTTCGACTTTAATGAATATTACTGTCTCGTTAACTCGTCAATAGCATCTTACAAAATGAAATTTATTAAAATATCATTGCCGCTGAGAAAACTTTACTTTACCAAACATTTATCGGAAATTAAAGACATTTAATATATTTGGATAAAACAATGACTATGACATGGTAGCATCAAGTTAATTATTAATAGCATGGCAATTATTTTGAACCATGAGATCTATAGCATCAGGTATTTTTTACAGATACCTGGGATTGGCCAAGCCATTCGCTGTACCACATTCCACCAAGCGAGTAATATGGGCAGCGGTCATCTGGATACTCAGTATGCTCATTAGCAGCCCAATTCTTATCTACTACGATAGGTTTCCCGTGGCACCAGATAGCCCTAAGTATGTGGAACAGCAATCGACTTACTTTTTTTGTATTATAAACCGGTACTAAATTAAAGTACATCTTTGTTAATTATTAGTACTTTTTAAAACTCATCGTCTCAAACCGATTATCATTTAAAACGATTTTATTCACAGAAATCGTTGAATAATGATAACATTGTGCCTAAAACAGTCTACAGGCTCAGCCTAGTTTGGAGTCTGATAGATAATTAACTAGGTACTTGTAAATTCATTTATATGTACATATGTACAAAGAAATAAATGAATATATATATACATATATATTTCGCTCAGCGAATAAGCCTTGCCACCGAGCGTGGCAATGCAGCCAGCCTTCTGGGCACGCTACCCATTGACGGCGATCTGGGCCAGATCTATTATTTGTAGGTTTTATTTTGTTACTGTTTAAATATTTAGTTTAAGTTTATTATTGTTCCTCATTTATTACGTCATTTATAAAAATATGTTTAACTTGTCTACTAAGTTTAACGTTATTAGCTGATATGGGCTAATAACGTCGAACAACGAATACGAATTAATATAGCGTCAGAAAATATTTTTCACCTCACTAGCTCGGAAAGCCCTTTTTTTAGGGTTCCGTAGTAAACAAGTAACCCTTATAGTTTCGCCATGTCCGTCCGTCCGTCCCCCGCTTTTCTATGCATGAGTATACATATCAATGACGCCGACAAAACGGAGAATAAAATCATAAAAAAAATTTTTTTTAGCATACCTCCCCTACATGTAAAGTGGTGGTGCAATTTTTTTTCTTCCAAACCCCATAGTGTGGGATATCGTTGGATAGCTCTTTCAAAAATAATGTTTCTCAAAGCATTTTTTGATTCAAGAATTGATTGGCGTGATATCAAGCTTTGAAGTGATAATTTTTGCTATGGTCAAGTGTCGTCGTCCCCGTCCGCCAGCTAAACGGTGGCTACTAGGCATGTGAAAAAAACATGGTAGCAGTATATACGATGAATTTAAAAGGAAAACTATCACAGCTAAGTAGGTAGACATTACCGTAAAGGGCAAAAATATGTATACAACACAACATCGCAAAAAAGTACATCATCAGTACTAAGATCAGTAAAAATCCTTCTACGGGTCCGTAATTCCGCGTATGACCGGTGGCGTGATGAACGGGCAACTACGGAACCCTACACTGTGGGTGGTCCGACACGCACTTGGCCGGTTTTATTCTTTAAAAACAGATAGCAAAACTGCATTTTATCCACAAGAGTGCAAAGAATATTTGAAATCCGAATGTGCTATTTGTAACTTTTTTAAACATAATAACCATAGAATCCATTCGCTAGCACGTGTTTCAATTCCACACTCGTGGTTAAAATACAACTTTGCACTCTTGTATAACAAATAACCATTACCTTTTGAAAATTAACGATTTAAAGAGATCGTCACAAATTTTTGTTACAACCTGTATCGTCTGTAAATAACATACGCTCATATGGTGTTGGCCCCTTTCCTTTGGGAACTTGGCGGACTCACTACTACTTATGTATCCCTTAATAATATTAATATTTGTCAAATTACCCGCGCGGCACCGTGACGATTAACAGAGAACGCAGATCAATCCACAGGATTAAATACAGCCTATGTTTATCCCGAAGATCATATTCGTACTAATTAATTAAGTAATTACTCATTTTACAGACATCAATGCATGTGGAACGATGATTTTCAAGAAGCATGGCGCTAGTGAGTCCATTATGTTTTAATTTATAAGTGGCTATGGCGGGAAAGGAGCGCGAGGGTAACAACAAAGGGTAGACGGGAGCGCTCAGTGTCTTATTCCCACCCATTTACCACCAATTTGTTACAAATATCTAACAGTGTCAACTGGAAAATAATCCAAAAGTGATACAGATATACAGTACCGGCGAATATTATGTCACATTTCAGTCTGGGAAACCATGAAATTTTCTGAAATTGTATGCAAGTCCAAGTCTATCCTTGTCGGTCTTAAAAGGATTCTAAATTCTTCGCACTGTAGATTCACATCGAATTCACTTTTGGGTCGAAGGCTGAGGGAGAGGGGCTGTGATCTTCGTTTCGGACCGTTCTTGGCTTAACAAATTTCGTTGGCCATTCAGCGCGGCAACGCCGCCAGTATTATGGGGACTTTTGAGCGATCCGGAGCGCTCCTTTATGTTAAGTTTATTTGACGAAGCCTGTGGCGGATTTTCATCTCATTTGTGATTTGTTTCTGTACGCACCAGATGAAGCCTATGTTGCTTGCTGATTAGAATTTGTGGACCATGTACCTATACTTTGTCGTGTTGCAATAAATATAATTCACTTAAGAACTAAAATCTGAGGAATTTATATAGTAGTAGTTCACCGCTGGTAGTCACACCCTAGTGGTAACAAATTTGTGGAAATCCATTCCACTCCCTGGTTTTGCATTAACAAGTTGTCGACTTAGAAGAAATGACTAATGAAATGTATGCTCGGAGAAGAAATGACTAATGAAATGTATGCTCGGCACGACACATGGACTACCTACCTATTGAGTTTAGTGATACTAAATGTTGACGAACAAGCGAGCGCTCGCGTCTTAAGTCGCCCAAACACAAATCGATGTTGTCAAACCTTAAAAGATTTATTAGCCGTTCATCCAATAAGCAGTTCGCCCAATGGTTTTTTAAATCCTCATTTCATCCAACGCATATTTCATCCAGCATGCATTTCGTCCAACATGTATATCATCCAACTCGCACTTCGTCCAACATATATTTTGTTCAACTCGCATTTCGTCTAACATATATTTTGTACATCTCGCATTTCGCCCAACAGGCATTTTGTCCAATAAGTATTTCGTCAACACGTATTTTCTGGTCTAACCATCGATTATAAAATACCCTGGAAATGGTATTAAATCGACTGATTTTTCAATCCAACATTCTTAAATTTTTGCCGCCTCTGATCTAATCTGCTCTGGACCTGGAGGTCCTTTTCATAGACAAGAACAATATCGTCGGCAAAGACCACACACTAGTGCCTTCTCCTCAATATCCGACGACAGAGCGTCCATGACATGCAGGAAAAGATTCGGCTTCCTTTGCCTGGCGTTTGGCATCGGCTGGCTAACAGCGGTCCTAAATGAGTCATTCCTCGGACGTTTCAACCGCCATCAGTCCCTAGTCCCTAGATTCAAGAAATGAGCTACACCTAATATTTAGCTTTGATACAACGATATACTGTGTACGTAGATGTTGTCATAATTTTTTTTTTTTTTTTTTTTTTTTTAAACCACAAGATACAATAACAAAACACTTCAAATATTTTCGCCAAACTGCAAAACAGTTTGTTGGCGAAGCTAGCACTCATTTTTACATTTGAACGTTCAAACTAGGCTATTATATTAAAAACTAACATCTTATACCTACTCGCGATAAATGGCCCACTGCCTCCCACCGCATAAACAGATGTTTTAATTCGCACTGATAACACAAGTGACAGACAATTGAGTGTCACTGAAAGAAGCAATGTCAGGCATTGGGTCATTTACCTTAATTCCATTAAGAAAGATAGATATAAACACTAGGTATTTGTGCGACTTAACTCTTTTCACTTTCTTTAATGAAAGTATCCATCAAACACGCCTTTACTTTAGATTTAAATATATTAAGATTTAATTAATCGAGTAAGTCTTATTTTAGCTTATATGTATAATATTTAAAACTAAGAACTGACGGCAGTTGAAACGCCCGTGGAATAACCCGCGTTGTCCCCGCCGATTCAAAGCAGCGGCGGCGGTGGTGGTGGGGCGGGATAGGTCGGTTGGTGATCCACAAGACATGCCATTGAAATACGAGTATACGACTATTGTTTTCGACTTAAAGTTCCGAACTAAATTTTACATAATGTAGAATAGATCCTTTCACCTTAATTTATTGGCCCCTAGTAGACGAACTGCCTAATGACGAATCTCGAAATGGACGAACTGCGTAATTATGAATCACGAAACGGACGAAATGCGTAATGATGAATTTCAAAATGGACGAATTGCGAATGTTATTTGGACGAACTGCGTATTTGATGAATTAAATTTGTCTCGATTTCTTTTCAGTTACAACGTCGTATTCATGGTGCTCACATACTTTTTGCCCATGATAATCATGGTGTTCTGCTACACATGTGTTTGCAGACAGCTATGGTGTACCACAGTAATCGGCGAAGAGGTGGAAGGCGATGTATCTCAGCGGCGTTTGCATGAGAAGCGAAAAGAAGTAGGAAATTTGTATACATATTATTAATGAGGCATAATGTATTTGGTAGCTGTCATTTAGGGCGAGTCTTTGGGTTAATAAAGGCTCAGTAACTTACTTATCATTCTTCTGGAATTTCAAGCGGTCATACTATCAAGTATGCCATTTGTTTATTTGCCATCGTCGCAACGTAATAAAAATAGTTTCTGTCCAGCTTTTATTGCCGACTGTATCTTTTTTTGACAGTCTGATGACTAGTAGTCAACGCCACTCGTTTAGACGGTTCTAATGAGCCCATACCATAATATTGCATTTTCATCTAAATTAAACGTGCATGCAAGATTTTATCTCCTTCTGTTGAGGATAAGTGCTTTAAATATCAGCTGCGAGATTTGACCCGAACAGATATAATCAGGGGCGTATTTACTCTAGAGTCATCCGGGCCATGGCCCGGGGCGCGAATCTGCCAGGGGCGGCGTAGCAAAAACATAATTAAAAAAAAAATTATGCACTGCCTTTTGCAATACAGAGATATTCTACGGACTGGCGTGTATTAGGAATATACACGTAAGGCATTTGCAGGCGTTATACAGTCTCAATTAGGTTCATGGAAGTTCGCAAGGCAATATAATTTGGAAAACCACTATTAGTGGAGGGGACTCCAGTTTGTCTAACATGGATGCAAGCATGTTACTGAAACTTTGTAAATAAATTTGTACACCGCAAAAAAATTTACACGTTATTAAATAATTTTTATTTAATTAAAATCGTTTTTTTCTTGACTTCTGGGGCAGCGAAATTTATTAGCCCGGGCCGCCAAATTTCAAAATATGAAATTTACCTTCCAATAAAATTGATATTGTTACCTGAGACATCCGAGATCCAATGTTATGAGAGGTTACTTGCTGTGCATGACCGGAAGTGACCATTTGTATCAATTGCCGGCAACCCTAGCCTAGTAAACACTGGTATCTAGAGCTCCGTTGCGATGTTCTATCTAAAATACATAATAAAGCTTATTATGAAGAGAAGTTAGTGTGTATAAGTGCACCAATGTACTTACGGTGGAATCACAACTGCGAATATTCCTACCGAGACACACGGGAGGCAGAATAACCGGTGAGAAACCTGTGTTGACCGTTTTTCATGTTTGTTTTGAATCAAAACTTTAACTTTGAACCACACTTTAACGACAAATTTCAAAGAAATAACGGGACAGGAGTAACAGCTCAAATAGAATTGCCAGACTAAAATATTGCAAAGCTGCGTTCAAGTAGTTGAGAACAGCGTTCGTGGAGACAGTTATCAAACAACCGAGTTAGTACCAATAAACTCCGCTCGAGGACACTACTGTTGATATCAAAAATAAAAATAAAGAACTAATATTGTTTTAAAGATGGCAAATATCTGTAACGGATGTGGCGAACTAATTCGCACAGAACATTTTATGGCATGCTATGCTCCAAATGCTCATTAACATACGATCTTTTATGCATACAAATATTGAAGGAAATTTTCTGCCAGCTTACGCAGGAGGACAGAGAAAAATGGTTGTGTCCGGTTTGCAAGTCATCTCGTCCCAAAGGAGACAATAGCCACACCCCCATTCGAGGTCGTGACTCTATCGCTAGCCTGGATAGTAGCTACAGGCCAACCGACAACGTCACATTATTCAGAGAATCCCGCTATCCGCCTGCAAAGAAGAGCAGTGATGATTTAGAAGTTTCGGAGTTGGTATTAGAGGTTCGTGAACTGCGGAGAGAAGTGCGTAATCTTTCAAGCTTGGGGGATCAAATACAGGAGCTTAAAGCACAGATTACGACAATATAATTTTTGCAGCGTAAGGTGGAGGAATATGAGAAGAAAATTGCTACCCAAAACTGCGATATTGATAACCTTCACAAAAAGATTTTGACACTTAAACCATGTCCTAAGAAAAATCGAAAGCTGAATGGCAACGCCCAGGAAAAAGTTCAAGAACAAGTCCAAGATAAAATTGCAGAAACTAGCGAACTAGAGGGGCCAGCAACGTTAGATTCGTATCAGCCAGGAAACTTACAAGAGAACGTTCAAGAGCAGGTCGAAGATAAAATTGCAAAAATTAGCGAACTAGAGGGACCAGCAACGTTAGATTCGTATCAGCCAGAAAACTTAGCGTCGTCTGAAGCAGTGAAATCTGTGTTTGAAAAAATAACCTACAGTCAAATGACTCAGCGACTACCCCAAGACGGCAACCTGAATCATAAAGGCATAATTATATCTAGCTATGATTCAGAAGCCGGAAAAACTGTAAAGACAAAAGACGTGTCTCGGTGCGAGGAACTGCAGGCCCGCAAATTACAGCACTGAAGGCAGTAGAGGAACGAAAATTTCTGCACCTTTGGAACATGCTGTCTGGAACTGAGAGATTCTTGACTATGTGAAAAGCTTATGCCCCGAGGGAGTTTGCACTGTAGAAGAACTCAAGGCACGAGGTGACTACAGATCCTTTAAAATTGGAGTTCCGGTGGATTATTTATTTCAGTAAATGCCTATCTGCTAATCTATGGCCACGTAACGCTAGGATTAAGAAGTGGTTTTTTCGTCGACCCTCGGGGAACAACAAGCAATGAATCTAACCCTGAGAGTACATCGCAGCCGAAGTCGAAGCAGTTCATCCACCTGGTCTACCAAAACGTCAGGGGACTAAACACCAAGCTGAAGCATTTTCGACACAGTGTTGTCAGTTCAGATAGTGACATCGTTGCCAACACTGAAAGCTCCCTAACGGATTCCATCGACGATTCGGAGGTAATACAGGGTGGCTGGAAGCTGATTCGACGAGACCGAGCAACTGGCTCACGCGGTGGAGGAGTCCTTCTGGCCTGTAGGCCGGGCATCACCATTAGGAGGCGCAAAGATTTAGAAACGTCAGCCGGTGACAAGACTCAGGATACGATTGGATACACCATCCGCACCCGGAGCCTTGCTAACATGAAGACGCCTGACTAAGTCACTGACTTCCTTAACGGACACCGGTAAAATGGGTGAAGTTACGGGGAGACGCGATCTCCTGTCCACCTCGGAATCGACCCATTTAATTTGGGCTTCGTAGGTGTGTAGGAGACTAGGCGAACATTGGGACTCTAAGCTACACGCAAGGCATTCGGCTTTCTCACTATCCTCGAAAGCAGGTGTAGGGTGATCCGGACGATCCAAGGGGGGTATGGTCCAACAGACATCTGATTTGAAACCACATAATACGCCCCTGGGTATAATAACATGCTTAAGCATAGCAAGGTAAATAAGAAGCGTGTAAAATTGGTTTCATCCTATAATCTGATCTCTGACTGTTAAATTGTTTACAGGTGGTTAGAATGCTAATTGTGGTGGTGATATTATTCGCGATATGCTGGCTTCCTACGCACATCTACTTCATAGTGATGGATTTCTGGCCTGAATGGACGATGAGCGCGTATGCGCAATATTTTTACCTCTTCTTCTACTGGCTGGCCATGAGCAACAACATGATGAACCCTCTAATATACTCGATTTATTTACCCAAGTAAGTGATTTGGCTATTAATTCATATACCTGCTTCCCACCTCTTAATGTTTTTTGGAAAGCGATAAAACCTTCGTCCCTTCTCATTTCTCGTCGTCGATATGCATCCAATCACTGCATCCAACAAACTCCCGTTCTTTAAATTCGACGCGTGCACGTGTCATCGTTTCCGCGTTGCGCATCGGAATGAGCTGTAGGTAGGTACCCGATCACCAAAACGCCGCGCAGCGTGCACCGCGTGCACGGTAAGAGGGTAACTGACGTAGCTACGTGGCGGTTCGTATCCTTTCTGTATTGTAATACTAATATTAGATTCTGTGCATTCACCGAAATTAAGAAATAATATTTCGTATGCTCTTATTCTACTTAGTCTATTTTAATACTAATATTCTACTACAAACATTTAAATTTTTAGACAGTGTCTTATTTGAAAATCTATAACATTAGTATTAAAGTAGAATATTCAATGGAAAAAGAGCATTATGTCAGTGTCATACTTAATAGTACATTTTGATGCAAGTGCGGAAGGTTTGTCATTCTGCACGAGTCCTGACTTGGCCCGTGCCCTGATACGAGTATGAGGCAAGGGACAAGACACTTCCGCACGTATATCAAATGACGTTTTAAATACAGTTGCGAAAAAATATCAAAAAAAAAATCTAAATAAAACAGTAATTATAGTTAAAAGACACAAAACAAAATCTGTTTACTTGCCATTGTGGGCTTTGCACTTACATCCGGTCTATACATATGGCGTAGTTTACATACATTTTATTTAACAATCCTATAAATCGCACATTTCACTAAAATATAATTAAAACATTACGTCATTACAAAATCAATTCGTGAAATTGTGAATGAAAGAAGCGGGAATTAAAATGTCGGTTTAATTTTGATTATAATTGGGTAAGTAAAGTTTTTTGAACAGGTGCAAATTATATTTTTATTTGATAGTCCTCGTCTTTATTCCCTGTAATTTTTTAGAAATTATTTTTTAAATGGTCGTGATGACATTTGTCCGTTTTAACAGCTGATAAGCTATATTGCCTTAGTACAGTTAGTACTACCAGAAATTAAAAATAAATAAAAAAACGATGTCAACTGTAACACGAAATAGTTGAATTGAATTTTGAATTGCGATAATTAAAATAATTCCAACGATTATGATACTGTTTCTTGCGATTTATGCGTGATCAGAGTGTTTTTAGGCAAGGCATATTTTCAGCGACCTCGGCACAAACTTTAGAATCGATATTATTACCGCATTTCTTCACGACTTTTGGACACCGATTTTAATCTACTTTCAACAAAACGTGCCTGACACTGCTTGCTTCTTGGATAACGTTTTCGGGCTTTCACGGTGACCCTTACGTGTAATTTTGGCCTGCGATATAATAGATTCAGACCTTCGAAAGAACTCTAGTGGACATGAAGTTATTACCTACAAAAAATCTAACACACAGACAGGTGAAACTTCTTCGGCCTTAAGTGGTTCATCAAAGCAAACAGAATGGTCATAAGATGTACCTATTATGTTTATGCTATTTTGTGTTCTGGAACTACTTTGGCCGTGATAATGCATTCAGTGTTCTCTTTTGATCTTCATATATTTATTTACTAATACATTTATCAGCATTACAGCATATGCCAAGTGTGCCAAGGCGCTGGTGAATGTAAGCTATCTAAGTAAATATAGAAAATTATACAAAACAAATATGAAAACCATACAAACAAATAACAACCAAAAATGTCTTTCACAAAATAAGTCTAGAACGTACAGAAGGGTTCCTACCTAGGTACCTCTAATTTCGGAAATATTGCGCTTATCGCTGGTATGTAAATACTTTAGAATCATGATCATGTCCATGTGTAGCAAGTTTCTAGAATCTGTTCGCACGTATACACTCATTGTACGATCAAAGGTGAAGCCTCCGACATACAAAATCCAGTCCAAGTGAAAATAGTGTGCTGTTGTCGTTGAAAATATCGCTAAAAACACTGATCACACAAAAATCGCAGACATTCACCAAAACATTCACTAAAAAATATTAATTCAATTTCTCGTTTGACACGTTTGACAGCGGCAGTGTCATCTCGACCACTTAAAAAATAATTTCTAAAAAATTACAGGAAATATAAATGTAAGAGCTGCAGTTTCTCAGTCTTTAAGACGAGATCTATCGAATAAAAATATAATTTGCACCTGTTCAAAAAACTTTACTTATCCAGATAGACTGATTAAACCTAAAACTCTTCGGTTGGATGTATGGCTTGGCCTGTCTGTTGTTTAAAAAAACTGGAAAAGTAAAAAGCACTAGTGCGCGAAATCCAACTTTGCGCACGATATACAGCTACATAAAGTACCACTTTTCAGCAACTATAATTAAAAGTAACTTACCTGTACGTTCTGGTAGTGGATTATACTCACGTTATAGGGATGCAACATGTTCAAAACTATGTCTTAATGAGACTTTTCCGGTTGATCTATATTATATATAGTCCCCTAAGCCAATTATGCTCAGTTTCAGAAGGCGTTTGAAGGAAGATTTCCGGCGCTGCGTTGCTTTCTGCCGCTGCCGGTGTAGCCAAAGCGACCCGGCCGTCGGGATCCACCGCGGGCGGGGCTTCCCAGAGGCAGCATACAGCCGAACAAACGGATTGAGTATGTCGGATAAATGGGTCACGCATAACCCTACTATCCTTCCAAAATTATAAAAGCAATTAGATATTTGGATGTTTGTTACTCAATCACCCACAAACGGTTGAACGGATTATCAAGAAACTTGGTATACGATGAGTACTTTTTTATCTGTACTGTCTCGTTAGCCGACTCGGTAATTAGCTATGGCTTAAGCAGTTACGGGCGTACGTAAAAGCTTACATAAGTAACATAACCCAACTTCAAATAAGTATATTAAAAACTATAATACCCACATATCTATAACTAGCTTTTCCCGCGGCTTCGCCCGCGTACTAAGAGTAATTTTTAACCGTCTACAAAAAAGGAGGTTCTCAGTTTGACCTGTATGTAGATATGTATTGGATATCATTTTCGTAATCGGCACCCCGAGGAACCACAAAGATGAAACCCATATCGATTTTTAAGAAAAATAAATGTCTGCCATCTTTGATTTGAAAATGGATGTATGTCATTTTCGTAATCGGCGCCCAGAGCAACTTCGAAGTTGACACCCACATTGATAATTAAGAAAAATAAATCTCCGCCATCTTTGATTTTAAAATGCATGCCATTTTCGTAATGGGCACCACGAGGAACCTCTAAGACGACATCTATATCGATTTTTATAAAAATAAATATCCGCCGCCATCTTTGATTTGAATTTGCGTGTCATTTTCGTAATCGGCACCCAGAGGAACCTCGAAGATAACACCCATATCGATTTTTAAGAAAAATAAATGTCCACCATCTTGGATTTGAAAATGCATGTCATTTTTGTAATCTGCACCCCGAGAAACCTCGAAGATGACACCCATATTGATTTTTAAGAAAAATAAATGTCCGCCACCTTGGATTTAAAAATGGATGTCATTTTCGTAATCGGCACCCCGAGAAACCACAAAGATGACACCCATATCGATTATTTAGAAAAGTAAATGTCCGCCATCTTGGATTTGAAAAACCATGTAATCGGCACCTCGAGGAACCTCGAGAATGACAGCCATATCGATAATTAAGAAAAATAAATGTCCGCCATCTTCGATTTGAAAATGCATGTCATTTTCGTAATCGTCGCTTCGAGGAACCTCGAGAGTGACACCCATATCGATAATTAAGAAAAATAAATGTCCGCCATCTTGGATTTGAAAATCCATGACATTTTCGTAATCGGCACCCCGAGGAACCACAAAGGTGACACCCATATCGATTTTTAAGAAAAATAAATTTCCGCCATCTTTGATTTGAAAATGCATGTCATTTTCGTAATCGGCACCCCAAGGAATCTCGAAACTGACACCCATATAGATTTTTAAGAAAAGAGAAAATTTGCTCCCCGCACAAACTTGGAACCCTCTTTTCACCCCTTAAAGGGAGCAATTTCGAAAAAGGCTGAAACATGTTTTTTTTGTATTTAAACAGAGAGTCTATATACGAAGTTTTAAATGTCTCACTTCAAAAAATATTTGCTCTCCGTACAAATTTGAAACCCCATTTTCACCCTTTTAGGGGAGCAATTTCGAAAAACGCTTAACTACGTTTTGTTGTATTTAAAAGAGAGAGTCTATATACGAAGTTTTAAATCTCTCACTTCAAAAAAGATTTGCTCTCCGTACAAACTTGGATCCCCATTTTGAACCCTTTAGGGGAGCAATTTCGAAAAACGATGAAATGTGTTTTGTTGTATTTAAACATAAAGTCTATATATGAAGTTTTAAATCTCTCACTTCAAAAAAGATTTGCTCCCCGTACAAACTTGAAACCCTTCTTTTCACCCTATTAGAGGAGCAATTTCGAAAAACGCTTAAATATGTTTTGTTGTATTTAAACAGAGAGCCTTCAAATATATCACTTCAAAAAAGTACAAACTTTGAACCCCCTTTTCACCCCTTTAGTGGAGCAATTTAGAAAAACGCTGCAATACGCCATTAGTATATTTAAACACAGTCTATATACAAAGTTTCATGTCTCTCACTTCAATAAATACGGTTTTTCATACAAACTTTGGACGCCCGTTTCACTCCTTTAGGAGTTGAATTTTGAAAAATCCTTTCTTAGTGCACCTCTAGGCCTTATAAGGAACCTACGTGCCAAATTTGGAATCTCTAGAACCAGCGGTTTGGGCTGTGCGTTGATATGTCAGTCAGTCAGTCAATCAATCAGTCAATCAGTTTCTTCTTTTATATATTTAGATTACACGTCCCAATAAACATAAAATTTTGGGAAAATGTTACAATAAAGAAGTGGCAATTTTTTTACTCCAAAAAATGGCTCCGATAAGAAACCATTGTATTAGTAGGGATTCGCACACTCAGCCGCCCGTACGTACCCTTCGCGGGGACGGAATTCAGCCAGGCGTATAAAATATAAGCCCGCCTTAGCATAAATTATTTTCTTTCTTTCCAATCTCCATAATTCTGGAATTATCACAGTCCGTTCATGTTTTACTTTGCTGCTCATTGTGATTGTAGGATTCCAAGTGATCCCTTTCTTTACAGGTTTGACTGGGGTAACAATAGAAACGTTGGCTACTTCGGAGATGGCCGATGACACCAGCAATGAGGCATTAGACGTAGGTGAAGTAGGCGGAGTGCGCCAGGCCACGTATTACATATACTCGTAGTTATCGCGTGTTAAATGACAAGTCGTGAAAGTGACAAATGATTTATCTAGTCGTATATCACGCGATAAGCGAGACCATCATAGATTCCGAGTACCTACACAGCACTATACCTATTACGTCCAAGTGCCTTTACCATGAGTTTGCATGACCGTACTCGCTAGCGACTGCGTAAACGATTTAGTATGCCGATTCTTAGTTCTATTGCGTAACCGCCAGAGGCGCTGTACTTTTGCCCATACAAATTTTTACGTCGCTAGCGAGTACGGTCATGTAAACTCATGGTAAAGGCACAGGAGTAGTTGGCAAGGAGTCGCGATCCCTGAAACGACTTCTACTCTATTATTTAGTCTGTGCTTACTCGTAGTCTACCAAACTACTAGATGCGGTGTAAAAGGTGAGCGTGATAGGTACCTCACCTACGAGTCATACTCAATAGAGTTCATAATGAGGTATCAAGTTTAGACCGTTATACAGAGGTAGATTTATCCGTAGATTCGGGATATTAACCGTTAGGTATAGCATACGAAGCCATATGGCAGATATAATTTATGAACTTGTTGAAATCATGTCAAGGTTCAAATTTAAACAAATATTTTTTAAGTTATGCAGTAAAGGGGGATAACACGATCTCATAGAATATTTTACTTCCTATAATACGAAATAACTAAAATAATAAGTTATTGTTTATAAGCCTTACGAGCCCATTCCTTCCCTTCTAATAGTTTTTAACTTAAAATGTATCTTTTTCCATTTTGTCATTAAATTGTAAAAATAATAGCTATGATATGAAAGCAAGAGATAAAAAGGTATGTACCTACGTATTCTTATTATTTAATAACGTAATTCGGATGATATCACTTTTTTAAAAATTGTTACTTTGCCTGAATAAATAAATAAATGAAGCGCAATTCGTGGTTATTCTATTTAGGGCAACTGAACCAGCGGGCTAAGATCGGGGCTAAGTGGTCTGTGGGCTCATTTGACCACAAAGGGTTACTGATATCGTATCTGTCGCAAAGATTCGTGATTATTCATACTGCAATACTATTCAGACTCCGTGCTTAGCGGATCTGGTCTGTGAAGTCTATGGCTAGTGGTATTAAGATTCGGTGACAGATGAGCCAATGTTACTGGTTTGGGGAATCATCATAATCAATAACAAAGTACTGAAAACCAGTGTCCGACCAAAATACGTTTTTTTGCCGAAATCGAAACCGAAAATTCGGCTTTGGCTCTAGTTTCGGCCGAAACCGAAACCGAAACTTTTATAGACGTGTGAAAATCATCAAATAAAGTGTCAGTGGGCCATTTTTTCTAGTCATATAAACAATGTAACTAGGGATTGCAATCCGGTACGATTCTCAATCCGGCTCGATTTCACTATGATGGATCGAGCCGGTTCAGCCAAATTGGAGTTGAACGATTGCCTCTATTAAACAATGTCAACTTTGGTGGCATAAAAGGGGTTTTCCGGTCCCATTCGAGTCATATTACCAGATTTGTTAGGCCAGGGTACTGACCTTGGCCCAACAGATCTGGTGATATGACTCACTGGAGTATGCTGATAAGCTGAAGTACAAGTATGACAAGTTCCCTGCCTTGGAACCAAAGTACAATTTTATCCCTGTTGTGGTAGACTGCAGGATCCTGGGGTTTGGATGCCAAGGAATTAGTTATGGATTTGGGTCGACGACTGAGAGATAGACGGGATCGTAGGCATATAGTGCAACAGATTTCGCTGGCTATCGTGGTGACTGCAGGTGTCATGGAGACATTTGAGCTAGGCGCGATCCCAGATGGTCCATTTAACTAGATAAACATAATTAGTGTTTTAAGGTTTTCGAAGTCGACTACTATGGAAACGAAAACCACTCATGGCCATGCGATACATTTTTTGAATTGATTGATTGAAGCGTCTTATTGATTTACATTAGTGCCCACCTTACTATTGCTGTCTTTTTGTGAATAAACGTTATTTATATATTCATTTAATATTAACAATGCCACGTTGTAACGATCGCTCGTCAGCGCACGAATTCTGAAAATACGCGGGAACGTTTATTTTTTTTTTATCAAATCAATTTTCGTAATGTCTTATAGCGCTCTTTTTCAGGCCTACCTGAGTTATCTATCTATATCGGAATATTGCCGGATCCGGTGCCTATCGAGATACTGGATCCAGCCGGATTACCGTACCTGTCTGACGGACCAGATTGCAATCCCTAAATGTAACAAAGGATAGAACGTGTAGTGTGGTATAATATAAAACAATTTTAGTACTTAACAAGATATAAAATAACTAAAATAAATTGTATTCTGCTGGCGGAGTCGGGCCAAGTTATCCAAAGGCACCAGAAATTATACGAACGCGATCCGAAAGTACAATGTTGTAAAAGTTTCGGCTCGGCCGAAAGGTTCGGCAGTTTTTTGGCCGAGACCGAACCTTCGGACTTAACATATGATATTTAGGCCGAAACCGGCCGAAACCGAAACCTCGGTCGGACACTACTGAAAACACGAAGTACCTACTACTATTTATTATTATTTACTACATATTGTATTGTTTATGGTTGGTGCATCAATTTACAACTTTCTAAGCAACATTGGAATAACATACCGGCAGCATAACTCTATGGGAGGATCGTGAGGTGGACTGCGTGGCTACCGCACCCCTTATCCGTCCTAGCTAACTTGACACCTGACGACTGCCAGGCTATTGATCAGGGCATGAATATTACGGCTTCGAGTTGACTGCGAGGCTATCGCACTAGAAAGCGAAGGAAGAGCGAAGGTGAAACATAACGAATGAGAGGCGCGTGGAACTCCGACATCATATGCAACAGTGAAATTGTGAACTTCAAACTGTCAAACACAAGAAATCAAATGTATGAAATGCGTGCACGGAAGATAAGCGAGTTAGATTTACCTCAACAAAAGTTATCTACAGTGAATATTGAAGACTACGAACATTTGCGAAACCTGAAAGACTATGTGACCTGTGACGGTATTAAGCCGAAACTATTAATTGGGCAGGATAATTTTCATTTAATTACGCCCCTGAAAACGATTCATCGTAACATAAACGAACCCTGCGCTACCCTTACACCTCTAGGGTGGTGCTTGCATGGAATCGTACATGCGCCCTCAAGGGAGGTGTCGGCGGAGGATATCCAAAACCGACCACTACCTAGGGAATCGAGGGAGTTAGTGACTACAAAAAATCGTGCATCAGGACTTACTCCAACCACCCTTCTGCTGAAAACCGTCAAATCCTGAGGGACTTGTGTAACGAGTCCAAACAGAGAATTGCCAAATTTCGGGAGAACTCGATCAGGGATCTGATGAGTGAGATCGTTCCTAGTCATCGGGCTTACTGGAAACTAGCGAGATCTCTCAAATCAGGTGCCTGTTGGACCATAACCCCCTTGGATCGTCCGGATCACCCTGCCCCTGCTTTCGAGGATAGTGAGAAAGCTGAATGCCCTGCGAGTAGCTTAGAGTCCCAATGTTCGCCTAGTCTCCTATACACCGAGGTGGACAGGAGATCGCGTCTCCCCGTAACTTCACCCATTTTACCGGTGTCGGTTAAGGAAGTCAGTGACTTAGTCAAGCGTCTTCGTGTTAGGAAGGCTCCGGGTGCGGATGGTGTATCCAATCGTATCCTGAGACTTCTCCCTGAAACCCACCTCGTCATTTTGGTCGGCATCTTCAATGCCGCGCTGACCAATGCTCACTTTCCAGCCGCGTGGAAAGGTGCAGCGGTCATAGACTTCGCCTGCCTCTTATAGGCCGATCAGCTTTCTAGGAAAGCTATATGAGCGGATCCTTCTCACTAGGATTCTCAAATTTACGGCTGAGAATAACGTCATCATCGACTAGCAGTTCGGCTTTAGATCCGCGCACTCGTGCGTCCAACAGGTGCACCGCGTCACGGAGCACGTGCTGGACGGTTTCTCTCGATTCCCCCTGGAAAGAACCGGTGCAATCTTTCTTGACGTAGCGAAAGCATTCGTCAAGGTGTGGTATAACGGGCTGATATACAAGTTATCATCTCGGTATGCCTGACAGACTCGTACTCACCATACGAGATTTTCTCAGGGATCGAAGCTTTCGATACAGACTGGAGGGAACGTACTCGGACCTACACCTCTCAGCAATACCTACTTAAAATAAAGCTCATATATCAGCAACGTTTCAGTACTGAGATACAAGTTTTTGAAGAGTAGTGACAGACTTGATAGTGAGTTTTGTTTTGCTTCTCACACTACAATATTTTCTTGTCAATAAAACAACATTTACAAAAGAATAAACATAGCTAAAGGGAGACAGAGGTAAAACAACAGGTCTTCTAGCAGGTCAGGTTTTTCTGATTTGCTTTGTATGTTTATTGAGGAGTGCAGTCCTGGGTTATAGTTGACTGCTCCAACAATTAGAAGAAAAGGATTAAATAGGTGATGGAAATCAGTATGGAATTTTTTACCGGCAAAAGCTAGTTGATTCTGTTTGTTACCAAAATGTTACAATTTGTACACCTAATGCCATTTTGCAACCTTTAAATATTAAATAGTGATGTACTAGCTGTTGCCCGCGACTCCGTCCGCGTAGAACATGATCTTCGCGTTAAGACTTTTATTGCAATTCTTTTATTTCAGGCGCTTACCTAGTTATCACTATTCCATACAAATTTCAACCCTCTTAAGGAATGATTTTCTTTGATAAAAAGCATGCTATGTCCTTCCCCGGGACTCAAACTACCTCCATACCAAATTTCATGTCAATCCGTTCAGCTATTTAAGCGTGAAGAGGTAACAGATAGACAGACATTATTCATTTAATCTTTATTGCACAAAGTAAAACTTATCGTACAAAACGAGGACTTAATGCCATAAGAATTCGCTACCAGTCAACCTTAAGGCAAAGCAGATAAATTGTGGGCCGTGCAACTTCACTCATGTGAATCCTGATCGACATATTGTTGGGCTGTGTACTATCCGAGATGCTGAAGCATATGTAATTTGTTTTTTTTTCGTGTTCAGTGTTAGCCAGGAATAAAAGTAGGTCCTAGCACACTTCCCTGTGGGACACCATAGGCAATGTTTTCGAACCCACTGACAACATCTCCAAGCTTTACCCTGTTTCCTGTCGGTAAGGTAGCTCTTGAATAGTGATAGCGCTGATCCCCTGATCCACATCCTGTCGAGTTTCTGCAGAAGAATGGGAACAGAGACGGTGTCAAAAGCTTTTTTTAGGTCTAGGAAAACACCCAGGCACTTGTTGCTGCATTCTAGATTTTTTGTGACTATAGAAGTAAGCTCAATTATAGCATCTTCGGTTGATTTTCGCTGTCTAAATCTAAATTGGGCATCAGATGTAAGGTTAAATTTGTTAAAAAGCTTAAGAATCTAGCATTAAGTAGTTTTTCGAGAATTTTAGATATTACAGGTAAAACTGAAATCGGCCTGTAATTACTGACGTCATCCCTGTCCCGTCCCTTGCACACCCGGGTTTTTTTTATAGCGGATAGCGCTTAGACTTTTGTTTAAAATGTAAAAACACGTGAAAAATCATCAACAGATTAATCTAAATATATAAAAGAAGAAACTGACTGACTGATTGACTGACTGACTGACTGACTGACTGATCTATCAACGCACAGCCCAAACCACTGGTTCTAGAGATTCCAAATTTGGCACGTAGGTTCCTTATAAGGTCTAGGGGTGCACTAAGAAAGGATTTTTCAAAATTCTTCCCCTAAAGGGGTGAAACGGGGGTCCAAAGTTTGTATGAAAAACCGTATTTATTAAAGTGAGAGACATGAAACTTTGTACATAGAGTCTGTGTTTAAATATATTAATAGCGTATTTCAGCGTTTTTCTAAATTGCTCCACTAAAGGGGTGAAAAGGGGGTTCAAAATTTGTACGGGAAGAAAATCTTTTTTAAAGTGAGATATTTGAAACTTTGTATATAGACTCTCTGTTTAAATACAACAAAACATATATAAGCGTCTTTCGAAATTACTCCCCTAAAAGGGTGAAAAGGGGGTTTCAAGTATGTACAGGGAGCAAATCTTTTTTGAAGGGAGAGATTTAAAACTTCGTACATAGACTCTATGTTTAAATACAACAAAACGTATTTAAGCGTTTTTCGAAATTGCTCCCCTAAAGGGTTCAAAAGGGGGTTCCAAGTTTGTACGGAGAGCAAATCTTTTTTGAAGTGAGAGATTTAAAACTTCGTACATAGACTTTATGTTTAAAAACAACAAAACATATTTAAGCGTTTTTTGAAATTACTCCCCTAAAGGGTTCAAAAGGGGGTTCCAAGTTTGTACGGAGAGCAAATCTTTTTTGAAGTGAGAGATTTATAACTTCGTATATAGACTCTTTGTTTAAATACAACAAAACATGTTTCAGCGTTTTTCGGAATTGCTCCCTTTAAGGGGTGAAAAGAGGGTTCCAAATTTGAGCGGGGAGCAAATTTTTCCTTTTCTTAAAAATCGATATGGGTGTCATTTTCGAGATTCCTCAGGGTGCCGATTACGAAAATGACATTCATTTTCAAATTAAACATGGCGGACATTTATTTTTCTTAAAAATCAATATGAGTGTCATCTTCGAGGTTCCTCGGGGTGCAAATTACAAAAATGACATTCATTTTCAAATCCAAGATGGCGGACATTAATTTTTCTTAAAAATCAATATAGGTGTCATTTCCGAGGTTCCTCTGGGTGCCGATTACGAAAATGACATTCATTTTCAAATTAAACATGGCGGACATTTATTTTTCTTAAAAATCAATATGGGTGTCATCTTCGAGGTTCCTCGGGGTGCAAATTACAAAAATGACATTCATTTTCAAATCCAAGATGGCGGACATTTATTTTTCTTAAAAATCAATATGGGTGTCATTTTCGAGGTTCCTCTGGGTGCCGATTACGAAAATGACACTCATTTTCAGATCAAAGATGGCGGATATTTATTTTTATAAAAATCGATATGGGTGTCGTCTTCGAGGTTCCTCGTGGTGCCGATTACGAAAATGGCATGCATTTTCAAATCAAAAATGGCGGAGATTAATTTTTCTTAAAAATCAATATGGGTGTCATCTTCGAGGTTCCTCGGGGTGCAGATTACAAAAATGACATCCATTTTCAAATCCAAGATGGCGGACATTTATTTTTCTTAAAAATCGATATGGGTGTCGTCTTCGAGGTTCCTCGTGGCGCCGATTACGAAAATGGCATGCATTTTCAAATCAAAGATGGCGGAGATTTATTTTTCTTAAAAATCAATATGGGTGTCATCTTCGAGGTTCCTCGGGGTGCAAATTACAAAAATGACATCCATTTTCAAATCCAAGATGGCGGACATTTATTTTTCTTAAAAATCAATATGGGTGTCATTTTCGGGGTTCCTCTGGGTGCCGATTACGAAAATGACACTCATTTTCAGATCAAAGATGGCGGATATTTATTTTTATAAAAATCGATATGGGTGTCATCTTCGAGGTTGCTCTGGGTGCCGATTACGAAAATGACATCCAGTTTCAAATCAAAGATGGCAGACAATCATTTTTCTTAAAAATCGATATGGGTTTCATCTTTGTGGTTCCTCGGGTGCCGATTACGAAAATGACATCCAATACATACATATCTACATGCAGGTCAAACTGAGAACTTCCTTTTTTGTAGACGGTTAAAATTACTCTTAGTACGTGGGCGAAGCCGCGGGAAAAAGCGTTGAAACTTTGTATAAAGACTCTCTGTTTAAATACATTAATGGCGTATTTCAGCGTTTTTCTAATTAATTACTCCCCTAAAGAAATGAAAAGGGGGTTCAAAGTTTGTACGGGGAGCGAATCTTTTTTGAAGTGAGAGATTTGAAACTTCGTACATAGAATCTTTGTTTAAATACAACAGAACATATTTCAGCGTGTTTCTAAATTGCTCCCCTAAAGGGGTGAAAAGGGGGTTCCAAGTTTGTACGGGGAGCAAATCTTTTTTGAAGTGAGAGATTTAAAACTTCGTATATAGACTTTCTGTTCAGTTTAAATACAACAAAAAATTACTCGGCGTTTTTCGAAATTACTCCCCTAAAGGTATGAAAAGGTGGTTCCATGTGATGTTTGTACGGGAGCAAATCGTTTTTGAAGTGGGAGATTTAAAACTTCCTATATATTATAGACTCTGTTAAGATACAACAAACCGTGTTTCAGCGTTTTTTGAAATTTCTTCCCTAAAGGGGTGAAAAGGGGGTCCAAATTTGTAATGGAAGCAAATCTTTTTGAAATGAGAGATTTAAAACTTCGTATATGGACTCTGTTTAAATACAACAAACCACGTTTCAGCCTTTTTCGGTATTGCTCCCCTAAAGGGGTGAAAAAGGGGTTTTGTGCGGGGAGCAGTAATATGGGTGTCAAATTCGAGGTTCTTCGGGGTGCCGATTACGAAAATGGCATGCATTTTCAAATCCAAAATGGCGGATATTTCTTTTTCTTAAAAATCGATACGGGTGTATTTTTGTTGTTCCTCGAGGTGCCAATTACGAAAATGACAACCATTTTCAAATATGATGACGTTATATGATGGATATACGGTCATTTTTTTTTCCTAAAAATCGATATGGTTGTCATCTCCGAGGTTGCTCGGGGTGCGGATTACGAAAATGACATGCATTTTCAAATCCAAGATTGCGGACATTTATTTTTCTTATAAATCGATATGGTTGTCATCTTCGAGGTTCCTCGGGGTGCCAACTAGGTATAAAAATGACATCCATTTTCAAATCCAAGATGGCGGAAATTAATTTATCTTAAAAAATTATACAGGTGTCGTCTTTATGGTTCCACGGGGTGCCGATTACGGAAATGACATCCATACGTATCTACAAACATACATACAAACATACGGATCAAACTGAGAACCTCCTTTTTTGTAGACGGTTAAAAATTACTTTTATTACGCGGGCGAAGCCGCGGGTAAAAGCTAGTTAATAATATAATTATTTTGTACTATCAGCTTATTCATATCTTGATCTATGACCAATATGACCATATATATTAATCCAATTAGTAGGAAGCAAAAGAATGTGAAAAGTAGTTCTCCAGTTCGGCACGGTGCTTATTAGAAATACATTTCAACACATTCTAACATATTTACGTCCTCTCACGTTTAGTTATCACACCAGTTGTTAATATTTCTTTAGTTCAACGTTCGCCGTAGTTGGAACAAATAAATATTTTACAGAAAAAAAACTTACCTTTTCAGCTAGTCATAGGTATACCTACTGACTCTGTGGGACTGGGTCGCTGCAGCTCAGTATTTTATTAATACCGTAAAACTACACAACTATAGTCCGGATTAGTTTGATTTTAAGTTTGAGATTGCCCCTCTCGTGCATAAAATGACATATAAAAGGCCTGTTAATGTTTTTAGATAAATTAAGACATTTTAAATTAATGTATATGAATAAGAATGAATAACATGATCATTGTATTTTTTTTTAATGAAAGTTGGACCATTGTTGTATGGTATGTGGCCAACTATAGACCAGATTATTATTCGTACTGAAAACGTATATTATGGTACATTAGGACTATAATTGGGATATTTATTTTAACATCGTGGATTAGATACATCAGAAAAACACATCAAAAGGTATTTATTAATCAAATTATGTATCACAAAAGTCACAGTCATTTTCTTGTTTCCTTAAATTTAAGCAAATTCTTTTAAATTATTTAACAAACCTAAAAGAAAAATTAAAAATACACAACGTACTTAATTATAATTAAATCTCACTAAAAATGAATTAGGAATTAGTAGGTATTGAGGAACATAGATTTATTTTTTTGGTTTTCCCCAAATAGAGTCAAGTTCCGGTACACGGAACAATGCCCGCTTCGTGCCCAGTTGTGTCGGGGTCTTAATTGCGGAGATAATCTTGTGCATTGGATAGAATATACAGTCCTGCTTCTCAGGCCATTTCCAAGATAGTCCACAACGTGTCAAACAGTTAACATACGCCCCATCACTATCGAATGTTTTGACTTGTCCCGGCCACTTTTCACCTTCGTATTCTACTATAACATACTCGTCTGGCTTGGGAACAAACTACTTAAGATTTAGCGTAGCAGCTGTATTTCGAACATCAGCTGCAGATTCATCTGCGAACTCGTTCGAAAGATCCATGGACGAGTCTGAAGCATACTGAATTTCGACGTCGTCATCGCTTTCTGATGAGGAATCGACCATTTTCTTGGTAAGCTTACGTTTTTTGTTTTTTGCTTTCGAAAGCTGTGGCGTTCTGCCCTTATTCTTATTGGGTTCTTTATCTTTTGATGTAGAAGCTTGTACTACAATGTCTTCTGCAGCAATACTTTTGCCTGCCGGGACATTGAGCTTCTTTTTTCATCCCTTGCCGCCCGATTCAGCCACCGACGACCTTTTATTATCTAGGAATTGCATAAACGATTCTGAAACCAGTGTCGGGTCCTGTAATTTGGATGCCTGAAGGTAGGTAAACGTTGCAGCACTGGAATTTGGTTGGTGGGGAAAATGCCAGTCTTCCTAAAGGCAGCTTTGAGATTACTAGCCGAACTCTCCATTAAATTTTCCCACAGTTTTTTTAGCAACGTAGGAAACATGTTTTTAGGAATCGTGGGTAATTTTTGTCCTTCGGGAGTTTCCTTCCAATCGTCTAAAATCTGTCGCCAACGCAGTTTAAGAGGTCTAAAATAAGCCACATCCAAAGGCTGGGTTAAGTGAGTACTGTTTGGCGGAAGGGCCACAAAAGCGATGTTGTGTTCTTTGCAAGCCTTTAAAACTTCCATATTTATATGAGAACCATATAAATTGTCCCCTATCAGCAACTTCTTACCATCTTGCCTGCGTAAAGCGGGCAGCACCAGTGAAAAAAACCAATCCTCGAAGGTATTAGTATCAAACCAACCGTACTTTGATCGATTGTACCGCGTGCCAGGCGGTCCACCCTCTGTCCACGTGCTCCACAAATGGTCCGATTTGTAGTTTACGTATAGAGGCAAGATCTCTCCCGCAGCATTGCCACATACCATTATACTGACAGCGGCTTTGGTTGAATTTTTTATAGCCTCTGGATACTTACATCCACGTTTCATTAGAACTTTTTTCTTGCTCGGTTCGTCAACAAGGTTGGTCTCGTCGTAATTGTAAATATGTTGAAGTAAGACTCCCTGCATTTCTGTCTGTAATTGGTTAAAAAACGCGATGATCTGCTCTTCATTCACGGCGGCTCTTACTCTCTTTATGTTACTACTAAAGATAGAAGCCCAAGTTTTGCCCGGCAAATTATTTTGGAATGCGTCAATTTTACGCCCTTTTTTGTCGAGATACATTTTCACAATACATCTACTAAAGCTAAAGGTACTAAAGAAAACCGTAGTTACACATTTCAGTTGCATGTTGGATAAATGCCGCTTCTTCGCCATCTGAAAAAATACGCGGACGTCCCGGTTCTCGAACTTTGTTCATTCGAATAGCTTTCAACTTCAAAATTATCGAGCTTCTAGGAATTTTATATTTTTTGGTAGCTTCGCGTTGAGTTAGGATTTTATTTGTGATATCTTCAAGGCAAAGTTCCATTTGCCTTTCACTATAACACTTGTATGCCCGCCCCCCAACTTTTCTTCTCATTAATTTGTCCCTTGACATCATTTCCTACAACAAAATAAGTTAAGTTTTAATTATGGTCCAAAAAAACTTTAGGACTATAGTTGAGACCTGCAGGCGAATCACGTAACTTTATGTACTAACGGTAGATAGATTTTACTGTCAATTTTGAAGTATAAATGTATGAGATGACAATTAAAACTTGACATTAAAATCTACCTAACGGTAGTAAAAAAGTTACGTGATTACCCCGCTGAGGGTAAAAGAACGATAAAAAAATATTATTTTCTTAAATCAGTACATTTCTACAGCAAATGAAACTTTGTTTGAATGCAAGAATCATTACCTTCCATATGAATCCAAATCTCAGTAGCAGACTTCACATTAACTTATATTTTTGAATAAAAGTTTACGGACTTCACAAAAACACGTTTCGACCGGTATTTCTTAGCGGCAACAAACTAAGTTGAATAAGAGCGCCACCTGTTAATCATGTAGTGCACTAGGCAGTACGGACATCAATGAACGGAATAATATTCAAATAATGAACTAGATGTCGCTACTAGTCGTCATTGGGTTAGGTTTGTTTGACATGTTAGCTGGACCGCAGTTGGGGCCCTGAACTATAGTTGTGTAGTTTTACTACTGAACTACATATATCCCTTTCTTTTGATTGTTAAATGAAAGTCCATATTTCCATACAATACCTGTATTATGAATTATCTCAATAGTATTTTTGTACAATCAGTATGCTTATTCTGCATTATATTAATTTACAACGTCATGACAACAGTTTGAACAATCGATAATTACTTCAAGAAGCCTCTATAACTTTTTTTAATTTCCCATCTGCCAAGGCGACCGCGGAAAAGGCGGCAAACGGATTAGTTACCCATATCGGCCACCGCTCTGCGGCGCCACTGTCTACGTGTCCACGTCATCGGTATCGCCACTGTTTAAAACTTAACAACTATGATATGATTTAAGGCTTCTGGCGATATCGATGTTTGAATCCCTTAATTTGTTCGTATACTGGGTAAAACATAGTACAATAGACAACCTTATTTAACATGGTTCTAACAATAATTAGTGACTCAGATGACTTAACCTCTACCCTATGGTTTTAATTAGTGACTCGGGAGACTTAACCTTTGCTAGGAACGACGAGTAAAGGTTAATTCACTCAAGTTAAGGTTTCTATTTAAGTGATTTTACTACAGATAAAAAAATTACTGCAGGCGGTAAATAGTAAATAGTCAAAAACAATTCTAATACCTATAAGAATTTACATTACTAATATACAACAAAAAACGAGCAAAAAACAAACAACAAAATAATATAAAGCATTATAAATAAAAAAATTGCCCTAAGTCTTCGGTGCTCGGTAGGGTTCCCAGAAGGCTGGCCGCATTTCCACGCTGGATAGCTATGCTAATCCGCTGGGCGAAATAGTGGCCAACCCTCTGGTCACCGGAAGCCTCTATAAGGCGTCTTGAAATGTCCTTATAGAGGCGCCGAGCACTTGGACCCCATGGCCCCAGGGTCTCAACCCCAAACGCCGCAAACATATAACTACTGCCGAGAGTGGCATATTTGCGGCGCTTGAGGTTTTCAGCTGAGGAGAATAAGAATTTTAAAATTTTAAATAAATCCCTATGTATGCTTAAATCTTTAAAACTACGCAACGGATTTTGATGCGGTTTTTTTAATAGATAGAGTGATTGAAGAGGAAGGTTTACACAACATCTATGTACAATAACATCCATTAAATAGTGTACCCGTGCGAAGCCGGGGCGGGTCCCTAGTAATACATAAAACGATTACATTTCAGAAATAATGTAATTGTAACTTCATTGTAATTTAATATTTTAGTAACAGTCTACATTTATAGGTTTTGTATAATAATATTTAAATTGTATAAAGTAAAAACTCAGTCCATCTTAGGTAGATATATATTCCGAATAACAAGATTGACATTTTCACACAGAGAAGACAATAGCACGTGTGATGTTGGCAACATTGAATTAGTCTTCTATTCTATAGAAAAAGGGTTGGCCAACATCAGTGCCTAAATTAATATTATAACACTCCTCCTCGATTATGAATGTAATGACTGTGATCAGGGACATACATAATCGCAACATAAGATAACACAGTAATAATATTGCAACACAAGATAAACATTAAGAAACTAACAGTGTTAATCATAAACACATGATGAAATTAACTCCTCCTGAATTCTAAGACACATATTGAAATTAATATGAAACTAAATACTAATATTATATTAATAGACATTTAACAAGTCTCTATTATGAGTAAACTTGTCTACAGACAATATTTTAGTAAACATGTCCGCTGCATTGCTGTAAGAGTCAACATGGTGCAGCGATATAGTCTTTTTCCTAACTAAATCTTTCACAAAGTGATATTTAATGTCTATGTGTTTTGCACGTTTGCTATTTTCATAGCTATTTGACATGGCAATAGCGCCCATATTGTCCACATAAATAATTGGAATTAAACACTCACTGAAGTCATTTGCAAGTCCTTTAATGTTGATTACCTCGCTACATGTAGTTGCAAGCGCTATGTACTCCGACTCCGCTGTACTGAGTGCGACACAGTTCTGCTTCCTGGAGAACCACCCAATGACATTTCCATTGTACATTATAACACTTCCACTCATACTTTTTCTGTCGATCTTCTGGCCTGCCCAGTCGGCATCGGAGAAAGCCTCTATTGCACATCTTCCATTTTCTTTCTTATAGTTCAGTCCGAAATCTTTGGTTTCTTTTATATATCTCACTATTCTTTTTGCTTGTTTCCAACATTGTAGATCAGGTTTATCTAAAAACTGGCTCAAGTATGATACTGCAAAGCTCACATCTGGCCTTGATACAGTTGCCAAAAACATCAAACTTCCAATTATTTCTCTATACGGTACATCTATGACATCATTTGTAGTTTTTATCTGTAAATCTTTGTCCATTGGTGTCTTTACTCCATTACATTCTCGCATATTAAATTTTTCTAACATTTTCTCTATTTGTTTCGTTTGACATATTTTCATTCCATCTTGATTTCTAGTAATTTCCATTCCAAGAAATTTACTGATTGTTCCTAAGTCTTTTGCCTGAAACTCTTTATATAATAATTTCTTTATTTTATTTATTTCTTCCCTTTCTCCTGTAAGTAAAATGTCATCCACAAATACTAAAAACCATAGTTTGTTGCTATAATATAGGCAAAAATCATGCTGTGATCGTTGTAATCCAACATCATTTATCAGAAAATTATTCAGTCTTTCGTTCCAACATTTTGGACTTTCTTTCAATCCATACAAACTTCTGTTCAACTTTAATACTTTGTTTTTCTCAACTTTTACTCCTTCTGGAACTTTGATATAAACTTCATTTTCTAATATTCCATTCAGGAATGCTGTGGGTATGTCTAGTTGGCTTATCTCATAATCATATTTTACTGCATGAGCTAAAAACATTCTAATTGTATTCATGCGAGCCACTGGTGAATAATTATTTCCAAAATAACTTTCCTTTTGCTGGAATCCTTTTGCCACTAATCTGGCTTTCTTTAAGCCACTTTCTTTTGTTTTGAAAACCCATTTTGTATCAATAGCCTTTTTGCCTTTTGCATCTACTATTTCCCAAGTTTGCAACTTTTCCAATGATTTTATTTCCTTTCCAATAGCCTCTTCCCATTCTTTGTCTTTAATTGCTTCATTAAAAGTTACTGGATCTTCGGCACTTACTAAGCAGTATGCTATATATAATTCATAATCATTCAAATTTTTAGGTTTATTTATTTCTCTTCCTAAGCGTGTATATGTATGACTCATATGGAATATATCATCTTCATTATCTGTAATTGTGTCGTTTCCTTTATCATCATCTTTTTCTTCATTTTCACATGCTTGAGCATTCTCATTCTGTATTTGGATTCTCATATTTTCATCTTTGTCAGATATTTCTGTATTGTTATTTTCTAATTCTTCTTCATCTTCTTCAAAAGTTATATAGGGTTTATATGTTAAATGTTTTTCTTCTGTATTTGCCTTTTTGAACAGGATATCATCCTCATTAAACTTGACATCAGTGGATATTATAATTTTATGTTGTTCAGGATCATAGAGTCTATATCCGGAGCCACAATATCCAAACATTATACATTTCTTGGCTCTTAGTTCTAACTTTGCTGGTTTTGGTAATATTACAGCATAGGCTGCGCTGCCAAATACTCTCAGTTTTGTCAGGTTGCTGTTACCATACCAAATCATTGATGGTGTTTGTCCATCTAAGGCTGTTGTTGGACATCTATTTATTTCATAAGCAGAAGACATCACTGCTTCGCTCCACAGTTCTTTTGGTAATTTTGTTTCTATTAATTTTGTTCTGACTTTATTCAGCAATGTTCGGTTCATTCTCTCTGAAGTTCCACATTGTTGGGGTGAGTACGGTGTACCATATTCGATTTGTATTCCTTTATTAGTCCAGTAGTTTTTGAATCGGTTAGAGCTGAATTCACCACCATTGTCGAGTCTTAATCTTTTTGTTTTTAGACCAAATTGTGTTTTTATATATTTTATGAAGTTAATTATATTGATTTCAGCTTCATCTTTGGTTTTCAGTAATCGTATCACAAGATAATGTGAATAATCATCAATAAGAACCTGGAAATATTTAAAGCCATAAATACTTGTCGGCTCTATTGGTCCACATAGATCTGAGTGTATTAAGTCTCCAATTTGTTTACTGTTACTTTTTTGATAATAGAAGCTTCTTCTTGTGCTTTTACCTTGAATGCAGGTTTCACAGATCTTGTCAGGAACAGGTAAGTTTAGTACTTTCAAATCATTGTAGTTAATATGACCAAGTCTTTTATGCCATAAATCGTTACTATCTTTTGCAACATGAGCTTCTTCCATGTTTAAGTCTAGTTTTAATACATAAAGGTTTCTGTATTTGTCACCTGTGATATATAATTTGTCCTTTTGAATTATAACATGTTCTTGGTTGAATGTGACATTAAATCCTTTTTCTGTCAATTTATTTATGGAGAGTAAGTTGTGTCTCAATCCTTCTACCATTAGGACTTCCATATCTAGTTCCAAGGGACGTGACCCTGGTCTGTTATAGTCAGCTGTCAAGATTCCTTTGTTTCGAGCTGTCAGAACTTCTCCATTAGCTATTTGAATTTTAATTGGAATTGGTAGTTGTGTCACATTTGTCACATATTGCTCACATTCCTTTTTTATCATATGATTAGTCGCTCCCGAATCGAGAATAAAGTGATTTGTATATTCTATAGCGGCCATTGCTATGAATGATGACTTGTCCTTTGAATAATATTGGTCTTGGCTTTGACTTTGACCTCGATATGTTCCTCTGGATGCGCTTCTAAATGGTCTTCCTCTATTTATACTCTGTCCTCTATATAAATTCTGACCTCTATATGCGTTCTGAGTCTGACCTCTATATGAGCTATGACCTCTATAAGAGCTAGGACCTCGTTGTGGGGCTCTGCCTCTTTGTTGATAAAAATCGTTGTTATAATAACAATCTGTTGCCTTATGGCCTTTTTTTCCACACTTAAAACAGGCTAAAAATGTTACCTCTGACATTGATTCATTTCCTTTGTCGCTGTTTTTAATTTCGGCGTCTAATAACCGGGCTTTGACAAAATCTTCACTTAACTCTTTGTCCACACTCATAGTTTCTAGTGTAGTTATAACTGTTTCATAAGAATCTGGTAGCGTCAGTAGTAAATGGGCCACTTTGTCGCTTTCATCTAGTTTGCACCCTGCAGCTTCCATTTCACATATTATTGAATTAAATTTCAAGAAATGATCTTGTAAATTTCCTGTACATTTGAGTGACAGCAGTTTCTTTTTCAGATATAACTTGTTGAATACACTTTTTCTTTCGAATATTTCCTCTAGTTTTGTTATCATTTCTCTGCTCGTTTCAGCCTTTTTAATTATATCTATATACTTATCCGAGGTGTATTGCACTATAACTGACTTTGCTTTAGCGTCTTTTTGTTTAAATGAACTAAATAGCTTTGAGTCCTCTGGGGGATCCACAACCAATGCATCTGCGACTCCTTTCTCTTCTAGTAATATCTTTATTCTGAATTTCCAATTGGAAAAATTCTGTTTTTCATCAAGTTGGGGCATAACAACGGAAGCCATTTTTTCGTTTTACTAGATCGTCAATTTTTGCTGAAAAAGATACTAAATAATTTGGAGTTTACATTATTCAATTATGCCATCTGGCTGACTGCTTTTAATATAAACTTATCCCCATCCCTGTATAATTAATTCATTTGCCCATAACCTTTTGTATAATAATATTTAAATTGTATAAAGTAAAAACTCAGTCCATCTTAGGTAGATATATATTCCAAATAACAAGATTGACATTTTCACACAGAGAAGACAATAGCACGTGTGATGTTGGCAACATTGAATTAGTCTTCTATTCTATAGAAAAAGGGTTGGCCAACATCAGTGCCTAAATTAATATTATAACAATAGGGACTGTTACTTCACTGTTCTAGTTGTATTTACTATTCTTATTACTATTTTTTATTATTACTAAAATGGAGGGTGTAAAATAATTTCTTTACGCTAGTAATTTCATTACACTTTATATAGGACATTCGTTTATTGTTGAAAAGTTAAATTTATTTGAATATTTATGAAGTAAGAAAAATAAACAAAAATACCCTTACTATCGTTTCCAGTTGAGTGTAAAAGGTACTTTATTTAAAATGTTCTGTGCTACATTAATAAACTAGGCAAACCTATTTTTGTTAATAATTAGTGAGTAGATTATTATTTTACCATTTTCTAATTAATGGATAGGTGTACCTACACTGATAGAGTCTATATATAATGTATTTTTCTAGTTAACTATGAAACTATAAAAACTATCATTATCAAGTTACGTATAACGACACACACTTAATACATTTTACAATGGAATTCATTATCAATTACTAGTATCTAGGGCAACTATCTCCAAAAACTATCGGGAAAGTCATGTAGACATTGATAAACAAAAATGTTTTTTATTATTATCTTGTACTTTTGTTATACATTAGAGAGTAACAATTTAAATGTTTATTGTATATAGTTGAAATATGAAATGTGCATATAAATGGTTAGATGAATGTGTCTTTATCTTTAATTCTTCTTTTATATATGTGATAATCCATATTGAAAGGGACCTTATGGCGGCCGGCACTTACGCCTTTAATGCCGCTGTTCCAATACAATAGTGAATAGGTGCAACGTAAGTGCCTGCCGCCATAAGGTCCCTTTCGATTTGGATTATCACATATATGGATTAACAGTAAATATTTTTTTGGCGCCTAAAAAGCTCCTGTGTCCTTTTTTTTAACTTTAAAATGCAACAAATATCTACTAGTAGTACTAGTTTCCCGCCACACTGCCAGAAGCATGAAGTAAGGATAAGACGAGCCGGCAATACACACACACATACCTACCACACAAAGATGTGCGAAAGAGATGTAAGCATAGACAATAACATACGTGGGAACGAGATACAATGTGTCATCTCCTGTCCCTCATCGCGTATTAAAAGCTTTTATTATTTTATTTGTCGCCGAAACGTGATCGATGAATAGGCTTAATGGCTTAATTTAAATTTCGCCTCAATGTATATACAGCACGACTAATTATGAGATGTCAGACTCGTGTTTATGGATGAGTTAGTCTTCTAATACATCTCAATTGAGTCAGTTTATCATAACTCCGTCCCTTCTGGGCTTTCGCTAATCCTCCTACAGGATCCTCTTTCTGCGGCCGGAAATTTATCGAAGAGTAACTGAATATGTACCTTGACTGATGAAAAATCTACCATTTTCTACTATTGGTTAATGGCGTATGTACTTGCTTGATCATGAATGGCGTCTTTAAAATAGCTGTCTACTCAAACATACTCTTGTTTGACGTGACATTTATGTTTTTTAATTCCATTGTTGTGAAATTGTGATTCCTTATCAGTAGATCTTAAAGGAATTTTGAAGAAAATCGATAAACAAAGTGGTAATTTAACTACATGGCAGGCTGAGAACGTAAGTATCCATCGTATGTACTTAATCCTGTCTGTGTAAATGTTTAATTTTGTTGTGAACATAAAGATTTAAGATCTCAAGATGAATGGAGTAGATTACGGTTATAAGTCCTTCCTTTCGCAAGTGCTTTGTGTCGACGTTATCTCTTATATTTGATTTTGGCGTGATTTAAAATTGAGTGATTTCTAGAAAATATCTTACTTTACTAGGTACTTTATAAGTATTTATATATGAAGCAAAACAAGATAATGCATGTTATTTAGGATAAATGCTGTTTTATGCACTAATTTGTAATTTACCTCATATTTCTCTACTTGACCTTGGGTTTTCTAGTAGAAATTGTAATTTGGCATTAAGTCCACCATAAATAAATGTATGTAATAAATCATGTGTAATAATGCTAAAATAAATAAATGTACTTAAATCTTAACGTCATGTTTTTATTGTTTCTGCTTATAGAGATGTCAGCAAACTCGCCCATTTTTGATGTGTGAAGTAAGCAATACAAATACTCTTTATTGCACAGTACACAGGTTTGACAATAATAATATGTATGTATGTATGTAAGCACTTTATTGTACACAATAACAGGTATCTTATCTTATTTAAATTATTTCACATAATAAAACGGCATGCCAGCATCATCCTCATTACCGTGCCTC
Source organism: Epiblema foenella (assembly GCA_963556455.1). Taxonomy (NCBI): domain Eukaryota; kingdom Metazoa; phylum Arthropoda; class Insecta; order Lepidoptera; family Tortricidae; genus Epiblema; species Epiblema foenella. Next base: position 9,360,033 of record OY747100.1, read on the forward strand.
AACCTGTTTTAATATTTATATTTAAGTTACTTTTAATATTATTTAAGTTCTTGTTGATAAGTATTCTAGTATATATCGTCGATTACAAGCAAGAGTCCCGCAAGGCTCCATGCTCTCCTCCCACTCTTTATTTGTTATTCACGAACGACATTCCCAGTCACCCTAAAGTGCAACTGGGGTTGTTCGCGGACGATACTGCGCTCTTTACGAAAATTGTAAGTATACTTTTATCCGGCGATACCTCCAGGAGGCAATCACTGACCTAGGTCGTTGGTTTAATCTTTGGCGTATCGAAGTCAATCTGGAAAAAAGCACTGCGATAGTCTTCCACCCGTCTGACCGCGTTAGCACGGAAAGGCGGGTGGCTCCGATCCAGATGTTTGACCGGCCCATCCCCTGGCCTAACGTCTAATATCTTGGAGTGACCCTCGACAGAAAACTGACTGTCCGTAGCCACATCAGTAGGGTACGCAACCGTGCGTTGTTCGTGCTAGGAAGGCTTGGGCCGATGATTAACAAATTTAGTAAAATGCCACTTAGAAATAAGCTGACACTCTATAAAACTTGTGTTCGTCCAATCATGTTTTATGCAAGTGTAGCTTTTGCTCACGTGCCTATGACATCGCTCAAGCCGCTTCAGGTCATTCAGAATCGTTTTCTCCGTAGGGCGACTGGTGCTCCGTGGTACCAGTCGAACCTCAGTCTGCACCACGACATGGGGATTAGCACCATGTATGGTTAGTAGTTAGTAGATTACTGTTTCTGCGGCCGGTTGGGGCACACCCCACGGAGCGGTTTTTTTTTTGAGTTTTTTTGGTCCTCCTAACACATTCTCTGCGGCATTTTTTGCGTGTGTGTTTTTTCCTATGAATATGAAATGCGAGGATGTGATTTGCCGCCGCCCGATGTTTTTTTTTGTTTATGATAGGTGTGACTCCGTTGTTGTTTTTTTAGAGAAGATTGCTTTATTGAGGTGGTTTACGTATTTCCTTAAATCAATTTATTTTATTAAGGGCAAACGTCTGTTTTTGCGCTATTCCCACGTGGGGGTAGGTAATTTACATTCTATGGATGGCGATATATTTCAAAATTTATGTTGACATCAGATAGCCGATCGTGAGAATTAAAATAATATATTTGGAGAAACCATAAAATATCATTGATTATTACGAAAATGTCATAGTGTCTGTAATTTATTGGGTATTATAGTAACGAAAATTTATAGCTAACTACGTTCGCACACACATTCCATTTTTTGGATAGTTCAGTAAAAAATAAATATAACGTGTTGTATCATGCATCCACCAGATGTGTGTTTTTTACTAGGTAATCGATATATTGTCTTATCAGCGACATTTGTGTGCGTGTATTATATTTGAAAGCAATGAAATATCATAGATTATTACAAAATGTCAGGCTGTTCGTATTTTATTGGTCATTAAAAAAACCCAAAGAACATTGAAGCGAATCTGGTTGATACACGTTTCTATTTCTGTAGATATTTCAGTCAAAATTTTGTTAGAACCTGTTGTAGGATGCAACGAACAAGTGTTTGTTTTAGTAATAGATTTACGCCACGATATATGTACATGTGTGGGTGTGTGTGTGTGTTGAATAAAATGAGAGCTCAAGCCGATAGGACCGTCATTTGTTCAGATTAGTTTGTCTGAAAACAGTGTCAAGTGTTAAAGTAGCAGTTTGCAAGTGTCGCAATACGAGTATTAATTAACAGTTTTAATTTTGAAACTCTGTGTCTACGTCTTGCTACGAGTGAAAATGGAGGTAAGCTGTAATTTCTGTTTTGTTTTCTTTGTGACTATTCTTGGTGAGCAATAAAGAATGCCTATCAACTAACTGTGTGTTTCTATATAAGCACGCACACATTACATTTGTATCAAGCTCCTCACTCATTTTTATTGTTTGTTTTAGATATCAAACGAGAATCCTCTTGAATACACCATGAAAAGTTATTATTATGGTAATTTAAGTGATGATGAACCCCAGGGCTTAAAACCACTTAAAATCCGAACCCCGAAACGAACCATCAACATTGATGTATTTTTCGATAAGCCTAAAAAGAAACATACTACGGAATATTCATCTACGGTCGCCCAGTCTACAAATGGAGGCACGAATTATATATCTGCTCGCGTAGATGATGTTACAAAGATCACTCATCTTGTTAAAATTGATGTCTACGATATGAAAAAGTTGCGTGGTGTCCCAAACGACCAACACTGGAAATTCGCAGATACTAAAATCAAATACTACACGCATGCTGACGAGGACGACCATTATTCTAACACACAAGAATTAATTTACAAGATTACTAAACAGATTGCAACTAAAAACGATTGCAAGAAATTTTTTATCGAGGCCAAGCCATAAATTATTTCTTGCTCCACTCACGAAAAAAGTCACCCTCCCCCACCAACGAACGAATGATTTTTGAGGCTATATATGGTTAGACAACCCAAAAGAAACCATACCGTATCTCTGTCAACACCTGTCGAAGTCAAACTGCAAAATGGATCTTCAAAACTCATTTTACGATGAAGATTTGGCTAAACTTTACGAGGATATTGAAATGCAAAATCTTAACTTCAATGGATATTCACCGGCTTCACCGCCTTTATTCATCACTTATACTGAAAACCCTCTTTTGGCAACGTAGGAAGATGAAGCGGAAGACACAGAAATGGACAACACAACAATATTCATTAGTGAAAATGCGTATGAACCCATGTGTTATAGCATTTTCGCTGACTGTACTACAACCTGTTCGTCGCCTATACCGCAACATGATGAATGGGTATCGGAGTGCGGGGAAAAGCGGCGTGACATGCAACTAGATGTTTAAAAATAAAGACTGTATTTAAGTTAATGTGATGAGATAACCATTTAATTTTTACTTCACAATATTTGTAGCCATTGTTCAATAAATCGTTTTAATTGTCCTCCTGCATTTTTACTTATGTGTGTGTGTGTGTGTTATCCTGTGTAGGTACAGTTAACATCAAAAATATCTATACGCACTCAATGGTAAGGAATGTAATCATTACTTTTATGTTACTTTGTGAACTTACGTTTATTTATGCGATCGACTGTCCAATAAGAGTACAAGGAAAGAGAGTAAAAACATTGTTTATTAAAACATTCATTTATTTCACATAAAAATAGATCTATACATATGGTTTATAATCAAATCATTATACATAGTATTTTCTGAAAATAATCTTAAAAAATCGAACATCGTTTTACTTCTAAACTTAAAATATATATAAACTAAACAATATTTGACACAAACTGATGTAAAATGGTTTTGAATTCCCATATGGTTAAAAAACCATTTCTTTGCATTTCTTATTAGAAATAACTTATGATAACCAGATGGCTTTCTACCAAATGAATCAAAATATTCGCCATTACCATTAATATAAATATGAATTGCTACCCAATGAGAGCCAGGTTTTGTGTCATCCTCTAAGTAGCTTATAATATAAACTGGAAGTTCCATGAAAACAGGGATTCTGTTAGCTGGAAAAACATGCGATTCTATAGCAGGGCAATTTTTTTTCATACATAACTGTAATTCCTGCGTGTCTATTGCAAAGTATTGTGTTTACCGATGAATTCTTTACTGAGGTTTAGTAACAAGTGGTACAAATACTAATGAACCTATGTTTATATATGTACATATTTAAAAAAATTAGAATATCCCATAACAATTAACACAGCTAATGGTGAAAAATTAATTGCATATCAAAGCGGCAGTTTACCAATACAATGTTGCAATATTAAGTTTACTGTTGAGGGACTTATAGTGGCAAATTTAGCCTATAATCTTCTATCTGTACGAAAATTACTGGAAAAACCAAACGAAATCATATTTGTAAATGAATATGCAAAAATTACCTTTCATAATGGGTCTACTATATGTGCTTACAATAATGGCAAACTTTATATTTTACAGGGTAGAATTGTAACAGACGACGGAGTTGCGGCTATATATTCAGCGGAGGGCATGTTATGGCACAGACGGTTGGGACATACCAGCTCTAAAACATTACAAAGACTACAGCTACCACTTAACAACAATGTATGTAATGCGTGCATGAAAGGTAAGGCAACACGGTTACCATTCAAAACGTTAGAGCGACCTAGGTCACGTCAGGTCTTAGAACTGTTACACAGTGATATAGCGGGCCCATCCAACACTCCGACCATACAGGGTGAAATATATTTTCAAACGATTATAGATGATTATTCCCATTTTTGCGTAGTTTTCTTGTTAAAAAGAAAATCTGAAGCCGTTGATAATATTATTAACTATATTCGTCGATACGAAAACGAATTTGAGAAAACGGTTAAAAGGATAAGATGTGATAATGGAGGTGAATATACCTGCAGTAAACTACGTGAATTTTGCGCTCTGAAAGGTATAGCTTTGGAATATAGTTTACCATATTCACCAGCTAGTAATGGCGTTGCAGAACGAATGAATCGAAGTTTATATAACAAAGCAAGGACAATGCTTGTTGAAACTCAGCTGCCGAAAAATTTGTGGGGTGAAGCTGTAAAATGTGCTGCCTTTCAGTTAAACCGTTGTACCTCTATGGCTATTAATTATGAAACTCCTTGTGAAGTTTTATATGGAACAAGAGACTTAAATAAACTACGTGCATTTGGCGCAAAGGCATGGGCTTACATTTTACCTAAACGTGATAAACTTTCAGAAAGAGCACTTGAGTGTAGAATGGTTGGATATAGCAGGACGGGGTATAATTTATGGGATCCTAAAAACAACAAAATAATTGTGTCTCGAGATGTAAGATTTGATGAAAACAATATTATATACAACGAAATGAATCAGGCTGATATAGAACAAGCGTGGCAAAGAGGAAGTATGTCAGAAATGATCCCAGAAAAAAATAATAGGATTACTGAACCCGAACAAGGTAATGAAGATAGAGAAGAAGTTATCGTTGATAATATGAATGTTGATGAAGAAATTATGGAACCAGAAGAAATTTTTGAAGATTGTACTGAAGAGAATTTAAACGAAAGAAACGAAGTTTCAGACGAACATGTGATAAAAACAAGAAGTGGCAGAATTGTTAAACCTCCCAAAAGGTTAGAAGATTATGAAACACATGTGGCCTACTGTTTGTGTACGGGTGATCCAGGTTCTTACAAAGAAGCTGTTGAAAGAGGTCAAGAGTGGCAAGATGCTATAGATAAAGAGTTAAATTCCCTTAAATCTTTGGGAACCTGGGAAGAATCAAAATTACCTAAAGATAAAAAGGCTATAGATACCAAATGGGTATTCACTACTAAAAAGGATGGTACAAAAAAGGCCAGATTAGTGGCGAAAGGATTTCAAGAAGAAACACTATTTAATGTGTATTCCCCAGTAGCTCGTATGCCTACAATTCGTATGATGCTGAGCCAAGCAGTACAAAATGATATGTATATGAAACAATTAGATGTACCTACGGCGTTTTTAAATGGTTTTTTAAAGGAAGATGTCTATATAAAACCGCCTTTAGGAGTAAAAATTAAAAAGGGTGTTGTTTTGAAACTAAAACGATCGCTCTATGGGTTAAAACAAGCACCTAAATGCTGGAACGAAAGACTTCATTCCTTTTTAATGGAGAAAGGGTTTGTACAATCGAAACATGATTTTTGTTTATATGTTTTGGATGATGTGTATTTATTAGTATATGTTGATGACATCATTCTAATGTCAAAAAGTGAAATAAACTTACACAAGGCACATGAGTTCTTAAAAACTGAATTTAACGTTAAGGACCTTGGAGAAGTGAGTTACTTGGGATTGGATATAGTGAGAACGCCAGAATCAATTACAATTTCTCAAGAATCAGCAATAAATAGATTGCTTGATAAATTTAACATGACAGATTGCAAAGGAGCTGAAACGCCGATGGAAGTAAATTTCACAACAGATGATAATGAAACTGTTAACTTGGATATACCATATCGCGAGCTTATTGGTAGTCTACTATACTTAGCTACTTCGAGTAGACCTGATATTTGTTTCGCAGTATCTTTCTTAAGTAGATTTTTGGATTCGCCTACTTTATCACTGTGGAAAGCAGCTAAGCGTGTTTTGCGGTATCTAAAAGAAACAAAGTCAAAATCTCTGGTATATAAACGGGATAGCAGGTGTAGCTTAGTTGCCTATACCGATGCTGACTGGGCTGGTGATAAAAAAGACAGGAAAAGTGTGAGTGGTTCTGTAGTTTTCTTCGGCAATAATTTGTTAGCCTGGTTCTGTAAAAAAACAAAACGTTGTCGCCTTATCAACAGCCGAAGCTGAATATGTAGCTGCGGCTCTAGCGTGTGCAGAATTAATTTGTTTAAAGGGTTTGTTACATGATTTTAACTGTCCTTCAAATTCAATATTATTTGTAGATAATCAAAGTGCGATTAAGCTAATGGAGTCAAATGAAAATAGTAAGAGGTCAAAGCATATTGATATAAAATACCATTTCATCAAGGATTTAATTAGTAAACGGGACATAATTGTAAAATATGTAAGCACTAATCAAAATGTAGCGGATATTTTGACAAAGGCATTAGGGAAACTGAAGCACAACTATTTTGTACAGGAACTAGGCTTTATTTGATGTTTTTTTTTTGTATATCGCTATAGTAGTTGAGGTTGCTATAATGAGTTATAATTATTAATATTAGTATCAAGTTCTTGAAATTGAGGGGGGATAGTGTTTATTAAATGGAAAGACATTACCTAATGTTTTGTTTACTCTTTTAATTTTTTTTTTATTTTTTTTTTTCATTTGATAATAATGTTTAGTAATGTTTTCGTTTCTGCTTGTTATATCAATTCTTATTCTATCGTGAATTAGAATTGAGGGGGGATGATGAGGTTTTTACTTTTAAGTATTGTCTTTGGTTTGTAACCTAGGTTACGTTATTGTTGACTGTCAAGTCTTGTCAGGTTCAGTTTGGGTTTTGAAAATAAAGTGTATGGTGTACATGTTGGTTTTACTGATAGTAATAAGGAATATGCAGACTTCCTTAAGAGACAATGTTATATAATAGAGTTATAATATAATTAACTGTTGTAATCTACACTAACATCTCGATGTTTGTTTATTTCAATGATATTATCAAACTCTGCCTAGACGACACAATTAACGGTTGTCGTAAGGGCCTTTTCAAATCGAACTTCTAACCATACACTACCATGTCGAACAAGATTCCAGTGAGAGGTAGAACTCGCGGCTAAGTCAGGTGTTAAATCGAAACACATCAAACAATAACCGTTGCCATAATCTTCTCTACTTATTGAGTTCCCTTCATTATGAAAATGAATACCCGTCCCAGAAAACAAAGTGTGATATGTTGATACCATTAAACCGCTACTGAAAGATGGTTGTAATGTTTTAGAAGGAATTTGATGACCGTCTACATACAAACTAAATAAATTCATATCATGGTGGTGGAAGTTAAAAGGATTATGTTTTAAACTGCCATTAAATGCTGTATTATCAACAAATCCAACAATACACCTTTTTGGAACTTGACCGAGGAATACATTATCAAGTGATTTCCCTTGTACCCCTGATGGTATTGTAAGTACTTTAACTTCTGCTCTTGTGATGGGGTAGTTTGCAGTTGTTGAAGCTAAAACCTTGTGATGTGCAAGCAAATCACTTGGGCTAATTTTAGTTCTTCTTATTATTAAGCATTATGGGTACTTTAAGTTTTTTATCTTGACTGCACATGAGATTAAACGACTCTTTTGATCGTACTAATTTAACACGAACTTCAACGCCATTTATTAAAAACTTTTCTTGATTAAAAATGTCACCGTGTAAGTGCCCTATCATTTCAACTTCCTTACTATCTTTAATAAATTCTTGTCGTTTAATCCATCCTTTGTTATCCGTATCAGTTTCATCCATATGACTGGAAGTGTCTTCATACCATAGCCCACATGTAAGATGGGACTGTTTCGTTGCAGGTCCATAATTTAGTAGAGTTTCCATATATGCACGGTACGCATATGTATTATTAGGTCGTGATACTAGTTTTTGATTTAAATATATGTCCAATTGGTTAAAAAGTGAATGTAGCCAATTATTCACTGGATCAACATGAATTTCTGCTGATTTGATCTTATTGCCATCTTGATTCAATACCTTGGCTTTGATATGTAGTAAAGTATGAGACAGGTCAATATAGTCATCGCCTGATCCTGGAACTTGAAATTCAAGAGGACCGTCATCACTAAGAGACGAAATAGGTTTATAATGTATCCATTGCCCATTTTCTATACTCGTTTGCGTTGATGGGAGTGCAAATAAATCTAACTCTGACTTAGCACATTCGCATGAGTGACTATGTAAAAATGACATGATTTAATTAGAAAAGATATCGTTTATATATATTTTTTTTGTACCTCTTCCCCGCAATGCTTTAGGTGCAATGGTGCGCTCTTGCCTCTTTCGTATCAATTTATACCCAGATCCTGACATTAGAGAAGCAATTTTTTCATCAGCCTTTCTTTTTAAATTACTGCTTGCATTCTTAAAACGGGACTTTAATGATTCGTTGGTAGGGTGTGAATTCATCATGTCCGATAAAAGACCAACACCAGCATTTAATGCTTCTTTCCCAACCGTTCTAAAACCACTAGATAACAGAGGGAAAACTGATCTAAACAGTCCTCCTAAAAAACTTCCTATACCATGCCCTCGTTGGTAAGGAACACCTTTATAAACAATGCCTACTCCAGAACCAGCTTGATGAGCATAGTAATGTTCATATGGGCAAGCAATATGTTGAAGCCTATGATTCATTTTACGGTGAAAATGTAGCTTCACGCATGAAGTTCCGAACTGGAATGGAACCTTTCCACCCGTATGCATTCTTATATCAATTTCAATAGTATCAAACTCTCTGCGCAAAACAGGTATGTAATGTGCAGGAGAAAAGCTATGCATTTTATATGCACCATAAATATATTTAGTTGGATCAAGTGTCATATCAGCCCCTACCATTTGAGGTTGAACATTGTCTGAATATATAAACAATTGAGATGGTAGGCCCAAATATAAATTAGCAGAAAATAAAATCAGCAGAAAACTTTGAAATCGTTCTACAATACTCGCCTTAATATCGGGATTGTTAGTTGTATAGTAGTTTATATTTTTACTTTAAAAATAATATCTTACCTCTTTGGAAACAAATTCGGTGCCTTTATCAGATTGAATATGACGTGGAGTTGTGCTAGCTTCAGTAAATATATCTTCAAAGCATCGTTTAACTGTTTCTGAATCCTTCTTTTTCATTGGCCTAGCAGAAGCATACTTACTAAAGACATCAATTACACATATTATGTATTTAAAGCCCTCATTATATTTACTGTATGTACGCATATCACTTAAATCTACTTGCCAAAGTTCATTATAGTTAGATAGAATGTATTTATTTCGTGTAAAACGTCTTTGAACTGGTTTGTGTAAAGTATAAGTTTCCTGAGACTGTAACCACTTTTTTACCTCATCTTTGCTCATTCGGCCATGTACTACTTTAACTAACTTATCAATACTACTGTAGCCAGCTGGATTTGAAACATCATAGTAAATCCTATTGATACCTAATAAGGGGTCCATCTTTCCCAATCAATTTTCTTTATTATTGATTCAGGAGTTTTACGCGAAATTGGCGTTGATTGTCTTCTTGATTGAATCGACGTTGATCTGGTATTTTTATATCCTCCTGACACCTGGCGTCCTTTACAAAGTGCTAAATAAACCTTACAGTAAAGTCCGAATATTTTTGAACTTCTTATTTGGCCAACAGACGGCCGACCTTTTGGTAGCATCAATTCCCGAGTGTTTGTTTTTTCCTAAAGTCCTTTATAAAAGACAAAAATATCTAAACAAAAATATGCTCAATGTCTTTGTCAAGTAATATTAAAAATGATTTGTTTTAGTGAAAACTCGAGAAAACCTTAGTTTATATTTTATTTAACAGAGAATGTCTCGGATTTTACAACAAAAACAGTTTAATGCTTTGCAAAGTACATTCGGCCGTAGTGGCAAGTGATTTCAGTAAATGCTCAGGGGTCAGGAGGATATATTGGAGATTCCTGAAGCTTGTCTATCTGGAGACCATTTATATATTCCAGATTAGTTGGGTTACCTATACATGATGAAGGAACTTCAATATCTTTTAAAACTGAAGCAAATTCTTCCCAGCCGATGGGTTTGGGGCGTTTGAGGGGTCTCAGAGCATCACTTATCAAGTCAGTTATATTAGTTTCTGAGATAACTTGATTATTCACTACGATTTCCCCTCCCTCCTTCCACCAAATCTTCGGCTTATTCTTTAAAATATTGTCGATCAGTGACTGCCCCTTTTTACGTAACTTTTTGGATTTTTTTTAATGATATGAGATGGAGTAAATTTCTCAGGGTAATTATGATTTGTAGGAGTACTAGTAGCGTCTCTTTCGTACGGTTTTGGGTTTGGTAATGTAGTATTGTCTTCAGTTTCTTCCTTTTTATTAACCGTCGATTTCTCATATTCTTCATTTCTACCATCAATCATTATCGGCACCTTGATCGGTTTTCGATCTGTTTCAGTAATATGCAAAAAACGTTGTAATGCTTGAGAATATAACGCCCATTTTTCACGATCTTCTATTGTACTTTTCAATATTTTTTTGCATCTCCTCGTCTAAGCGAGATAAGGAGTTTAAAGGTGCATTGTCAGTGTGTTTGAGTCTCTCGATAAAATCTGGTTCTACTAAAATCATTTTCTTCATGTTTTCTATTTCAACTATGTTAATGAGTTTAATAAACTACTTAAAATAGCCCCCAAGATAATTGATAAAAACACACCACCCTTTTGAACTATAATAGTCTTTCTTAACTTTTGTTTTCCTTTCGAAACTAATTTTCGTAATATATTCTTATGTTTATTTAACTTGTTTTTTTCTAAATTGTCTAATGAAACTTTTCCTTTTAAAACGTTATAAATGCACTCACAAATTATATTAATTTCATCTTCATCACATGCTTTAAGCAAGGCTTTACGATATTTTGGTTTCAGCGTATGTAAAGCTTTAAGTAAATGTTGATATGTGGTTACTCTGTCAGGCATCATTTAGAACTGACGACCGCGCACTCCTATCGCTTTATTGGGCCCGGCGTATAAAACCACAGTCCTCTTAAGATTTCGTCGCTATCATGGGCAACATCAAAGATATGTTACTTCGTATTAAAATAAATTCCGAAGACCAACACGCCCTCAGATTTTTGTGACGCGAAAACCCAAGAGAAAAAATAAAACCTATATAATGACGTCACTAATCTTCGGCGCGAACTGCTCACCATTTATCGCACAACATATAAAAAATAAGAACGCGATCAGATTTAGAGACGAGATGCCTGAAGCTACTGTAGCTATCCTGAAGTCTCACTACATGGACGACTATATTGAAAGCTTGGACGATTGTGACACAGCGAGAAAAATGATTAAATCCGTATCTCATATTCATCAACAAGGCGGATTTGAAATCAGAAACTGGATAAGTAATAAACGACAGGTTTTATAGGACATGCCAAAAGAAACCTTAAGCGATAAGGCACTAACATTCAAAACGGCCTGCGACGAGTTACCAGAGAGGACGCATGGTTTCTCGCTAGTGACTCATTCGGGTTCGATCTATGTATCGCTTAAGCGCATATATACCTATAGAAATCATTGAACTCAAAAAAAGACCTACGAAAAGAGAACTTACACCTGTTCATGTCTATATTTGACGTTGGTTTCCTGGCCCCATTTACAGTGAAAGCAAAAATTATGCTACAAAATACCTTGAAAAATAATATTGCCTGGGACGACGAGATATCGGAGAATGAAGATAAGATCTTTCGTAACTGGATGTTAGAACTAAATACTTTACAACAATTAAGATTACCAAGATGCTACTTCGCCGCTTCGGAGTTCGGACCCCGGCGAAAAGGATTACGTAACGAATGCACCGATTACGATACTCGTAGGGCACAAGCCCTAGCCAGAAAGAGACAGCTACATATACATATTTTTTGCGACGCTTCACCGGCCGCGTGCGCAGCCGTTGCTTCTTATCGCAAGATGCATTCTAATAATCAAATAATTTTGTTGTTTGTTGTTATAAACGACTCACAAATTGTATTGCACCAAATAAAAAATGACATGCGTAATTATAAAACCTTCATAAGTAAACAGACTTGGTGAAATTGATGAATTGTCTCAATCTCAAGTATGGACTTACGTACCTACGCAATTAAATATCGCAGACAAGGCTACAAAAAGAAATACCTACAAACTGAGAAACGATTGTGAATGGCTGCGAGGCCCGCATTTTTTATATATGCCGCTCGAAGAGTGGCCGAAGATGAGACCTGAAAACATGGAAAAATATGATTATAACATGTTGCAAATTAATACCATTTGGACAAGTAAAAACCACTTGGCTCACACTGTTCCGGAACCGACTAAATTTTCCACCTGGCTTCGCCTGTGCCGATGCATGGCAAAAGTCTTATTATTTATTGAAAAGTGCAGAAAATCAGGACGCGCTGAACTTACTTCTGAATTATTGAAGCGCACTGAAAACGTACTATTGCAATACTCGCAGTTACAGTCATTTCCTGAAGAGAACAACCAGCTGAAAAATAATTATCCCATTTCAAACGAAAGACGACTACGAAAACTGACACCAGTTTTAAATGAACATGGTTTAATGTGCGTTGGTGGTAGAATAGAAGCTGCTCTGAATGTGAGCTCGAGTGTGAAGCGCCCAATAATCCTGGATGGACGTGATTATATTGCAAAATAATAGTGCAACATTATCGCATAAGGGCTGGCTGCTCATGGGTGGAACGAAACTGATAATAAAATATGACAATATTTTTGACGTGTATCGTTAACTATAACGATACACGTCAAAAATATTGGATTGTAAGTTTACGAACAGTACGTACCGTAGCTGCTAAATGTCAGTACTGTCGCATCAGGAAAGCACAACCTACTAACCCACGACTGGGAGACAGGCCAGCGGCGCGACTTGCCCACCACCAGAGGCCCTACACCCACTGTGGGGTTGACCTGTTCGAGCCAATGGAGATAACTGTTGTCCGCAGCCGGGAAAAAAAGTACGGTGTCCTCTTCACCTGCCTCACAATTCGTGCTATACACATAGAAGTTGTGCCCTGGCTATCAGCAGACTCGTTCATAATGGCCTTGATGCGAATGGCATCGCGACGTGGCTGGCCGTACTTACCAAATGTATTCAGATAATGCTACTAACTTTCGGGGCGCAAATGCAGAGCTGAAAAAATCATTTAAGGCAATAAAGAGTGACGTAAAAAATAGATTAGTTAACCGCGGATTGGAGAGGCATTTAATACCGCCCGCTAGCCCGCGGCTAGTAGCGGCTTGTTAAAATTGTGAAGGCCACGCTGAAAGTAATCCTGAAAGAAAGAGCCGCACGCGAAGAAGTACTTGTAAAACATTACTGGCGGAAGTGGAAAACATTGTAAATGGACGGCCTTTGGGCCATGTCTCCGTAGACCACGATTATCCTGAAAGCTTAACACCGAACCATTTCCTGATTGGTTCCTCTTCAAACCTACCTGCACCAGGAAAATTCGACGACGATGACTTTTATATTGGAAAAGGTTGGCGAATCACTGAACGACTTACCGATAGGTTTTGGAAGCGCTGGATGCGAGAAGCCCTGCCAACTCTCTTACCACGCCAAAAATGGTTTGTAGAAGGCCGCCAACTGAAAAAAGGAGATATAGTCGTCATAATAGACCCGAACTCGCCAAGAAACACTTGGCCCAAAGGACGAATAGAAAAAGTTCACCCCGGCGCCGACGGTCGCGTGCGCATTGTCGATGTGAAGACGAAAGCCGGGGTATTTACCAGACCGGTTGCGCGCATAGCCTTACTCCCCACTGCAACTGATGATAATTGTCCTGAAAGGACAATGGCGGGGAGGATGTAGACTACACGCACGGCTCTGCACCTGAAACATAAAATAAAACATTATTTAGTTATATAAATAAATAAATAATAATAGTAGATGCATACGTACTTACCTTGTTGGTTCCGCCGCTGATTGTATACCTGTGTGTGTACCTAAAATAAAAAAAACTTACGTATACACGACGCGCTCACATGTATGCGTGACCCCGCAACTCCTACGAGTCAGTTGGCCTTTGACCGCCATTAGATACACGCACGTCAACGCTCGTGTTAGCACCCACTAAATATCGGAGTTTAATTTACTTACCAAAGTACTTCCCTGTCCTGCGCCTGCTTGTGTCCGCCACGCTCTGTTTAAATACAACAAAACGAATTTCAGCGTTTTTTAAAATTGCTCCTTTAAAGGGTTGAAAAGGGTTCCAAGTTTGTCCCTGCACAAACTTGGAGCAATTCTTTACTTTTCGTAAAAATCGATATAGGTGTCATTTTCGAGGTTCCTCGGGGTGCCGATTACAAAAATGACATGCATTTGCAAATCCAAGACGGTGGACAATTATTTTTCTTAAAAATCGATATGGGTGTCATCGTCTAGGTTCCTCGGGGTGCGGATTACGAAAATGACATGCATTTTCAAATCAAAGATGGCGGACATTTATTTTTCTTAGAAATCGATATGGGTGTCAAGTTTGTGGTTCCTCCGGGTGCCGATTAAAAAATGACATCCATTATCACATCCAAGATGGCGGACATTTATTTTTTCTTTTAAGTAATTTTTCACAAAAGATAATAGCATCAGACAACTGACGAGCAAATAAATCTCATTTATATCTTTGTTACCATCTAAAATCTACGCGGACGAAGTCGTGGGCGGCCGCTAGTATTGTATATTCACGACGAATAGATAAGACTATCATACTCGTATATCATAGGCTATCTGACACGATATTAGCTGCACGTTGTACTTTGCCAAGTCATTGCAATTAAATTTGGAACATGTTTGGAACATCAAATAATTCAAGCGATTTTTGGGATTTCTTAGTATTAAGTGTTGATCTGATGTTAATCTGAAATTGAGGCAACTCTCAAATTTTACTGGCATGTATTACATGTTTCACATATTTTCTAAAGCTATCAAGTATTAGATTTAGCTAGAAGATGATCCTTTAAATATCATATACACATGAGGTAATAGATTTTTAGTGTATTCTTTTAATGTTATTTAGGTGAGCTTATGATGTAAGGTAAAACTCCTAAACGGTTAGGAACTAGGTGATGATTATATCATATATGCACGTATAGACCTTTAGCTATATTCTTTTAAAATTTTCAGGTGAGAAAAGAAAGAATAGAAAAGACGTGCAAGATTTGATTCTTCAATTGACCTTTCTCAAGGTTGAAGTAGTTTAAAGTATTAAGTACTTACCTACAACTACTTGCATTAAAAATAAAAAACATAAAAAATTCACCGAACTTTAAAAAAACATGAAACAAAAACTCCCTTCTAAGTTTGTTTTTATTGCATAACATCACTTACTCACTCTGAAACGAAAGTCGAGGAAAAAACCTAGTACATGATAGGTAAAAAGAAAGAAGTAGTTTATATCTAGTTATTCAATACAGTTGCTGGGAATCCTGGTAAGGTTTTAATATGTTTTACATCTTCTGTATCTTTGCGAAATGTATTGTTCGTGCATACAAATGGTGGCAACGATAAGATAAGATAAGAGATCATTTAATGACAAAACTGTGTACATAACATGTCATAAAACAATAAGTCTCACAGACTTGCCATTTCGGACGTACAACATTAATAATATGAGTAGAAGCATCGTCTGCGAACATATCACATAATCACCAGGGAAAACTCGTTTATATATACTAAAAACAATAAAGGGATTAGGACACTGCCCTGTGGCACCCCCCGCAAAATATATTAATATCAGATACCTATGATAATGGGCATACACAAAGAGTGACAGATGAAAGATGGACGAAGATTGTGACAAACTGGTACCCCATGGACCATACACGACGGAAAGGAAAACCACTCTCAAGATGGAGTGATGATATCAAAAAGGTAGCTGGAAGCTGCTAGACAAGAACAGCAAAAAACAGGGAAACCTGGAAAGCTTTGAAGGAGGCTTTCACCGCTCTAGGCGATCCTTATACAGAAGAGGATGAAAAGTGAAAATGGTGTTTTTTAAAAAGAATACAAAGACATTTATTTTCATTTCTTTAATTTAGAATGTACAAAAACATGATGTAAGGAAATAAAAGCTTATCTTATCTTATGATAAATCAACAAAAATTTGGAAAAATCAAGTTATAACCTGATTGTTTTTGTTGATTTGTCATAGGCGTCTAATATTATGGCTTGAGTTCTATCTGTGAGAGAATTCTAAAGTAATTTTATTGCAGGCCCTCGAATTCAACAAGTTAGAGTTGACTTTTTTTTTATACAACGCCGGTGGCTAACAAGCGTACGGTCCACCTGATTGTAAACGGCCACCGCAGCCTATAGGCGCCCGCAACTCCAAAGGAGTCACGTACGCGTTGCCGACCCTTAATAAAATTTGAGGATGCATTGTGTTGACAGAAGAAGGGTCAAATTTAGGTCCCTCGCTCTCAACACAGTGCATCCTCAGGAGCTCTGGCAACCTTGCTTACCTCCAGGAACACAACACTACATACTTTATAGCCTTTATAGCAGATTATGCTATTATGGCTGTGGTTTTCTGCAAGATGACATTTTGCTGTGCCCTACCTCTCTTAATAGAATCATGTGATAGATGTTTTATTATCCAAAGGAAAAAGATGCTTTGTTGGGACACATGTTTATTTAATCAAAGTTAGGTATCGTAATACATTTTTGTACACGGAAACGGAATCGAGCAATAGACAATTAAACCATAAACTAATACGGCCAGTATGTAACATGCCCCTTTTTTAAAAGAAAACGATAACTGAAAATTCAAAGTGGCACGTGACATTGCGGACCTTTCAATTATAAATTTACGAAAATAAACAAAACAAATTACTTACTTTTGCAGAAAATAATGTTTATGTTAGGATGTGCGCAGTGAAAATAAGTCGATAGTTAGTTGCGACAATAACTACAACCCGTGATAAATTGAAATAGTGCAAAATCATAACATAGACATTGGAAGAAAAAAGTTACATTATTCATACAAAATATTACATTAAACTTATAAATCCAATCTTCTTGGCTTATTAATTGTTCTACCAGTTCTAGTTACGTAGTTACCACTAGGTGCCCTACGCACAACAGTATCTGGTGTAGTGTTGTTTACATTATTCGATTTTGGCGAAAGAACCGTATGAGGACTATTAGTAGTAGAAGTATCAAAAGGATACGAATTATAATCATCATCATCATTTCAGCCGAAAGACGTCCACTGCTGAACATAGGCCTCCCCCAAAAAGGGGTGGATTTGCCATAGTCGCAAGCGGAACGAATTATAATAGTTATGAGACATACTATTACCATTCATGTACTCCCTTTTTTGGGGGCGAAAAATAAATTGCTGATTTCTCCTGTATAAAACATCATTACTGTCTCTAATTATATATGAACGTGGATAGTCAGTTTTTGAAACGATAGTACCTTTATTCCAAATAATATAATAATAATAATAATAAATACGCATCTTTCACTCCGCTTTCCATGGCAAAGGAGAACTGGCGCAGACTTAAAGTATGGAGCACCGAGGAACGCAAGGCGGTATGGAAAAGTAAGGAGCTACACGGGCGGTTCTACAAGGCCCTCACAGGGTCCGACGTAGACTTGCTCGCGTCGGTGAACTGGCTACGTTTCGGGGATTTCTTCGGGGAAACCGAAGGTTTTGTCTGTGCAATTGCGGACGAAGTTATCATGACGAACAACTACCGGAAGTATATCCTGAAGGACGGTACGGTCGACATTTGTCGGGCATGCCGCCGTCCCGGAGAATCACTCAGGCATATCATTTCCGGTTGTGGTCATCTTGCTAACGGCGAGTACTTGCACAGACATAACTTAGTAGCCAGGATCATTCACCAGCAACTTGCTCTTTTATACGGTCTTGTGGACTCCGAAGTGCCGTACTATAAGTATACACCTGCACCAGTTCTCGAAAATGGTCGTGCCACGCTCTATTGGGATCGATCTGTCATCACGGACAGGACTATTGTAGCCAATAAACCTGATATCGTGCTGACAGATCGATCGAAGCGCCAGGCAGTGCTCGTTGACATCACCATCCCCCATGACGAGAACCTCGTGAAGGCCGAGAAGGACAAAGTCAGCAAGTACCTAGACTTGGCACACGAGGTGACCGCCATGTGGGATGTTGATTCAACGATCATTGTCCCGATAGTCGTCTCTGCGAACGGTCTAATAGCGAAGAGTCTCGACCAACACCTCAAGAGACTCTCGCTAGATGGCTGGGTCAAGGGTCAGATACAGAAGGCGGTACTCCTGGACACGGCGCGGATAGTCAGGAGGTTCCTCTCTCTGTCGCCCTAACCACCGGTAGCTTAGGCCCCGCCTCGCTGCCGGCGGCACACTAGGTTAGGTTTTTATAATGATTTTATGTTTTGTGTAATATTGTTTTATATTTTACTTTGTATATAATTATTATAAAATCTAATCTAAGTGCTAAAGCAAATAAAGAGGATAATAATAATAAAGGAACAGAAACATAAACATAAACAGAGGGACCCTCTCGGCCGCCTGGATTGACTATAAAAAGGCCTATGATTCGGTGCCCCATTCATGGCTGAGGAGGATCTTAGAGCTGTATAAAATTGATGCAGCTTTGAGATCCTTCTTAAGTTCTTGCATGGGGCAGTGGATCACAGTCCTTAGTCAACCGGGAGGGGGAGACGGCCCTTCTGTTTCGCAGGAGTCTATCAGGATTGAGCGAGGTATCTTCCAGGGTGACAGTCTGAGTCCCTTATGGTTCTGCCTAGCTTTGAATCCGCTCAGCACTTTGCTGAAGGATTCAGGGCTAGGTTGTCAGCTCCGGAGAGGAGGTAAGGTCATTTCTCATCTTTTGTACATGGATGACCTTAAGCTGTTTGCACCAAACAGACAGGACCTGTTGGAGCTACTGAAAACGACAGAAGCTTTCAGTAGCGCTATCAGAATGGAATTTGGTGTAGATAAGTGTGCGGTCATGCATGTACAGCGGGGGAAAGTTGTAAATTCGTCAAATTTACAACTTTCTGAGGCAATTTCCCTCAGATCTCTCTCTGAAGCAGACACCTATAAATATCTTGGTATGTCACAGTCTTTGGGTATTGAGGGTGAGGGCGTAAAGCGGACGTTGAAGGAACGCTTCTTCTGTCGTCTGACAAAAGTGCTTAATAGTCTCTTGTCGGGCGGCAACAAGGTGCGCGCTTTCAACGCCTGGGTGATGCCCTTGCTCACATACTCCTTTGGCATACTAAGATGGACTCAGACTGAGCTGGATGCCCTGGACCGAAGGGTGCGTGTACTGCTCACTGCGCACCGCATGCTACACCCACGCTCGTCTGTTATGAGACTGTACATCCCACGGAAGTGTGGAGGTCGCGGCTTTCTAAATGCCAAAGACTTCCACAACCGTGAGGTGTGCAGTCTCAGGGATTATTTCCTTAACAGCGAGTGTGGGATGCATCGGGACGTAGTAGCAGTAGACGCATCTTTCACTCCGCTTTCCATGGCAAAGGAGAACTGGCGCAGACTTAAAGTATGGAGCACCGAGGAACGCAAGGCGGTATGGAAAAGTAAGGAGCTACACGGGCGGTTCTACAAGGCCCTCACAGGGTCCGACGTAGACTTGCTCGCGTCGGTGAACTGGCTACGTTTCGGGGATCTCTTCGGGGAAACCGAAGGTTTTGTCTGTGCAATTGCGGACGAAGTTATCATGACGAACAACTACCGGAAGTATATCCTGAAGGACGGTACGGTCGACATTTGTCGGGCATGCCGCCGTCCCGGAGAATCACTCAGGCATATCATTTCCGGTTGTGGTCATCTTGCTAACGGCGAGTACTTGCACAGACATAACTTAGTAGCCAGGATCATTCACCAGCAACTTGCTCTTTTATACGGTCTTGTGGACTTCGAAGTGCCGTACTATAAGTATACACCTGCACCAGTTCTCGAAAATGGTCGTGCCACACTCTATTGGGATCGATCTGTCATCACGGACAGGACTATTGTAGCCAATAAACCTGATATCGTGCTGACAGATCGATCGAAGCGCCAGGCAGTGCTCGTTGACATCACCATCCCCCATGACGAGAACCTCGTGAAGGCCGAGAAGGACAAAGTCAGCAAGTACCTAGACTTGGCACACGAGGTGACCGCCATGTGGGATGTTGATTCAACGATCATTGTCCCGATAGTCGTCTCTGCGAACGGTCTAATAGCGAAGAGTCTCGGCCAACACCTCAAGAGACTCTCGCTAGATGGCTGGGTCAAGGGTCAGATACAGAGGGCGGTACTCCTGGACACGGCGCGGATAGTCAGGAGGTTCCTCTTTCTGTCGCCCTAACCACCGGTAGCTTAGGCCCCGCCTCGCTGCCGGCGGCACACTAGGTTAGGTTTTTATAATGATTTTATGTTTTGTGTAATATTGTTTTATATTTTACTTTGTATATAATTATTATAAAATCTAATCTAAGTGCTAAAGCAAATAAAGAGGACTATAATAATATAATAATATTTTTATTTTCAAAAATGGTACATGAACATGATTGTGAAGTCCCTGACTTCTGAGCTAGGCAAATGCCTGTGTTACAGAAGTCAGTTACATTTTTGACTAACTTAGGTACTAATAATTTTTTATATTTATTTATTTATGTATTTATATTACGTTTATCCATATTTATAATAGGTGTGTATTTTAATTTAATTTAAAATTAATTCAGTCTGATCATAGTCTAGGGACAGCAACCAGGTTTTGAGTTTTTCCTTACATTCATGAGTCGATAGGGGATAGACATATATAGTTTTATTTATTTTATTGTATAAGTGAATAGACATGAACCTAAGCTGCCTTCTGGTAGAAGCTGGTCTGCATTCAAGTGGTAAGCACACATTAGTCAATACACGCTTGTCTGCAAATTTATCTTTATCATAGGGGGTAAGCTTATGTTGCTTCATCATTAACAACAATATGTATAATTTCCGGACAGAGAGCAATTGACATTGTTTATATAACAAGTATGTTGAAAATCGATATGGTCTAAAGGTCATAACTTTTAGCAAGGATCGTTGTGCCCTTTCTAATTTTAACATGTGTGTTTTTCGAGCGCCTCCCCACACAACGCAACAGTAGCTAAGGACTGACTGCGCAAGTGCAGCATATACCGCTTTTAAAAGGTCTAAGTCAGCCACTGTTCTTAGTCTCTTGAAAATCCACACTAACTTTCTAATCCGTGTTGTAGTCAGGTCTCTGTGAGCTATAAGTAGGTTTCTATCAGTAGGTTTCTTTTTGAAATTAACAAAATCATTAGGTTCCAAAGTATCTGACTTTTTGGCATGACGATTATAGTAAAATCTACTCTTCTCAAAGTTCTGACTCTTATTTTCGGAATGAAGCTTGAAATTTACTACTTTAGGCTTTAAATTAGTAGTTTTAGCTGGTAATTTAGTTCTTAATTGTCTTGACATAAGTAATTGCGCTGGTGAGCTAAGATTTCCTCTTGGGGAATTCCTATAGTTTAATAAACCAATATAAGGATCCGCTCCTGATTCCTCACACTTTCTGAATATATTCTTAACAACTTTAACTGACACTTCTGCGAGACCATTAGATCTGGGTATGGACTAGAAGTTATATGTTCAAAATCCCAATTTAATGAAAATATTTTGAATGCTTGAAAATTGAAAGGTGGTCCATTATCACTAAGTAACTGTAATGGAATACCATGTCTGGCAAATATAGACTTTAAGTTAGCAATTACAGCATTGCTGTCGCTGCCCTTAGTCAAATGAACAACTTCAATGTAGTTAGAATAGAAATCTACTACGAGTAAATATTTTCTTGATTTATAGTCAAATAAATCTATGGCAACTTTCTTCCAAGGATAAATAGGTTGCTCATGTGACATAAGTGGATCTTTAGGCTTGTTATTCATATACATTAGACAATATTCACATTGTTTTATTTTAGACTCAATATCACTGTTTATATTCGGCCAATAAACTGTGCCTCTGGCTTGAGCTTTTGTTTTTTCTATGCCTAAATGACCTTCGTGTAAAATGGACAATATTTCAGACCTTAATGACATGGGAATAATGACACTTTGACCTTTGAATAGCAAGTTATTTATGACATGAACTTCATCTCTAATGTTCCAGTATGGAGAAACAATAGGATCGACTTGAGTTTTAGAGTTAGGCCAACCATTACGAAAATAAAGTTTTAATTTTTGTAAGGATTGATCTTTATTAGTGTGTTCAAGAATTTTATCTAGTTTCTCTTTAGTGATAGCTAAGTGTGAAGTTAATAAATTTACATGGATTTCTACATCCTGTTCTAAATCATTAAAATTAAATTGACAATTATCAGAGACATTTTGTACAGGTGCTCTAGACAACGTATCAGACA
The DNA here is from genome assembly GCA_963556455.1 of Epiblema foenella. NCBI lineage: Eukaryota > Metazoa > Arthropoda > Insecta > Lepidoptera > Tortricidae > Epiblema > Epiblema foenella. Next base: position 9,382,673 of record OY747100.1, read on the forward strand.
CATACATTTCTGAGCCCTTTGTATATGTGACAACTAAGTGATAAGCTTGTAGACTAATCATCATTCTTTGTAATCTAGTGGGAACGTCAGATAATGGTTTTTTGAATAGTGTTACTAGTGGCTGATGATCTGTCTCTACATGGACAATGTTACCGTATAAGTATTGATGGAATTTTTTAGCTCCAAACAATATAGCATAAAGATCTTTCTCAATCTGAGCATAGTTTTCTTGTGACTTTGTTAGGGACTTCGATGCATAAGCTATGGGATTCTTACCATGAAAAATTACCGCGCCTACGGCTGACTTTGAAGCATCGACAGACATTCTTATCGGCTTCTTCAAATCAAAGTGAGTAAGAACTGGTGCTTTGCATATTAGTGACTTTAATCTAGTTAATTGTTTCTCATGGGACTCAGACCATTGCCAAATATTCTGTTTTTTAATCAAGTCTCTAAGAATACTGGTTTCATCAGATAAATTAGGTATATATTGACCTAAATAGTTAATCATCCCAAGGAATCTTTGTAGTTCCTTGACATTTGTAGGACTAGGCATATCCATAATAGCCTTGACTTTAGACTTATCAGGGTAAATACCATCCTTGTTGAACATATGTCCTACATAATATACTTCCGACATGTTAAATTGACATTTTGACTTATTAAATCGTATATTCACTTTACGAGCTCTTTTAAAAAGATTATCTAGATGTTCATCATGTTCAGCTTGTGTCTTTCCGTATACTAATATGTCATCTATGAAAAGTTGAATACCTGGTAAATCACCAAATAGTTGTACCATGGTTTTGTGAAATATTTCACTACTAGAATTGATTCCGAAAGGTAATCGTATAAATTTATACCTACCTAGAGGAGTATTAAATGTACACAAGTCACTACTCTCTTCATCTAGAGGTATTGTCCAAAATCCTGAAGTAGCATCAAGTTTGCTAAAAACTGTCGCGCCCGCTATGTTTGATCGTAAATCGTTATAATTTTTAAGAAAAAAAAACCGACTTCAATTGGGGAGGCCGGTGAAAGATTATTACACTTAGATGGTGAACTCTTCCATACAATGATAGAATAGTAGTTTATGCAACTGGTATACAATGAGCGGAATTGCCTTATTACGTAAAGTTGCATACATTACTTTATCTACACACATATTATAAGTACTCTTAGATGGGGTTCAGAAGCCGACCTGCATTGCTAGCAGTGCTACCGATTACATATTTTTATAGATGCTTTATAATCAGAAAACCTTATCCCTGAATTATTTAAAATAGAGTATAACAGTTTTAAATTTGAAAAAAAAAAAAATTTACATCAAATTCAAAATAAATGTAAAATTTGAAATCCTTGGCCCCGAATTAGTTTAAATTGAGTATAATGACGATATCCGCAAAACATTTTTTTTTTTTACTTAAAGTTCCAAATAAATCATCCTGATCATCATCAGCAGTTCCACTTCATCAAATGTCACGTATTTCAATGTAAGTGCTTGATTTGTTTATGAAAATACTACAATCACTATATGTATGCCTTTAACATTTGAGGAGTTCCCTGGATTCCTTATGGATGCCATCATCAGAACTGGAGCTTGACAAATGATTATTTTGAAAATCTAACTTGCTTATCAAACACAGCAAACAGGACAATTCGCCAAACGTGAACTATGCGTCGTTGAAGAGTTCCGTTCTGATCATCATCAGCAGTTCCACTTCATCAAATGTCACTTATTTAAATGTAAATGCTTGATTAGTTGATGAAAATACTAAAATCACTATATGTGTGCCTTTCACATTTGAGGAGTTCCCTCGATTTCTCATGGATCCCATCATCGGAACTCGACCATGACAAAAATTCGTTGTGAAAATAGAACTTGCTTAACTAATACAGTTAGAAGGAAAAATCGCCAAACGTGAACTTTTCATCGTTGAAGAGTTCTGTTCTGATCATCATCAGCAGTTCCACTTCATCAAATATCACATTTTTGTATGAAAATGCTTGATTTGTTGATAAAAACATAAAAATCACTATATGTTTGCCTTTAAGATTTGAGGAGTTCCCTCGATTCCTCATGGATTCCATCATCAGAACTGCGTTTTGACCAAAACGGGACCAACTTGAATATATATACTTACAATCAAAAAAAGAATTTCCAAAATCGGTTCAGACATGACGGAGTTATGGAGTAACAAACATAAAAAAAAAAACAAAAAAAAAAAAAAAACAAAAAAAACATACAACCGAATTGAGAACCTCCTCTTTTGAAATCTTGAAGTCGGTTAATAAAGAAGCGTAACCCAGATGCATAGAACATGATTTTTTTATTTATTTTGTTTCTTTTAAAAATGACAGATAACAGGTGGTTAGTGAATATGTCAAGTGGGGTGTCATATGAAAGGGCTTAAATTACACATTCTGAACTTTTATTAAGTCATTTTCGATTTATGAGGAAATATTTAAAAATAAATACCGTTCCCCCACCCTCATTATCTCCGAAGTATACCAAAAAAAAAAATGGAATTATTACATAACATTAATATCAATGTATATTTTACAGGAAAAATATAACTATAGCTCTATCTAGTTTCTCTATTTTTTTTTCATCAACAAACATTTCTATTCTAAGTTTGTAATTTAATCACCTTTCGATGTATTTTTGTTTTATAGATTTCTACGCGATTATGATGAAATTACCTTCTTTCAAACAAAGAAAAAAAAACGGTTCACGTGATAAAGAACTCGTGGGCGTCTCTATTAGGGGAGGCTGGAGGACACTGGTGGATGGTACATCCATATTCCAGTAGCTATGCATGTTTATATCAAAATCAGTTGGAAAAATACATGTGCAAAGTGAGTTGTAGGTACGTATATATTCAGAATTCAGTTTTCGTTACTAACCAGAAATATTCAGTACTTACCTACTCGTAATCGGTGTAACGACAGTATCCTTTAAATGTGAAAAAATAGTAAATGGCGTGTCTTAACGGTACTTAAGAGGATGCCTCGATCCGCTTAGAACACGCCTTCGTGTAAGTGTCTTGCGATACTCTCCGGGATTACATTTTTGGGGAAAATCATAATATCTGATTTTGTGAAATTTCCTTCTAGTTGTGAGATTTTAGATGAGGTACCTAAAATACTATAATTTTACAAGGTGCTCGATCAATAAGGCAGTAGGTAAATATTCAGTGATGTTTAGAATGAAGGAAAAATTGAAAAATTTAGGCACCGAGCAGGATTTGAACCTGCGACCTCCCGGCACTCGCGGCCAGTCGCTCTAGCCAACTGAGCTATAGGTGCAATCACTACCCAGTTTCAAATTCATCAACCGTTCCTTCGTATTAAGCAGTACCGCAGCTAACAAAAAAAAATATTCAAAATAATATAAAAAAAATATTCAGTGATGGTTGTTTATCGCAGCTAATGCAATATATGGTCTAGAAGTTGATAAATATTGTATATTCACGACGAATAGATAAGACTATCATATACTTAACATAGACTACTTTTATCTGGCACGATATCAGCTGCGCTTCGTACTTTGCCAAGTGATTGTGATGAAATTTGTAAAATCAAATAATTCAAGCGATTTTCGGGTTCTGTACATGGCGCAACTTTGAAGGTAGGTTGTTTTACCTACCTTCAAAGTTGCGCCATGTCCATCCGTGGTTTAGCGTACCGTTAGTACTAGAAATCTGTAATTTAGCATGGGTAAGTAAGTATACAGATCAAGCACGCCGACAAAATGGTGCAATATAATCTTGAACGGTCCCTACACGTAACACTTTAAGCATTATTTTTTTCCTACAATCCCCATTTATGCAGTTTCGTTAAAAAATATTGTGGATTTCCTAAAACATTTTATAGATTCAGGATCCGTTTACGTGATACTAAGCGTTCTCATTATGATTTTTGTGTCGTCAATATTATGTCAGTTAGTATTATTATAACAGTACTTATTGTCCTTCACCGATCCTGAATTGTTATTTGTGCAATAGATAATTTCATGCGTAGGTATAAACCGGACAGTACTGCATTCGTATTGCCGCGCTCCCGCGCATCCCACGCCGGCCAGGAAGCACTCATTTAAATGTAAAACCGACTCATTTAAGCGATTGACATATTATAATAGGAATATCAAACAATACTAATTTTCACACCTAACATATCAATTGCACATCAAAGTGCGCACTTTGATGTGCAATTAATATTTCAGCTTGCAAATAAGCAGATATTGGTTGTTAGGTTTTTTTAAGTGCCTTTTAATACGCAAGTAGTATGACAAGCTGTATAGAAGCATGCATGTATATGTATTTACGTTGGTTTAATTAGGCTGTATATATAAGCGATTATACAGCCCATTTAAGTGCAAAAAGGGTCCGTATTATGTACAGCTTTTGGCGTTATTGGAGCTGTATAAACAAAGATAAGAGCTGTTATTCGGTGTAATAAAAAACTGTGATACTACATAAATAATGTCTTACACCCCACTAGTCAGAATATAGTTTCAAAATGGGTTTTTTAAGGGAATTTCTGTGGGAAAAAAATCTAGAGACACATTTATTTGTAACAAATTTGAAGGCGACCATTTTTATCTATATCGTATTAGAAAAAATAATAATACTTAATAAGGCATGTTTTTATTGGACTTGTGTTATTGGTGAACGTGCATTTACTTGGAAATTCCTATTTACTGTAAAGCTGTGTGTGGTTTTCCACAAAATTCATCCGCCACCAAAATATTCAATGTAAAAATTAAGGAAAATACAAATATGGTAAGTAATAGTTATTTGTTATAACAAATAACAAGGGTGCAATGTTGTATTTTACCCGCGAGAATAGAACACAAGCTAGCTAATGGATTCTAGGGTTGAAATACGAGCCAGCGAATGGACGCTATGGTTAAACCACGAGCGAAGCGAGTGGTTCGAAAATAGAACCCTGAACGAAGTGAGTGGTTCAAAAATATAATCCTGAGCGTAGCGAATGTTGCAACACAAATCTTTTCGCCTCACTAGACTTCTTTTTTCTTCTTTATTTTCTCCTCGTCTTAGCATTATTCCAGTACAGTTACATCCTAAATATAGTTGGATGCCCGGGGCCCACTACCTAACCCCTAGATTTGGCGTAGGTATGAGATTTTTTAACACAACAGCACAATGTAAAATTATTGTTGCTGGACTATCTGCACTGGCCTTTACATCTTATTATGTTTAAAAGTTACAAATAGCACGTTCGGATTTCAAATATTCGTTGCATTCATGTGAATAAAATGCAGTTTTGCTATCCATTTTTAAAGAATAAAAAAGGGCTTTCCGACCTAATGGGGCGAAAAGTACTTTACACGTGTTTATTTGCATAGAGTACAAAATCAAAGTATGTTTTAAATAGCGGCTATGAGGGCACAGCTGGCACAGTCATCTTTATTTTAGCTGATAATTGACGATATGACTTAGTTACTATGAAATATGTCAAGTACCTTTTTCATTTTTTATAAAACTACTGTAGGTACTCATAAAATTAGTTTTAGGACGAAGTTGGCAAACACTATTGTAAAAAAGTAAGTATTAAATTATACTAGGTATACCTAGTATAATTAACTATAACAACAATATACATTATTATAACAACTGGTAAATCATTCTCTAGACAAAAACTTATTGTGTCTTTCTCGTACGTCTCTTAGAGAACTCTTCTAAATGCACTGGTAAATTGATGTTGGGTACTGTAACCGCCAAGGTTCCAGTACCCGATTATTGTCACATATAGGTATATTTTTAATACGTATGTCTAAAAATATTCCCACAACAAGCTTTCCTTGAAATCTAATCAACGTAAGCACTTCGGTAATAAATTTCGAAGTTTATGACATGTTTTTTAATGTGAAGTGCTAATAGTTCTAAAGTTGGACGTCTAAGCATACTTAGATTGTTTAATGTTGGGTATATAAAATTTAGCATCTATATATAATATATATATAGTTATCTTGTTTTAGTTTTCAAATTCCTGTCACCAGGCGGCGACTCGGTCTATGCGCTACTCAGGGGCTGGAAACTTAGAGGGCGCTCGCTCGATAAAAAATGTATAGGAGGTAGCGACATCTCTGGAGTGTTGTGTGAGTTTTTTGTCAAAGCACCACAGACTACTTAGGAGATACTAAAGCGCATCCTGACTTACCAGCGCACAGGACGACAAGCTGCTGCTGGCCAGCGCGCAGGAGCGTCAGGATATGCCTTTAATTGTAAATATTGGAACCATCAGTGACCCACGTGAATTATCCTTAGGATTTAAAAGTAAATTTAACAGATTTTGTCTGAGAGGATTTAATTTGTTGTTATTTGTGTTTATGTAATTGAAATGAATAAACTTTTCGAAGTTCGACCTACGAGTCATAGAGATTGCTGACCTATTAATTAGTCTAGAAAAAAAAGAAACCTTTTATGGTGGTTGAATTGTCAATCAGTCATGTGTAGAAATCTGGTTTTCATAGAATTTACAATTAAAATCAGTGTTTCATCGTTGTGATTATTGTGTATGAACAATTCTGTGAACATTTAAATCGCAAAATATATCAAATACGGCTGTGCATGGAGTTTTAACTCTTGCCAAAGGCAACTTTATTCGGTACATAATTTGCCTCGCTTTCGAATCGTAAAATGTTCTTCATAACTAATATCATTGTTTATGTGTTAGGTATAAATAGGCTTGTTTATTTTTGTTGATCGTATGGGTTAAATAAATGCTTCTACCAATGTTGCGTATTTTACTTCTCAGATGTGTTACTACTTGGTGTTTGCTTGGAAACCTACAATATGGCTAGCAGGGTATGGAAGAAAGCGTAACTAAAGTGTTAATTTCATTTATATTTTAGAAACGTTTTCCTCCTGACTTTGCTAGTCACATTGTGGGCTTCAAAGTAAACAAAACAAAAAGGCAGTGTTGCCAGGGGCGCTACCGCGAACAGCAAACTAAGTTTTCGCTCTCTGTCGCACTTGCACGTTTGGACGTAAGTGCTACAGAGAGGGAAAACCTCGTTTGCTGTTCGCGGTAGCGCCCCAGGGCCCTTTGGACGAAAATTACGTTTCGTTTCTTGAAAAGTTACATTTTTGATGCAAAAGTTACATTTTTTATATTTTTCGTAATTACTTATCAAAATGTTTGATTTTAAGAAATGAGTAGCCATATACAGCTACAATTCGGCGAGTTCGGCTGCAGAATTATGCCAGACTGATGGGCGGTATCTCAAATGTCATAGATAGTTGCAACAGACGGGCAGACAGAGTCCTACCATGTAGGTTTCTTTGTCACCTTTTCTGTATGGAAGCCTATAAATTGTCTCGCTTGGTCCCGGTTAGATATAATTGACCTTTCTTTTTAAAAAGTTTCATTATTCTCAAAAGTTACGAAAATTTTCTTTACAACAGAAGTTACTTACATGTTACGCAAACCGGTCAAAAGTTACGAAAAATGTAAGAAATGTAACCATCTGGCAACACTGCAAAGAGGTTATGTTATGTATGTGTGTGAGTGCGTCGATGTATGCATTTGTGTGTGCGTGTGACGTATATAGGTGTATGCAAGCGTGTGTGCATAACTTGCATATGCGTGTATCGAAGTAGTTCTCCGATCAACCCCTAGGCCCTAGGTGCCTGGGACTGGGAGACCAGTAATATTTCGGAGTTGCCACTCTTTACATAAATATACTTATTATACTCTTTTTCGCAGCGTGACCACTTTTAGTAGTTTCCTACTTTTTTGGTAGTTTTGAGGGAATTTTTTCAAGCTTTTAGTAGGAGAAAATAAGTTAATAGTTTTTAGTAGTTTATAGCAATCCACAATTGGCTACTTGACAATTTTTGAAAATCAGTTTCAATATGTTAAAAATGTTGTAAATAAAACGTTTCAGCTTTTAACATATTTTTGTTTACTTATTATGAAATCCATACTTTGAAAATTTCATTTAAATTTTCGTGCTAAAACGCGATCCAGTGCTGTATGACGTCACACTGTTATAAATGAACGAACCTCTTCGCTTCACTTCAAAGAATACTATGGCGGTTGTCACTGATTCGTTTTCCGAACGGTTTTCGCAGTGCGCTATAAATTTGCATAGCGCCGTCTCGCTCGCACACCGTACCGTCGTACGGAAACTGCGTCAGTGTGGCAACCGCCTATATTACATCTGTCAAGTACCCACCTTTGATGTACTGACAACCGACCGATTACACTTGATCACGGGCAATGATGGCCACTCACAGGCGATTACACCATCTATATAATGGCCAGTGTCTGTAAGGGCCCTTTCTGTCATCCGGCTTTAAGCTTATCTGTGGTGACTCTCTTGTTTTGTTTTCAATAAAAGTTTTACGTTGTTTTGTCTTCAGTTTTGAGTTTCGAGTAAAGACGAATGAAACATGCCCCACATATACGCGATCATCCTAGCTAGGCAGCTAGCACTATAGGGTACCTATAACGACACATTTTATGGCCAAAATTTACTAGCTATAATCTACTAGGCTGGTCCCATACATTATTTTTAATTTTCTATACGGCAACAATTGTACCTGAAGTACGCTTCTCTATGGGGTCGGTTACACAGTGATCATTATCAAGCGATATACTCATATCACAATACGTATTGATCGTGTATTTATGAATATTAAAGCAAAATGCATGCATATTTAAATACCACGTTAATATTAACACCCCAGTATTGTGATAATAATAACCCTGTAACTGACCCCAATGGGAGATCATAGCAATACTGGTACCTTGGTTGTCTCGCTCTATCTCGAGATGATCTCGAGGCATGTGGATGCGCCTTCACAAAGCTGTCACTATGCAGAAGTGAGTGTTTTACTGACATTTTCTCCCTCTCGGACTCACTAACTCTCTGGCAAAGGACGATTGCTTGTTCCGAACTACGATATAGAAGATTTATACACAAATAATTGCGATTTAAACACAATCAAGCTTGATTTAGTTCGTCTAGTAGTTTCTAGTAGATTATGAAATTCATTTGGTATTTTTTAGTAGTTTTCTGACCACTTTTTTAGTAGGAACGCCGATTATAAAGTGGTCACGCTGCTTTGGCTCTACTAACTTGTGTTCTTGCTACGTCGCTAGTGTGCATCGATAATAAACATATAATAAATAATCATACATTATCAAGAAAACCTTGTATTATTGGCTCCAAAACCCATAACCGAACTGGTTGTGGGCCCAGGAAGTTCTGCAAATAAAAGAAAAGTTACAACAGAAAACCGGCGCCGTGTTAACATAACCTCAAAATGGATCCTACGCGGTCAATGAACCTGGACAAATTCGATGGATTATGGATTTAACTTCCGACAATGGAAATTCCAGGTGAAATGTGCTTTAAAGGAAAAAAGGAATTAACATTTCGAAACCTAAACCAGAAATAGGCGTTGCCGAGTGGCCGAAAAGTGACGACATGGCAATGTTTATCATAACATCTTCGATGGATTTCAAGCAAATAACATTAATAGAAAACTGCGAAATTGCCCAAGAAATAATGACAAAACTTGAATCTATATACGAACAAAAGAGTGAACTGTTTTAAATTTTAATTCAAGAGAAGTTCTATCAGTACAAAATGTCACCCGGTGACAGCGTTGCTCAACATATCTCGTAAGTAGAAACCTTAGCTAAACAGCTGAAAGGAAGTGGCGAGACTTAATGATATGGCAATAATTACGAAAATACTTGGAACTTTGCCCCTTAAGTATAGTCACTACGACACGCATGGATGTCATTAGACGCAGAAAAACAAACACTTAACAATCTAACAGCTCGTTTGTTGGACGAAGAAGCAAATCTAGCGTCCATGGAAGAACAAGAAACAGCTGTTCTTGTTACTAACAAAGGGTGGAAGAAGCAGTCGAAGCAGAATGAACCACAACCGTCCGGGAGCGGTATAAATCAGAATAGAACCAGCAGACATAGATTTGAATGCTACAATTGTGGAAATCAGGGTAATTTTTCTAAGGAATGTCGTTTTCCTAGAAAAGTTAAGTCCAGAAAACCTCATCACGAAGGTGCAGACATGTTAGCATTTAATGTTGAAGAGAGTTCCTGTGCTGCTGAAGAAAATACTTGGATCCTTGATAGTGGTGCATCGGCGCATCTGACGTTCAGAAAGGATTTTTTTATGGAGTTAAATGAATGTAACCAGAAATCATTGACATTAGGAAACAAGCAGTCGATAGAAGTGTCAGGAATCGGCAAAGTGTTAATAAAACGATATGTCAATGGATATAGTGAACTGCAAGATGTGCTGTATGTGCCAGGTTTACGAAGAAACTTATTTTCTGAAGGTGTAATCATACGTAAAAATTACACAATCATAAAGAAAGATAACAGTGCTCTTATTTACAAAGACAATGAAGTAGTTATGAGTGCAAAACTTACAGAAAACAATTTGTATGAGTTAAAAATAAAAGCAGTGGTTCCAGAGACTTGTAACTTAAATAGTTCAAAACATTTATTGTTTAGTGATATCAAAATGTGGCATGAACGCTTAGGACATATTAATTTAAAACAAAGTGTGCAAATAGTGTTGTTCAAGGCTTGAAAATCCAGGACAATGATCAGGAAGATTTCACTTGTGAAGCATGTGCTTACAGCAAGCAGTGCAGGTTTCCATTTCACAAATCTGTACGAGGAGAACTACAGCCAGGTGACTTAGTGTATAGTGATGTCTGCGGACCAATGAGTCATATATCTACACAAGGAATGCGGTACTTTGTGTTATTCAAAGATGCAGCTACTAGTTACAGGCATGTATATTTTATTAAGAATAAAAGTGATGTCATGGAGATGTTCCTTAAATATAAAAACCTTATCAAAAACAAGTACATGCACAGTGTCCGAGCGCTACATACTGACAGAGGTGGCGAGTATGTGAACAAAGCCTTTAAAGAATATCTGGACAAGGAGGGCATTGTCCATGAGCTTACTGCTCCTTACACATCTGCTCAGAATGGCCGATGCGAGCGAGAACTTCGAATATCAAGAAATGTTATCTTTGATGAACAGCAAGTTCCAGAAGTAAGAAAGAATATTACTCAAATATGTATGGATGAAAACTACAGTGATAATCAAGAGACAATAAAACAGAATAGTGAAATAGAAGAAAATAGTATAGAAGTTACACTAACTGAAAGTCCTGAAACTATTAAGATAAGTTGTAATAGTGGTGATCCATCATATGAGATGTCGCAAGAACTAGAAGAAGATGTACCACAGCGGACCATAACCTTGAGGCCACGGAATAACAGAAATTTTGAAGCAAATCTTGTCGAGCTGTCATTACCCCAAACATATGATGAAGCGCTGGAGAGCCCGCAGAAGGATAAATGGTCTGAAGCCATTAAAGAAGAGCTCACTGCCCACAAATAAAATAACACTTGGAGCGCAGTTGAAAGATCCGGACAGCGAACCCTTACAACAAAGTGGGTGGTTGCTATTAAGAAAAATGAAAATGGACATGTCAGGTACAAGGCTCGCTTGTGCGCACGCGGGTTCAATCAGGTGAAAGATGTGGATTATCAAGAAATATTTTCTCCAACAACAAGGTACGATTCCATAAGAATAATCCTTTCTATAGCAGCTAAGTACAAGTTAGAGATTCAACAATTTGATGTAAAAACTGCTTTTCTCAATGGGTACCTAGAGGAAAATATTTTTATAGAAGTACCTGAAGGGGTGTCCTTAGATAATAAATATGTATCAAAATTAAATAAGTCTCTGTATGGCTTAAAACAAGCCTCGCGATGTTGGAACAAGAGGTTCACCAATTTCTTAACCAAATATGGTTTTGTACAGTCTCAAGCTGATAATTGTATTTATATTGGAGTCTTTGATGACATTAAGGTGTTCCTAATAATCTATGTTGATTATGCTCTGGTAATTTCCTCAAGTAAACTGCTTATTCAAGAAATATTACATTATTTGAAACAAGATTTTAAAATAAAAGAATTAAATTTAAAATATTTTGTGGGCATGGAAATTGAAAGAGTAGGTAAATAATTGCATCCATGTTCACCAGCGTGATTATATTGAGGAAATTATTAAGAAGTTCTGTATGAGTGATGCAAATCCTGTTAGCACCCCGGCAGATGTTAATGTTGTTATTACGAAAAATGTGGAGGAAATACATGTTAATTTTCCTTACAGGGAAGCAATAGGGTCCTTGTTATTTTTGAGCTCGGTTTCCAGACCTGATATATCATATGCTGTAAATTTACTAAGCAGATATGTAAACAATCCAAGTAGGCAACATGTAAAAGCTGTCAAACGAATAATCAGATACCTGTCAAATACGAAAGATTTGTATATAAAATATGGAGAAAGCAATGTTCTTACTGGTTACTCTGATTCTGACTTTGCAAGTGATGTGGATACGTGCAAGTCGACAACTGGTTATATTTTTACAATGAATGATGGTCCAATCACTTGGTCGAGCCAGAAACAGAGGACCCTCTCGACGACAGAAGCTGAATTTGTTGCTGCCTGTGAGGCTACCAAAGAAATATTGTGGCTGCAGCAACTTCTGTCAGAATTAGGTGAAAGCTGTGAATGTGTTCTACTCTATGTTGATAATCAAAGTGCAATCAAATTGATCAACAAACCTGTGTATCATAAAAAAACTAAACACATTGATGTCAAATACAATTTTATAAGAGAAAAAGTTGAGTCAGGCTTAATTAAAATTAATTATATTCCAAGTAAAGATCAAATAGCAGATATTTTAACAAAAGCTTTGCCCATCAAGCTTTTACATATCTAAGGGAATAGGTTTTATATAGTTAAGTGGTTGTTTTGTTTTCATCTTTCTTGTACATTGTATTATATCCTTAACCAGGAAAATAATAGTAAATACATAGTGACAAGTTTTTATTTGTTATGAGGTTGTCCCATCAACTTTTGTATTAGGGTAAAAGGGACAACATTTTTTGAGTATGAAAGGCATGTTAATATTAGTAGTAGATGTTAAATTTTAGTGGGAGTGTTGGGTATATAAAAGCATCTATATATATAGTTATCTTGTTTTAGTTTTCAAATTCCTGTCACCAGGCGGCGACTCGGTCTATGCGCTACTAACTTGTGTTCTTGCTACGTCGCTAGTGTGCATCGATAATAAATAATCATACTTTATCAAGAAAACCTTGTATTATTGGCTCCAAAACCCATAACCGAACTTTTAAGTGGATTTATGGTCACACTTGACAAAAACTCAAGGGCATAAAATACAAAAGAGCCTATATTGTTCGTAATAATATAACACTTGCGCTCATTAGTTAAATTATTAATCATTTGAAACTCAAAATGACGTAACTTAATACGAAATATAAGAAAATTACTTCATTTAAATATTGCATGTAAACTCACGTGAGATAGTGTTTTAAAAATGCAGGACAGTCGGGATTTTGGGCATTTCGCCCTTTAGAAATTCGTCTTAAATTACTTACTTAATTGACTTCTATTTAATATTTTGTGTACGCGTTGGCGGATCTTAGTTTTAAAATAGTGTTTCATTAATTCAGTTCTTACGTGTTATTTATACAATAGACATTTTTAGTGAATAGTTAAGTGAATTTAGAGTAGTGAAATAGATGTAGTGACAATTGACAATGAACTATATTTGTAAAGACTTTAAGTGATTTGTATTTATTCAAAAGTGTAAAATGAAATTATTAGAATCAGTGAAACAGGAAGTACAATTATAATGTATATGAAATTATAAAGATAGATATTTAGGTTTGTTGTCTTTATTCCCTTAGGTCATCACGCCGGGTGTTTAGCTGGTTCTAAGTTCAGCGTGCAGTTATAAAATCGTCAGTGGGACGATCTGTTGTTGTAGCATTTCATAGCATCATACATTTTAGGGTATGCTAGTTTATTTCTGCATTTTATTCAACCTCACTGATGGAGTGTTCCAGGGAAGATTTATTAGGGGCCATTAGGGCCATCATTAATGCTATTTTTATAATTATATTTTAGTAAGTACGAATTGGAATGAAAGTGGATTTAAAATATTTAGCTGTTATTTTGATATACATTATTTTAAATTAAAACTGCATGAATTAAATGTTGACATTGCAAAGTAATTCATTTTTAGGAGAGAATTATTAATATCACACACTTCTAATATTTTTATTGGCTCTTTCCATCATTCCGGAGAAATTGCAGTGTCACGCATCTGATTGCTTTTTGATTCTATTATTTGTGACAAGATATAACTCACAACAAAAAACTATTACACACAAACATTGTATTTCATGGCACAGCCTGATTGTGCAATGAACACACACTCTCGTCCACACCACACACACTAGCTGACACACCACACGTTTAGTCCATTTGCTATACACACACTTAGGTACACTCAACAGAAGATAACTTGGCTGACATTAGGTCCTGGCTTACTGAAGTTGAATCAGGCTCTTACCTAAGGTATCTGACGGGTCAGTTCCTTAGAAGTTAGGAGCCGTTACACTACACGTTAGGTACACAAGCAAGGCCTGAGTTGTTTATATGTTCTGGAACATAATCTCTGCTTATCCTGGGGCGCAACCACTCGATAAAGCTGACCCGCCCTGACGTCTGATGTCGTGTGTGAAGGCAGAGTGCTCTACGTCCAAGTTAAGGGGTTTGCAGTACAGGGTGTGTTTTGGGCATATAAATGATATTCAGAGTACCTTGTACACAATCGACAACAATCACTAACTTTGTCACAAGTACCGCGGCTGCATGACGAATTAGGGAAGCGTAAATTCAGCAGCGCGTAAAGCTTTAGCGTAACTTTAAATAAAACTAAATAAATTAGTTATTTGGCATTCTGCGTAAAGTATTTTTTTTTAAGTATGAGAGGTTGTTGAGGAATGAGTAGATGAGATAGTTTGAATTGAGTAGGTTATGAGGGTTGATAGGTTGTTCATGACGGTTTTGTTGGATGGAGGGGTGTGTAGGGTGTAGGTGAGCCTCCTTAATATCAAAGATGTAAAATAGGTTTAGGTCCCCCTTTTAAGACTTAAGGTCTGAATTCCCAAGGTCTCTTTGTAGTCTGGTTTTACAGGTCGTCGTTATGCGTCGTGTTGGAGCTTACATTTTAGAATAACTTTAGATAGTTTTAAGTGGAACATGTTTGTATTAGTATTAATTCAAATATTGTGATTAATTAATTAAATACAATAATAATATAATATATTTGTGGACAATCTACACAAATCAACCTAGTCCCAAACTAAGCAAAGCTTGTACTATGCTGGGTACCAAGTGACGATATAAATACTTATATAGATAAACAGATACTTAAATACATAGAAAACATCCAAGACTCAGGAACAAATTTCATGTTCATCACACAAATAAATGCCCTGACCGGGATTCGAACCCGGGACCTCCAGCTTCGAAGGCAGAGTCACTACCAACTAGGCTAAAGCGGTCGTCATCAAATCAATTATCTTTGTTCTAGCTGTTGCTGAATCGGGTGAGTCGCATGTTCACTTTATGTAGTTAGACTATTATTGCTTTTACGTATCACTACATAGTATAAAACAAAGTCGCTTTCTCTGTCCCTATATCCCTATGTATGCTTAAATCTTTAAAACTACGCAACGAATTTTGATGCGGTTTTTAGGGTTCCGTAGCCAAAATGGCAAAAACGGAACCCTTATAGTTTCGTCATGTCCGTCTGTCCGTCTGTCCGTCTGTCCGTCTGTCCGTCTGTCACAGCCGATTTACTCGGAAACTATAAGTACTACAGTGATGAAATTTGATGGGAATATGTGTTGTATGAACCGCTACAAAATTATGACACTAAATAGTAAAAAAAAGAATTGGGGGTGGGGCCCCCCATACATGTAACTGAGGGATGAAAATTTTTTTTTCGATGTACATACCCGTGTGGGGTATCAATGGAAAGGTCTTTTAAAATGATATAAAGTTTTCTAAAAAACATTTTTCTTAAAGTGAACGGTTTTTGAGATATCAGCTCTCAAAGTCGTAAAAAGTATGTCCCCCCCCCTCTATTTTTATAACTACGGGGTATAAAATTCTAAAAAAAATAGAGGTGATGCATGCTAATTAACTCTTTCAACGATTTTTGGTTTGATCAAAGTATCTCTTATAGTTTTTGAGATAGGTTGATTTAACTGTAATTTTGGTTAAGTTATTTTTGCTGTTTTATAGATACTAGTACGGAACCCTTCGTGCGCGAGTCCAACTCGCCCTTGGCCGGTTTTTTTTTTTAATAGATAGAGTGATTTAAGAGGAAGGATTATATGTATAATAACATCCATTAAATAGTGCACCCGTGCGAAGCCGGGCCGGGTCGCTAGTGCAGTATATTTTGAATTTGATTTCTCATGTTTATTTTATTGCGGATCAAAATAATCATTGCGGTATATTATGATTATTTTTTATCACTTGATTTTATTTGCGGACAATTAGTTTTAATTTCGGTCATGATTTTACGGCTATTTATTAATTGAGTTTTTCTACTCCTGTACTTTTTTTCGCGACTTACGCAATCGTGAACTCTAATATAAATACATACTTTATTTATTTTGTAAAAAGTCTATCTAGTCTATTGCCCAAAAACACACTCCTAACCCTACTTTAATGAAAAATAAAAGCAGAGTTGGGTGCCACAGACTATTACAAATACTATGTTTAGTAGTCATTCTGTGGTGCGTTCAAGTGAAACTTTTATGATTAAAATCAGTGCTGCCAACTTAACGCAACATTGCTATAATTTTTATGTATTAATTAATGCATAATATATTATTTACAAATATAAATACATACATTTATCATCTTTTTTGTGTTATTTAACAAGTTTTATCTATTTTCGGATATATTTATGAAAAAGAAACAGTTGAGTTCCGATCCGGATGCCAAGTCTAGCAAATTAAAAAAAAACAAACCATAAACAAAGAGTCATATTTTTGATTTCCCACCAAATTCCTAATTGAAAACATAAACATTCAAGCTGATAAATGATTATATTACTTAAATAAAAGGTTTTTTTTGTGTTCATTAAGAAAATGTGTAGGTACGTTGATTCTTTTAAAAATCCACGAAGAAGTTATATAGCATTACTGAAGAAATTGCGTAGGTAAGTTGTACAATTACTAAGGGAAAATATGGCGCATGTAAAGACTGAAAATACTTACTTTTTATTTGAAATAAGTCGTAGAAAAAGTATTGTATGCAACGGTGTATAACTGGTATAAAAAGGCTCGTGGTGTCTTTACTTGCGATGTTCGCCAAGGCTCACATCGCAACCCACACCACTCGCCTTTTTATACCCTTCTTATACACCAGTTGCATAATATACTAATCTTAAACGTTATATTTTACATTATGTATTTTAACACAACGTAGAGGATCTTAATAATATTATTTTTGTCAATTTATTAATAATTATTTTATTTTATTTATTTAGGTAGGATTAAGTCTTTCTACAGTACTAACCATTTAAATATAATGAAACGTGTCATTACGTCATTAAGATCGAACATCCCTTGTCATATTTTAAACGAGTAAGTATGCAGTCCTCGTAAGCGTTCGTTCCAGCAGACCGTTTACCACAAAAACACCAAAAAATACACAACGCACAAAATGCACATCGTCATATCAACATCTGTTTGTACTTAGTCGACTGCGCAGTTCTGATGAATACTCGGGTGACTCTTGAGAGGGTCAATTTGCAGTGTCCAGAGGGAGACCCGTAGAATTGAAATATTTCAGCTTTTTTATTTTTCTCTCACTAGATGCTTACTTATTCTAACTGGGGCACTATGTACTTTATGTTTAAGGTTAGTAGAATTAGCAGAAAAAAATTATCAAACACCTATAACATCATTACCCTGCTACGTTCATTCGCCATTTTCAGAGCAAACTACCCTGAAAAAACTAATTATATATTAAAATCAAGTATTACAATAAGTTAAACCGTTCATAAAAGGTTCTAATAAAAGTTATAGATTTGAAATAAATAAATATGATCCCCGTATTTATCGTAGTTTTTTCAAAATCTATTTCCAAAATTTGTTCGGAGCTCAGCTATCATTCCCTTGGTGCCTAACTAGACAGCGCGTACATCCCTACCTAAACGTCCTGCGATAATTTATGCCTGACATATGCCACCAACGTCAGTAGCGCTTCAAATGCCGTGGGGAGAGACCCCAACTCGTCGGTGGAGCTCTGAGTTATGAAGGTAAATATATGATTCCCCTGACTTTGCTTCATTGTCATTATCATTCCCCTGTATTTTAATATAAAATTTTATTTACTGCAACTGGTGTATGGTGCGTGGTGTAAATATAAATACATGAATGAGTGCATATGCTGATTATACAGTTATTCTTGTAATAGTAATAGTTTGGCATCGACAAGAAACCTACTTTATATCAGTCCCCTGGTTCTCATTCCCTTGTAAACATGGCGATGATATTTTCTTTAAGTTTGTAGTTTTTTTAAGTTTTCTTATAAAGAACATAATTTTTTCATGGATTTACATGTGATGATACCAGAGGACTGCTATTTTTTTAATTTTTATACATAAAAACATCTGATCTCAACACGATCAAAAAATTTCATTTAGTCATTTTTATCAGTCCCTTGTCGTTTTATCATTCCCCTTTCGTTTTTTATCATTCCCTTGTATTTTTTCTCATTTCCCTGACTATTATAATTCAGTTGTATATATCTCTGTACTAAATTGATCTAAAGTGACACCTATACCATAAATATAATGAAATATAATTTCATATATTTTTGTTACTTGGTAGAAATCTGTTAATATAAAAAACCCCAAGAGAATGAGATGAATAATGCTATTCTGAAGAATCACCCACTCACTGTCTGGTATTCCATTTTGGCGCAGTAGGTATTTTTTATAATATATCATCGAGACTTAGCTAAGAGAATGATGATACAGTTATAATGGTAAAAATGTGGTATAATTTTATTTTATAGGTAAAAACCATAATTAAATACGAAATTGCATCAACTAAAGACGGTTCCACCGCCGTGGTCGGCACCGTGTCTAAAGATAAGACTTTATCAACCAACTTATTTGATATGGGGTAAAAAGTTTGATTAGGGTGAACTATATATGTAAAGTAAATTAGAAAATTAACGACATTGCACAAAGATTACAGCGAAGTCGACAAAAATGACTTACTTCGGAGAAACCTTCAAGAAGGACAAGTTTGAAAATCTTGACGAGTTCTTGAAAAAAAACAGTAAGTGATAATTATTATATTTATATGTAAGTATATGGAACCGCTTAAAAATATTCACCTTAATGTTATTTTCAAAATATTTTTAATACTGTCGTTTTATAGTTGTCACATCTCACGAAGGCGACTTGTTGACATTTAACTGAGATATCCGTAAAAATGCTAATCTATTCATTTTGGGGTATTTTCATGTTCAGAGTCCCATATTGCATTTGGGTGAAAGCCAAACTTTCGTTTTTGTCTAATTCCCGTGGAATTTTGAAATACTAATATTACACTGAAAGCTTTATGCTAATAATTTGATAAAAAAATTAATGAACACAAATTTTCTTACGGGGCACTTATATTCATAAAATTACGGAAGTTATTGCAATTGAAATTTTGAAAATTTGGGCGGGGCACAGGAATTTATCTGTCCATGGGAATTGCAATATGGCTGAATAAAATTGGTAGGTTGATTGTATGGTTCCCATACATTAAAAAGCGTTGGTGAATTTTCTCTACTATTTTATTTTCTTGACATTGACAGTTACATGTTTTTAGGGTTCCGTACCAAAATGGTAAAAAAGGAACCCTTATGGTTTCACTTTCTATGTCTGTCTGTCTGTCTCTCTGTCACATCGCTAAATATCTCAAGAACCACTTATGCTATCGATTTGAAATTTGGAACAGTTATAAAGAAGGGTAACCTACATTTATATTTTCAATATTTTTTTATATTTTCTGTGAAAAATGTCAGACAATAGGTGGTTCAAAATTTGAAAGTCTAGTGAATGTGTCAAGTGGGGTGTCTTTTGAAAGGCCTTGAGTTTCACATTCTGAAACATTTTTTTTTACTTTGAGTCATTTACGATTTATGAAGGAAAATGTAAAAAAACCCGTTCCCCGCCTTATCTCCGAAGTTCACAAAAAAAAAACTGAAATTATTGACCGAGTGAAACGAAGGTCTCTGCTTCAGCTTCGACAAAATTGCTCTCGTATGTCAGGATTTCCGTTTGTTCCCGTCTACAGGTCGCAATTCTCAACCGATTTTCGTGAAATTTCGTGAGCAGGTTCGATAGTTATATAGAATTTTTTTGTCGTGACGGTTTTTGGAAATTTCCAAAAACAATTTTTTTATCAATGATTTTGTAAGTTTCTACGGGCGAGTTTCGGTTTGTTCTCCTCGACAGGTCGCATTTCTCAACCGATTCTCGTGAAATTTTGTGAGCACGTTGGATAAATATGCAATTTTTTTTGTCGAATAAGTTTTTGGAAATAAAAAAAAATATATATTTGTTCAACGGTTTGTTGAACAAATATTTAACTACAGGTCGCATTTCGCAAACGATTCTCGTTAAATTTTGTGAGCAGGTCCGGTAAATATATAGAATTTTTTTATCGCGTCAGTTTCTGGAAATTTTCAACAACAATTTTTATTTCAAAGATTTTGTAAGTTTCTGCGTCCGAATTACGGTTTGTTGTCCTCTTCAGGTCGCATTTTTCAACCGCTTCTCGTGAAATTTTTTAGCAGGTTCGATATTCATAATTGATCTTTTTTATAATGTCAGATTTTGGAAATGTTAAAAAAACTCACTCACGAGGTCTACAGCTCACAGAGCCACTAGTTATAATATAATCAACATAAATATTACAGGAAAAATATAGCAAAATCTCTATCTAGCTTTTTTTTAATGGTCTTAAATCATTTCTATACTAAGTTTGTAATTTAATCACCATTGCATGCATTTTTGTTTTGTAAACTCATTATGCTGAAAGTACCTTCTTTCAAATAAAAAAAATATTGAAATTGGTTCACGTGATAAAGAATTATCCTTGAAAACCGACATACATACTACGTTATTCAGTCGCTCAAATAGTAACACAAGGCGCCGATAGAATGCGCTGTACCCATCGCTACTTCGCGTTGTTAAGATTTTTCGATCGAGACGCGTAAGTACTTTATCCGTCGTGGTTTCGTGGTCTTGGTTAAATTTGGTCTTTGTCTTGTTCTGTTCTAAAGTCGAGTTTGGTCTGTTGTGTGGGAAAAAGGGAAAAATACTCTTTGGGTCTAATCTAATTGTCGTGGTATTACTTGAAAGAAAAGGGGAAAAAAATTGATCGAATAGTCGTGGTGTATATTAGTTTTGAGCTTTGTTTTTACTTAGCTGTTAAAAGAGAAGTTGTATTGTGGATGTGGGTAATTTAGAGGGAAAAACTAAAAAAAAAGGTTTCTCAAGTCTAATAATAGTTTTACTCATTGATACCTACTGTGATATTAAATTCCGATCTTTTCTCTCCTGTTTGAATTGGGGTTTTAAGAAAATTCTCTTTATAGAGTTCATACTAGAGGAGGAAATTTAAAATCGATGCCGCTAATTTTTCGTACGTAATTGGAAATAATTACATTGAAGATGATTGCGTGGATAAATTTCATGCAATTCTTGCTACTAACACTAACTACTGTCTGCCGAATACTATATACTTACGAGTTACTTGTACCTGACTTACGAAGGCAAGTCAAACCGATTCAGCCGGATCAAGAACATTTACAATTGTTATTTCGTGATAACAGCTTATCTTTATGACGTTTTAGCCTTGGAACACCGAATATACATCATGTATTGGGTGGCATGCGATAATTTGAAAGTTTGTACGGAACTTTTTTTTTAAATTTATTTAAACCACAAGATACAATAACAAAATATTTTATATTTTCACCAAACTGCAAAACAGTTTGTTGGCGAAGCCAGCACTCTTTTTTTACATTTAACCGTTTAGGCTATTATATTAAAAACTAACATCTTAATACCTACTCGCGTTAAATGGCCCACTGCCTCCAGATATAAACACTAGGTATTTGTGCGACTTAACTACTTTCACTTTCTTTAATGAAAATATCCACAAATAACTACACAAGTTTGCCAAATACTCGGAGAGGACCAGGGGCAGATCGTGAAATGCTTTAGAAAAAAGAAGGCAGCGCACCGGGACTCGGCGAAGGCCACGCGAGCCGCGGCGGACGCGCCGATCGCTGTGGCCTTGAGAGAGGGCAGCCGCGACTCCTGGCTGCGGGCCGCGAAACAAATGAACATCAGCATGCGCGATCTGTTGAGCGACGTAGAAGAAGGCAATAACAAGAAAATATACGTGCGTGCGACATTGAGCCCTTCTACCGCATACCTACCTACTGTGGAAGACAAAAAAAGAATTAAAAGAAAAGTCATTAGGTATGCAAGTTTGTATGGTGCAAAGACGGGCTAGTAATGGTACGTAAACAGGAGGGCGATAAAAAAAAATTCTACGTGCGATCGGCTAACGACATTGACTCGGTAACCTATCGATGTTTCGAAAAACTATTCACCGAATTTCACTTGTCCGAAAACGGTTCACCGAATCTTTACAATCCAAATGCTTTGTTTTGCAACTGTTTGAAATACCACAGATTCATCTCATCACAATATCATTTGACCGCAATTCAAATGCCCGCTTTTCAGTTCTCAATTTTTACATTTGACAACCTATACGTTAGCCATATTTTCACAATTTCAATGATACGGAAAGTCGACGTGACACTTTCCATATTTTCATTATACCGCAAAATATACGTAACGCCGCTTTTAGAAGTATCTATTCGCTGGGGCACATTTTATCAAAAAACTCTCCATCTGAAATAGGATCTCTATTCTCTCTGCATCTAGAAAATATTAGAAAATAAGTATTTCGCTCCTGTCTTAATCTTAGAGGTTATTTTTTTCATAAAAGCCCAGAAAAACTTGCTCGGCCAAAACGACTCCAACGCGGATAGGTTAGAAGATTAAGACGGGAGCTGAAGCGAAGCGAAGCTCCCGTCTAGATCTTCGAGGTTATTTTTTTTATAAAAACCCAGAAAAACTTGTCCGACCAAACACGACTCTAACGCGTATAGGTTAGAAGATTAAGACGGGAGCTGAAGCGAAGCGAAGCTCCCGTCTTAATCTTCGAGGATATTTTTTTTATAAAAACCCAGAAAGACTCTTTGGGACAAAATCGACTCTAATACTGACACTGACTGACTAAACTTGGGAAAAATTGCTGTTTGTAGGCTCATCACAATAATGAACGTAATTTTTAGTCCTACCCGAAATATAATTATGAGTTTCCTCAATCAGCGCCTGCATTTAACTTCATAGCAAATAACACAGTATTCATGATTTGCTATCATGGAAATCAACTTTGTTATCTTTAGAAATATCTGGATAATGACGTTACGGTATTTTAACCCTACGGACAAAAAAAAATGGCAAATGAATGTACGGAATTATAATCATTGGGATTTTAAACCAGCTGGATAATAAAATTGTGACTATACAAAAATCTGTCAATAGAAAATATGGAAAATGAAACTTCGGACAAATGAAAAAAAAATTAAGTGAAAAATGGCGTTTCGTTTTCGGACTTTTAATATTCGGCATTAAAATTTTCGAATTTGCGATAGGTAACCCATTGACTCCATCAAAAAGGAGCTACTAAAGAAATGAGGTATGTAGCTATTTAATTATCCGTGGTACCCTCCTTTTTTATTACCTACAACACAAATAATATAGCCAGCTGGACAATGTTTCTACGTATTTATTCATGGATAATTGCGACCAGAAAATAACGGAAACTAGTCATGATACATGGATTGAATACACATCGGATATATCGCCGAAAGAAAATAAACTGTTACTCCTTCATGTAAACTTGAGATCGATTATTAAAAATCATGCACAACTGGGATTTATTATCGCTACTTGCCCGATAACTATTCATCTAATAATAATTACTGAAGCTAACGTAACCGACTCGTCAATAAATTTACTTGGGATAGAAAACTATAACATGTACTCAGAGTTAAGAAACCAGCGGAGAGGAGGCGGCATTATATTAGTGTACGCGCATAATTCAGTTTCATTCCTAAAACGGCCAGTGTCTACGCGAAACTTCGAGTGTTTGTTCGGTGAGGTGATACTCAAATCCGGTTATAAATCAGACTTATGTGCTATCTACCGGCCCCCCAATCTTAGTAAATGTGATTTCATTAGTGGAATTGAAAAAAAACTCGTGTAAGAATTACTGTATAGTTGTGGGTGACTGTAACCTAGATATTAAAGACACAAGCCCATTGGTAAGTTCCTACCTTAACACCTTAAATGAATTGGGTTTTGACAGTTGTATATCTCAGTACACTAGAGTATTCATCCGCGATCTGAGCAGCGGACGGAGCGCCACAGGTGTGAGTCATTCCGTGCGCTCGGCCGTTGCGTTGTGAGGAATGCACTCGCAGATCATTACATAACAGGTTTAGCTCTTATCAGTCAAGAATGGTCTTGACTGATAAGAGCTAAACCTGTTATGCATGATTATGGGATCATGACTAGACTCATTTTAATTTCATGTTTCATGTGATAACATTATAAGGCTAAAGTGGATTGGAGCCCCGTTTTTTGTATGAACGAACCTAATGATATTTTGAGCGTTATAAATAATACATTTGAGTATATTTATAAGAAAAGTAGCTATAAAAAAAACTATAAATGGATAACGGATAAACTAATTGAGATGTCAAAGAAAAAGGGAGAATTACTGAAATTATATATGAGTAACACCAAGATTAAACAGAATGAACTAACCTATGAAAAATATAGAAACAGGGTTAATAAATTAATAACTAGGGCTAGAAATAACTCAATAAAAAAAGAAATTGTTGTAAACTACAGAAATCCAAAAAAAATGTGGGAAATCATAAATAAATTAACGGGAAAAATAATCCACGCAGTTGATGACTTGCTTATAAAATACTTTAGAATGAAAGCTAATGTAATATCAAATATGTTTGCCAAAGACTTTGAAACAAATGTGAGAAGTGTATTTGATGACTGTGGTGTACCTCTCCTTGATGAAAATACGTACATAAATAAACCAATTGTATCATTTAGATTAAAGGAAATAAACGAAGAAGTTATGATAAAAATACTCAAAAACATTAATGAGAAAAAAAGTCCTGGATATGATAAGATACGCGCCAGGGATATCAAATATATCTCCTCGGACATCGCTCCAGTGTTAACTCACCTGATAAATAAATGTATAGAACGTAGAACGTATCCACAGATCACTTAAAAATTGGTATAGTTAGGCCAATTCATAAAAAGGGTGTTATGGAGACAAACAATTACAGG
This sequence comes from Epiblema foenella, assembly GCA_963556455.1. NCBI lineage: Eukaryota > Metazoa > Arthropoda > Insecta > Lepidoptera > Tortricidae > Epiblema > Epiblema foenella. Next base: position 9,408,138 of record OY747100.1, read on the forward strand.
CCAATCACAATATTATCATTTATTGATAAAATAATTGAAAAATATCTTGGGCAACAAATTAACGAGTTTTTATCGATAAATGGTAATATTCATGAAAAACAATTTGGTTTTCAGAGGAACAAAAACACATCACAACTACTGTCACCGTTTGCAGAAGAAGTAAATGAGCATTTAAATAATAAAAAACATGTACTTTTAGTTATGGTTGATTTCAGCAAAGCATTTGAAACTCTAAAATATGATGTATTATACAAAAAAATGCAACAGAATGGTATACAGGGTCCGACGCTGGAGTGGTTCAAAAATTACCACTCAAACAGATTCAATACTGTAAACGTAGCTGGAGAACATAGCAGCCTAATACCAACCTTACGTGGTACAGCACAAGGCTCAATTTTGGGACCAACCGAATACCTACTCTATGTGAATGATATGTGTAACCTATTTCGTCGCGGCTCTGTATACCTGTATAGACACATGCATTGTAACAGCACACAGAGACGCAGAAGTGGCACAGACAATAATGCAACAAGAATTCGATCTGCTGTGTAAGTGGGCACACGACGTGAGCCTGTCAATTAACTACCAAAAAACTAAGCTTATGCATATACATTCTTCGTATCTAAAAACCGAATTTCACCCAACAATTGTAGCCCACGAACACCAATGTATGCACAAACAGTCCTCAAATTGTAACTGTAATTCACTAGAATTAGTAGAACAACATACCTACCTGGGCCTCAAGGTCGACCACAGGTTGAACTGGGGTCCTCATGTAAACCATTTCTGTAACACGCTAAGAGCAATACTGTCAAAACTTTCCGTGAAACATTCCATTTTGTTCTTTCAAGGATCTGTATTCATCTTCGAAACTCTCTTATTGTCATGATACATAAGTTCAGTGACTCCTGTAACTCTTCATTCGTTAAATAAGTCGCGTTATTATTTCTATTAATGCATCTTGCCAACGCTATAAAACGCTTGCAATAAGCCAGAACCCTAATCAATCTGGTTCAATGATGAGAATCTATCCCAGATGCTATTAAACGCCAATATAGTATGACAAGTTTTAGCTATCTCAAGATCAGTGACCACGTCTTTAAGCCTATCACATTCGATCTGTTTAGTTTTTAAAAATTCAGGGCTATTGAACCACATCGTAGTATTTAAAAGCTCTGACGGACGTAAAGATTAAGTTTAGACGCCACATGAGACCGCTGATTTGAATCTAAGGTCGTTAGTATTTCGGAAACTCTGGTGGCTGTTTAGCCAGGCCAGGACGACAGTGAAATCTATCCAGGCGTGAATATTGTTTTTGTTAATCTCCAAATGATCAGCTACTATTTCGATCAACATTCTAGTAAGGAGCACAGCTCCGCAAAGTTCCAGTGTGGGTATGGAAACCTGTTTAATGGGCGATACCTTTGTTTTGGCTGACACTAAAGTGACAATGACGTCACCTGCTTCATTTATCACCCTAATATACATCACTGCAGCAAATGCAATTTTAGATACATCGCTAAATCTATGAAGTTCAACTCTTTTGTTAGACTTTTGAAACCTCATCCATCTTGGAATGCGAACGTTTGTTAATGGTGCCAATTCTTGTCGGTAAGTACACCATTCTTGTGCTAGATTGTTTGGAACCAACCATAGTTTCTGAATTATATTTTTTGCTAGAATGACACTTAGTACCAACCAAGTGGATCAAAGAGCCGAGAAATGTCCGGAATAATTTTCCGTTTTGTAATGGGTATTTTAATTACGGGAAGCGTCACCGTGTACTGGAAATCGTCACGATTACCGTATCTTAACTTAACAAGGTTTCTTAGGTCAATTACAAGTAAATACATTTTAGGAACATCATGTATAAATTTTTGCATGACCATAAATGTATTGACAAAAGTATCAAAAAAAGTCCATAGAATAAAATCCGAAAATTTTACAAGTGCATAGAATAAAATTTTAAAATTGTGTTTGACACTTAGACACAATTTGGTTTTGTATTATTTGCATGGACGAATAGTCCTATCCTATATAAGTATAAGTATATTTAAGCTAGACACTAATCTACTTTCTAATATAATGGTTTACTATCACTCCTAGAGTTCGATGTTCAAATATTCCCTGCTCTTCAGAGTCAATCTCTTGATGATTTTAACTTGGAAAAGGTGTGGTTGCCAGGTAAGAATTGCGCCACCCCATCTCTTCCCGTGGGTTTCGTAGGAGGCGAATAAGGGAAAATCGGAGGGTGGGCAGCAGCATCCTTCGATCATTACCACCATCAAACTGCGGTCGCCAACCCGCTTGCCAAGCGTGGCGACTATGGCAAATCCCCCCCAAGGGAAAAATAAAAAACATGCCCAAAGAGACTAAACCTAGACCCCTAGTCCCCGGCGGCCCCGCTATTCCTGGCTTCGGTAGCGGCCATGGTAACGGCGGGGCAGGGGGTGCTACAGTGAATCCCCGGCAGAGACCCTTGGGGGAGGCCTATGTTCAGCAGTGGATGTCTTTCGGCTGAAATGATGATGATGATGATGACAGTTTGTCACGGTTAAATTCGTCACCTATGAACTTGTTCCGTAGCTTCGCTTTGTGATAGTCATAAAATTCTTGATGACGTAGAGTTCCTGCAGGGGCGCGTTATTTGCTGTTGAATGTTCTTGTGTAATTTTTAACAGTAATACTGTTCCGAGTAGTGTGGGGAGCGCTCGTGGCCCAGCGGCGCCCGCGTACCGCGTGCGGTATGCGAGGTTATGCAACGTCGGCCCAGGTCAATTAATGGATGGGTGACCGCTTTGAGTGGTTATTAACTGAGCGCTCCCGTGCATTGGAAGGCACGTTAAGCCGTTGATCCCGGCTGCTGTCCATGACAGCACTCGTTAAGCCAAGTTAGAGGCCTTCGGGCGGCTCGAGAACTTCTAACAGTCAAGTTACCCACTCACTTGACAAGCCTAATTCCAATAAGGTCTGGTTTTCCCTCGGGTTGGAAGGTCAGATGTGAGTCGCTTCCATAAAAACTAGTGCCTACGCCAACTCTTGGGATTAGGTAGCGGACTCCGGGCATCCTTTAGGAAGCAACTGTACCGGGATAACGCTAGGATGATGATGATGACTGTTCCGAGTAGTGTGGGTGCTGCGTTTCTATCGTAACACACTCACACACGTACAACACTCGTAACCAGTAGGTTACGAGTGTTGTTTGGTCTTGATATCAATTCGTGAACTTTTTACTATTTTTACGCTGGTTACTCAACCGCGAAGGACCATGAATAAAATTGGTAGGTTGTTTGCATGGTTCCCTTTCAGATTTATTAAAAAAATACATTAAAAGCGTTGGTGAATTTTCTCTACTATTTTATTTTCTTGATATTGAAATTTATGTGTTTTTTACATAGACAATGACTTTCTCCACAAGGTTTGTAAAACGGTTAGACAATGGCACATAAATTGATATTTTTGAATAATGTTTACTAGAGACCCGCCCCGGCTTCGCACGGGTGCACTATTTAATGGATGTTATTATAGATATAAACCTTCCTCTTCAATCACTCTTATCTATTAAAACAAACCGCATCAAAATCCGTTGCGTAGTTTTAAAAATTTAAGCATACATAAGGATATAGGGATATAGGGACAGAGAAAGCGACTTTTTTTTATACTATGTAGTGATTAAATCTTTTATGTACTGACTAATCTATCAACAATTATAAACTTCATTCATATTGACGTTGTATGGAAATTATTTACCCTAATTTACTTATCATAGATTCAACTGATCAATCAATGAATTTAATAAACCAAAAATATATATTAAAACATTTGTTTCTATCAATCCAATCACATATTAGTCATTCGCACAAATATTCACAAATAATCACTAATTGCGCCTTTATCTATAATGTGTCGATATATTATACCTACATGATTGTGTATACATGGTGTTTATAACATGATAATAAAAAACTAGGGTGAGAAGTGATTATTATTGCGTAAGCTGATCATGATCAAATATTTCGCCAAATCACTTAGACTTATCAATATTTTGCGACAGCGGCACATATACACAGGTGTCCCTGGGATTTGGTCAAACCTTGACGTTCATGTTAATTAGGTTATATATAAATAATGATCTTTATTTAAGTATATTCTCAATAAGTGAAATGTAAATTTCTTTGAGTTCTTTAACCCGAAATGAATCTTCTGAGGTTTCGTATGTAGTTTATAATTTGTATTATTATTATAATAAGGATGTTTAGAAAACCAAAAAGAGTTACTTGTGACAGTATTGTGTCATACTCGTTTGACAAGACAAGTTATTGTATGGACACCTTATACAGCCTAGTTCGTTGTAAGTGGCAAAGTTTTACTGTATCATTTTATTTATTTTGTCTGTTTCTTTTTAAATAAATGCACGAAGTAAATAAGTACCTCTAATTAGGTCTATGACTATCTATGTCCTTAATGGAAATTATATACATTTTTATACCACGTCGGTGGCAAACAAGCGCAAAGACGGCCTGATGGCAAGTTACAGCAGCCTATGGACGCTTGCAACTCCAGGGGTGTCACATGTTCATTGCCTAATATTATACTTTAAAAATATAAGTGAACATTCGTGCCCCAAAAACAACTGTTTTGGGTAAATAGTCTATTGTCATTATTAGGGCACAGGAAATGGAGAACGAGATTAAAAGATGTAAAAAATTTAAATCGTATATTATGAATATTTTAAGTTATCGTTTAAGTTTAAGACACCAAAGTGCTTTATAATCTGTACATGTTTTGACGATTAGTGATGTCAGAAAATTAATTTCTAAGGGGCATCGAAATTACAAAAATAATGTCGCCCACCCGGCGACCAACTAACTTACTTAGGCGATTTACTCGAGCTCAATGCGGTTTACTATAATATAATTTATATAATAACTGACACTGGAGAGCACATGTGAGGCGGGACGCGACGACGCGGATCAAACGCAAACTTGTACTCTCGTGTTCGGACGAAAAACATCAGTCATGCATGAGTTATTCACCACAGTGAATGTGCTCAGTGATAGTAAATATCGTAATAATAATTTTTAGATGACTCAAAAGTCGATTCCGGACAGGCCACGGAATCTTAATTTGAGCCTTTAGGTATAAAACAAATTTTCGTGAATTGTGCTCTATTTTACATCAGTTGAACTGATAAGTATATTCGTACCTACCTAAACGAAGAGCGATATTAATCATGACGATATTGTGACTACTTAAGAAGCGGCCTTAATTATTACGTCTGCGTCAGTTGATGATATTATCTTTAAAAAACATTTTTATCAATAGTTTATTTTAGAGGTGCAAAGTATCGGCGATGGCGGGCAAACATAAAATGTCACTGTATCTGATGATGCACAGTGGATGAAGCGGAGTGGGGTGCTGATAGAAACAACTTTGAAATCTTCAGGACTTATATTGAATAAATAAATGAACACTCACATTATTAGGCACTACGTGACCGGAGGCTTGATGTACGAAAAGAAGAGACCTTTTATAGATGCGACCATATAGATAAACTGTGTAAGGGTGGACATTAATGATTAATGATACCTATTCACTAACACTTCCCCTCACACTTCACAATCTTTACATTCAAGAGAGAAGAAATTATTTACATTATACAAACATATGCATTGGCATTAAGACCAGTTAAGACTACATTTCTCAAATTTAAATCATATATAAAACTAGAGAGTAAAAGACCAGACAAAGCTGTTGTCAGAATATCCGCTAGCATCTTATTGGTAGGTAAATACTTAATTATTACATTTTGTTTCTTAACTATTTATTTTACATAGTGATATCTCAAATCTATATGAAAGAAAGAAAGAAAGCATTTATTCACTGCACCGAAAGACACACCGTTACAAATATAATAGACTCAGTACATGAACATATTATAATTAAACAGTGCGTCTTCGCGGCAGGGAATCGGCAGGTGGGAGGAGATCATTCCAGCACTTGGACGCCGCAAACCTGAAACTTCCTCGAAATGCTGCGGTATGATACGTAGTCACCAGAATCATTGCCTTACACCTGCACGCACTTTTGGGCCACGCAAGTTTATTCAGCAAATATGCTGGGACCCCAGACCGTACTATGCCAAAAAGAAGAGTGGCGAGGTACAGGCGTCTGCGTGCAGGAATGTTCAGCAGACCAGCGGCGTTCAAGTAGGGAGTGATATGAGAGCGGGGAGGGACTCGGAAGCAGAAACGAGTGCATGCGTTTTGCACTCGTTGTATGAGTTTCTTGGTACGACCAGTAACGCAGCCACCATACACGATATCACAGTAGTTTAATCTAGAGGATACCAGCGATTCACAAAGGTTGATACGCAAATCAACACTTAAGTAATCGCGAATATTGTATAGAACTTTAAAGCGGTAGAAACAGTTACTCACAACTTTAAGTATGTGGTTTTCAAAGCGCAGCTTGCCGTCCATGAGGAGGCCAAGGTTATTTGCTTCTACCACCCTTTCTACTAGTTCGCCCATGATGGCAACACTCCTGGCAGTCAAAGCCTCGAGGTTATTGACAGTATTACGGGTTTGATGTTCTGAACCAAAGACTATATATTTCGACTTGTTCGGATTAAGGACAAGGCAATTCTTTTCCGACCAAGCAAAAATACGATCAAGGTTCGCGTTCAAAGTGTTGACAGCAGCAGATATATCGGTTGGTACGCTGGAGACGTAAAGCTGGAGGTCATCAGCGTAAAGGTGGTATTTGCTGCCCTTTATATTATTGATGATGTCAGCACTATACAATATAAATAGCAGAAGCCCAATATTGAACCCTGTGGTACACCTCTCAACACAGGACAAATAGCAGATCGCGAAATGACGCCATTCATCCTGCGCAACGCAACGCCACCGTCTGCGCACGGCCCGAGAGATAACTTTTGAACCACTTCACGGCAGCAACATCAAATCCGTAGTACGACATCTTCGATAAGAGCAAGGGTATGCTAATGCAGTCGAAAACCCTGGAGAAATCTAATAGAACGAGTATGATACTCTCTCCAACATCCCGAGCCTGTAAGATATTGTCAACTACATCGAGTAACGCAGTAACTGTCGATCGACCCTTGCGAAAACCCGATTGTAGTTCAGGTAGGATGTTATTTTCCTTCAGGTATTTCGAGAGCTGATTGCAGATCACCCTTTCTATTACCTTCGATGCACAGGGCAGGATGCTTATAGGATTGGGCTTTTTTGGTAATGGGGTCACTTGAGCCAGTTTCCAGTCGTCGGGGAACGTCATAGTCTGTATACTCTTGTTAATAATGAGAGTCAGTACGTCAGCAGTCCTCGGTAGCATCAAGTAGCATGTCAATTGCAATCATGTCGAGTCCCTTTGCAGTTGTCTTAATTGACTTCAAGATTTTGGTGACAGCTGTAACAGTCGTAGGTGAAAGACTGAAAGTACCATTACAGTACCTTTCAAACTGTTAAAAGGTCATGTCTGATTTTGTTACGTCCTGTTTGCGTGGCATATTCAAAAAATTGCTGTTTATTAAGTCAGGGTCGTAAAAGTGATGCGGAAGGTCCGTTTGCGTCCGAGAATCTAGAACAACTGTCCCCTTTAAGTTGGTCCAAAGGGTCTTTGAGTCGGTCGCATTGTTAATCTCGTGTTGGAAGAAGGCACGCTTTTTGTTGTAAATGGCCTCGATGACAAGGTGTTTCAGGTCCAAGTAATATTGCTTATGTGCAGCGTATGATTTGTCCTTTTATGACAATATTCACGTATCTCTAGGAGTCTCAACGCACTTTGATTGTCGCTATAGAGTATACAACACATTTGTTTATCAAAAATTTCTTTCATGAAATTTCTGACAAAGCAAAGTTCACGACAGGCATCACCAAAAGATAGATATTCAGCTTCTGTACTGCTGAGGGCGGTGCATCGCTGCTTACGAGCTTCCCAGTTAACCGTTGAGGGTTTGGGCGGAGGTTACCAAATTCGGAATAAGTTTAATTCTGAGTCTTCCAGCTTCTAATTTAGTCAGCTTCTGGGTAGATCATGTTTTTATCAGGTTTTATTCGGAGTGAGTCTGTTTCTGAACATTTCTAATACTGTATTCAGCAAATTCTTATTTAATCTTTTTTTAGGTAGGTCAGATTCTTAGTAGGTCGGGGAGTATTTTCGTATTAGGTCAGATTGGAACAAGGACAGATTCAAACAAGAAATGTTTATTTTTAAAACAAAATCTGATTAAGTATATTTCTTTATACTACGGCTGAATCTAATCATAGGGAATTCTTAATAAGGATAGGTCTTAATTAGTCATTTTCTAAGTTACAAGCCTTCTTTTTTTTTCAATCTTTATTAAAGTGCTTTATCGCTTATCGATTATGGCGCTCCATAAGACCAATAACAATTCTGCTTAATTACGGTTTTTGATACCTATTTTAACTAGCTTAAATAGTGCTCTGGCCTCGTCCGATAATGGGAAGGCCAGTGCGCTATTGCAGCCGCCAACATGTGAGAAAATATTGTAAGCTATCTTGAGTTGACTTCTAAATGCACCGTTCCGTATACATTCCATTAATATATGGTATACGTCTTCCACGGTATTACACTCTGAGCAAAGCGGCGAAGCTACTTTGTGCATTAAAAAACCAAATTTATTTAGTGGAATGTGTCCGGAACGAATTCTTAATGCAATAACAATTTCTTGGTGAACAATCTAATCTATCCATGGCGTATTTACTAGTTCTGGTTGGATCGTTTTGTACCAAATTCCTTTTTTGCAGCGACCTTTCATCGAAGTATTCCTTCCATATTTGGCGACATTGTTTTTTGATCAATTTAGTACATTCAGAAAAGAAAGGCAATATGTTGCATGGAATTCCACTCCGACAAGCTTCTTTAGCCAAACAATTAACTTTTTCGTTTCCTGGTATGCCTATCTATTGCAGAAATAAAGCTTTTCCCGAGGATGTTAGTTTGTGAATGGATTCAAGTGGACAATCACTTGAATGGACTCGAGGTACAGCGAGCGAAATGTTGTAACGCACTCTTCGAGTCGGTTAAAATTACGAAGCTATCGCGTGTAATTGAGTCTATATACGACAGAGCCTCTGCAATGGCTATCAGCTCCACGTGCATAATGGACAAGTCGGAAGATATTTTTAGTTGAACATATGTTTCACATTGACTTACTTTGACTTATGTTCCTATGTCCCGATGGGACAGAGAGCTTCCACAGTGCGCCGCCATCCCGTTCGGTCTTGAGCTTCGCGCTTTAATTCGCTCCACGTCTTCCCTATGTTCTTCGCCTCTGCGATGATCGTCCGCCGCCAGGTCTGCTTAGGGCGGCCACGCTTACGCTTTCCTTGGGGATTCCAGTCTAGGGCTTGCTTCGGTATGTGATCAGGGTCCCTTCGGTGTTTCACATTGTTTCACATTGCGGGTCATAAAATGCGGCACCCATGGTTTCCTCTTCCTTGGAGCCATCGGTATATATTTTGTAGTCATCAGAATACTTACTGTCTATACTTTGTATAATTAAGGATTTAGTTGTTTCGTTATACCTGCGTTTTGGTTCATTAATTACGTTTATATTTGATTTAACAGTATCTGTGAGATCTATTTTATTAACCCATAATGACAACGAAAACATTTGTAAATTTCGACTAGATTGGACAAGGGTTGATTTAAATGAATTGTGAGTTGAAACTAACATGGGACTTTTTTTGTAGAACTGGTTATACAATGGGCTTACTTCTGATAACTCTTCCAATAGTTTAGTTGTCAGATTTTCATTTAATGATTTAGATTTAAAATAAAATTTACCTGCCAAAAAGTGTCGACGTACTTCTAAAGGGGGCAAGAAAAGCTCATTTTCCATCACATGAATGGGTGTCGATTTTATAAAACCGCCAATTGCACGTAAAGCCTGGTTTTGCACTTTGTCCAATTTATACAGATGAGTACGACAGCTGTTATCGTATAGAAAGGACGCATAATCAATTCTACTGCGTATTAGGGCGATGTACAGTCTCCTCAAATGTTTCGGGTGCACTCTCCACCTCGGGCCAACAAGGACTTTAAAAATGTTAAGGAACCTTTGAACTTTTTGAGCTATTTCGTTAATGTGCCTACTCCATCTAAGGGAACGATCCAACCAAACTCCGAGATATTTCACAACGTCCACTACTTCTAAGTTATAATTATTCAGATTTAAATAGATGAGATCACGGCATGGACCTTTTTTAAAAATACGTACTTTAGATTTGTTACTGGAAATACTTAAGCCTAACTTAATTAAACAGTCATTAACAATATCTAGTGAATTTTGCAACTCCGTTTGAGCCTCTTGTATATGTTTACATGTTAAATAGATTACGAAATCGTCCGCGTACTGACTGATGGTTACATTTTGGATGTTTTCACGGATAAAAATCGTAGCAACGTTAAATAACAGAGGCGACAAGGGATCCCCCTGCGCTAGTTCACGGTCCGTAATGCGACTTAAGGCTAAACCATCTGTATTAATTTTGAGAGTCCTTTCTTTTAAGAAACACCAAAGACATTTACAACTATTTGCACTGACGCCGAGGCGATTTAAATTACCTAGTAAGTTTATTATGTCAACGTTATTATATGCGCTGTCTATATCAATGAAACAGCCTACTGTGTGAAATACAGGTTCAGGAGGTGTAACCGTATCAGGAGTGAGACTGGTAAGAAGTAGCCTTATCCTTATCCACGTGATATCTCGGAGATTTGTACCCTTTCAGCCATTTCATGCGGTTCCACATGTCAGACGCAGACGATACCTCACCCAAAGAGTTGCAGAATTCTTGCCAACCCTTACTTCTACTATTTCGAATAAGTTTTTGTGCTAATCTTATTTTATCCTGAAGATCCTGAAGGTTCTGCGGGGTAGGTTTATGTCTGAACTTGGCCAACGCTAGGCGTCTTTCAGCTACAGCTCGAGATAAGGCTGGGTGCCAATAAGGTTTAGAGATAAAACTATGTGTGGGGTTATTGTTAATTTTATACATCGGAATGTTATCATCCGCAACTTTATTAATAGTTGTGATGAATGTGTCATAAGCCACTTGAGGATATTCAGATAATCTTAAGTTATTAAAGTTATTATGGAGCTGTAAACTATAGGCTTCCCAATTTGCCATCTTATAGTTTCTGCGACAAGTCGGACTCAAGTGAGACCTAAGTTCTGTGCTGGTTTTGATGATTAAATGATCTCTACCCAGAGATTCGTTCAAAATGACCCATTTCATCATAAGTGCGACATCGCTGGACGCTGTAGATAAATCAGGTGACGATAGTTGTAAGTTACCATTTACGAATCTAGATCGAGTCGGGCTTCCATCGTTAAGAGATATGTAATTATTATCAAATAATGAGTCGCAAATCTCCCCCTATTATCTATTTTGTATGTCCAATTCGTATGGTGCCCGTTAAAGTCACCGAGTACAAGTGTTTTTTTCATTTAATACCGAAAAAATCGAGTCCCAATCATTTTGCGACGTCATGACCGTAGATGGACAATAAATCCCAATTAAATTTTCAATTGGATCGCAATTAAACACTTTAATAGATATAATTTGAATTCCGGTATTGGTACAATTAAGGTAACTTTGTTGCGTTTTAACTGACCTGTGTGCCAAAATAGCTACACCCCCATAACCATCAAACCTATCGGATCTAAAAATATTGTAATTACTTACTTTTAAGCAGCTATCTGGTTCCAGCCATGTCTCACTTAAAACGGATATATGGATTTTTTCCTGTATAAGTATTTGTTCGAGTGCAACGAGCTTGGGTCTAACGCTTTGAGAGTTCCATTGTATGATATTTAGTCTAATGGGATATTGATGCTTACGAGCCATCTAGGGCGTTTAAAATGGTTTAAAAAAACCATTCGCAACATACTTGAAATACACTTTTTAGCTTATCAGATACTGTACCTCTCTTCGTAAATATGACGTCTTTTAACTTATTTAATAATACACATATTGAACTTTCATCCTCTATTTCGTGAGTCTCGTCCTTACTCTCCTGTCCGTGGTCCAGCGCCGGCGCCGGCGCGGGGGCAGCTGAATACTCATTGTCTATAAAATTGGACGACTCATCCGACAGGCACTCGGTGTCTGTGATTTGCACCTGTTTCTGTTGGATTCTCCTTTTTATGTGACGTTGCTTTTTTGGTCCTTGATTTGGAGTAGGCATTAAAGATGTAGTAGGGGACTCATGAATATCCGCGGCACTAGGGGTAGTGCCCTTATTTAACGCCTGAGAGTATGTGGCCTTGTCTTGTATGTGCACTGGTTGTTGAATGGTTGAAGTCTTATGTAACGCAGAAGCCGTTAGTGCTGGGGCTTGAGGTTGCAAGTCTATGCGAGTTGGTAAACTGACGACAGGGGATACTGGTGGGACATACATTTGAAGGGCCTTTTTGTACGTCACGTTAGATTTAGACATGATATCTCGCAATGTTTTCTCTTTTTGATAGACTGGACATGATTTGTCTAAGGCCATATGCTTTCCAGCACAATTCCAGCGCAGCGCGTATGGTGGTGTTACTGTTCCTTTAAAACATATCCTCATCACTTCACTCTCCACCCAGCCGGCTTCCTCAGTATTTCTCCTATTCAACCTCTTAAGCGATACTATTTCAACATCACTAGTCATATTCTCCATTACTTCCTTTTCCTCAAGGCCAAGGTCAATGTCTCGTACTATGCCATAAGATAAGCCGACTTCATAAGTTCTCAAACTTCTTCAGCCATATTTCTCAACGAATGCCGGATTAGCTAGAAACTGTTCCGCACTGTGCTCATCATCAAATTGTAAATGTACTTTGTATGGGTTTATATATCTAACCTTGGATATATTTATGACATCGTGGTCCCGAAGCAACTTGGAAAAAGCAAAACGTTTCGGTAGCGCATTCTTACATGTAACGCATATTTCCGTAAGTTGTCCCACTTGAGAATCCGTACTTGGTAATCGTGGTAAAACCCGTTTTTTAGATCTGCTTTTCGCTTCTATCCAGCCTTCATTTTCCTCTTCTTCCCTGGTCCTTTTGTTGGTACAACCTTCTGGTGTTGACAAAGTTTCACAGGTACTTTTATTGGTTTGGTCATCTAAAGATAATTGCATCGCTAAGTTGTTTTCGCCTTCCATATTTAACTCCGAAGTATTTGATTCTCCCAGGTCGTTATTCAATAATTTATCCTCCGCCATAAGGTTCAAAGCTCATTATCACACTTGTATTGTTCGGCCGGCCCAGGCGCCGGCGCCGCTGGGCCGTAACGAGATAAGAAGCACTCGGTTGTTGCTAAGTGATTAGCGCAGGTAAACTATTTGTGCTACACAATAGACGCGTCTTAACCATACGGTGTACCCGGCGGAACTCAAGTATAGTTAGCTAGAAAATAAGATAAGACCTGATATCAATACTATTTATAATGACTTAATCGTAAGTATTCTGGCCACTTGTAAACAAATCTATGATAAAACAATATTTATCTAGCTCTGTCAATGGCTAGGAAAAAAAACAGCTAGAATTGTTTAGAATTTGTGGGGATACTTACAGAAGTACTTACATATAAAGTACGATACACTCTTTCCTCTTTTATAATCACGTTAAAGACAAACAACCATTCTTAATTAATAAAAAATCTCTGCCCAACTAAATTAAAACGCCTCGTCTGTATATGTACTACGAGTATGTCCTTTTTGATAAAAAAAACACTTTATCCGGTTATTTTATTACGGTATGGTAGGTAGTGATACGGTAAAACTAGGATTATTGAAATCGATGCCATGAGAAACTCGTTATCAGCAATTGTGACGAAAATACTATTATTTCTTTTTCGTTAAAATATGCTACAAATCATTGTGGTTGACTGTGTATCCGCATGACGTACCATGAAATTGACTTACACTAGAAATGTCACTTACGAGAGTTTAACGTAATCAAAATCTAACTAAAATAGAAATAGCCTATGAATGAATTAAACATATGCAGTATCTGACCTCATCAGAAAAGGCTTTATTAATGAATTTGACGCAGCCATAATTTGTTTTGGTTCTAATTGAACTTACTTAAAATCTGACTTTCTCAGAATTTATTCGTTAGCGAATTTGACATAACCAGTATTCAACTTATTACTATCACTACCTCATAAGAGTTGGACACTTTCGGAACCTGACTAAATAAGAATCTGGATGAGTCAGAATTAAACCTATTCCGAATTTGGTAACTTTCGCCAAAAGCCCCGCCATTGGACTAGAAACACTCGTGCAATTTGATATGTTAAAATTTAACAGTAACTTTTTCCAATATAGTCTGACTGAGACAAACTTCATGTACCACGCTTCCTGTCTCTCAACACTTCAATACCTAAACAATTTTTCAAGCCTCCCAACTGTTTAGGATTAAATTCAGACTGTAGAATTTTACATAGTGTTTCTTTTTCATTTTTATTGTTCCAAAAAATATAAAAATCATCCACATAAAGAGCAATTATTATTAAGCTCTTATTTGACTTCTTTAGTATATACGAGTACAGGGCTCACATTTACTTTGAATGTAACCATTGTTGGTTAAACCATTATTTACTTTATTATTTCAAACTCTACTGGCCTGTTTTAAGCCATAGATACTTTTATTTAATAAACAGACTTTATTTTCATTACATGTAAATCCTAAGGGCTGTTCCATGTATATTTTCTCAGTTAAATCTCCATGCAAGAACGCTGTTGTTATATCTACATGTTCAATTTCTATATCTGGTTCATTTGCAATACCAAACAATAAACGCATCGTTGAATGACGAACTACAGGTGCAAAGGTTTCATCGTAATTAATGCCTTGTTTCTGAGAGAAACCACGAGCTACTAATCGCGCCTTATACTTTGTACTATTACTTGTACCTGAAGATCCATTTTTTCACTTAAAAACCCATTTACATTTATTTAAGGGCCTATCTACAAGTGTCCATACATTGTTGGACATTAATGAATTATATTCAGATTGCATGGCTGTTTGCCATTCTTGCCTTTGGGGGCTATTCATGGCCTCTTCATGAGAGAGAGGTTCATCGATGACATGACATGTTTTAGTGACTAGCATTGAAGAGTCTGATAAATTATAATCATTATTATACCTGACTGGTTTGTTGCTGCGCGTGCTGCGTGCGGGATGCTCGCGTCGCTCGCTGCAGGGCGATGACACCGAGGGCAGGCTGTAGGTACTCGTTGTCAGACACAGGCTCCGGCTCAAGCTCTGCATCTTCCCCTTGAGCAGACCGTCCATGGGATGACAATGACAGCGAAGTATGGCCCAACCCACTGTCATCATCGATAGATCCTTATCTGAAAACATATCATTGTTTTCATTAGAATTCATATCATTACTGTTTTCATTGTTATGAGGCTCATTAGAATTCATATCATTACTGTTTTCATTGTTATGAGGCTCATTATTATTCAAAATATTATCTGAATTTAAAATGTCATTGTTCATTAAAATATTACTTTTATTTGACTGTGTTTCACACAATTCATCATTAATTAAAATATTTTGGTCATTTGACTGTGTTTGACACAAGTGATCATTGATTAAAATATTATCATTACTTAAATTATGTTGCATGACATTAGTGGGGCTTCGTGAAATATTTCTTATTTATATAAAAAAAAACATTTTCAAAAAATATTATATTTCTGGAAATAATCAGTTTCGGGATTCAAGGGGTCGAATAATTTATAGCCTTTAGTGTTCTGGATAACCAACAAAAATGCAGTGGGACCTGGCTTTGAGCGACCTATTTTTTTGAGTAAATTGCAGTTGAGACCGCTTCAGCCCAAAAATGCTTGCCTAGGCTAGATTCCTGAAGCGTGCTTCGAGCTTTCTCGAGAAGAATTCGGTTTAGCCGCTCACTTACCCCATTCTGTTGAGGGCAACGTGGAACCGTTGTCTCGTGAACAATACCTTCCTTTTGTAAATAGTCCCTGAATTTGTGACCACAATATTCCCCACCTCTGCCACTCCTCAGCCTCCTGACGACACAACCTGTCTGTTTCTTAGCCATAGCCTTAAATTTAATAAATTTGTACATTACCTCAGATTTATGTTTCATGAAAAAACCAAATGTCTTCTTTGAAAAATCATCGGTGTAGGTTACTAGAAATCTTGATCCACCCAAACTGCAAACAGGAAACGGACTACAGACGTCCAAATGCACAAGCTCCAAAAGCTGCCTGGTCCGTGTGGCCTTCCCCTTGAGAAATGCCAGAACATTTTGTTTCTCCTCAGCATATGACACGCAGTTCTGTAAATGATCATGCTGAGGCTGCTGAAACATTAGACCTGAAACCAAACTTTTAGGGCGTGCATAATTCTGTAACTTAAATGGCCCAACCTTTTGTGTCACAAATCCATGGGCACATCTTTGGTTGAATTACACACGACCTGTGGATCATGTGACCTATTTCTTCAATATCCAAATGATAAACCCCGTTAACTTTAGTGCTGGACAAAATAGTAGTGTTTTCTCTAAGTACAAGGCATTTTTCATTTAAAAATTTTACAGATTGGCCTTCTCACATAATTTACTCACACTAACTAAATTAGTTGAGAGGACCGGTACAAACATAACATCTGTTAATGTAACATTGCCATACTCAGTTTTAAAACGCACATCTCCTCTTCCAACACAAGTTAAATTTAGGCCATTAGCTACCATGACATTTTCAGACAGACTAACAAAATTGCTAAAATTGCTACAGGTTAGCGTTACTAAAACATGTTCTTCACCTTTCATTTTTCGTTTATCATTTCTAAATTTTTAACATTTCGATTTAAGTAATGTGTCCGATTTTTTTGCAATAATTGCACTTCACTTTGCTTCTGCGAACAGCGAGGGCTCTGTCTATTGACATATCTTGAATCACATTGCCACGTCGATATTCTTTTTGCAGCAGCCGAGTGCGCACAAGCTCGCTGGTTAAAGTCAAGTTTACGTTGGCGGATTCCAAACCGGATACGACGACATCATACTCCTGCGGTAGTCCGCTCAGAAGCAATTCAGCAACTTCCTCGTCTTCCACAGTTCTACCAATATCGGAAAGTTGCTGTACTAAATCAGTAACGCCTTCAGTATAGGCGCTCATATTAGGGTAATCGATGTATTGGGCACGGTGAAGTTTACGTAGTAGACACACTCTCCTATAAAATCCTTTGTCCTCAAACACATTTTCTCTTCTCACATCTTTCTCAAACAAATTTGTCCATGCCTCATATACTGTATTGGCATTTCTGACATATTGGAGACATGCAGGCTTGACGGAGAGGCATACCCGAGCTAGTGCCTTCTTAATTTTCGTTGCGTCAACTTCCTCGTCTAATATGGTGTCCTTTAGATTTTCCAGTGTAAGCGCCATTTCCATATATAATTTCCATGTCGAATAATTCTATGCTCCTTCTAGTTTGTTGAATGAATATAGGCGTATTTCGTCAGCACTATGTATGGAGTTTGAGGTTAAGTATACCACGCGGACTCGTCCGAGCCGGTAAGGACGATACAACAAACAAAACAACCTCTACTTTCTTAACCGTTTCACATCAATTTAATTTTTAGCAATTCTAAATGCTGGGCTCATAACCAGATGATACACAGTGGGTGAAGCGGAGTGGGGTGCTGATAGAAACAACTTGGAAATCTTCAGGACTTATATATTTGTGAATAAATAAATTAACACTCACATTATTAGGCACTACGTGACCGGAGGCTTGATGTACAAAAAGAAGAGATCATAAACAAGGTGCATTGGCCTTTTATAGATGCGACCATATAGATAAACTGTGTAAGGGTGGACATTCATGATATCTATTCACTAACAATATCTAGTAAATATCTGGCTATGCGCGAGTCAAACTCATTTTTACGGTTACAAATTACAATGGTATATTTAAACATTTTTACTTTAAATCGGGTCCCGGACATGAAACGAAATTACAAAATCAGCCATATTGCGCTGAAATCCTTGAGGCAAAGCCCACCTATCTCTGCAACTTTTCACTTGTGCCATAAGGCATTCTGATTTAATCAACACATAAAAGCCACTGATTTAAAATAATTTGCCATTTATTATATAAAGCGTAATTGTAGCGTAATAGGACTAACAGGTACCGTACCTAGTACGAGTCTACATTAAGTTTCGAATACTCTTACAGAAATCATGAAACTTATTTCAGAGAATACGATGAATGGTGATATTAAAGATGAAGATTATAATGTTGGTCATTATTTCATGGACTACATGACCAAATTTCCTGAAGATTGTGTGTGGCAGGTTAGTATCATCCGTACTTCAATAGTTACTTAGGCTTAGTACCGTGAGAAGGCTCCAAATCGGATCGGCGATCTGGTCTTGGTAGCAGGAATCCGTAAGAGGCTAACGTAAGACCGGTCATTTGGTAGATCCTTAGGGGAGGCCACTGTCCAGTAGTAGAGGTAAATCTGCTGACATGATATAAACCTTAAGCTCTATATGCTACGAGACCCTCAAGAAGATTCCGCTAGCGTCCGCGGTGATTACAATGCAAGCGTAGAGAGCGAAAGTGAATTGTGAGGTAAATGGGATAAAATTATTAGGGTTTTCACATTGTTATTATCAGCCGAAAGAAGTCCACTGTTGCATATGATATGAGCCTCCGTATAACGGATCGTTCTAACATCCAGGGAACTCGCACGGCCTGAACCTGGTCATCAGCCCCCTCCTGAAAGGCCTTTCACACCCTGTGTCGTCCTTTATGGGCTCGCCATTCTAGAACTCGCGGGCCTGATCAACCAGGTCTCCTGGCAAGGGTTTTAGGTGGGGGGTAAAATAAAAAAAATATTCCTTAATACCACTATCCTTCAAGTACAATATCTCTTAAGATTTCGTTTTTATCCAAAAGCGATTATTGGTATTTATCTACACCGATATAGTAAATCCTCTTTAATGTGTTCAAAATAGATAAAGACCAGCTTTTTGCGGTGCCGCCGTCATCGGAGGCTCCTGGCCGGGGTACCTCGTGAAACATGTGCATGCTTCCGCGGCGCTGGCTCAACGCGCCCACATGAAATACATGAAAGAGGACTTAATAAATGGATGTACATAAACTATTGTATGCAACTGCTACATAATTAGGTCTTAAAACACTCGTGTGATCTTATTATGAAATCACACCTTTATTTTTAATGCCTCTCATTATGTAGCAGTTGCATAAACTACTATTACTCTTTTGCAGATCGACGCTGGAACCGGCGAGACGGAAACAAAGTTATCAGTGAAGTCTCGTTCGATTCGCCTAGCCAGATGCCTCAGGAACGCGGGTCTGCGACCGGGCGACGTGGCTGTTGTCGCGGGCAGGAACCACCTGGACGTTCACATTCCGTTCTACGCTGCTTACATGAACGGGCTGCCGCTGGCTGGAATCGACCCTATGTACAAATACGGTGAGATGTGACTCCTTTGATTAGTGTTGTTGACCATGAGCGCTGGAAAATAGTCGTAGGAATGTACTTAATACATGTAGAAATGCGTTTATATCGCTTCATTTAATAAGAGTTGCTAGTTATTTTTTATATTATGACGGTGACAAACAAACTTGCGGCCTACTCCGTGGTTTACCACGGACGTTTAGACGGACTATAAACTCCTGCGATTCCAGGGGAATCACAAGCGCCATGCCGCTCTTTCAATGGTCTGAGGTGTAGTTGTGTTGATAGCTACAGACTTACCCCCTTATTAATAAAATAAAATAAAAAAGCCTTTTATTTCTTGCATTAAACAATAATAATCACATGCAGTTACTAATGTTTACATATTAACTAAAGTACATTTATAAATACTTAACTATGTTGTAATCTATTTTAAATTATAATTTTAATATAATGCAATAAAATGGAAATATTTATTATAAAGCATCATGCAAGAACCCCTTCTGCGAGGGTGAAGGCCTCCTCCAGACTTCTCCAATGATCTCTGTCTTTGGCTTTGATCATCCATCTCTTTCCAATTTGTCGTGTGATGTCATCTTCCCATCGCGCTATTTTATTAATAAACACCCATGAAACCATTTTTTGTTAAGCAGCTGCTATGATTCGTTTATCCTTATTTGTCACTTTGAAACATGTGCTTGTGAGACAGTGACAAAAGACATTTTAGTTAACAGAGGTTTATTAAATTTTATGAATAGAAGGGTAATGCGGGTCCCTTACTTTCAACTTAACCCAACCTGGGAAGCTTTGGCGACCTTGCCCACTAATAAGCAAGATAATCCTAATCTGTAATCCAAGTTAAACCCACACACACAGGCACACACGCACACACACACTCGCGCACACATTTGCACTATTTCATAATATGAGACATTTCTTTTCGATCCTTCTCACTAGGATTCTCAGATTTACGGCTGAGAATAACGTTAATATCCACGAGCAGTTCGGATTTGGATCCGCTCACTCGTGCGTCCAACAGGTGCACCGCATCACGGAGCACGTGCTGGACGGTTTCTATCGATTCCAGGGGCTCAGGACCGGTGTAATCTTTCTCGACGTAGCGAAAGCCTTCGACAAATTTTGGTATAAGGGGCTGATATACAAGTTATATCATCTCGGTATGCCTGACAGACTCGTACTCACCATACGAGATTTTCTCAGGGATCCAAGCTTTCGATACAGACTAGAGGGAACGTACTCGGACCCACACCCCATCCGGGCCGGAGTCCCGCAAGGCTCCATGCTCTCTCCCACTCTTTATTCGTTATTCACGGACGACATTCCCAGGCACCCTAAAGTGCAACTGGGGTTGTTCGCGGACGATACCGCGTTCTTTACGACTCATTGTAAGTACACTTTTATCGATACCTCCAGGAGGCAATCACTGACCTAGGTCGTTGGTTTAATCTTTGGCGTATCGAAGTCAATCCGGAAAAAAGCACTGCGATAGTCTTCCACCCGTCTGACCGCGTTAGCACGGAAAGGCGTTTGGCTCCGATCCAGATGTTTGACCGGCCCATCCCCTGGGCCAACGAAGTCAAATATCTTGGAGTGACCCTCGATAGAAAACTGACTTTCCGTAGCCACATCAGTACGGTATCGCGATCACGACGACACTGACACATATATTCCCTATTCGTCCGGGTTCCGCCGCACACCAGGTAGAGCCAGTCCGACCCAGGTCGGGCCTAGCTGAGTTTCTTTTAGTGAACCAGCGACAAAACTCCCAGTAGCTCGATTCTACTCACCTCACCTCAGATTCGATTGAAACCTCTTAGAGTATTTCCAGCGTTCCAAACCACACGCGTGGTTTTACACATCATTGGGCCCAGCCTATAAAGCCACAGACAGTTACCACAAAAAAAAAAGAAAAATATGATTTGTCCAGATTAATACGCTCCTTGTCTCTATACAAAACGATCTGACAGTGTGACAAGTCCATTTAGTATGGGATCGTGACTCCGAAGTGGGAGCATGGACTCCTGAAAAGAATGTGCGTGACCCGAGATTGGGGGCACCCGGAAAGGAAACGTTTCCACCAGAGCTTATACAGCTTATCCAGTTCAGTAAACAGAGCATTAATCATCAACCACTGCCTGGCAAAGACGCAAAACTTATCCGTGCCTCATTTTGTGATTTACAGAAGAATTCAAATTTCACTTTGATATAACTAAGCCGAAAATTGTTTTCTGTGATTTGGAAAATTTTGGCGATATGCAAAGGGCTACGAGGGAGCTAGGTCTAATCGATACGAAAATTGTGACTTTTGGGGACGGTGACCACTCACTTGCAAAATTCTTGAAGATGTATGATGACGATGCCCCGGAACACATGTTCAAGTAAGATATTTTAATCATAAAATACACAATGGGACCGATTTAAACAGTCATTATTATCACAGTTGGTGTTTGAATGTCGACGTTGTTGCGGTTTTTAAAATTGTTTGGATTTTCCTTCAATGCATTTCAATATTCACGTGATAGTAGTTCAATATTGCAAGTTTCGCGTGATAATAATGACTGTGCTTATGGATAAACTGGTGACAATTGCTAGAAGAACACGAAAAAACAAATGAAGATGCATATTCCTAGAATATTCAGAATATACATTTTTCTAATTTTCGTGGCCAGTAGTAAGTAGGATGGTACCTACCCTTTTCGTAACTCTTGTGTGTATGACTTAAGTACAGGTAAATTACTTTCGAGACGGTTTTGCATTTGTAGTAGTATTTGTATAATTACAGGGATTCTAAAATTGAAATTTCATTCTACAGTCAGAAAAAAAATGTTTGTCTACATGCAATTAAAGGGGAAAAAAAAATTCAGGGCACGGATGATGACGCTTTAGATTTATAATAGCAGAGGGGCTACTCCGAACTTCGAAATCCAAACTTCGAAATCCGAACTTCGTATCGTGCCGTCCCTTTCACTCATATAGTGTATAACACGATAGTGAAAGGGACGGCACGACAAGACTACGACGACGATGAAAGTGAGGATGAGAATGAGTGCGAAATGTCTAGAGTTGAAAAATATCAGAATTAAATGTTGTTTAACATTAATATTATTCACTTTTTAAAATATTGTTTAAAATTAGTAGTTCCATTGATGTACCCGACTATAAAAATTAAAAAAAGTATTGGTTTATTTCTTTATGTGCTGACCGTACACAACTAGAAATGCAAAAACGTCTCGAACTCGAAAGTAATTTACCTGTAAATTGATAGAAGTATGTGAATTATGGACTTACGAGAATAGTATAGCTACGATATAATATACTGATAAGTTTACTAGGCAAAAAGACAGGAAACTTTACAAGGCAAAAAGGAAATACGACATTATCATTTCAGAGTGGCAAAATTTGACACAAACAAGGTGTTTGCGTGGCTCGTCAGCACGAGCGGGACCACGGGCATGCCCAAGGTAGCAGCTTTTAAGCATGCAACCATCATCAAGGTTCTGCAGTCGCATGCGGTATTTAAAGAAGAGTAAGTATTGCAGTACCTCTAATTGCTATGTGAAAGGTCCTGGGGGTCTACGATGGTGACGTTTATCGACGACAAAAGACAAGATAACGCATCTGTCACTTTCTGATAACACTCAATGGAGTAACAAATGCTTTATCTTGTCATTTGTCATCGATAAACGTGACCATAATTAGGGGCCTGGAGGGGCGACCACATACCAAAAAGTTAAGTGTGAGACGTGGGACGCCGCACAAGGTGGACTGATATCCTGGTAGAGGTGGCGAGCCCGGTAGATGCGGGTGGCACGGGACCGGTCATTGTGGCACTCTTTGGGAGCAGTGGGCGTCTTTTGGCTGATATGATGAATTGCTATGTTGATTATTTTCACACAAGAAAAAGAGCTCTACTACAACGTAACGTCCATGCTGTGGCTATGCTTCGGCTACCAGACGGCAAAACCCCGTTAAACTCTCATCGGAAACAGAATGCCAATTAATAATGGGCGAAAAATGAGACTGTTGACTGACTGTATAATTAAAAGCTCTAGGATAGTGTAGTCTTATTAAGTTCTTGTTTTAATGGTTTTATATATTATAAATTCACCTTATGTGTTACGGCGTGGGCCCGGGCCTCGCCTCCTAGCTCAGTCCGAGCTCGGCACGGTGTAACTTATTTTCTTTACGGCAGTAGGAACCAGCGATACGTTCAAGTGAAATGTTTAAACTGTCCTACCGTATTTAGGAAGCCAAATTCACCAAGGAGTAGTATCCCTGCGTTGTTTAACGTGGAATAAAAATGTGCTATAAGCTTTTTTTAAATTCCTATGAGCTGTGTGATGAGTCTCCTTTGTCTCTTTTCTAGAAAACCCGAGCTAGCTCTGAACTTGTCAAGCGTCCAGTGGATAAGTTCGTACGTAGCTTCTCTCGCTATGATCAGCACCAACCATATCAAGGTGCAGACTTCGACGCCGATCACCATTGAGCACGCTATTGACATCATCAACAAATATCGGGTAAGCGCTTTCCAAAACATCAACGTATCAACCTGTGTCGTTCTACTGTTGTTCGAGCTTGGACTCGGTTCTCCTTCTCCAATCCTTCTGTGCTGCCTTGCAAATTCCGGACGAGACCCCAAATATGACCCCCTGATGTGGTAACGTATGGTTTGGGTTCTCCTCGCTGCATCATCTGTCAACTCGTTCACCATCCCAAAGCAAGTCAAACCACGTTCGATCGTTCCTTATATCGTTTAACAGCCAGCAATTTACACAGCCATCACAAAGTTTGTATCAATCCCAGAATGTCATCGGTCCACAAAAGACTACTGCAATTTAACAACTTGTCTGCCCATGCTGCCTTTTCCGCGGCATGCACTCGATCTATACGTAGAAAATGATTATTAGAAAAATAAAACTTATAGGGTATTTTCCAGTAATCAAGATAAATAATCCAGTTTATATATCGTAACAAGGTGGGGGTAGCTAAAAAGTGTTCCGAACTTTACGGGGTTATTTGCGGGTACACTAGGAAGGCTATCCTAAGTTTTCACCTCGAGGCCCTGTGCTGACTTGGGTCTGTCATTTTTCTGATTTTTGCTTATATCTCTAAACAAGACATTTTGGCTCCACATTGTATAACAAAGTTAAAGAGCATTAAATTCCCTAAAAGTTCGTTGCTCAAACCACATTTTCAGGCCTACTACATATTAACGGAGATTCAGCCGATTATAGTACGGAGGCAAATTTACGAAAAGTCGTCTTCATCACGATTTTCGTCGACACAGCTTCTATATACCTAAAACTCGTATGGATGTGTTCGTATTTGTCTCCAGAATACGAATTTACTGATTTTAAGAAAATTGGAGTGGGGTCAGTCATAAAGATGGCAGCCGATTTTGTCCGAATCTCGGGTTCTATGTTAGCAATGGGGAAGCGGGAGGTACTTTGAAAACTTATTAAACGTACTACAATTGCTTCTTTAATACTTCTACCATATACACTGATACCAGTTTTTTTTTTAATATTTGAAAAACAGTTTTTTTTACGGTGCATGTTGCCATTGTACCTACTGATAAAAGATGCTTATGCTGAATTGCTGATCACTTTTGTTCAACATGAACCATTATAGTAGGCACAATTAGGGTTTGCAATTCGAATATTCGAATTATTCGCCACATACATTATTCGAATTCGATGACATCCATTATTCAAATAAAACGAATATTTCGAATAGTGCAGAAATTTGACTGAAATTATTTACCTTCGCGAAAAACTATAATAAAATGCCAAGATCAATTATCCTCTACATTAACAACTCCGTAGAAATAATCTTAAATATTAAAAAGAAGTTTTAATCAAAGACAAATAGCATATTATTTTTCTTTTCCCTTGCCAAAAACAAACTTTCTAATCTATCTATATATATTACGCGAGGCCGATTTTTGTACACCCATCAGATCTATAGTTATGGTCCGATTTTAATAAATGATGTGTCATAAGATTCGTCTCATGCTGGAGAGTTGTATAAAACTTTTATTTTTTCATATTTTTTAGGAAAAAGGACTAAAAAATTAATTTTAAAAAACTACTGTGCGCTGACCACGTGACTGGCCGCGTGACGTCACGCGACGTGGCTCCTGTTTTGAATTGACATAACACAGTAAAAAATAAACAATAACTGAACTCAAACCTGTAGTAACAAGAAACATGCCACAAACAACATGTTGGCCTGTAGTAAGAAACATTTAAGTATATGCATATAATAATGAGTACTAGACAAGTCTCACATCTTTTATTTTTTCATTAGGATTTGGCCGTTACAACAACTCAAATGGAACTTGTTTGTTTTAGTATTGCCATACAATATAAACGTTATTTGAGCTGTGTTATTAAGAGCGGTCGTGTCGTCACCCATTATATATTAATTAGGTTAAGACTAGTATATATATTTTTCGGTTGTCCTGAAAATCAGCGTCACGACACATCAGTCGTGGCACATGCTGAGCGACAACCTTTTTGGTGTATACCCATTTCTAATTTGTATTCTTTTTTTTATCTGTATGTACACCAAATAAACGTTTTTTCTTTCTTTCTTTCTTTAGTAAATTCTTCAGCATGAGAAAATATACGTTTTGAGTCGGCGACATATATCCACAACCCCAAGAAAATTAACAAAATACTAAATAAACGATCTTTTTGCAATGTTTACAACACAGACTGTTTACAATTTACATGAAAGACAGACGTATTGTATCGTTATTTCAAAATTCAACGTCAACATTGAATATTTTTTTTCTTGTATGCCAGTATTAAATTGTCATGACCTTTTTATTTCAATAAAAATTATAATTATGCAAACTCTTCGCATATTCAAAATTTTGGGAGAAAACCTCTAGGTTTAAGCCATGCATTCATTGTCGTGGACGTCCATCTCTGTTATAGTCTCTTGGCATCTTTCTTGAACTTAAGAGTACCTTGCGCGCCGATAGGAGTACAATTCCTATTGGCGATTTAGCCTTTAGAAGATTTTTCTATCCTCGGTATAGCAAATCGCCCAGCGGACTCCCCTTCCGGGTGGAAACCCATGGGCCATGATATTGCTTGACGAGACCGGGAATAAGTTGGAAAGAATCCTCGCTTCCCGGATCGGGAAGCAATAAGAAAATGCGGGCCCCAATGTCACTACAATATCATGGCGTCCCTCCTTACCCGAGGCGCATCGTGGAGCGGGTACTATTGTTTAATTTTAAGAAGATACTGTAAATGTAGATGTTTTTAATTGCAAGGTCATTACATTTTACATTACATACTTTACAATGATTATTTTGTTTTATTTTCAAAAATATTCGTTTTATTCGAAATATTCGAATATTCGAATATTGGAAATTTATGTATTCGTATTATTCGAATACTAAAATTGGACGAATATTGCAAACCCTAGGCACAATGTGGATTAACCTCACTTTATTCACTCAAATCATCTTTTCAAGGCGCCGATAATCTAAAAAGTTTCTAAGTTTTCTATATAAACTTTACCAGCGTTCATTGAGTATATTATTTTTTGTATAGATTTCCACCAACTTACGAAAATATCATCTAAATCGAAACGAATGATTTAGTCATTAAACTAGATTTCAAATAAAAGATAATAGTACGTAACTGTTTTGATGGTGAATAATTATCATAAACTATTACGCATCAGTGATAGAAAAAAATATACATTCATTTGATTGCTCCTCTAACACGCGTATTACAACTTTCTAACTACTCATGAAGCTCTAATATCAATACTTGATTTTATTCATTGTTTCGATGTTTAATGCGGATTTACGTTATATGGGTGTCATGATGCGTCAAAAAGGAAATGGTAAAAAATTCCGACAATAGACTTCCGAAATTGTAAGGAGCAGTTATATGTATGTGTATATCTAACCGGTGCTGTATAAGTTTTAAGGCTAAAAATTGTACGCTCGAAATGAGCAACTGTTGTTTCTAGCACAACTTATACTTTAAGACCTTATGCACACAGTTTGCAATGAATAAATACGTAATCATATTTTGTGTTTCAGCCTGTTGTGAGCACAGGGAGCCCAAGTTTGTTCACTGGCATCGTTCGGCATCCGAAACCCTGTGATTTGACCAGCTTTAGTACAATCTTCATCACAGGCTCAACTATCAATCAAGTTATTCTTCAGCAGCTAAAAGTGAGTTTACCTTTACTACTACCCTACCCCTGAGTGAGTTTACCTTTACTAGCACCCTATTAGCTAGGTTTGCTAATGCTTAGGCACATTAGGGCTTGGTTTTAACTAAGTATGAATAAATACTTATTTTTTTACATTTCTTGAGTTGAAGGAAACTATTCCAATACACTTAAGTGATATGTAATGTAAGGATGGACGGGAGACCTTGACGGAATAATATGTGGTACTAAGCGAGTTTTTTTTGTTTTCAGTCAAGAATGCGGCCCGAGTCTGACATATGGAATTTGTTTGCTCAGACAGAATCTATTGCATATATATTGTTTCCCACATCTAACGGTCCTGAAGGCAGTGTGGGGAAAGAATTAGGTCAACTGAAAGTACAGGTAATATTAACCTCACCGGTGTGAAGTTAGCGGCCAAAAGTTGGCGGCTGATTGGCTGCCAACATTTGGCCGCCAACTTCACAACTAGCCGCCAACTTTTAGCCGCTAACTTCACAATAATATTAATCGACCAAATAAAGAAGTCTCCAATTAATTATCCAATGTTATATAAGCTACATTTAAAATTAAAACAAATTATAACTAAAGCTGTTTCGATCAGCTTTCAGTAGAATATCTCGTTTGTTTCGGCGTTATGACACAACTCGAAGTTTCTGAGGACTACAACTATTTAGAATATTTGTCGTCACTATTTCTAGAACGATGAATAAGACATAACTATGCTCATGTTACTGTTTCAGTAGAACTTTACCTCGTTTAGTCTCGGGTTTATGTCTCATTGGCCGAATATAATGTGGTCAACTATTTCAAATTGTATTTTTGGA
Source organism: Epiblema foenella (assembly GCA_963556455.1). Classification (NCBI taxonomy): domain Eukaryota; kingdom Metazoa; phylum Arthropoda; class Insecta; order Lepidoptera; family Tortricidae; genus Epiblema; species Epiblema foenella. The sequence continues at coordinate 9,436,702 of OY747100.1, forward strand.
CACTATTTCTAGATCGATGAATGGGATCTCACTATGCGCGTGTCAATTAGCATCCAAAAGGCTGTTCGAATAAGCTTTCAGTAGAACTTTACCTCGTTTAGTTTCGGCGTAATGACTCATCGGCCGAATCCACTGTGGTCAACAATTTCAAATTTTATTTTTTTGACACTATTTCTAGATCGATGAATGGGATCTCACTAAGCGCTTTTTAATGTGCATCTAAAAGGCTATTCGAATCAGCTTTCAGTAGAACTTTACCTCGTTTAGTTTCGGCGTAATGACTCATCGGCCGAATCTACTGTGGTCAACAATTTCAAATTTTATTTTTTGACACTATTTCTAGATCGATAAATGGGATCTAACTAAGCGCCTGTTAATGTCCATCTACAAGGCTATTCGAATCAGCTTTCAGTAGAACTTTACCTCATTTAGTTTCGGCGTTGTGATTGTGAATCACCAGACGAAGCTACCGAGGTCCACGATTACAATTATGATTTTTTGACACTATTTCTAGATCGATGAATGAGATCTCACTATGCGCATATTAATTAAAATTCAAAAGGCTATTCAAATCAGCTTTCAGTAGAACTTTACCTCATTTAGTTTGGGCGTAATGACTCATCGGCCGAATCTACTGTGGTCAACAATTTCAAATTTTATTTTTTTTACACTATTTCTAAATCGATGAATGGGATCTCACTAAGCGCCTGTTAATGTCCATCTAAAAGGCTATTCTAATCAGCTTTCAGTAGAACTTTACCTCATTTAGTTTGGGCGTAATGACTCATCGGCCGAATCTACTGTGGTCAACAATTACAAATTTTATTTTTTTGACACTATTTCTAGATCGATGAATAGGATCTCACTAAGCGCCCGTTAATGTGAATCTAACAGGCTATTCGAATCAGCTTTCAGTAGAACTTTACCTCGTTTAGTTTGGGCGTAATGACTCATCGGCCGAATCTGCTGTGGTCAACAATTACAAATTTTATTTTTTTGGCACTATTTCCAGATCGATGAATGGGATCTCACTATGCGCGTGTTAATTGACATCCAAAAGGCTATTCAAATTAGCTCTCAGTAGAACTTTACCTCGTTTCGTTTCGGCGTTGTGATTGTGAATCAGCAGACGAAGCTACCGAGGTCCACGATTACAATTATGATTTTTTTGACACTACTTCTAGATCGAAGAATGAGATCTCACTATGCGGATGTTAATTTAAATCCAAAAGGCTATTCAAATCAGCTTTCAAAAGAACTTTACCTCATTTAGTTTGGGCGTAATGACTCATCGGCCGAATCTACTGTGATCAATAATTACAAATTTTATTTTTTTGACACTATTTCTAGATCGATGAATGGGATCTCAATATGCGACTGTTAATTGACATCCAAAAGGCTATTCAAATCAGCTTTCAGTAGAACTTTACCTCGTTTAGTTTGGGCGTAATGACTCATCGGCCGAATCTGCTGTGGTCAACAATTACAAATTTTATTTTTTTGGCACTATTTCCAGATCGATGAATGGGATCTCACTATGCGCGTGTTAATTGACATCCAGAAGGCTATTCAAATTAGCCCTCAGTAGAACTTTACCTCGTTTAGTTTGGGCGTAATGAATCATTGACCGAATCTACTGTGGTCAACAATTTCAAATTTTATTTTTTTGACACTATTTTTAGATCGATGAATGGGATCTCACTAAGCGCCTGTTAATGTGCATCTAAAAGGCTATTCGAATCAGCTTTCAGTAGAACTTTACCTTGTTTAGTTTCGGCGTAATGACTCATCGGCCGAATCTACTGTGGTCAACAATTTCAAATTTTATTTTTTTGACACTATTTATAGATCGATGAATGGGATCTAACTAAGCGCCTGTTAATGTCCATCTAAAAGGCTATTCGAATCAGCTTTCAGTAGAACTTTACCTCATTTAGTTTCGGCGTTGTGATTGTGAATCAGCAGACGAAGCTACCGAGGTCCACGATTACAATTATGATTTTTTTGACACTACTTCTAGATCGATGAATGGGATCTCACTATGCGCGTGTTAATTGACATCAAAAAGGCTATTCAAATTAGCTCTCAATAGAACTTTACCTCGTTTAGTTTGGGCGTAATGAATCATTGGCCGAATCTACTGTGGTCAACAATTACAATTTTTTTTGACACTATTTCTAGATCGATGAATGGGATTTCACTATGCGCGTGATAATTGACATCCAACAAGCTATTCGAATCAGCTTTCAGTAGAACTTTACCTCGTTTAGTTTCGGCGTAATGACTCATCGGCCGAATCTACTGTAGTCAACAATTTCAAATTTTATTTTTTTGACACTATTTCTAGATCGATGAATGGGATCTCACTAAGCGCCTGTTAATGTGCATCTAAAAGGCTATTCGAATCAGCTTTCAGTAGAACTTTACCTCGTTTAGTTTCGGCTTTATGACTCACTGGCCGAATCTACTGTGGTCAATTATTTCAAACCTTATTTTTTTGACACTATTTCTAGATCGATGAATGGAATCTCACTATGCGCGTGTTAATTGACATCCAAAAAGCTATTCAAATCAGCTTTCAGTAGAACTTTACCTCGTTTAGTTTCGGCGTTGTGATTGTGAATCACCAGACGAAGCTACCGAGGTCCACGATTACAATTATGATTTTTTTGACACTACTTCTAGATCGATGAATGGGATCTCACTATGGGGATGTTAATTGAAATCCAAAAGGCTATTCAAATCAGCTTTCAGTAGAACTTTACCTCGTTTAGTTTGGGCGTAATGACTCATCGGCCGAATCTACTGTGATCAATAATTACAAATTTTATTTTTTTGTCACTATTTCTAGATCGATGAATGGGATCTCACTATGCGCGTGTTAATTGACATCCAAAAGGCTATTCAAATCAGCTTTCAGTAGAACTTTACCTCGTTTAGTTTGGGCGTAATGACTCATCGGCCGAATCTACTGTGATCAATAATTTCAAATTTTATTTTTTTGACACTATTTCTAGATCGATGAATGGGATCTAACTAAGCGCCTGTTAATGTCCATCTAAAAGGCTATTCGAATCAGCTTTCAGTAGAACTTTACCTCATTTAGTTTCGGCGTTGTGATTGTTAATCAGTAGACGAAGCTACCGAGGTCCACGATTACAATTATGATTTTTTTGACACTACTTCTAGATCGATGAATGGGATCTCACTATGCGGATGTTAATTTAAATCCAAAAGGATATTCAAATCAGCTTTCAAAAGAACTTTACCTCATTTAGTTTGGGCGTAATGACTCATCGGCCGAATCTACTGTGATCAATAATTACAAATTTTATTTTTTTTACACTATTTCTAGATCGATGAATGGGATCTCACTATGCGCCTGTTAATTGACATCCAAAAGGATATTCAAATCAGCTTTCAGTAGAACTTTACCTCGTTTAGTTTGGGCGTAATGACTCATCGGCCGAATCTGCTGTGGTCAACAATTACAAATTTTATTTTTTTGGCACTATTTCCAGATCGATGAATGGGATCTCACTATGCGCGTGTTAATTGACATCCAAAAGGCTATTCAAATTAGCCCTCAGTAGAACTTTACCTCGATTAGTTTGGGCGTAATGAATCATTGGCCGAATCTACTGTGGTCAACAATTACAATTTTTTTTGACACTATTTCTAGATCGATGAATGGGATTTCACTATGCGCGTGATAATTGACATCCAACAAGCTATTCGAATCAGCTTTCAGTAGAACTTTACCTCGTTTAGTTTCGGCGTAATGCCTCATCGGCCGAATCTACTGTAGTCAACAATTTCAAATTTTATTTTTTTGACACTATTTCTTGATCGATGAATGGGATCTCACTAAGCGCCTGTTAATGTGCATCTAAAAGGCTATTCAAATCAGCTTTCAGTAGAACTTTACCTCGTTTAGTTTCGGCTTTATGACTCACTGGCCGAATCTACTGTGGTCAATTATTTCAAACCTTATTTTTTTGACACTATTTCTAGATCGATGAATGGAATCTCACTATGCGCGTGTTAATTGACATTCAAAAAGCTATTCAAATCAGCTTTCAGTAGAACTTTACCTCGTTTAGTTTCGGCGTTGTGATTGTGAATCACCAGACGAAGCTACCGAGGTCCACGATTACAATTATGATTTTTTTGACACTACTTCTAGATCGATGAATGGGATCTCACTATTGGGATCTTAATTGAAATCCAAAAGGCTATTCAAATCAGCTTTCAGTAGAACTTTACCTCGTTTAGTTTGGGCGTAATGACTCATCGGCTAAATCTACTGTGATCAATAATTACAAATTTTATTTTTTTGTCACTATTTCTAGATCGATGAATGGGATCTCACTATGCGCGTGTTAATTGACATCCAAAAGGCTATTCAAATCAGCTTTCAGTAGAACTTTACCTCGTTTAGTTTGGGCGTAATGACTCATCGGCCGAATCTACTGTGATCAATAATTACAAATTTTATTTTTTTGTCACTATTTCTAGATCGATGAATGGGATCTCACTATGCGCGTGTTAATTGACATCCAGAAGGCTATTCAAATTAGCCCTCAGTAGAACTTTACCTCGTTTAGTTTGGGCGTAATGAATCATTGGCCGAATCTACTGTGGTCAACAATTTCAAATTTTATTTTTTTGACACTATTTCTAGATCGATGAATGGGATCTCACTAAGCGCCTGTTAATGTGCATCTAAAAGGCTATTCGAATCAGCTTTCAGTAGAACTTTACCTCGTTTAGTTTCGGCGTAATGACTCATCGGCCGAATCTACTGTGGTCAACAATTTCAAATCTTATTTTTTTGACACTATTTCTAGATCGATAAATGGGATCTAACTAAGCGCCTGTTAATGTCCATCTAAAAGGCTATTCGAATCAGCTTTCAGTAGAACTTTACCTCATTTAGTTTCGGCGTGGTGATTGTGAATCAGCAGACGAAGCTACCGAGGTCCACGATTACAATTATGATTTTTTTGACACTACTTCTAGATCGATGAATGGGATCTCACTATGCGGATGTTAATTTAAATCCAAAAGGATATTCAAATCAGCTTTCAAAAGAACTTTACCTCATTTAGTTTGGGCGTAATGACTCATCGGCCGAATCTGCTGTGGTCAACAATTACAAATTTTATTTTTTTGGCACTATTTCCAGATCGATGAATGGGATCTCACTATAGGCGTGTTAATTGACATCCAAAAGGCTATTCAAATTAGCTCTCAGTAGAACTTTACCTAGTTTAGTTTGGGCGTAATGAATCATTGGCCGAATCTACTGTGGTCAACAATTACAATTTTTTTTGACACTATTTCTAGATCGATGAATGGGATTTCACTATGCGCGTGATAATTGACATCCAACAAGCTATTCGAATCAGCTTTCAGTAGAACTTTACCTCGTTTAGTTTCGGCGTAATGCCTCATCGGCCGAATCTACTGTAGTCAACAATTTCAAATTTTATTTTTTTGACACTATTTCTAGATCGATGAATGGGATCTCACTAAGCGCCTGTTAATGTGCATCTAAAAGGCTATTCAAATTAGCTCTCAGTAGAACTTTACCTCGTTTAGTTTGGGCGTAATGAATCATTGGCCGAATCTACTGTGGTCAACAATTACAATTTTTTTTGACACTATTTCTAGATCGATGAATGGGATTTCACTATGCGCGTGATAATTGACATCCAACAAGCTATTCGAATCAGCTTTCAGTAGAACTTTACCTCGTTTAGTTTCGGCGTAATGCCTCATCGGCCGAATCTACTGTAGTCAACAATTTCAAATTTTATTTTTTTGACACTATTTCTAGATCGATGAATGGGATCTCACTAAGCGCCTGTTAATGTGCATCTAAAAGGCTATTCGAATCAGCTTTCAGTAGAACTTTACCTCGTTTAGTTTCGGCTTTATGACTCACTGGCCGAATCTACTGTGGTCAATTATTTCAAACCTTATTTTTTTGACACTATTTCTAGATCGATGAATGGAATCTCACTATGCGCGTGTTAATTGACATTCAAAAAGCTATTCAAATCAGCTTTCAGTAGAACTTTACCTCGTTTAGTTTCGGCGTTGTGATTGTGAATCACCAGACGAAGCTACCGAGGTCCACGATTACAATTATGATTTTTTTGACACTACTTCTAGATCGATGAATGGGATCTCACTATGGGGATGTTAATTGAAATCCAAAAGGCTATTCAAATCAGCTTTCAGTAGAACTTTACCTCGTTTAGTTTGGGCGTAATGACTCATCGGCCGAATCTACTGTGATCAATAATTACAAATTTTATTTTTTTGACACTATTTCTAGATCAATGAATGGGATCTCACTATGCGCCTGTTAATTGACATCCAAAAGGCTATTCAAATCAGCTTTCAGTAGAACTTTACCTCGTTTAGTTTGGGCGTAATGACTCATCGGCCGAATCTGCTGTGGTCAACAATTACAAATTTTATTTTTTTGGCACTATTTCCAGATCGATGAATGGGATCTCACTATACGCGTGTTAATTGACATCCAAAAGGCTATTCAAATTAGCTCTCAGTAGAACTTTACCTCGTTTAGTTTGGGCGTAATGAATCATTGGCCGAATCTACTGTGGTCAACAATTACAATTTTTTTTGACACTATTTCTAGATCGATGTATGGGATTTCACTATGCGCGTGATAATTGACATCCAAAAGGCTGTTCGAATAAGGTTTCAGTAGAACTTTACCTCGTTTAGTTTCGGCGTAATGATTCATCGGCCGAATCTACTGTGGTCAACAATTTCAAATTTTATTTTTTTGACACTATTTCTAGATCGATGAATGGGATCTCACTATGCACATGTCAATTAACATCCAAAAACCTATTCAAATCAGCAGACAGTAGAACTTTACCTCATTTAGTTTCGGCGTTGTGATTGCGAACCACCAGACGAAGCTACCGAGGTCCAAGTTTAACATTATGATTTTTTGACACTATTTCTAGATCGATGAATGGGATCTCACTATGCGCGTGTTAATTGACATCCAAAAGGCTATTCAAATCAGCTTTCAGTAGAACTTTACCTCGTTTGGTTTCGGCTTTATGCCTCACTGGCCTAATCTACTGTGGTCAATTATTAGAAACTTTATTTTTGCGACACTATTTCTAGATCGATGAATGGGATCTCACTATACGCGTGTCAATTAACATCCAAAAGGCTGTTCGAATAAGGTTTCAGTAGAACTTTACCTCGTTTAGTTTCGGCGTAATGATTCATCGGCCGAATCTACTGTGGTCAACAATTTCAAATTTTATTTTTTTGACACTATTTCTAGATCGATGAATGGGATCTCACTATGCACATGTCAATTAACATATAAAAACCTATTCAAATCAGCAGACAGTAGAACTTTACCTCATTTAGTTTCGGCGTTGTGATTGCGAACCACCAGACGAAGCTACCGAGGTCCAAGTTTAACATTATGATTTTTTGACACTATTTCTAGATCGATGAATGGGATCTCACTATGCGCGTGTTAATTGACATCCAAAAGGCTATTCAAATCAGCTTTCAGTAGAACTTTACCTCGTTTGGTTTCGGCTTTATGCCTCACTGGCCTAATCTACTGTGGTCAATTATTAGAAACTTTATTTTTGCGACACTATTTCTAGATCGATGAATGGGATCTCACTATACGCGTGTTAATTGACATCCAATAGGCTATTCAAATCAGCTTTCAGTAGAACTTTACCTCGTTTAGTTTCGGCTTTATGACTCACTGGCCTAATCTACTGTGGTCAATTATTTCAAACTTTATTTTTTTGACACTATTTCTAGATCGATGAATGGGATCTCACTATGCACATGTCAATTAACATCCAAAAACCTATTCAAATCAGCAGACAGTAGAACTTTACCTCATTTAGTTTCGGCGTTGTGATTGCGAACCACCAGACGAAGCTACCGAGGTCCAAGTTTAACATTATGATTTTTTGACACTATTTCTAGATCGATGAATGGGATCTCACTATGCGCGTGTTAATTGACATCCAAAAGGCTATTCAAATCAGCTTTCAGTAGAACTTTACCTCTTTTGGTTTCGGCTTTATGCCTCACTGGCCTAATCTACTGTGGTCAATTATTAGAAACTTTATTTTTGCGACACTATTTCTAGATCGATGAATGGGATCTCACTATACGCGTGTTAATTGACATCCAATAGGCTATTCAAATCAGCTTTCAGTAGAACTTTACCTTGTTTAGTTTCGGCTTTATGACTCACTGGCCTAATCTACTGTGGTCAATTATTTCAAACTTTATTTTTTTGACACTATTTCTAGATCGATGAATGGGATCTCACTATGCGCGTGTTAATTGACATCCAAAAGGCTATTCAAATCAGCTTTCAGTAGAACTTTACCTCATTTGATTTGGGCGTAATGACTCATCGGCCGAATCTACTGTGGGTAACAATTGCAAATTTTATTTTTTTGACACTCTTTCTAGATTGATGAATGGGATCTCGCTATGCGCGTGTTTATTTACATCCAAAAGACGATTTAAATCAACTTTCATTATAACTGTACCTCATTTAGTTTGGGCTTAATGACTCATCGGCCGATTTATAATTACCGCCGGCCGTTTATAATTTTAAAAAGGTGTGCGAAATGTTTATACCTGCAACCCTTCAAAGCTTCAGAGAGTGTTTTACATTCGTCGACCGTAACCTTTTCAGATTCTTCCAGCTGATGTCTGAGCTTATGTATATTTCCAGATCGATGAATGGGATCTCACTATGCGCGTGTTAATTGACATCCAAAAGGCTATTCAAATTAGCTCTCAGTAGAACTTTACCTCGTTTAGTTTGGGCGTAATGAATCATTGGCCGAATCTACTGTGGTCAACAATTACAAATTTTTTTGACACTATTTCTAGATCGATGAATGGGATTTCACTATGCGCGTGATAATTGACATCCAACAAGCTATTCGAATCAGCTTTCAGTAGAACTTTACCTCGTTTAGTTTCGGCGTAATGCCTCATCGGCCGAATCTACTGTAGTCAACAATTTCAAATTTTATTTTTTTGACACTATTTCTAGATCGATGAATGGGATCTCACTAAGCGCTTGTTAATGTGCATCTAAAAGGCTATTCGAATCAGCTTTCAGTAGAACTTTACCTCGTTTAGTTTCGGCTTTATGACTCACTGGCCGAATCTACTGTGGTCAATTATTTCAAACCTTATTTTTTGACACTATTTCTAGATCGATGAATGGAATCTCACTATGCGCGTGTTAATTGACATCCAAAAAGCTATTCAATAATATTAAAACTAAATTAAATCTAAAACAGGACCTTGAGGCAGTGTACCGAGGATAAAAATAAAATTTGTAATTGTTGATTGCCCACAGTAGATTCGGCCGATGAGTCATTTAGCCCAAACTAAATGAGGTAAAGTTCTACTGAAAGTTTATTTAAATCGTCTTTTGGATGTAAATAAACACGCGCATAGTGAGATCCCATTCATCAATCTAGAAAGAGTGTCAAAAAATAAAATTTGCAATTGTTACCCACAGTAGATTCGGCCGATGAGTCATTACGCCCAAACTAAATGAGGTAAAGTTCTACTGAAAGCTGATTTGAATAGCCTTTTGGATGTCAATTAACACGCGCATAGTGAGATCCCATTCATCGATCTAGAAATAGTGTCAAAAAAATAAAGTTTGAAATAATTGACCACAGTAGATTAGGCCAGTGAGTCATAAAGCCGAAACTAAACGAGGTAAAGTTCTACTGAAAGCTGATTTGAATAGCCTATTGGATGTCAATTAACACGCGTATAGTGAGATCCCATTCATCGATCTATAAATAGTGTCGCAAAAATAAAGTTTCTAATAATTGACCACAGTAGATTAGGCCAGTGAGGCATAAAGCCGAAACTAAACGAGGTAAAGTTCTACTGAAAGCTGATTTGAATAGCCTTTTGGATTTCAATTAACACGCGCATAGTGAGATCCCATTCATCGATCTAGAAATAGTGTCAAAAAATCATAATGTTAAACTTGGACCTCGGTAGCTTCGTCTGGTGGTTCGCAATCACAACGCCGAAACTAAATGAGGTAAAGTTCTACTGTCTGCTGATTTGAATAGGTTTTTGGATGTTAATTGACATGTGCATAGTGAGATCCCATTCAGCGATCTAGAAATAGTGTCAAAAAAATGAAATTTGAAATTGTTGACCACAGTAGATTCGGCCGATGAATCATTACGCCGAAACTAAACGAGGTAAAGTTCTACTGAAACCTTATTCGAACAGCCTTTTGGATGTTAATTGACACGCGCTTAGTGAGATCCCATTCATCGATCTAGAAATAGTGTCAAACAAATAAAATTTGTAATTGTTGACCACGGTAGATTCGGCCGATGAGTCATTACGCCCAAACTAAACGAGGTAAAGCTCTACTGAAAGCTGATTTGAATAGCCTTTTGGATGTCAATTAACACGCGCATAGTGAGATCCCATTCATCGATCTAGAAATAGTGTCAAAAAATCATAATGGTAATCTTGGACCTCGGTAGCTTCGTCTGGTGGTTCGCAATCACAACGCCGAAACTAAATGAGGTAAAGTTCTACTGTCAGCTGATTTGAATAGGTTTTTGGATGTTAATTGACATGCGCATAGTCAGATCCCATTCATCGATCTAGAAATAGTGTCAAATAAATAAAGTATAAAATAATTGACCACGGCAGATTCGGCCAGTGAGTCATAAAGCCGAAACTAAACGAGGTAAAGTTCTATTGAAAGCTGATTCGAATAGCCTTCTATATGCACATTAACAGGCGCTGAGTGAGATCCCATTCATCGATCTAGAAATAGTGACAAAAAAATAAAATTTGTAATTATTGATCACAGTAGATTCGGCCGATGAGTCATAACGCCCAAACTAAATGAGGTAAAGTTCTTTTGAAAGCTGATTTGAATAGCCTTTTGGATATAAATTAACATCCGCATAGTGAGATCCCATTCATCGATCTAGAAATAGTGTCAAAAAATCATAATGGTAATCTTGGACCTCGGTAGCTTCGTCTGGAGGTTCGCAATCACAACGCCGAAACTAAATGAGGTAAAGTTCTACTGTCAGCTGATTTGAATAGGTTTTTGGGTGTTAATTGACATGCGCATAGTCAGATCCCATTCATCGATCTAGAAATAGTGTCAAATAAATAAAGTATAAAATAATTGAGCACAGCAGATTCGGCCAGTGAGTCATAAAGCCGAAACTAAACGAGGTAAAGTTCTATTGAAAGCTGATTTGAATAGCCTCTTGGATGTCAATTAACAGGCGCATAGTGAGATCCCATTCATCGATCTAGAAATAGTGTCAAAAAAATAAAGTTTGAAATAATTCACCACAGTAGATTAGGCCAGTGAGTCATAAAGCCGAAACTAAACGAGGTAAAGTTCTACTGAAAGCTAATTTGAATAGCCTTTTGGATGTCAATTTACACGCGCATAGTGAGATCCCATTCATCGATCTAGAAATAGTGACAAAAAAATAAATTTTGTAATTATTGATCACAGTAGATTCGGCCAGTGAGTCATAAAGCCGAAACTAAACGAGGTAAAGTTCTACTGAAAGCTGATTCGAATAGCCTTTTTGATGCACATTAACAGGCGCTTAGTGAGATCCCATTCATCGATCTAGAAATAGTGTCAAAAAATCATAATGGTAATCTTGGACCTCGGTAGCTTCGTCTGGTGGTTCGCAATCACAACGCCGAAACTAAATGAGGTAAAGTTCTACTGTCAGCTGATTTGAATAGCTTTTTGGGTGTTAATTGACATGCGCATAGTCAGATCCCATTCGTCGATCTAGAAATAGTGTCAAATAAATAAAGTATAAAATAATTGACCACAGCAGATTCGGCCAGTGAGTCATAAAGCCGAAACTAAACGAGGTAAAGTTCTACTGAAAGCTGATTCGAATAGCCTTTTAGATGCACATTAACAGGCGCTTAGTGAGATCCCATTCATCGATCTAGAAATAGTGTCAAAAAAATAAAATTTGAAATTGTTGACTACAGTAGATTCGGCCGATGAGGCATTACGCCGAAACTAAACGAGGTAAAGTTCTACTGAAAGCTGATTCGAATAGCTTGTTGGATGTCAATTATCACGCGCATAGTGAAATCCCATTCATCGATCTAGAAATAGTGTCAAAAAAATAAAATTTGAAATTGTTGACCACAGTAGATTTGGCCGATGAGTCATTACGCCGAAACTAAACGAGGTAAAGTTCTACTGAAAGCTGATTCGAATAGCCTTTTAGATGCACATTAACAGGCGCTTAGTGAGATCCCATTCATCGATCTAGAAATAGTGTCAAAAAAATAAAATTTGAAATTGTTGACCACTGTAGATTCGGCCAATGATTCATTACGCCCAAACTAAACGAGGTAAAGTTCTACTGAAGGCTAATTTGAATAGCCTTCTGGATGTCAATTAACACGCGCATAGTGAAATCCCATTCATCGATCTGGAAATAGTGCCAAAAAAATTAAATTTGTAATTGTTGACCACAGCAGATTCGGCCGATGAGTCATTACGCCCAAACTAAACAAGGTAAAGTTCTACTGAAAGCTGATTTGAATAGCCTTTTGAATGTCAATTAACACGCGCATAGTGAGATCCCATTCATCGATCTGGAAATAGTGCCAAAAAAATTAAATTTGTAATTGTTGACCACAGCAGATTCGGCCGATGAGTCATTACGCCCAAACTAAACAAGGTAAAGTTCTACTGAGAGCTAATTTGAATAGCCTTTTGGATGTCAAATAACACGCGCATAGTGAGATCCCATTCAACGATCTGGAAATAGTGACAAAAAAATAAAATTTGTAATTATTGATCACAGTAGATTCGGCCGATGAGTCATTACGCCTAAACTAAACGAGGTAAAGTTCTACTGAAAGCTGATTTGAATAGCCTTTTGGATGTCAATTAACACGCGCATAGTGAGATCCCATTCATCGATCTAGAAATAGTGACAAAAAAATAAATTTTGTAATTATTGATCACATTAGATTCGGCCGATGAGTCATTACGCCCAAACTAAACGAGGTAAAGTTCTACTGAAAGCTGATTTGAATAGCCTTTTGGATTTCAATTAACACCCCCATAGTGAGATCCCATTCATCGATCTAGAAGTAGTGTCAAAAAAATCATAATTGTAATCGTGGACCTCGGTAGCTTCGTCTGGTGATTCACAATCACAACGCCGAAACTAAACGAGGTAAAGTTCTACTGAAAGCTGATTTGAATAGCTTTTTGGATGTCAATTAACACGCGCATAGTGAGATTCCATTCATCGATCTAGAAATAGTGTCAAAAAAATAAGGTTTGAAATAATTGACCACAGTAGATTCGGCCAGTGAGTCATAAAGCCGAAACTAAACGAGGTAAAGTTCTACTGAAAGCTGATTCGAATAGCCTTTTAGATGCACATTAACAGGCGCTTAGTGAGATCCCATTCATCGATCTAGAAATAGTGTCAAAAAAATAAAATTTGAAATTGTTGACTACAGTAGATTCGGCCGATGAGGCATTACGCCGAAACTAAACGAGGTAAAGTTCTACTGAAAGCTGATTCGAATAGCTTGTTGGATGTCAATTATCACGCGCATAGTGAAATCCCATTCATCGATCTAGAAATAGTGTCAAAAAAAATTGTAATTTTTGACCACAGTAGATTCGGCCAATGATTCATTACGCCCAAACTAAACGAGGTAAAGTTCTACTGAGAGCTAATTTGAATAGCCTTTTGGATGTCAATTTACACGCGCATAGTGAGATCCCATTCATCGATCTGGAAATAGTGCCAAAAAAATAAAATTTGTAATTGTTGACCACAGCAGATTCGGCCGATGAGTCATTACGCCCAAACTAAACGAGGTAAAGTTCTACTGAAAGCTGATTTGAATAGCCTTTTGGATGTCAATTAACAGGCGCATAGTGAGATCCCATTCATTGATCTAGAAATAGTGTCAAAAAAATAAAATTTGTAATTATTGATCACAGTAGATTCGGCCGATGAGTCATTACGCCCAAACTAAATGAGGTAAAGTTCTTTTGAAAGCTGATTTGAATAGCCTTTTGGATTTAAATTAACATCCGCATAGTGAGATCCCATTCATCGATCTAGAAGTAGTGTCAAAAAAATCATAATTGTAATCGTGGACCTCGGTATCTTCGTCTGCTGATTCACAATCACAACGCCGAAACTAAATGAGGTAAAGTTCTACTGAAAGCTGATTCGAATAGCCTTTTAGATGGACATTAACAGGCGCTTAGTTAGATCCCATTCATCGATCTAGAAATAGTGTCAAAAAAATAAAATTAGAAATTGTTGACCACAGTAGATTCGGCCGATGAGTCATTACGCCGAAACTAAACGAGGTAAAGTTCTACTGAAAGCTGATTCGAATAGCCTTTTAGATGCACATTAACAGGCGCTTAGTGAGATCCCATTCATCGATCTAGAAATAGTGTCAAAAAAATAAAATTTGAAATTGTTGACCACAGTAGATTCGGCCAATGATTCATTACGCCCAAACTAAACGAGGTAAAGTTCTACTGAGGGCTAATTTGAATAGCCTTCTGGATGTCAATTAACACGCGCATAGTGAGATCCCATTCATCGATCTGGAAATAGTGCCAAAAAAATAAAATTTGTAATTGTTGACCACAGCAGATTCGGCCGATGAGTCATTACGCCCAAACTAAACGAGGTAAAGTTCTACTGAAAGCTGATTTGGATAGCCTTTTGGATGTCAATTAACAGGCGCATATTGAGATCCCATTCATCGATCTAGAAATAGTGTCAAAAAAATAAAATCTGTAATTATTGATCACAGTAGATTCGGCCGATGAGTCATTACGCCCAAACTAAATGAGGTAAAGTTCTTTTGAAAGCTGATTTAAATAGCCTTTTGGATTTAAATTAACATCCGCATAGTGAGATCCCATTCTTCGATCTAGAAGTAGTGTCAAAAAAATCATAATTGTAATCGTGGACCTCGGTAGCTTCGTCTGCTGATTCACAATCACAACGCCGAAACTAAACGAGGTAAAGTTCTACTGAAAGCTGATTCGAATAGCCTGTTAGATTCACATTAACAGGCGCTTAGTGAGATCCCATTCATCGATCTAGAAATAGTGTCAAAAAAATAAAATTTGTAATTGTTGACCACAGTAGATTCGGCCAGTGAGTCATAAAGCCGAAATTAAACGAGGTAAAGTTCTACTGAAAGCTGATTCGAATAGCCTGTTAGATTCACATTAACAGGCGCTTGGTGAGATCCCATTCATCGATCTAGAAATAGTGTCAACAAAATAAAATTTGTAATTGTTGACCACAGTAGATTCGGCCGATGAGTCATTACGCCCAAACTAAATGAGGTAAAGTTCTACTGAAAGCTGATTATAATAGCCTTTTAGATAGACATTAACAGGCGCTTAGTGAGATCCCATTCATCGATTTAGAAATAGTGTAAAAAAAAAAATTTGAAATTGTTGACCACAGTAGATTCGGCCGATGAGTCATTACGCCCAAACTAAATGAGGTAAAGTTCTACTGAAAGCTGATTTGAATAGCCTTTTGAATTTTAATTAATATGCGCATAGTGAGATCTCATTCATCGATCTAGAAATAGTGTCAAAAAAATCATAATTGTAATCGTGGACCTCGGTAGCTTCGTCTGGTGATTCACAATCACAACGCCGAAACTAAATGAGGTAAAGTTCTACTGAAAGCTGATTCGAATAGCCTTGTAGATGGACATTAACAGGCGCTTAGTTAGATCCCATTCATCGATCTAGAAATAGTGTCAAAAAAATAAAATTTGAAATTGTTGACCACAGTGGATTCGGCCGATGAGTCATTACGCCGAAACTAAACGAGGTAAAGTTCTACTGAAAGCTTATTCGAACAGCCTTTTGGATGCTAATTGACACGCGCATAGTGAGATCCCATTCATCGATCTAGAAATAGTGTCCAAAAATACAATTTGAAATAGTTGACCACATTATATTCGGCCAATGAGACATAAACCCGAGACTAAACGAGGTAAAGTTCTACTGAAACAGTAACATGAGCATAGTTATGTCTTATTCATCGTTCTAGAAATAGTGACGACAAATATTCTAAATAGTTGTAGTCCTCAGAAACTTCGAGTTGTGTCATAACGCCGAAACAAACGAGATATTCTACTGAAAGCTGATCGAAACAGCTTTAGTTATAATTTGTTTTAATTTTAAATGTAGCTTATATAACATTGGATAATTAATTGGAGACTTCTTTATTTGGTCGATTAATATTATTGTGAAGTTAGCGGCTAAAAGTTGGCGGCTAGCTGTGAAGTTGGCGGCCAAATGTTGGCAGCCAATCAGCCGCCAACTTTTGGCCGCTAACTTCACACCGGTATTAACCTCCGCCACCACCGGCAATATTCACTTCGCGATCTCGCCAACAAACTGTTATGGCAGTTTGGCGAGCAATTAAAAGGTTGTAACTGTTATGTACTTTTTGATAAATAATTTTTAAAAAAAACCTGGTCGATCTCGCGGCTTGTTGCGCAGCATGTAACTTGCGTGAACGCTGTCCGAGTCCGGGTTTGTTGCATGGTGAGGTTATTTACATCAATTAATGATAATAAATACTTATTGCCTAATAAAATTATGTTTTATTATAAACGTTGGTATGCAATATGTGTCACATTATATTACTCAAGATGTTTATCAGATCCGTATAAGCTCATGAAACTTGATCGGTTATGATGAATGAGTTATTGATAAATACCAGCGATTGAATAAATACTAATAACAATTTTTGAATTAAGTAGATACATATTGCCTACTTTGAATGTAAAATTAAAAAAAGAACAGTAGCGCCCTGTGATGTTTGTTACCCGCTGATAAAAGGGTCCGCTGAAAAAAATACAGGGTAAAGCTACCTCCATTCCAAGTTTCAGCCAAGTCCGCCGTCCAGCCGTTTTTGAGATTAAGAGGAATGTACATCCATCCATCCACCCATGCATTTTCATTTCATTTCCATTTTATAACTCCATCATTAGATCAACTAGATCAATCATTAGATAGATCTATACAACTATAACGTGACTCATGATAAAAGCGGCGTCAACATTCCTAATTTTTGCAGTTGGTAGATGTAAAAACTGGTGAAGTCATCACGGAGCCAAATAAGACAGGAGAGCTATGGTTCAAGGGCCCAAGGTTTGCTGTAAGTATATTTTATTCGTTTTAAGGGTGACAGACAATAAACCGTGCCGTGCTGGGAACATATATACCTCGACGACATAAAGCGTGTAGTCACAGTCAAACATTTCGCCGCTTACTTATTGACATTCCCTATGCGGTCCAGACACTACCTATCAGTAACATATATGAATATTTATGTCATTCCTTCATTCTCTATCGTTAATTCCTAGTTTGATTTCGGAAAAGCTCTTTTTTTTTAACCTGATTGTGGCTTTATAGGCCGGGCCCAATAAAGCGATAGGAGTGCGCGGTTGGGGAGTAGCCTGGGGAAAATCCAAGGGAAAACCTCCGGCATGACCACGCTTGTGATTTGGAACACTGGAATACTCTAAGAGTTTGCGCTCCAGTGAGATTGGTTGAGCGGTTTCAACCGAATCTGAGGTGTTCGGAAAAGCTCAAGGGGATGCCTCGATTCGATCAGCCACGCCCCCGGTGAAAGAGATACGCTTTTGTCTTTCGCGCACGACGAAACGGGATGCAACACTCTTCGGGAATGGCTTTTTTAGACAAATGTAGATAAATATCTGACTGTGTGCAGTTTTATTAAATTTCCTCTTGACAGAGTTTAGATGAGGTAAAATATCATCATTTTAACTTAATTGTGTCGTTTAATACCGCGTTGCTGCCTACTGAGTAAAAAAAGGAAAATAAAGACTCAACTTTGGATTTTTTTCTATCGAGAAAATTATAATCAATCATGTTTTAGCTATTGTCAGAAACACAGTCATATAGTCAAGAATAATTTAACTGAAAATCCATCCTTATTGTTTTCTCGTCAGGGTAGAACAGCGTTTCAAAGAACGCAATATTTCTCGTTGTACGGCCTTTTAACCAGCCAAGCGCGAGTCGGACTCGCGCACGAAGGGTACCATACCATTATCTATAAAAAACGGCAAAAAAATCACGTTTGTTGTAGGGGAGCCCCCCTAAAATATTTATTTTGTGACGTAGACGCTACAGCTACACCGGATCGGTACGCGCTACGTCACAAGCGCCGAAGGCGGCGCGCGGGGAGGGAGCAGAGTGACGCAGCGGCCGGCCGCTCCCCGCGCGGTAGGAATAAAAGCCGATGCGCCGCGTGCGAAGCGGCACGACGCGTACACTTAGGCATTCCCGCCGGCGGGGACGTCCACCGCGCGATCGCGACAACAGTGACACATATAGTCCCGGTACCGCCGCACACCGGGTAGAGTCAGTCCGACCCAGGTCGGGCCTAGCTGAGTTTCTTGCTGGACTCTTCTCAGCTAGGCTAGGTTTAGTGAACCAGCGACAAAACTCCCAGTAGATCGATTCCACTCACACCTCAGATTCGGTTGAAACCGCTCAACCAATCTCACTGGAGCGCAAACTCTTAGAGTATTCCAGTGTTCCAAACCACACGCGTGGTCGTGCCAGAGGTTTTCCCCTGGATTTTCCCCAGGCTACTCTCCAACCGCGCACTCCTATCGCTTTATTGGGCCCGGCCTATAAAGCCACAGTCAGGTTCAAAAAAAAAAAAGCGCAGCGGCAGTGTCAGCCACGGCTTGCTGTGGTGAACACTGCCCTCCCCTCCCCTCCGAGGCAGCGCTGGCAAGTCCTCGCTTTGCCCGAGTATCCCGACCTCTCCGGGGCTGCGCTGGCAAGTCCTCGCATCGCCCGAGGCACTGGGGTTCGCCTCGTTGCCCGAGACGCCTAGTATTTGAGGCAGAGTGGTTCCGCCGGGAACTAGTGGCTAGTGAGCCACGATTCTAGGATCCTTGAAATAACATTCCGCTCCAGTCCTACTTTAACAACCGCCCGCCCTTAGATATAAGTGCGTCCTAATACTTCCGTACCGTAGATTCGCGATAACCCAATCATACCATTTCGCGCCGTAGTTTATTCTAAGCTAACTAAGCTAAGGTTTCATTATATCAATAAAAGGGGCGTAAGACCCATCTTTATTATAGATTTAAACCTGTGTTTGACTCTCCATCCTTGATATCACCTCTGAGCTAGTCGGAAACCCTCACAAGGCCCTAAACGATCGAGGGATATATATGTGCGCTAAACCCGCACATCACAATTTTATTCTGTTTTTTAGTATTTGTTGTTATAGCGGCAACTGAAATACATCATCTGTGAAAATTTCAACTGTCTAACCACGGTCCATGAGACAGCCTGGTGACAGACGAACGGTCAGCGAAGTCTTAGTAATGGGGACTCGTTTTACCCCTTGGGTACGGAACCCTAAAATATAGTTTGACATTTGAATTGGCTGTAGGTACTATTAGCTACAGGACTTATCCTCATATATAAACAAATAATGTTTGTTAGGTGGTAGGGTCATATCATACAGGGTGAACAAATAATAGTGTTTTTTTCTGTGGTCAATAGTTATAGTTAAAATATTATAGTTGTTAAGAACAGCGCCATCTATTATTCCACACTGGAACCACTAGATGGCTTATTAAGGTAAATCTGTGAGATCCTTACATAGAAAATAGTTAAAAGATATTATCGACAGAGGTCGCCACCACCCGAGCCGCCACAATTCTTCAATAGGTAGTTAAAATCGGCTTTTGTGTGTGTAGAAAAATGTTACAAGGCCAGTCCTTAATTTTGATTATGTCTCTGTATGACCCTGTCTGTAGCTTTATAAGCGTTGTAATTGGGATCTTCTTAACTACTCATCCGATCTATATTCTGAATGGGCATAGGTTAGGTATATTTCATTCCACTGAAAATTAAATATAGCACATAGTTACTCGTCGTATATTACAATTCAGAATAATTATCACTCGAATTGAGAGATACTAAACGGAACTTATTAAATCAAATCTACATGATTGCAGGAGTACTACAACAATCCAGAGGAGACGGCTCGCGCCTTCAGCCCCGACGGATGGTACAAGACCGGGGATCTCCTCTACAGGGACGCAAATGGATACTACTTCTTTGTCGACCGTATGACAAATGCTTTCAAAGTTCGAAGATACTATGTAAGTACAATATTAACTATCAACGCACTATTATTATTATATTAGCTTCTATTGCACTATTCTGTGGTTATTTAGATTATTGCATGTCCATAATTTTGAAGATAAAAAATCCTCAGTATTATCATTATGCACATTGCACACTTCAAAAATGTTAATTACAGTCCTGTTTCATTTAACTTTCGTTACAGGATATTTTGTGTTCCGTATTAAGCGTGGCCCAGTAACTGCTTTAAAATCTTTAAGTAATGGCCGATTTATACTTACCTACCTACCAATCAGACGAACAAGCACACTTGCACTAGACCGTTTCTGCCGATAAATGTAGGTATGTTTAGTCTCTGCCGTCTCTGGGTTCATTACCTTATAATGAACCATAATTATGTCCTTTTCAGATCACGCCTATGGAAGTCGAGAATGTGATCCAACAGCACCCGGGCGTGTTAGAAGCGTGCGTGCTCGGCGTCCCGCACGTCGAGGATGGCTATCGCGCCGTCGCCGTCGTCCAGCGGCGTCCTAATGTCGTTGTCAGCGAGCGGGACATACAGGACCTCGTTGCCGGTCAGTACCAATTATCTTTACTATTTCACTGTTTTATTGGACCATGGTATGTATAATAACAGGGAGTTGAGAACGAGATCCAGGACACCCTGGCGTGGTAGAAGCGTGCGTGGTCGCGTCGTCCCGCACGCCGTCGCCGTCGTTATGCCAAATCTACCACGTTATTTAAAACTACTTCATTAATCGATTATACTTCAGTCTCCCTAGATAAGAGTGTGTTTGATTGACAATCAGTCTCGAAATTGTTCCTGTCGTGTGAAGTGCTCCGTCAAAATGCCTTTATGTGTTGTTTACGGGTGCAAAAACCTTTTCATTATTTATGAAATTTACACAAAGATTATTATTATTATTATCAATTATTTATTTATCATTTCACATGCACGTCTATTTTCGCTTGAATTATAAATTTTCTGCATATTAATACAGGCTCAGCCTAGTTTGCAGTCTGATAGATAAATTACCTTCTTGTAAACTTTCAGTTTTTGGTAAATAAAGCATTTGTATAGTTAAAGTTTTAATGAAAATCATAAATGACCATTGATAGTAGAAGAGCCGATGACACTGAACCTAGTTCGATAAGACTCCCAGATGATATATATGTTATAAGATACGTCATTCCTGGGGGAACACGAAACGGCTATGCTGCCATGCAAAAAACCTGGTGGCCATAGTAAAAAAATTAAATTTTCGGTTTATAGTACTATAAGTCACCCAGGTTTCGTTTGTTCCTCGATACAGGGGAAGGGTAGGACTATACGATAATGCAGTGCTGCAAGCCCCCGTGACTGGCCTTGTCAGTGGCAGCAGCATGATAAGTGACGCCAATACTGAGGTATCTAGTACGATCGGTCTCCTAAAAACGCCAAGGCTCATCTGAAAGATCATCAATTTCTGTGTAAGAAACCACTGCTGCCTTTTCCTAATAGTGGAGAAGGTGGTCCTGCAGCGATTGAAGGAGCTCAGTACATTGAACCTAATTCGATAAGACTCCCAGTTGATATGTATATTATAAGATACGTCAAAACCACTGCTGCCTTTTCCTAATAGTGGAGAAGGTAGTTGCTGCAGCGATTGAAGATAGTGATTTCGATTATAGAGCTTATTTCGATATAATGGTATATACCGTAAAATGGGGTGAGTAGGGATTGGGGGGGATTAGGGATACCAATCCAGAATCTCTTTTTTCAGTAGCTACTTCAATTTTCGGGCACGATTAGATGTATTGTTTCTTCTTTTGTCAACTCTAAGTTGCCAAATCATTCCATTTGATGCTCAAAAGCGGCGAATTTTTGTTTGAATTTAACTTAGTTTTTATGTGACATTTATCAAAGTAACTAACGAGGCTTATTAAAAACAGAAAAACAAGTTATATTTCCCTTATTTATAATGGTTTTGACATAGAAAACGATTCAATCACATTTGAGGATTTTTATGGGGTTATTAATGAGTGAGTTGGGACGACAACGGGGACAGTTAGGTTCTGAATGGGGATAGTTGGTGTTACGAATGGGCGCACCGGGATGACAGAAGGGGGAGTTCTCTTGGTGTTTGCAGTTCAGGGTTCTCAATTTACATAAGTAGTCAAAAATGACTTACATTATGATAAAATGGTAAATATTATTTAAAAAAATATTGAAGTAAACGAGGAGTTGAAGAAATTGCTAATTAAAGAAACATGTTGTATTAAAATGTGCCTTTTATTTATTTCATACAGTAATATTCGACTAGTGAGTTTACATAGAATATTTGAAAAGCCGGCCATTTAAACTCCCCCGCGACCCTATTCGCACTATAGCCCTTCTTCTGTGCAGGTATGAATTGAAAAAAGTAGAGATAAACAGTTAGATTATTCTGGCAAAACATCATATAATATTATTTTTTAAAGTTTTCCTTATTATTTATTCATTAGGCAGAAACCTGCTAGTTAATGTAGATTCTATTTTTTGAGTTAATACCTAATTTTTGGCTAATGTCAAATAGTCCCGCACCGAAGACCCCGAGGTATGGATATGATTAAAGCTCAAGATTCGATTTCGGTATTTTCAGGTACATGCTATTTATTAATATTTATTCCAGGTGAAATAAACGCACTGCGTAAGTAATTGTCTATTAACATGTTTTTGATGCGATTCACCTTACTAATTCCACATAGACCAAAGTAATTTAAAAATAAATATCTAAAAAATATACCTACCGCAAAAAAATAAAGATCACAACTTACAGAAAACATTAAATCGTTTATGTTGGAGCATAATTAAAACATAATTCTACATAAATAAAATATTCTCTTGACAAGTCAAGCTATTGCCTTAATCCGAATTTTCCTATCTCACCCCATTGCTATACCTTCTAACCCCAACTACGGGGTGAGCTGGGATTGCCTACTATTATGTATTTCTCGTCGAAACTATGAAATAAAACAACAAGTTATAGGTGACAAACTAAAATTCATACATACAGAACATTTTTTTTGTACATGAATCAATGTGTTATATGTAAAAATAAACTTTTATAAAGGTTTTAACTCCGATTTCGTCCCTACTCACGCGACATGCGTATTCAATCAGTACAAATCGAAAGGAACTGGGCGATTGCTGACAAAACTGAATTGAACACCGAATCCAGCTGCGCGGAGGGCGACCTTAAATCGCTGCAGCAACCACTTTCCCCACTGTTTGGAACGTGCAGCAGTGGTTTTTCTTAAACATAAATTGATGATCCTTCAGATGAGCCTTGGTTTTTTTAGGAGACCGATCATACTAGATACCTCAGTATTGGCGTCACTTATCATGCTGCTGCCACTGATAAGGCCAGTCAGGGGGGCTTGCAGCACTGCATTATCGTATAGTCCTATACCCCTCCCCTGTATCGAGGAACAAACGAAACTTGGGAGAATTGTCATATTAGAAACCGGATTTATTTATTTTTTTGATTTTTTTATTTACTATGGCCACCAGGTTCTTTGCATTGCAGCACAGCCGTTTCGTGTTCCCCCAGGAATGACATATCTTATAATACCTATACATATCATCTGGAAGTCTTATCGAATTAGGTTCAGTGTACTGAGCTCCTTCAATCGCTGCAGCACCACCTTCTCCACTATTAGGAAAAGGCAGCAGTGGTTTTTCTTACACAGAAATTGATGATCTTTCAGATGAGCCTTGGTTTTTTTAGGAGACCGATCATACTAGATACCTCAGTATTGGCGTCACTTATCATGCTGCTGCCACTGACAAGGCCAGTCAGAGGGGTTTGCAGCACTGCATTATCGTATAGTCCTACCCTTCCCCTGTATCGAGGAACAAACGAAACCTGGAAGACTTATCGTACTAGAAATATAAAAAAAAATTTTTACTAAGGCCACCAGGTTTTTTGCATGGCAGCATAGCTCAAGATCTAAGTGATGACCTAGATATTGAACGGGAACGCAGGGCATTGGCAGTACGGTCGAATATGCTCGCCCGCAGGTTTGCTCGATGCTCCATCGAAGTTAAAATCTCGCTATTTAAGGCTTTTAGCCAGTCTTTCTACTCGAGCAGCCTGTGGGTGAAGTATACCAAAAGGGCCTATAATACCCTGCGTGTACAATACAACAATGCATTCAGGGTATTGTTGGGAATACCTCGATGGTGTAGTGCATCGCGTATGTTCGCGGAGGCAGGCACGGACGGTTTTCAAGCGATTATACGGAAAAAAATCGTCTCGATGCTGGGCCGACTGAGAGGTAGTTCAAACAGCATACTGTGTGTTATTGCGGACAGGTATGATTGCCCAATGTATATGCACTGGATACTCTGGATAGGGCAAATCAAGGCGGTCGCTGAATATAGATTTAAGTAAGTGTTTATTAGATAAGGTACTTTACTAATATACTGTTTAAGTCGCACTAACAATATATGGATGTAAAAAAAAGATCTGAAATAAAGTTATTATTATTATTATAGCCGTTTCGTGTTCCCCCAGGAATGACGTATCTTATAATATATATATATATCATCTGGGAGGCTTATCGAACTAGGTTCAGTGTCGTGGGCTCTTAAACTATGATTACCTACATAGTCCATTTAAAAACATCCGTAGTTGATCATTCATTCTTGGCGGTTATTTTGACATTTACGTCACCGTATAGGGAACTTGCATTATTATTATTAATAATAATAATAATAAAAGGACAAAGTCAGCAAGTACCTAGACTTGGCACACGAGGTGACCGCCATGTGGGATGTTGATTCAACGATCATTGTCCCGATAGTCGTCTCTGCTAACGGTCTAATAGCGAAGAGTCTCGACCAACATCTTAAGAGACTCTCGCTAGTTGTCTGGGTCAAGGGTCAGATACAGAAGGCGGTACTCCTAGACACGGCGCGTATAGTCAGGAGGTTCCTCTCTCTGTCGCCCTAACCACCGGCAGCTTAGGCCCCGCCTCGCTGCCGGCGGCACTCTAGGTTAGGTTTTTATAATGATTTTATATTTTGTAAATATTGTTTTATATTTTACTTTTTTATATAATTATTATAAAACCTAACTTAAGGGAAAAAATAAATAAAGATAATAATAATGTTTATTGCAAACCATGGTATTTACAGCGCTGTTAAAATATAATAAATGGAATCACATGGACCCTGATAGGGTATAACAATGTTACTTAAGAGCTAAGCTGTTTGTCTAATCTAGAGAATATTTGAAAAATATTAATAACATAAACTAAACAAATGTGAAACTACATGATGATGATAACTTGACATTTAACATGTGGCTTAACTATATTAGGTAATCATCGTGTAGAAACTCTGTGATAGAGTAGTAGGCTTTTTTTATGAGATAGGTTTTTAGTTTGTTGGTGAAACAGTAATTGTTTTGTAAATTTCTTATATGCTGGTAATTTGTTGTAAATTTGGATCGATCTGCAGTATGGACCTTTTTTGTATACGTCTAATATTGGCTCCGGAGCGACAAGCCTGTCTCTCCGACGAGCGCTTGTGTTGAATTTAAATAAATGAAGATTGTTTCTAACAAATGTGGATATTTCTAGGATATATAGAGATGGTAGCGTCAAGATCTGGAGTCTTATAAAATGTGGTTTGCAAGTGGATGTTTGTGGAATGTTAACTAATATTTGTGCTATAAATATATGATGTGCATCGGTACTGTGACCCCATAACAGGATACCATAACGGAGCCACGATTGTGTATATGAGTAATAGGCAGACAGAGCGCAATCGGTGCTAGTATTAGATTTTAAAACGCTTATGGCATAAATGAAGCAGGATACTTTGGATTTTATTTTATCTATATGTTTCTTCCAATCAAGGTGGGTGTCTATTGTCAGTCCTAGAAGAGTGAAGTCAGAAACTTCTTTAATTTGTAGGTCATGTAAGTCTGTAGGTCTTTTTTTGGTGCGGTCTAAATTGTATGATGTGTGTTTTTCCTGTATTAAGCATTAAATTATGGTCCTGCAGCCAATTAGATATGTCATTTCAAAAGTTTGTTTAATGTGAGAATAGTTATTGTTATTGTTGGGGTGGAATGACATAAGAGAAATATCGTCAGCGAATAGAACACACTTCTGGTCTGTAATCTTAGGAAGATCATTTATGTATATTAAAAAAAGTATACAACCTAGGACACTACCCATATTCAGAGATGCGATTTATTTGAAATACTTCTATTTAAAATGCAAATACAAAATGCAAAATACCTATTTTGTATTTTGCATTTAAATGCCTTTTAGTAAAAAGCATTTTGTATTTTATTTGAAATACCTTTAGAGATGTATTTTGCATTTTTAATATTCATTTCAAAATGCAAAATACTTTGTGATTAAGTTTAGCGAGATTACCAGTCAAACAAAATGAAATGAACAAATGACGCTTGTATTGCCGAATTTGACCGATAGAGGCGCCTGCTAGCCATGTGTACCCTTTTTAGGGTTCCGTAGTAAACAAGGAACCCTTATAGTTTCGCCATGTCCGTCCGTCCGTCCCCCGCTTTTCTCAGTAACCGTTAGTACTAGAAAGCTTTCTAATTACAGCTGTAATTTGGCATGAGTATACATATCAATGACGCCGACAAAACGGTAGAAAAAAAATCATTAAAAAAAATCTTTTTTAGGGTACCTCCCCTACATGTAAAGTGGTGGTGCAATTATTTTTTCTTCAAATCCCCATCGTATGGGGTATCGTGGGATAGCTCTTTCAAAAATATTATTATATAGGTTTCTAAAAGCCTTTTTTGATTCAAGAATCGGTTGGCGTGATATTAAGCTTTGAAGTGATAATTTTTGCTATGGTCAAGTGTCCCCCCCTGCCGGCTAAACGGTGGCTACTAGGCATGTGAAAAAAATCATGGTAGTAGTATATACGATGAATTTATCTCAGCTAAGCAATATATTACGGTACCGTAAAGGGCAAAAATATGTATACAACACAACATCTCAAAAAGTACATCATCAGTACTAAGATCAGTAAAAAACCCTTTTACGGGTCCGTAATTCCGCATATGACCGGTGACGTGATGGACGGGCAATTACGGAACCCTACACTGCGTTTTTCTTCTTTGGTCAGAGTGCGCTCCTTATGTCTGACTAGTGTCAATGTCAAACGAAAACGACGAACATTATCTATGGCTATAAAAACGCAACGCCGCTGACGCCGACGATTCGATTTCACGGATTTATTGTTTGCTGGTGCTGGTACTTACTGGTGAAGTGGTTACTGATTTGATTTGATTACCTACTTTTATGATATTGAAGTGTTGTTGTTATCCCTACAATACTGGAATGGCTATGTACTGTACTACAACAAGATAATTTAGATAATGTAAACAACTTATTAATAAAAGACAAGTGTAATAAAAATCAAATAAGAACTAGATGCACAATCAACCGAAATAAATGGCAACACAATTCACAAAATGAAGCCATGGCTATCTTTTCGTTAGTCTAGTTTTTTACATTATTTTAAGTGAGTATTATTATTATTAATAACAACAGAATTTATTGATACGCGTACTGATAAATATGACCAAAATGTCATGCATAAGGCGGCATTCGGCTCGGCATTGTATCTCTACCTAAAACAAATAAAAATATCATTCGATTTGGTCAAAAGGTATTTTATTTTGAAAAAGTATTTTGAAAATACCTATTTTGCATTTAGCATTTGAAATACAAAACGCAAAACTATTTGGTATTTTGCATTTGAAATAGTAAATCTGAAAAGTATTTTGCATTTTGTATTTAAATGCTTTTTTAAAACCATTTTGTACATCTCTGCCCATATTTCATTAATCTAGTTGTCTTCTATCGACATAAAGGAGCTTCAAATAAAACAGATAAAATATATTTTTGACAATTTAATTAAAAATTCATGTTGCTTAAACAAGATCGGATTGTGAAGTGATATGGCAGTTCTTGACAGTCGGAATAGTTTTCGCGCCTAGAAATATGTGCTTAGCAATCTTGTGTAGGCACATAGCTTTACTGCGCCAGAAGACTAGTCTACTCGTATCTTAAATATTTTAAGGATTACGTAAAAATACTGAACACGAAAACGTTATAATATGCACAAATAATTCTATTAATTCAAATCAAAAACCTTTAGGTTGTTGTATTGATTAAAGTATTTTATTTATAGAGCACTAGCTTTTGTCCGCACGTCGTCTGAGTAGAACTCGTTTATCGCGTTAGAATATAATATATTATCGTATAGTCCTACCCTTCCCCTGTATCGAGGAACAAACGAAACCTGGAAGACTTATCGTACTAGAAATATAAAAAAAAATTTTTACTAAGGCCACCAGGTTTTTTGCATGGCAGCATAGCTCAAGATCTAAGTGATGACCTAGATATTGAACGGGAACGCAGGGCATTGGCAGTACGGTCGAATATGCTCGCCCGCAGGTTTGCTCGATGCTCCATCGAAGTTAAAATCTCGCTATTTAAGGCTTTTAGCCAGTCTTTCTACTCGAGCAGCCTGTGGGTGAAGTATACCAAAAGGGCCTATAATACCCTGCGTGTACAATACAACAATGCATTCAGGGTATTGTTGGGAATACCTCGATGGTGTAGTGCATCGCGTATGTTCGCGGAGGCAGGCACGGACGGTTTTCAAGCGATTATACGGAAAAAAATCGTCTCGATGCTGGGCCGACTGAGAGGTAGTTCAAACAGCATACTGTGTGTTATTGCGGACAGGTATGATTGCCCAATGTATATGCACTGGATACTCTGGATAAGGCAAATCAAGGCGGTCGCTGAATATAGATTTAAGTAAGTGTTTATTAGATAAGGTACTTTACTAATATACTGTTTAAGTCGCACTAACAATATATGGATGTAAAAAAAAGATCTGAAATAAAGTTATTATTATTATTATAGCCGTTTCGTGTTCCCCCAGGAATGACGTATCTTATAATATATATATATATCATCTGGGAGGCTTATCGAACTAGGTTCAGTGTCGTGGGCTCTTAAACTATGATTACCTACATAGTCCATTTAAAAACATCCGTAGTTGATCATTCATTCTTGGCGGTTATTTTGACATTTACGTCACCGTATAGGGAACTTGCATTATTATTATTAATAATAATAATAATAAAAGGACAAAGTCAGCAAGTACCTAGACTTGGCACACGAGGTGACCGCCATGTGGGATGTTGATTCAACGATCATTGTCCCGATAGTCGTCTCTGCTAACGGTCTAATAGCGAAGAGTCTCGACCAACATCTTAAGAGACTCTCGCTAGTTGTCTGGGTCAAGGGTCAGATACAGAAGGCGGTACTCCTAGACACGGCGCGTATAGTCAGGAGGTTCCTCTCTCTGTCGCCCTAACCACCGGCAGCTTAGGCCCCGCCTCGCTGCCGGCGGCACTCTAGGTTAGGTTTTTATAATGATTTTATATTTTGTAAATATTGTTTTATATTTTACTTTTTTATATAATTATTATAAAACCTAACTTAAGGGAAAAAATAAATAAAGATAATAATAATGTTTATTGCAAACCATGGTATTTACAGCGCTGTTAAAATATAATAAATGGAATCACATGGACCCTGATAGGGTATAACAATGTTACTTAAGAGCTAAGCTGTTTGTCTAATCTAGAGAATATTTGAAAAATATTAATAACATAAACTAAACAAATGTGAAACTACATGATGATGATAACTTGACATTTAACATGTGGCTTAACTATATTAGGTAATCATCGTGTAGAAACTCTGTGATAGAGTAGTAGGCTTTTTTTATGAGATAGGTTTTTAGTTTGTTGGTGAAACAGTAATTGTTTTGTAAATTTCTTATATGCTGGTAATTTGTTGTAAATTTGGATCGATCTGCAGTATGGACCTTTTTTGTATACGTCTAATATTGGCTCCGGAGCGACAAGCCTGTCTCTCCGACGAGCGCTTGTGTTGAATTTAAATAAATGAAGATTGTTTCTAACAAATGTGGATATTTCTAGGATATATAGAGATGGTAGCGTCAAGATCTGGAGTCTTATAAAATGTGGTTTGCAAGTGGATGTTTGTGGAATGTTAACTAATATTTGTGCTATAAATATATGATGTGCATCGGTACTGTGACCCCATAACAGGATACCATAACGGAGCCACGATTGTGTATATGAGTAATAGGCAGACAGAGCGCAATCGGTGCTAGTATTAGATTTTAAAACGCTTATGGCATAAATGAAGCAGGATACTTTGGATTTTATTTTATCTATATGTTTCTTCCAATCAAGGTGGGTGTCTATTGTCAGTCCTAGAAGAGTGAAGTCAGAAACTTCTTTAATTTGTAGGTCATGTAAGTCTGTAGGTCTTTTTTTGGTGCGGTCTAAATTGTATGATGTGTGTTTTTCCTGTATTAAGCATTAAATTATGGTCCTGCAGCCAATTAGATATATCATTTCAAAAGTTTGTTTAATGTGAGAATAGTTATTGTTATTGTTGGGGTGGAATGACATAAGAGTTGCTTAAACAAGATCGGATTGTGAAGTGATATGGCAGTTCTTGACAGTCGGAATAGTTTTCGCGCCTAGAAATATGTGCTTAGCAATCTTGTGTAGGCACATAGCTTTACTGCGCCAGAAGACTAGTCTACTCGTATCTTAAATATTTTAAGGATTACGTAAAAATACTGAACACGAAAACGTTATAATATGCACAAATAATTCTATTAATTCAAATCAAAAACCTTTAGGTTGTTGTATTGATTAAAGTATTTTATTTATAGAGCACTAGCTTTTGTCCGCACGTCGTCTGAGTAGAACTCGTTTATCGCGTTAGAATATAATTGCTATTTTTTATATCAGGCGCTTATCTAGTCGTCGCTCCTTCCATACCAACTACATCCATTTAGGGGATAATTTCCGGGATAAAAAATATCCTATGTCCTTTACCGAGACTCAGACTATCTCCATACCGGTTTAGCGGGTTGTAAATAAGTATCCTTTTTTGGTTTTTTGTTTAAATCTCGAAATGACGCATCCATACCAAAATTTGTTGTAAGTACTACATAATGAACGCTGATAATTTTTATGATGCTTGAGGATCGAGTTTTCACTTCCGTAACCTCCTGTATTGTATGTCATCGAAATAGGGAAAATTTCGAGAACCGATTTAAAAACAAATATACAAATGTTGCTTCTAATATTTATAAGATACTTAGGAAGGAAAGCATTGTCTTAGAACCAAGAATGTGTATAGCCGCTACCTATACCTATAATTAATTAAATTGATGTAAAATTGTACATGAGGAAACCAATTAACCTTATTTTCCAACATGTCATATATACAATTTGTGATCTAGCAGTTTGTGACTTGCAAAATTGCCATTGAGGCCTAATTGCAGAATAAAGTTCATTTATTTCATTTATGAATACGGAACCCTCGGTGCGCGAGTCAGACTCGCACTTGACCGGTTTTTTGGTTAAGCAGAGGGTTGGACGGCGCAACATATGTATTATGTATTGAAACACGCGTAGTCGAAAACATACTGTAAACATACTGTGGGCACTTCCCCGTTGTGAGATGACCTCTCGAATACAAACTAAGCAATAATTGTCCTTTCCAGATAAACTCTCCGTCCATAAACATCTACACGGCGGTGTTATTTTCGTAGACAGCTTCCCCAGAACAGCCTCCGGCAAAGTTCAACGAGTCAAGCTCCTCGAGATGGTGCTAAGAACCAACAATGTGCCAGATTCCGATGTGCCCTGCGTCGGAAATACGAAAAAGTTGATCAGCACCTTCCAAAAATTAAGCGATTCGACGAACAACTCCAAACATGTCTCCGTTGGGAGACGCTGATTCGCGCAAATATTAATTAAGCTAATTAGGGGGTGGCGTATATATGTAAGTATTTCTCAATGTATCGTCACGTTCTAATTAAATGATAAACGAAGTTGCGGAACACATTGCAGTTTTAGTGTGTTAATTTTTTGTGCTAGTTTTTGATTTTAGTATGAATGCTAGTTCTAAGGTCTATGGGCCTTTGTTGCCTGAAAATAAATGTTTTTTTTTTTCTCCTTATTTATTTAAGGACTTAGGTTAGATTTTATAATAATTGTATAAAAAAGTAGAATATAAAACAATATTGTTCAGACAAAACCTTCGGTTTCCCCGAAGAGATCCCTGAGCTGTACCCTGTTCACCGACGCGAGCATGCCTACTGCCACTACGTTCCGATGCATCCCACACTCGCTGTTTAGGAAATAATCCCTGACACTGCACACCTTGCGGTTGTTTAGGTCTTTGGCGTTTAAAAAGCCGAGACCTTCACAATTCTGCGGGATGTAAAGCAGCAGTACACGCACCCTTCGGTCTTAGTATGCCAAAGGAGTATATGAGTAAGGGCATCACCCAAGCGTTGAAGGCGCGCACCTTGTTGCCGCCCTACAAAAGACATAAGTACTTTTGTCAGGCGACAGAATAAGCGTTCCTTCACCGCACGTTTTATACCCTAAACTGCATTTTAAAAGAGTGAAAAGAATATTTGAAATCCGAACGTGTTATTATGTACCTAGTTACTTTTTTAAACATAATAACGTAAAGGCCAGTCCAGACAGGACAATTTTCGCCCCTCTAATCATCAGTTATTAGTATTGCAGACTGCACTACATAAGGTTCCTTGCCAATTTGTGTTTTTTCCTACTTTCTTATTTGTGAAGTAGTTAAAATAAAGGCTAATTTTATATGTTTCCGTTGTTTCTTACGTAGTATTTTCCTCGTGTTAGTGAGGTGAAAAGATTTGTTACAGACTTCCTGAGCATATTTCAGTACGTTACGTGCACGCTAGCTCGCGAGTACACTAAAAACTAGACGCACTTTTGTTTAATATAATATAATGTTAGCTGCATTGAATGGTTAAATACAAATGGAACATTGATCTCTTCACCCCATTGTACTAAGCTCCAGCTACACTGTCCCCTGTCGCGGATGTTTACGACATATAAGAAATACCAAGATTTTATTGATATCAACTCGTCAACTATCCCGTCAATTAAAGCCACCTTTGCCGACAAGACATAAATGATGTCTTGCCTAATCTTAATAATAAAATAGGAGCAAACTAATTGTAATTAACATATCTTTTTTTTTTAAATAATGTTTCACTGTTCATTTATGCATGTTGTGTCCTTCTTTAATTAATAAGATACTTAGATACTTTCTTTAATTAATAGGTACGTACCAACAACAGTGTAAAATATAGATTTAGATTACAAAGAGAGCGGAGTGACCGCGCACATAATCTCAAATATTAGAGATTTCGCAACACAAAGAAGAAAAATATGTACTTTTTTTATGAAATAAATAGTTCTAAAAAAATATATATATATATATATTTGTGAATCTAAGACTCTAATTATGTATTAGTATTCTTGTTGTTGAAGGTACTAATAAATAAATAAATAAATAGATAAATAAATAATAAACAGATGTTATGTGTTCCCTAGGTTAATAGCGTAAAATTTATATTTCGTTTTATTACTTTTACAGATTCTGTTGAATTTCATAAACTAATTTAGATGAATGCACTAAGTGGCACCATTTAGTAATTTCTATTCACGCAATAGCCCAGTCATTAATCTATCATTTTCACCCAATAACATAGTTCATTTAGACTCCATCAACCAGAAATAGTTCCTGTACACCCTGACTTCCACAACCGTGAGGTGTGCAGTCTCAGGGATTATTTCCTTAACAGCGCATGTGGGATGCATCGGGACGTAGTAGCAGTAGACGCATCTTTCACCCCGCTTTCCATGGCAAAGGAGAACTGGCGCAGACTTAAAGTATGGAGCACCGAGTAACGCAAGGCGGTATGGGAGAGTAAGGAGCTACACGGGCGGTTCTACAGGGCCCTCACAGGGCCCGACGTAGACCTGCTCGCGTCAGTGAACTGGCTACGTTTCGGGGATCTCTTCGGGGAAACCGAAGGTTTTGTCTGTGCAATTGCGGACGAAGTTATCATGATGAACAACTACCGGAAATATATCCTGAAGGACGGTACGGTCGACATTTGTCGGGCATGCCGCCGTCCCGGAGAGTCACTCGGGCATATCATTTCCGGTTGTGGTCATCTTGCTAACGGCGAGTACTTGCACAGACATAACTTAGTAACCAGAATCATTCACCAGCAACTTGCTCTTCTATACGGGCTTGTGAACTTCGAAGTGCCGTACTATAAGTATACACCTGCGCCAGTTCTCGAAAATGGTCGTGCCACGCTCTATTGGGATCGATCTGTCATCACGGACAGGACTATTGTAGCCAATAAACCTGATATCGTGCTGACAGATCGATCGAAGCGCCAGGCAGTGCTCGTTGACATCACCATCCCCCATGACGAAAACCTCGTGAAGGCCGAGAAGGACAAAGCCAGCAAGTACCTAGACTTGGCACACGAGTTGACCGCCATGTGGGATGTTGATTCAACGATCATTGTCCCGATAGTCGTCTCTGCGAACGGTCTAATAGCGAAGAGTCTCCAACACCTCAAGAGACTCTCGCTAGATGGCTGGGTCAAGGGTCAGATACAGAAGGCGGTACTTCTGGACACGGCGTGGATAGTCAAGAGGTTCCTCTCTCTGTCGCGCTAACCACCGGTAGCTTAGGCCCCGCCTCGCTGCTGGCGGCACACTAGGTTAGGTTTTTATAATGATTTTATGTTTTGTTAGTGTATTTTTATATTTAACTTTTTATAAAGATATTGTAAAAATCTAGCCTAAGACGAAAAATAAATAAAGAGAATAATAATAATAATGTTATTTATTTAGGTATACACCCATCGGCTTACAAATTTTAACAACTAAACAACTAAAAATTTAAAATAAGATTACATTACAATAAGCAAGTCATCTTTGACGCCCCACTTATTAGGTAGCATGTCGTGTATACCACGTTGACAATGCTGTTCGTCGATTCGCTCACTCTCCCGACAAAGTACCAGCGTCTCTTACGCGTTATAGCGTAGAAGTCGTCCACTCTGTTTGCGGCGAACATACCAGACGCACTGCACCCCCACGGTAGCCGCAACATCGCACGAAACGTGTTGTTGTACTGTACTCTTAGTCTGTTGAACGATCGTTTCGTGAAATGGTACCACAGGTGACTGGTGTAGAACGCCTGGCAATAGGCCCCAAACAGAGTTATTTTGACTTGGTCAGAGTAGTGAGCGAATCGGCGCGCCAACATGTTACTTTGCATAGCAACGGCCCGTCGCTGTCGTTCGAGATCGTCGTCGTCTTTAAGTCTGTCTGTCAGAATATGTCCAAGATACTTAAAATTATTAACTATTTTTAGTTCGCTCCCATTTAATCTAACGGGTGGAACAACATCAGGTCCCTTGCCGTACTTAAAGACCATTACCTCTGACTTTTTAACATATATTTAAGTCCGTGTGATGCAGCGTAACGCTCGCATATGGAGACCAACATCCTCAGCCCCATGACAGAGGGGCTCAGCAGGACCATGTCGTCCGCGTAGCTGAGATTGTTGGCACATACGCCTGCTACGTGACACTCGACTGCTGCCCTGCTGAGCTCCTCTATCAGTTCATTCATATAAAGGTTAAACAGTAATGGGGATGTCAGTCTACCCTGTCTAACCCCACAATTCAGTTTATATGTATCAGAATTGCTACTTCCCCATTTAACACTATTTGTTTGATTCCGGTACCAGTACTCCAACAGATCGGCCACTCTTCCCGGCGGGAATCCATCATTTTACCGAAAATTGTTACATCGATTATCGTTTCCTATAACACTATTAGCAGAATTTTATTATCACTTAGGAATCATTCATCGGAGTTCGTTAGATCGCTCAAACATTTGCTCGAATTACCTTTTACACAAGAATCAATTCATCGAATTTTAATTCAGTATTTTATTTGTTCATCGACGTAGTCGTTCATAGAATGGCCTTTAGTATAATTTTGGTTTAACGAAGGTTTCAGTTCCCAAAATTCTTATTACCTAGAATATCATTTCACCACTGTTTACTATTCTTGATAATACGTCTAAAATTAAAATTTTCCCAGATTCTTGGTGTACTGTAGAAAAGTACTCAAAAACAAAAATACTCAAAAACAAAAACACCCAAAACCTAAACTGTACAAAAAAACCTGTTAGGGTAAAACCGACTGTAATGCGGATAGGTTAGAATATTAAGACGGGAACTTTTTAATATAAGCCTAGAAAGATTATGCGCCTTGAAAAATCATGCTTGCTTGGTTGTTC
The DNA here is from genome assembly GCA_963556455.1 of Epiblema foenella. NCBI lineage: Eukaryota > Metazoa > Arthropoda > Insecta > Lepidoptera > Tortricidae > Epiblema > Epiblema foenella. The sequence goes on from OY747100.1 coordinate 9,473,308, forward strand.
GATGAATCGTTACTGCGATGAAATATTGTTCGTGGAAAGAATACTATATGGAACGTACTATCTGTGAATCATGTTTCGTTAAATTAATACTATGAATAACGAATATTTCTATGAAAGGTAAATTCGATGCACCGTTACGCTACGACTAGAGACGGATTCGAAACGATTAACTATGAAAAGTGGTCTGATTATATAAAATGCAATGGATTGATGATTATGTGATTAGAAAAAAAAACCTAATGAAATTCGTCGAACAGTTTTCGGTGAAATGAAAATCGATGTAAGATATTTCGATAACATAATAGACACCCCTTCCCGGCACTCCGGCTTTCGATACCTTTTCCCACAGTCAATGGTATCAAAAACGCGGCTTAAATCTAGAAAACAAGCGTAAACCGACGTCTTTTCTTAATATATCGGCTTACGGTGTTTTTGAGACAAAATATAGCCATATCTGTGGAGAGACCTGAACGGAATCCAAACTGTGCATCATTCAATTTAATGTGTTCGTTGAGTATTGGGTTAATTAGCCTTTCAAGTACTTTTGAGAATACCGTGGCTAATGAAATTGGCCTGTAATTAGAAGGGCGACTGAGATCGCCCGTCCTGTTTTTTACAATCGGCACCACATTCGTTTTCATAAACTCTTCTGGCAAGAAACCGTGCAATAAACATAAATTAAATAATCGCGATATTTTTTTCATGTAACAATGGACCGCCGTACAATATATGTTCAATACTAAGACCGTCATGACCCGGCGACTTACCTCGTTTCATTTTTCTAACACAATGCCATATCATATCTTGGGTAATAAACAACTCGGGACCGGTCGCCGGGTTACCACGGTCCCGCACGCTATCGGCCGAGTGAGATGTCCGTGCGCTTTGGGGCGAGTTGTCTACTTTAAATTGTTTACTGAACATATTAGCTATATCATTTTCTTTTTGTATTCCATTCACTGACATTGGTCTACTCGGTTTGTAACTTAATTTATTAGTCTCTTTCCAAAACTGAGAAAAGTTTCCTGTAGACCTATGAGCAGCAACAATATCCATTTTAATACGTTCTTGATTTCGTTAGCACCAACTTAACTTATTTTTAAATATCTTTCGCTTACTAGTCATTTCTTCGTACACGGGACCTGACGTAGGGAACCATGCAACAACCACATCTTATGCGCTTCGCGCGCGTTATTGTACAATGGTAGCACATGATAATTCCAACCGGTAACTTTGTTTTTGTGTATTTTACTTGCAGACGTCACTCTGCAGCTGTTTGGACGGATTTGATAATATCATGATAAAACTTACTGATTAGCGACAAGTGCATTGAGTTGTTGCAGGATTCGCCAGAGTTATCAAAACATATACTTACATTTCTTAAGTAATTATTACATAACGAGCTATATTGCTGTGTTTGCTCGTAAGTCCTATATCCCCAGAGGACTTTATTTACAGCATTGGAACCGGGAACACTCTTTATTTATATGAGACTCATATCACACTCTATCTGCAGGAGGTAGTGGTCCGACCAATATGCATCGTACAGTACTCTGGCATCCACGCACACTTTTACTTCCTAACTAATTGGATACTATATTTGGGCATAGATCAAGATATGGTTGATGATTTTTAATTCACGTGTTATTACATTTTAAACAAGCAAACTTTTGGACAACGTCTATATAAAAGTAAATGTTAACATTGTGACAGTTAGCGTCAACAAGAATGTAGGTAGATTGTAGCCGGTTGAAAATTAAACTACCCGGAATCAAATTAACAATAGGTACATTTATTATAAAAGTATGTGTCGAACCGACTAGGTTGCGGGTTTATTACGAGCTGGCAAACAGTATGGGAAACAAGTTCCTGTAATTGGGGTCACTTCTGCCTGTCTTCGAGGTTCGGAATCTGGACCCGCTACGCAGGCACCACCGGGAACGCGCAGGATCATGCGCCACAAGGTTGAAGGAATCCAAATTTAATCCCAGACTTGATCCCTGGAATACCCGGATAAATAGCCATTTTACAAAAAGTCCAATTTCATACAAGTGACTGCAACACGGGATTTTCGGTATTTAATTCGCTCGTGTTTTCTTTGTTGTCAGGTTTAGTGAACCCCAAAGCATTAAATGGTGATCAATGATGTGGCAGACACAAGCAAAAGCAACATTTTATTAGCTAAAGAAATAATGAAATTACTTTAACAAGATTTTATAATGGAATATGTCCTATACTAACTACATTATGACCAAAAGCGTTATGGTTGCTAACTATGATTGTGGATTAAATTACAATGTATTTAACTAGAAATAACTATAATTTACTATTATTAAATTGAGTTTTTTACAAAGTGGGTAGATGATGTTTTCTAAAAGCGCTTAGAAGCATGATATTACCAGCGTTATTCACTATAGGCAAAATACTTGTACTAAAATGATTCAGATGAATGCACAGCGAGAACTAGTTATTTTTTAATATCTACAATATGAAGAGTAAATGATAGCTAACTACAACAACTTAATCTAAGTAGTATTAATACTATTGATATTCACAACACACCCTATTCGGGGAAATCTGGAACTTAACTTTACCACAATGATGAAATGTAACTATATAGTCACTCCCAAGTATTTGTCACACCACAATTAGGAGAAAAATTGTATAAAATAGTTAAGCTGTTGATTAGAGTGGTTGACCTGACGCGGTCCTAGCCGCTATGCAAATAATATGACCGTGCGTGTCTCGTTCGCTGGGTTCAACTCATCGCTTATCGCGAGTCGTGACATAGTCCTTTGTATTTGCAACTTGTTTATTTAATAGTAAAACGCGTAGTCTAATCTGTTTGTTTGTATATTTTTTTGTGTTACTTTAGTTCTAATAAGGGTTATTGATAATTTTGTGTTGTAAATAATTTATATGTATATATTTTTAATAGTATATGTAATAGAAACAACGGTAAACCATTACAACATGATAACCTTTGTAACGATTGAATAGTTAAATACATGGGAAATATGGGAATATACATTTTAAATGCAACACATCATTATTGACATTTTGTATATTGTGTATGCTAGCACTCTTCTTATTTGGAGCGCATTTCGTAGTAAGCTATCGAAATCTGGCAGGGCCAAATGGTTCAGGGGTTTGTCGTATGAAATAAACTTCGTAGTTGCCGATTTGGTTTATTCATTATTTGGAGTTGCACATTTTAGTTTTATGGTCAAATTAAATGTTAATATATGGATAATGAAATCTAGGTGGTGCAAGGTTATAAACTAATATTACGGTTAACTCTTTGAACTTAGTAAATTCAAACCGAATGTATCTTAGTAAGCCCAAGATACAATCCGACATTAAAGATGATCAGATGGGAGTCCCACTGCTAACTGCAGGTCTGGTGTGGTGGTCTGACCGGCAATGACGTCACACTGGTTTATAATGAAATGTACGCTGCGTTAGGTTTGTTCTTAAAGTTACAGACGCGTTTCTTTCTATAATTACAAGTTTTTATTTAACTTGCAATGTTTGTTAAAGACAAAACTTGCAAGTTAAGATCCACCAATTTATTAAAATAAATAAATACGAGTAACAGGACATTTGAGGGCAATATATTTGTCTTATAGTATCGTCAAGCTCGTTCAGTGATAGAATAGGAAAAGTAAATTCGAAGTGTATAGTCTTGATTTCAGAACCCTCTATTGGTATTGAAATCAGAAGCCTCTATTGCCTAGGCACATGATTTTGGTTCATTATTGTCGTGTTTGGGGCGCATGTTGAGGTGGTATTGTTAGGTTTGCTGAACAGCTCAGCCAGCGCAAGTTTCATATGTTGAAACTAGCGGCCGCCCGCGACTTCTTCCGCGTAGATTTTAGATGGCAACAAAGATATAAATGAGGTCCATTTTTTTCTGTTAGTTGTCTGATGCTGTTAATCTTTTGTGAAAAATTACTCAAAAAAAAATGTCCGTCATCTTGGTTTTGATAATAGATGTCATTTTCGTAATCGGCACCCCGAGGAACCACAAAACTGTCGTAAGCTGGGTAAGCTGATCGACCTATAAGAGGCAGGCGAAGTCTATGACCCTGCACCTTTCCACGCGGCTGCACACTCTTTTATTTTCTAATCTAAGCTTCTCAGTCCATTCATTCTTCGATAAATCAATGGAATAAACTAGTCATAAATCATGAACATCATTATTACACTCACTGTCCTGGACCTCATGAACCTGCCTATGAGGTATACTGCACCCTACACTGAAATGATTATATCTTTTGCATTTGCTACACATTTTCCCATAGGCCGGGCAATTCCTCGGACCATGCTCAGTCTTGCATTTTCTACACATAAAGTAATTTCTGTTATACTGACTAACATTCTGATTATTATGAGAAAAACTGTTGCGACTATCAGAATACTTATCTTTATTGCCTGCTGGATGATGAGACAAAGTCCTCGCTTGAACTGCATGCACGTCCGGGCTGTTCAGAGTCTTCATGTGTTCTTTAGAGAGTTCAGCGGAGCGGCAGACATCAACGGCTTTCTCCAATGTAAGTTCCTTTATTTCCATTTTTCTTGAACCCCGTTACTCCACACGAAGTATTTTAAAATAATAAAAAGCTTAAAAAACAAGCGAAGTTACGGCCACGACGAACTACCTCCTATACTAATTTAAAAAATGTGCGGAGGAACTGGTCCTTCCACTAACATTCATAATTAATCAATCCTTTGCTGAAGGTACATTTCCTGATTTACTGAAGATCTCGGTTATTAAACCGATTTATAAAAAAGGTACACAAAGTGACTGCACCAACTGCCGGCCCATATCTCTCTTATTAACTAATTCAAAAATCGTGGTAACTGCAATGGCAAAACGATTACATTCCTTCTGCGAGAAATTTATCATATTTAGTGATTCACAAAACGGTTTTAGAAGACACAGGTCAACAACTCTAGCAGTTTTTAAATATATGCAAGACGTACTAAATATAATAAATTACAAGAAATATGCAATTGGAATATTACTCGATAAGAGTAACGCTTATGATCGAGTCCTCTACGACATTTTACTGCAAAAGTTACGCGACATCGGTGTAAGAGGAATTCCTTACGATTGGTTCGTTTCATATCTCTCAAATCGTATGCATTGCGTAGAAATTGAATACTACAATCATGTAACTGGTAATATACATCAAATTAAATCACAATTGAGAAGGGTTACTCAATCAATCCCTCAAGGCAGTGTCCTCGGATGCATTCTCTTCTTAATTTATATTAATGACCTGCCAAAAACCATAGATTGTTCCTGCACTCTTTTCGCTGACGATATTTCTCTCGTAATTCCGAGTGAAAATAATATTTCTTTGAAAAATCAATTAGATCAAACTATATCCAGTATTGTGACTTGGCTCATAGACCATAACCTTAAAATTAAATTCACCAAAACTACAATTATGGAATTCAAGCCTTATCAAAAACGCAGTCTTAACATCAATTACAGTTACGAAAAAACTAAACTCGAATGTGTAAATACCGCTTCACTATTGAGTATTCACATAGACAACTCAATAAATTGGAAAGAACATGTAAATCGAACGTCTCTAAAGTTAAGCCGTTTCTGTTACGCCCTTTATGAAATAAAAAATGCACTGATATTAAAACTGCGACTTGTGCTTACTATGCTTACGTACACTCCTGGCAAAAATATGGAATATTGCTATGGGGGAACAGTCCAGATGCAATACAACTTTTTAGACTCCAAAAACGTTGCCTAAGAGTATCTACTTGTTAATGTAGACAATATGACAAGCTGCAAACAGTATTTTATTAATCAAAAAATCTTGACTTTACCTTCTATATATATTTTAGAAACTGTTATCTTTGTGAAAAACAACTTGACATTATTTCAACAATATTCGCACGGATCTTAATTACGTCCCCGTAAACGACTGGCCTTACCCGACACTAGAATGAAAATGATTAACTCCGGCCCATTCGCCATGGCAATAAAAATATTTAATAAAATCCCAAAAAAAAATCCAAACTATGAGTGACATACGCAAATTGAAAGTCGTTCTTAAAACATATTTAATTAATAAAGCCTATTCCTAATATACACGAATTCCTAAATGATGCTGAGACCAAAAAACATCAATTTACAATCGAAATACATGTTATGTATATAATAAAAATTCAACAATAATGTAATTTATGATTTTTAACTAATGAAGAAGTGTAATGGACTATAATCTATATAGATTATAGCCCATTACATTATATATATATACAATATTATCTACAAATAATTAAATGACTTGAAATATTGTAACAATTATTAAGTTTCTGACATTTTAAATTTTATTTCAAATTGCTATGCTCAACAGAGCTCATGTTGAACTGTACCTAGCTTTAATTGTATTGCTCCAAATAAAAATGACATGCGTAATTATAAAACCTTCATAAGTAAACAGACTTGGTGAAATTGATGAATTGTCTCAATCTCAAGAATGGACTTACGTACCTACGCAATTAAATATCGTAGACAAGGCTACAAAAAGAAATACCTACAAACTGAGAAACGATTGTGAATGGCTGCGAGGCCCGCATTTTTTATATGCCGCTCGAAGAGTGGCCGAAGATGAGACCTGAAAACATGGAAAAATATGATTATAACATGTTGCAAATTAATACCATTTGGACAAGTAAAAACCACTTGGCTCACACTGTTCCGGAACCGACTAAATTTTCCACCTGGCTTCGCCTGTGCCGATGCATGGCAAACGTCTTATTATTTATTGAAAAGCGCAGAAAATCAGGACTCGCTGAACTTACTTCTGAATTATTGAAGCGCACTGAAAACGTACTATTGCAATACTCGCAGTTACAGTCATTTCCTGAAGAGAACAACCAGCTGAAAAATAATTATCCCATTTCAAACGAAAGTCGACTACGAAAACTGACACCAGTTTTCAGTGGTAGAATAGAAGCTGCTCTGAATCTGAGCTCGAGTTTGAAGCGCCCAATAATCCTAAATGGACGTGATTATATTCCCAAGTAGCATTGCCTTTTCTAAACAAGGTATTCGAGCTATCTTGGAATCAAATTCGTTAATTCAGGGCCGTTGTCTTGAAAAAAACGTTTAGGCCTTCAAGATAGCCCTCAAGATATCCGTCAAGACAGAGTTAATCTCAAGTGGGCACAGTATTAAGGAGAACGTGAAGACAAAGTTCATACTACTTTCAAGATAAGTTAAGTTTTACTTAAGAGTGAAGCTTTAAGGATTCCTCAAACTAACTTCAAGATATCTTTAAGGCTTTGTTAACACTAATTTATTCGTTTTCAAGATATCTCGAATACCAAGTTAAGGCTTAATAAATGGTAAGTTCATACTACTTCTGAAATAAACTGAAGTTTTACTTGAAAGTAAAGTTTTAAGGGCCCTTAAAATTATCTTTAGGATACCTTGAAGATGTCTGCTATACAAAGTTAAGACTTATTTAATAGCGAGTTCATACAACTTTTCAGGTAAACCTAAGTCTTACTTGAGAGTGAAGTTTTAAGCGTCCTTAAAAATATCTTCAAGATAGTTTGTTTACTAGTGCGTGCTAATTCTAATCTTATTTAAAATAATATAAATTAAGACTTCATTTCCTTTACGTAACCTCTTTTTAGAGAAAATAAATGGAATGGCGTGTCTTAGACACAAAAGTTTATAAATAAAATGGCGAACACTTACAGTAATGACTTAAAATAGCTTTCCTTGTCGGCACATAGTGCGAAAAAGTAATACGCATGTTGGCTGATCGAGTGAAATGGCTTTAAATTACTATAAAACTAGCGGGCCACCTGAAATACCGAGTAAAGTGTTTTAAATTTGGGTATTTTAAATAGTGAAAATATTAAATGCTGAGAAAAATGATAAAATAATTTATCTCCGCGTAACTTAGATAAATAGTGTTGTGAATAAACAGTTTTAACATCACTTTGACTGTTTTTACTGACTAAATTGAGGCGGCAGAGTCAGCTTTTTTTTATTATTTTCCTTTCAGATGGTATAAAATGGCGCTAATACCTATTTTATTTAAAGAAATACCACTTAAGATAAAAATGATAAAAAAAGATTAGTTAAGAAAAAGTTAAGACAAAATTGTCTCCACTTAAGCGGTAATAGCCTTAACTAGATCTGAAAAACGAATTGATGCAGTACAACTTAAGACCATTTCGTATGTACATATTCTTAACATTGATTAACTTTATGCATTACTTCATACCTAATGCCCTTTACTCCGCGAGCGCTAGTATTTATTTAATATTTGCAGTAAATAGTGTATGCAACAAGGAACTAGTAAAGTTTTTGTGAAAATTAACTCAAAAGTTAGTATAAATGGACGTAGTTATGCAAAAACGATCTTAACCCACATGCCACTCAAAACTTAATTAAAACTCAATAGGTACCCATATATGTCATAAAGTTCGAATTTTAATTTTTTTAATGACTGTGGTTTAGATCGTTTATGCGGAACTACATAGAAGTGAACTGAAGTTTGAGTATTCGTTTTTTTTCCCTAAAGTACCACGAAGAAAAAGTCAAGACCGGTAAGTACGAATTTAAATTATGATTCTAATTCGCAACTATTCACTAATAAATTAATAGATTAATTTAAAATCACCAAGTCCCTGGTGGTAGGCGATTAGTATATAGCCACTTTGATTATTAGGTACCTAATACAGAGCAATCGCAAATCAACTTCTGTACTTGATCAATCTAAATGGGTCAGTAGGGAGAAGTCAGAAACTACATATATATTTTATTTTATATTATTTATTTTTTTATAAGAGATAGGGAAATCTGTTCTTAGGAACCATGGCGTCGATTTTAGATATAGTAAAAATAGCATTTTTTTTTTTCCAAATCTCATACATTACAACTGGAAGTCGAACCCGGTCGACATTGAGCAGAGAAAAAAAAAACCTTTTGAAGATGTCAATCGATCCTATATTTATTTGAGAACAAATTGTCCGTATAGGACTACATGACATACATTTGGAATGCTCTAAGGGTCAGAAATTGCAAAGGGCGAAAACGGGACCCTATTACTAAGACTTCGCTGTCCGTCCGTCTGTCTGTCTGTCTGTCACCAGGCTGTATCTCATCAACCGTGACAGCTAGAGAGTTGAAATTTTCACAGATGATGTATTTCTGTTGCCCCTATAACAACAAATACTAAAAACCAGAATAAAATAAAATTTTAAGGGGGCTCCCATACAACAAACATAGTTTTTTGCCGTTTTTCATAGATAGTGGTACGGAACCCTTCGTGCGCGAGTCCGACTCGCACTTGGCCAGTTTTAAAATTATTAAATAATACCATCAAAGATTAAACCTAGCTAGATAGATCACCCCCGACACCCTCTACATACTAAAGTTCATTAAAATCGTTGGGGTCGTTTCCATTATGCAGGTATAGTTTGAGTATAGTTTTTCTCCTAAAGTACCACGAAGAAAAGGTCAAGACCGGTAAGTACGTACTCAAATTATGATTCAAATTTGCAACTATTCACAAATATATTAATAGATAAATTTAAAATCACCAGGCCCCTGGTGGTAGGCGATTAGTTTTAATACAAGAGATCAATCACAAGTCAACTTGTGTACTTAGTCAATCTAAATCGCTCAGTAGGGAGAAGTCAGAAACTATGAGATAGGGAAATCTGTTCTTAGGAACCATGGCGTCGATTTTAGATTTCATAAAAATTGTTTTTCTTTTGTGTCTTGCTAACATGTTTTTCTTTTGTATCTTGTTTTTTTGTCTGTAATATGTACCACGTTGAATTAGTCTGTAAGTGATATGTATATTTAAATAGAATAAATAATAATAATAATGACCAGAAATCGACGAAATTTAATAGTGAAAAAAACTTTTTTTTGGAGATGTCAATCGATCAGTCTTCTGTATGGGATTTTATACATTTAGAGTGATTGTGAATTTGACATTCCTTTGAGCTACGATCATTTTACGGTTTTTTTTTATCCAAAAGCAAAATATATGAAATTGTTTCCAACATCGTCATAATTCAACTTAAACGCCGCCAATTATCATGGTCAAAATGGCAAAAGTTATTTTTCCATACACCACGCTTAGACATTTGTAGGTATGGGGCGTTTTCAGCTTTAACAGCAATTTCTAACTCTTAGAAGTCTTAGAGCACTCTAAATGTATGTACTCTCATACAGACATTTGTTGCCAATAAAAAATAGGATCGATTGACGTCTCTTTTTTCTCCTCCAATTTTGACCGGGTTTGATTCCCGGTTATGTGTGAGATATACGAAAATACGAAAAAAAAATTGAATCCATTTTTTAATACATAAATCTAAAATCGACGCCAAGGTTACAAGAACAAATCCTAAATCTTATAGTGTCTGACTTCTCCCTACTGACCGATTTAGATTGATCAGCCTGTATACTAGCTGTGCCCTGCGGTGTTAAAAGTCGCGTCACTTAAAAAGAACACTGGCTGCCATATAAAATGTATGGCAGCCAGCGTTCTTTTTACATGACGCGAACCGTACCGGCGGTTTAATAGGAGTACTGCTCCGTACCAAATTTTATGAAAAATTGGTTCAGGCGTTTGAGCGTTAAGAAGTAACAAACATTCAACAGAGACACATTCACAAACATTCGCCTTTATAATATTAGTGTGATTTATTAAGTTTATATACCTACTACATAAATATTTACAGATATATTTAAATGTACAATAAATTTGTTAGTTATTACAAGTAGGGTGTGTATGGATACATACTTTTTATGAAAGCCCGCGCAGGTGAATCACATATAAAACATCTCAGATTCACTTTTATGATGTGATTGTTAATTTCGATGCCATTTTGCAAAATCTCTTTCAACTCGGTCACGAATGTCTCCAAAAAGGCCTTAGGATCTGGCTTACCCTTACCACAATAAATTCCGATAACCATGACCGGCACAGTGGGCATATCATGAATATTGCACAGTATTGGCCAAAATTCCACTTTCGAAGATTTGTATGTGGGTAAACCGTCTATGTTCACATTCAAATTTATGGTAATGTTTTCTTCAATATTTTCTAAATATTGCAAAATATTTCTTTTGAGGCCATTATGCCAGTATTCTCCACTGCCACATGCCTTTATTTCGACTGATTTTGCTGTCTCGAGGAGTGTTCTGGCATCCTTCGGCACTAGATGTGGCTCACGTTTATTAATGATTTGCAACAAAGAATTTATTGAGGTATGCGGTATATTATGTCTAACGGACCACTGTCTCAGTTCCTCTCTAAAATTGAAATCATTAATATAGCGATCAGCTGCCGATTTTATTTCTAAATCGGATTCGGAGTCAGTATCTTCTGTTTCTATAATTTGATCTACGTTTGTTCTGGTATTCAAAGTAGCATCAGTCAAAACCGGGGTCTGGTGTGAAGATGACGGCATTTGAACATCTTGATTAATCTCATTTTCAGCAGACTGGCTCATTTGGGTGGAGTCTGGTTTGTTGATGGAGACAATATTTTTTTTATATTTTTCCACTCGTCTTCTAAATCCACCGGATCTCTTTATTTTAATAACTTTATCCATTGTGATAACTTTTAGCGTAACACCATCCCTTTAAGTCTTTTTTAGCTTAAAACTGACGTCTTGAAGCACTAAAATGATTTATTTTACTTCCGAAAGATAATCTACAGCACAAAGTATTACGATTTACTAAAGTTTATCTATAAACGATTCACTTTTTTTTGTGACTTAACTAATACTGAATAGGCTCTAGTTACTTCAAACGAGTCTTATGTATGATTTAAATTATACTCACTTTAGTAAAATAGGATTTTTATGTATTTCTTCTAGGTACACTTCAGACAAAATTCTCTTGGAAATAATTAACTTGGATTCGTTAATACGAAACTTACTGAAGAGGCGGTTTTTGAAAACTGTTTTGATTTTCAGTTAAAGTTGATTTATAAAACCCTAATTCTAGTTCCATAAAGTAAACTTAAGATAAAATACAGAAGCATAAGATTTGCTTAAGTAGTACTGAACATGCTTAAATTAAGTAAAAGAGTTCTAAATACGATTTCAAATAAACTAATTTAAGTGAAATAGGATTTTTACGTATTTGTGGTAGACTTACTTGAGGTAAAGTCATCTTGGGAATACTTTATTTGGATTTGTGGATACAAATGCTACTCTAGAAGGAATTTGTTAAAACTGATTTGATTTTAAGTTAAAGTTTGTACAAAACTTTTCCCTAGTAAGAGCAAACTTAAGACAAAATACAGAAACATAAGATTTGCTTAAGTGGTACTGAATATGCCTAAATTAAATAAAAGAGTTTTAAGTACGAATTCAAATATACTAATTTAAGTGAAATTGGATTTTGAATTTGGATGTGTGGTAGACTTACTTTGGAAAAGTTATCTTGTGCTTCGATTTGTGAATACGAAACTTGCTTATAGAAGCGGTTTTTAATAACTAATTTGATTTTAAGTTAAAGTTGATTTTACTGAATCCTTATCCTACTTAAAGCAAACTTAAGACACATTTCAGATATACTCAAGTAGTACTTAAGGTAATTAAAATGAGTTTTGAGTGCGACTTCAAATAAACTTATTGTAGTAACATTTGATTTTTGACGTTTATATGGTAGACATATTTTAGGCAAAATTATCTTGGGAATACTTTACTTTGATTTGTGAATACGGAACTTACTCTAGAAACAGTTTTTTAAAACAATTTTGATTTTAAGTCAAAATTGATTTTACTTAATCCATATCCTAATTAAAGCAAACTTAAGACACATTTCAGATATACTCAAGTGGTACTTAAGGTAATTAAAATGAGTTTTAAGTGCGACTTCAAATAAACTTATTGTAGTAACATTTGATTTTTTACGTTTATATGGAAGACATATTTTAGGCTAAATTATCTTGGGAATACTTTACTTTGATTTGTGAATACGGAACTTACTCTAGAAACGGTTTTTTAAAACTATTATGATTTTAAGTCAAAATTGATTTTACTTAATCCATATCCTAATTAAAGCAAACTTAAGACACATTACAGATAATTAAGATATGCTTAAGTAGTACTGAACTCGTTTCAGTTAATTCATATGCGTTTTAAGTGTGATTTAAAATAAACTAAGTTTAGTAAAATAAGAGTTCTTACGCATGTGGGGTTGACATACTTAAGGCAAAATCATCTTGGGAATACTTTAGTAGGTTTTGGGAATACGAATCTTACTGTTAAAGCATTTTTTTAAAACCTAATTGATTTTAAGTTACTATCGATTTTACAAAATCCTTCTTATCTCAGCTAAAGAAAACTTCGGACTGATTACAGTCACTCATCCTAAGTAAGTCAAACTTAAAACACTTTAGAGATACTAAAGATTTAGAGATAATTCACAATTGCTACTTGGGTTGCAAAATAATAGTGCAACATTATCACATAAGGGCTGGCTGCTCATGGGTGGAACGAAACTGTAGTTAACGATATACGTCAAAAATATTGGATTGTAAGTTTACGACCAACAGTACGTACCGTAGCTGCTAAATGTCAGTACTGTCGCATCAGGAAAGCACAACCTACTAACCCACGACTGGGAGACATGCCAGCGGCGCGATTTGCCCACCACCGGAGGCCCTACACCCACTGTGGGGTTGACCTGTTCGAGCCAATGGAGATAACTGTTGTCCGCAGCCGGGAAAAAAAGTACGGTGTCCTCTTCACCTGCCTCACAATTCGTGCTATACACATAGAAGTTGTGCCCTGGCTATCAGCAGACTCGTTCATAATGGCCTTGATGCGAATGGCATCGCGACGTGGCTGGCCGTACTTATCAAATGTATTCAGATAATGCTACTAACTTTCGGGGCGCAAATGCAGAGCTGAAAAAATCATTTAAGGCAATAAAGACTGACGTAAAAAATAGATTAGTTAACCGCGGATTGGAGAGGCATTTAATACCACCCGCTAGTCCGCGGCTAGTAGTGGCTTGTTAAAAGTGTGAAGACCACGCTGAAAGTAATCCTGAAAGAAAGAGCCGCACGCGAAGAAGTACTTGTAAAACACTACTGGCGGAAGTGGAAAACATTGTAAATGGACGGCCTCTGGGCCATGTCTCCGTAGACCACGAATATCCTGAAAGCTTAACACCGAACCATTTCCTGATTGGTTCCTCTTCAAACCTACCTGCACCAGGAAAATTCGACGACGATGACTTTTATACTGGAAAAGGTTGGCGAATCACTGAACGACTTACCGATAGGTTTTGGAAGCGCTGGATGCGAGAAGCCCTGCCAACTCTCTTACCACGCCAAAAATGGTTTGTAGAAGGCCGCCAACTGAAAAAAGGAGATATAGTCGTCATAATAGACCCGAACTCGCCAAGAAACACTTGGCCCAAAGGACGAATAGAAAAAGTTCACCCCGGCGCCGACGGTCGCGTGCGCATTGTCAATGTGAAGACGAAAGCCGGGGTATTTACCAGACCGGTTGCGCGCATAGCCTTACTCCCCACTGCAACTGATGATAATTGTCCTGAAAGGACAATGGCGGGGAGGATGTAGACTACACGCACGGCTCTGCGCCTGAAACATAAAATAAAACATTATTTAGTTATATAAATAAATAAATAATAATAGTAGATGCATACGTACTTACCTTGTTTGTTCCGCCGCTGATTGTATACCTGTGTGTGTACCTAAAATAAAAAAAACTTACGTATACACGACGCGCTCACATGTATGCGTGACCCCGCAACTCCTACGAGTCAGTTGGCCTATGACCGCCATTAGATACACGCATGTCAACGCTCGTGTTAGCACCCACTAAATATCGGAGTTTAATTTACTACCAAAGTACTTCCCTGTCCTGCGCCTGCTTGTGTCCGCCACACTCTGTTTAAATACAACAAAACGAATTTTAGCGTTTTTTGAAATTGCTCCTCTAAAGGGGTGAAAAGGGGGTGCCAAGTTTTTGCAGGGAGCAATTCTTTACTTTTCGTAAAAATCGATATAGGTGTCATCTTCGAGGTTCCTCGGGGTGCCGATTACGAAAATGACATGCATTTGCAAATCCAAGACGGTGGACAATTATTTTTCTTAAAAATCGATATGGGTGTCATCGTCGAGGTTCCTCGGGGTGGGGGTTACGAAAATGACATGCATTTTCAAATAAAAGATGGCGGACATTTATGTTTTCTTTTGGGTAATTTTTCACAAAAGATAATAACATTAGAGAACTGACGAGCAAATAAATCTCATTTATATCTTTATTACCATCTAAAATCTACGCGGACGAAGTCGCGGGCGGCCGCTAGTATTGTATATTCACGACGAATAGATAAGACTATCATATATCATAGGCTATCTGGCACGATATTAGCTGAACTTTGTACTTTGCCAAGTCATTATTATTAAATTTGAAACATCAAATAATTCAAGCGATTTTCGGGATTTCCTGTTATTAAGTATTGATCTGATATTATCTGATAAAGGGATCAAAGTGAAATCGAGGCAACTCTCAAATTTTACAGGCATGTATTACGTGTTTCACATATTTTCTAAAGCTATCAAGTATTAGAGTTAGCTAGAAGATTATCCTTTAAATATCATATACACATGAGATAATAGATTTTTAGTTGTATTCTTTAAAGTTATTTAGGTGAGCTTATGATGTAGGGTAAAACTCCTACAGGTTTACTCCTGCGGCTAGGAACTAGGTGATGATTATATCATATATGCACGTATAGACCTTTAGCTATATTCTTTTAAAATTTCCAGGTGAGAAAAGAAAGAATAGAAAAGACGTGCAAGGTTTGATTCTTCAATTGACCTTTTTCATGGTTGAAGTAGTTCAAAGTATTGAGTACTTACCTACAATTATTTACATTTAAAAATAAAAAATAGAAAACATAAAAAAGATTCACCGAAAACATGAAACAAAAACTCCCTACTAAGTTTGTTTCTATTTCATAACATCTTTCTTGCTCACTCTGAAACGAAAGTCGCGGAAAAAACCTAGTAAATGATAGTTATAGAGAAAGAAGTAGTTTATATCTACTAATTCAATACAGTTGCCGGGAATCCTGGTAAGGTTTTAATATGTTATACATCTTATGTATCTTTGCGAAATGTATTGTGCGTGCATATAAATGGTTGCAATGATAAGATAAAATAAGAGATCATTTATTGGCAAAACTGTGTACATAGCATGTCGTAAATGTGGACTGAACGTTCACTGAGTTACCCCTTAATATTACACTATACGCCTGTTTTGCACCCTCTATTGAAGTTACATTGATCAATACAGATATCGCGTAGCAGTTGCTAGCAAATTTTTTAAAATATTTTTTTCAATTTCGTTTAGTATTCTGCTTGCTCAATTCATTATTACTATCAATATTTATGTTTAAATCTTGTGTAGCCTATTTATTATTAATAAATTGTATAGTTTTAGTCTTATTTGAATTAAGTCTTAAATGTAAAGATGCTAACCGAACCCGTCCTCGACCGACGAAAAAAATAAACAATAGCATTCTTTAGTTATGTGCCCGGAGATCTCAGGGATGGGTAAACAATGGCTTAGTTACAATTTTTAACGTACTGCATAATTCATTACAAATGTCAGATCCACCTAACTTGTTCTTAGATATAAATGTAGAAGCATCGTCTGCGAACATATCACATAATCACCAGGGAAATCTCGTTTATATATACTAAAAACAATAAAGGGACTAGGACACTGCCCTGTGGCACCCCCCGTAAAATGTATTAATATTAAATACCTGTGATAAATCAACAAAAAGTTGGAAAAATCAAGTTATAACCTGATTGTTTTTGTTGATTTATCATAGGCGTCTAATATTATGGCTTGAGTTCTATCTGTGAGAGAATTCTGAAGTCATTTATTGGCAGGCCCTCGAATTCCAACATGATCGAGTTGACTTTTTTTTTAATACAACGCCGGTGGCAAACAAAAGTACGGTCCACCTGATTGTAAGCGGCCACCGTTGCCTATAGGCGCCCGCAACTATTAAGGAGTCACGTACGCTTTGCCGACCTTTTATAAAATTTGAGGATGCATTGTGTTGACAGCAGAAGGGACAAATTTAGGTCCCTCGCTCTCAACACAGTGCATCCTCGGGAGCTCTGGCAATCTTGCTTACCTACAGGAACACAACACTACATACTTCCCCAGTTGGGCTACTGCGAATTCGAGCAAGATGGCATTTTGCTGTGCCCTACCTCTCTTAATAGAATCATGTGATAGACTTGTCCAAAAAGTTTCATACACAATCAAACTTTATAGACAAGACTATCAATTGCCCAATAGACTCTGTTTTATTAAGCATCTGTCCATAATTTTTTCAAAAAATTATAAATGCCTATTTTCATTTAATAGATTACATATTTTTAAGTACTCGGCTTAAAATTACTTTTTTAAATATTTTGGAAAAATTCGGCAATGTTGTTTGGGACTTTTTTAGGGTTCCGTACCAAAATAGTAAAAAGGAACCCCTATAGTTTCACTTTGTCTGTCTGTCTGTCAGTCACATCGCTAATTATCTCAAGAACTACTTATGCTATCGATTTAAAATTCAGAATAGTTATAAAGAGGCGTAACCCAGATTCATAGAACATGATTTCTTTTTGTTTCTATTAATAATGACAGATAGACAGATGGTTCAAAATTTGAAAGTCTAGTGAATATGTCAAGTGGGGTGTCATATGAAAGGGCTTGAATTACACATTCTGAACTTTTTTGTCTTTTTAGATTTATGAGGAAAATGTAAAAAAAATACCGTTCCCCCACCCCCCTTATCTCCGACTACCAAAGAAAAAATATGAAATTATTACATAACATTAATATCAATGTATATTTTACAGGAAAAATATAGCTATAGCTCTAACTAGTTTTTTATTTATTTTTTCATCAACAAACATTTCTATTCTAAGTTTGTAATTTAATCACCTTTCCACGTATTTTTGTTTTATAAATTCCTACATGATTATGCTGAAATTAAACCTTCTTTCAAATAAAAAAAATGGTTCACGTGATAAATAATTATCCTTGAAGAACCATCATACATACTAAATTATTCAGTCGCTCAAATTTGTAACAAAATTCGCCGATAGATGGCGCTGTACCCATGGCGTTTCATTTCTACACCATGTTGTTGATATTTTCCTGAATTAATTGGGTCGGGACCGGTACAATCTGTGTACAGAACCTTCGGTGCGCGAGTCGGACTCGCACTTGACCGGTTTTTATATATAAGGGTTTTATCATACCTTTTTTAAATCATCAGTAAGTAAATAATCCACTTTCTAGTGTTAAGTTTATTATATGAGCCAACGGTTCAGTCAATGTGATCAACGCTTGCTTTAATAACTTCATGGGTGTTTGGTCATGTCCCGTGTAATAATGCCCAATATCAGAGTGTACAATTGGTATGAAATACATATAATTCAGATAGATTTAGCTAAACAGTCAGTAAGTTACATAGGATAAATTATACGAGTACTGTGATGTGAGGAACGGGCGTCTCTATTAGGGGAGGCTGAAGGACACTGGTGGATGGTACATCCATATTCAAGTAGCTATGCATGTTTATATTTATATCAGATCAGTTGGAAAAATACGTGTGCAAAGTGAGTTGCAAGTATTTACGTATATATTCAGAATTCAGTTTTCGTTACTAATCAGCAATATTCATACTTACTCGTCGTAATCGGTGTAACGCCAGTATCCTTTTAATGTGAAAAAATAGTAAATGGCGTGTCTTATCGGTACTTAAGAGGATGCCTCGATACGCTTAGAACACGCCTCCGTATAAGTGTCTTGCGATACTCTCCGGGATTACTTTTTTGGGGAAAATCATAATATCTTATTTTGTGAAATTTCCTTCTAGTTATGAGATTTTAGATGAGGTAAAATACTATAATTTTACAAGGTGATTGTGCTCGATCAATAAGGCAAGTAGGTAAATATTATTGAAGCTAAATATAGGCTAGAAGTTGATAAAATATTGTATATTCACGACGAATAGATAAGACTATCATAAATCGTAGACTACTTTTATCTGGCACGATATCACCTGCACTTCGTACCTTGCCAAGTCATTGTGATGAAATTTGTAAAATCAAATAATTCAAGCGATTTTCGGGTTCCGTACTAAAACAACCTACCTTCAAAGTTGCGCCATGTCCATCCGTGGTTTAGCGTACCGTTAGTACTAGAAATCTGTAATTTGGCTGTAAGTATACAGATCAAGCATGCCGACAAAATGGTGCAATATAATCTTGAACGGTCCCTACACGTAACACTTTAAGCATATTTTTTTTCCTACAATCCCCATTTATGCGGTTTCGTTAAAAAATATTGTGGATTTCCTAAAATATTTTATAGATTCAGGATCCGTTTACGTGATACTAAGCGTTCTCATTATGATTTTTGTGTCGTCAACATTATGTCAGTTAGTATTATTATAACAGTACTTATTGTCCTTCACCGATCCTGAATTGTTATTTGTGCAGTAGGTAATTTCATGCGTGGAAACCGGTCAGTACTGCATTCGTATTGCCGCGCTCCCGCGCATCCCACGCTAGCCAGGAAGCACTCATTTAAATGTAAAATCGATTGAGATATTATAATATGAATTTGTATACTTAAACGCATATCAAACAATACTAATTTTCACAGCTAACATATCAATTGCAAATCAAAGTGCGCATTTTGATGTGCAATTAGTATTTCAGCTTGCAAATAAGCAGTTTTTGGTGGTTAGGTTTTTTTAAGTGCCTTTAAATACAAGTAGTATGACAAGCTGTATAGAAGCTGTATTTACGTTGGTAATTAGGCTGTATATATAAGCGATTATACAGCCCATTTAAGTGCAAAAAGGGCCCATATTATGTACAGCTTTTGGCGTTATTGGAGCTGTATAAACAAAGATAAGAGCTGTTATTCGGTGTAAAAAAAACTGTAATACTACCGATAATGTCTTATACCCCACTAGTCAGAGTATAAGTTCAAAATACCTAGGTTTTTAAGAGAATTTCTGTAGAAAAAAAAATCTAGAGACACATTTATTTGTATTAAATTTGAAGACGACCATTTTTATCTAAATCGTATTGGAAAAAATAATAATACTTAATAAGGCATGTTTTAATTGGACTTGTGTTATTGGTGAACGTGCATTTACTTGGACATTCATATTTACTGTAAAGCTGTGTGTGGTTTTCTACAAAATTCACCAGCCACCAGATTTATTCAATGTAAAAATAGAGGAAAATACAAATATGGTAAGTAATAGTTATTTGTTATACAAGGGTGCAAAGTTGTATTTTAACCGCGAGTGTGGAATTGAAACACGAGCTAGCGAATGGATTATAGGGTTGAACTACGAGCTAGCGAATGGATTCTATGGTGTGTGGTTCAAAAATATAATCCTGAGCGTAGCGAGTAGTGTAACAGACGAAACGTAAAATAACTTTGCAGCCGTGTATAACACAAATCTTTTCACCTCACTAGACTTTTTTTCCTGTGTTTTTCTTCCTCGTCTTAGCGTTATTCCAGTACAGTAGCATCCTAAATATAGTTGGATGCCCGGGGTCCACTACCTAATCCCGAGATTTAGCGGAGGTACGAGATTTTTAACACAACAGCACAATATAAAATTATTATTGCTGGACTGTCTGCAGTTGCATTTACATCTTATTATGTTTAAAAAGTTATAAATAGCACGATATAATATTTCAAGCTCATATGGTCATTTACATTAGAATACAAATATACATGGTAAATATCCCGTTTCAAATCGTAATTACAAATAGCACATTCGGATTTCAAATATTCTTTGCATTGTTTTGAATAAAATGCAGTCTATTTTTAAAGAATAAAAAAGGACTTTCCGACCTAGTGAGGTGAAAAGTACTTTACACGTGTTTATTTGCATAGGTTACAAAATCAAAGTATGTTTTAAATAGCGGCTATGAGGGCACAGCTGGCACAGTCATCATAAATTTAGTAATGACGATATGACTTAGTTACTGCGAAATATGTCAAGTACCTTTTAGGTATTGGCAAATAATTGTAATTAAAGTCGTGATTTACTAGTGCAATCATATAAATACTTACCTAACGTTTCGTTTATGTGACGGAAAGAATAAACCTTTAATAAAATTCTCAGTTTATTTAAAGAAATTAAATACGTGACAAACACATCAAACATATTCACAACCAACAACATCACTAAAAACAAATTTGCTAGGTACTAAAAGATCAAATAGTCGAGGAGAGTACTTAGTTGATTGTAGACATAGTATGAGATCCACCTGCATTATAGTATCCACTGTATTTCAGTAACTACCGCCCACTGTCGGGATTATTTCATTGCCCATATCATGTGTTACTTATTCAAAATATGCACTAAACCACAGACAATGTCGAAATAGTTCGAACTATAGTGCATTCTACTATAGAAATATGATTGTTAAAATAGAGTGACTATTTATTTTATATCATCGGTACTGTATACTTGATTATTTTACAAAAAGTCGTCTCCTTCAAGTTTTTCATCGACACGGCTTCTATATACCTAAAACAGGTATGCATGTATCCCTCTTTGTCTCTCCAGAATACGAATTTACTGGTTTTAAGAAATGGAGGGGGGACAGCCATAGCTGTGGCGTCATAAATATGGAGGTCGATTTCTGTCCAAATCTCAGGTTCTATATTACTAATCGGTGCGTGTGAAGTGTCGTTTGAAAGCCAAAGTGTAAACTTCTCGCGGTATCCGCTGTGCGTTATTGCAGTTAAATAAATTAACAAATGTAATTTCTAGTTTCTTCACATATGTTACTTTTTAAATCATTCGCCAACTCCAAATCATCTTGAATACGGGTCATTCGCATCTGTTACCACCATTTCAACCAACCACCAATTTCTTAACACTAGTTACAGCCAGGATAAATCAGAGAAAAATCCCAGCCGGCAAAATTATGCCACCTCAAATGCATATTTTTTATCAATCTCATAAATTGGTATAATAGTTCAAAAGTTTAGCTAGCATACATGCTAATGTAATATAAATTATTTTTCTTTCATGCACACTAATGACGTAAAGTTAGGTACTACTAAAATACAATAATTTGCAGTTGGATCTCGTATTCTCGTACTAGGAACTACTCTAGCTAATTTAAGTAGAAATTAATATGTTTTATTATTGATAATAACTCATATAAAAGTACCTTAATAATTATGATGGTAACAAACAAACATGTAATAAAATTAATGGCGTGTTTTGAGTGCGGTATGTTTATTAATTTTGTATTTTGTTAGTGCGTTTGTCGCTTCCGTCATTATTACAACGTTAATTCTTGCAATTACACTAGCGCATCATAAGTAATGGTGTAAGCGCCATTCGCACCTTCTATTTTCTCAGAGAACAACACAATTTCATACTTATTTACTCAAATTATAAATCGGTTAGCATAAGTTTAGGCTTATGTCTTGATGAGTTACATTCCAATAAAAACGTGGGTAAGTATAATTTAACTAAGTTAAGGCAGTCGTTACTTCGGAGAGTGCAGTAAGAAACGATACAAATTATATGCATAGGTAATGTAGGTAGATATTACCTACTTTGTGGAGTGGGGCCCGAAAAGCGTGACCTTGAATACCAACGCGTCGAGTGAGACACGCTGAGCGCCGCTGCGAGCATATTATGTAATCCTTAACACTAGCGTAAAGAGCTCATATTAAGCTGCAATATTCAACAGGACTAGTTAACTACGAATTATACCTTATGTAAACTATATTTTTGCCAGATTTGTGTATTAGTTTAATTTTCTGTATTATTAGATTAAACTAAAATATAAACTGTTGCTATAAATATATTACCCATTAGTTTATCGGAGTAAATGTAGGTTTTTGCAATGCAAAATAAGAATTTGAAGAATTGATTGGAAAATAAGTTCATTAATTATTTTTACAGGAATATAAGCAAAGTACTACTTATTACATTTTTTTCTATCGATTTATGGCATATTTCACCTAAACAATGCATTTTGTTAATTTAACGGCCTTACGGACAAATAACTTGCCAGATTTCACTTAGTACCAGTGAAGTAATATATTGGTATGTTTATAAATAATAGTCACGATTATTATTTTTAAATAAAAAAATCGGCGCTTATTTGATAATGTTTTTTTAAACCTACTTCCAGGTGGAAAGTTTACCAGATTCATAAATATAGTATCTTAAAATATGTACTTATGAAGGTAAAAAAATAAAAAAGCTATTATAAATTAATGTTTTGCTGAACCGTAATTTTCCTGGACTACTTACTAGGCAGAACAGCGTTTCAAAGAACGCGATATTTCTCGTTGCACGGCCTTATTGTAAAAAAATACTAACTGTTGAGTTTGTTTTGGCGTGCGTTCTTACTTTTCAGAAAAACTAGTTGATATTGACTTTTAAAAGTAGGTACTTATAATATTACGGCCTACTTGCAAAATAAAGTTAATTTACTTCATTCATACTGTTCACTCATACGATCACTTGCTCGAGGTTTAATTGAATCCGATGCATGACATGGACTTGGACATGATCATAATTATATATCTTAGGGGTTTTATCAAATCTCAGTTTTTATTGAATTTCCCTGCAACATATACACGTGGGTGTGGCAACCTTTAGAATATATACCAAAATAGGAGAGGATAAAATGAGCCACTGGGTACTTCGAAGTACAGTAATTGTCGTGTCATAAGTAATCTAGGTCAACGGAATGTCAATCTATACCACTCCCGTTTCAATTCGCTTAAAAAAATTCAGCACACACTTGACCTGTTTCGATACGATGCGCGATGTTTACTAACGTTACAAAGAGATAATATACAATACATATACAAAGGACAAACTAGTAAACTTAACTTATATTTGTTTAATATATTGAAGACTAGTATATACACACAATGAACGACCCTCTGCGTAATAAGTGTACATTACCCTGTAAGAATGAATAGGTACCTGTAAATAAAAGGTATCCGTAAATCTACGCATTTACGCCCCTCCCGTCTTTTAAAATTCATCTGTTTTGTTGCAGATCATTTACACGGAAAATGACGACTTGAAAGGTATTATATATTATGAAGAAGTTTAAGGAAGAAACAAGACATTAATTATTATGTAATTTACATTTAATATGAAATTCTTATTTAATATTTTTTAATAATAAATAATAAAATACAAATGTTTTGTTCAGCACAAGCAGTTTTACTACATTTCACGAAACTTTCGACAGCTCGTTACAGTCATTTTTTCCCCAAAAAACAACATTACAGAAAAAAAACTAGATGCTAACAGGCACAAAATAATAAAATAACAACAGCATAAGTTGAAAATAAAATAAGAATTACTAAGTACTGAAGGACTTAATTAATACTACTTAAGACTAACAATGAATGATTGCCGTTTTTTTTTCATCGCCTCGCAGAACTTCACACACTCGTTACATACGGTCATGCAGCTACTTTCAAAAACATATATTTCTTACTGTACTGAAATATACATACAATGACCTCTTAAATGATTTACAGAACATGTGATTCCGATGGTGTCGTGAAGATAAGTCCCTGGAAAACCAATTGTTTCCAGGAGAATGCCAGTTTGACGTATTCTCGAATCATAGTTTAAATTCAATTTGTATACGCTATGATTCTGGACCTACACGGCCAGCCTCATACCGTAACAACCTCTACAGTACCTACAATAATTTACATTAAAAACATTGAGAGTTTGAGTTACCGCTTTTATCTCGTCTTCAAATCACACAAGGTTGATGTACATTTTATCAATTATTCAGCTAGTGTATAAAAAGTGTTTTTTGGATTCTCTATGGAGCTCTTATTTCGGTATAATGGAGAATAACTTTTCAAAATCATTAGTTTATGCAATCAACGACAAGCAAAATTAATCTTAAGTGTACGTGGCACGCGTATTAAATCAGTACAAATCGAAAGGAACCGGGTGATTGCTGACAAAACTGAATTGAAAAACCGAATCCAGCTGCGCTGAAGGCGATCTTCAATCACAGCAGAAACCACCTTCTCCACTATTGGGAAAAGGCAGCAGTGGTTTTTCTTATACAGAAATTGATGATCTTTCAGATGAGCCTTGGTATTTTCAGGAGACCGATCATACTAGATACCTTTGGCGTCACTTATCATGCTGCTGCCACTGATAAGGCCAGTCAGGGGGACTTGCAGCACTGCATTATCGTATAGCCCTACCCCTCCTCTGTATCGAGGAACAAGCGAAACTTGGGAGACTTATCGTACTAGAAACCGGAATTTATTTATTTTGATTTTTTTTTTACTATGGCCACCAGGTTTTTTGCATGGCAGCATAGCCGTTTCGTGTTCCCCCAGGAATGACGCATCTTATAATATATATCTCATCTAGGAGTCTTGTCGAACTAGGTTCAGTGTCGTCGGCTCTTCTACTATTCACTGAGTTGCCCCCTAATATTACACTATACGTTAGTTGGGGATAATCATTTCCATATTATGCCTGATTTGCACCCTCTATTGAAGTTACATTGATCAATACAGATATCGCGTAGCAGTTGCTACCAATTGTTTTTTTATATGTTTTTTTTTTCAATTTCGTTTAGAAATTTGCTTGCTCAATTCATTATTACTATCAATGTTTAAATATTGTGTAGCCTGTTTATGGTGACACACGATTCAGATCTATGAATTATTACAACCAATTGTATATAAAATTGCAGAATCTATCACGATACCGATATATTGTGGTATTTATGCATGTGCCAAATTTCTTACGAATCTTACGATTCATTTAAATTCGATTCATTAGATGTTAAAAATGAATATTTAAAAGTAAACAGAGATAGAGCATGAGGTAAGAGTAGTTTAGTACTTACTGTTTCTTCAACTATTGTAACTCAGACAACTCAGTGTCACATCCAATAATTAATTCTGTAGTATTGTTTTCATGTAAACTAGATTCCAGCCTAGCTAGGTTGGTCGCGTTTATGTCGGACATAGCATTCGTCCCTTACTGTCAAGTATGTGAGTGCTTAGACTTAGATTGTATGTATGCGTCAATTGCTACACTTATCAAATTCATGGTTATTAGAAAAATATTTAGTATTATTTATACCTATGCTACTTTATATTTTATTATTTTATATTTTTCACTTCTCATGCTCGAAAAGTGTGTCATATTAGACTCGTCAAGCAGGGCTAAAGTAGTACATTTAACCCCTAGGGAAAATATGAATACATATTTATGATTTACAAAACATTTGAATTTGACCAATCAAAATACTTCACCTATTAAATCCACCAATCACAGAACACTAATTTAACTCTTAAAAAAATATTTGGTGTTGAGTATTAACAAACCAGAATACAGCTTTACTAATATCGACCAATCTGGAAACATAATTAATTTTTCTAAAGAGCCTAAAGATTAAGTTTGTAGTAGTCCCTATTTCACAATAATTAAAAAAAGTGCCGTACAGGCCCGTAACTTCGCCTGGGTTTTGGCACTTTTTTGCAAATTTCTCACAAATTAACACCCTATTTTTGCTGGTTAAGATCAAAAACAAATTAATCTAAAAGGGACTTTAGTTTACCGTAATTTAAGGTCTAAAATTCGCTATAGAATGACTACAATTAGACTCCAAAGGTGGTAGGCGAAGTATAGGCAAGATGCCCTGTCTTCGCCTACATACTGCTGGAGCGTAAATTATAGATAAAATTTGAAGTTGCCTCCAGCTATCTTATTTATTTTTAACGTGTATTTCGAATTTGAACCTTAACTATTCCCAAATAGTCATATTTAAAAAAAAACGATGGTAGGCGAAGTCAGGTGACGATCTGAAGTTAGTTTCATACATTTACTGTACTTTCGATAGGGTTGTCAAAAATCACGTCATCTTACTCGACAACAAAAAAGAAAGGGTAATGGTTTAGGACTAGTAAAAAATACTTGTTTTAAAGTTATGAAATTATTTCAAACAAGTTGTAATAATTTACTACTCTAAAATAAATAAGCACAAACAAATATAAATGTATATAAATATACACCATATACAGATGTATACACAAATATAAAAACTAGGTAGTCAATAAATTATGAGTCATTGGAGAGCCACAACCTCCAACATATATAAAACATATGATTTATAACGTATTAATAATAATAAAAGCAACTCAAAACAGTTCACCCGTTTCAGAGCTATGGTGCCACAGACAAACATACATAGCGGTCAAACTTGTATAAGACCCCATTTAAGCGTCGAGGGATGAATTATCCTTACTACTAAATGAGAAATTTTAAATATATATCACACACTTGGATTGACAACCCTAGGGGTAGGCGAAGTGTAGCTACAAGATGGCCGGAACATCACCTCAATTACATTTTAATCGATTGCGACGTATACACATAACATACGTAAACAATAATAACACCATAAGAAAGAGCATTTGTTGTACATTATAATACAAGAAAAAACTCACCTTTATCTCTTCTTTTGCACTTACTCGTGGTAAAACCGAACACGTGCTTTCATTTGAACGAAAAAACCGCGCTGATCGCAAACGGCGTTAAGTTAGCCACAATTGATGCGAGAATATTGCCATGCATAAAAAACACTTTCTATTTAGTAGTTTTGTGTGGAGCCTGCCCTAAAAACTAGGCGTGAATTTCAACTTTCATAAAAATAGGCGATGACAGGTATCCCAGGCGAAGATACGGGGTTCGACGGTGGTTAAATCGTTCGAGCAACACTTTGAAGCGCTCAATGGAAGGTCAGTTAGCTTTTTTCGCGCGTGAATGTTGCGCGCGAACCGCAGTGTCTATGTTTTGTGTGTCAAAGGAGTATAGAAAAAAAATCAACTGCAAAAGTATATATCTTCGCCGTGGAATTTATTGTTAATTTTGGGTGGGTTAACCTTTGTTTATTTATTTTCTCGCAATCGAAGTGAAAAGTAGAGTGTATAACTCTGGTCTAAAAGCCATATTACCACGAGACAGTTATTTTCCCGAACGAAGTGAGGTGAAAAAATATATATGGTAGACCTTTATATAAGCAATTACCTAATGAAGAACTGTTGGTGTCGCTCTTCTAGAAAGCAAGAAAAAAAAGTCTGAAGTTTTATTTCCTACATTCATGCAAGATTTTTTTTGGCAGTATTCAATATTATTTTAGGAATACGTTTGTCATTATATGTTTGTTACCGTTCCAAAAATTCACGTGAATCGCATTAGCCTATGAGGCAAAATCCGGTTATTTTTTGGAAATTTTCAAAAAATCATATCTCTCATAATAACAAAGCTAGGACTAGCTTCGTTATTATGAGAAATATGAGCTAGCTGAAACTTACAGAAAACAATATTTGTCATGAGAGCTCTTATTGAAAAAAATACAGAAACCATTTCGTGATAGGGCCGATTTTATATGAAAACACGGCTACGCTCTTTCGGACAAATGAAAAAAACTGTAAAACAAGGCGTTTCGTTTTCGGACTTTTAATATTCGGCATAAATAAATTCGAATTTGCGATAGGTAACCGTAATTTTTCTTATCTATACATATGAAAGAAGAAATCCTCACTGACTGACTGGCTCATCAACGCACAGCCGAAACTGCTACCGCCAGAGAGTTGATTTTTGCATAGTTGATTACATTTATAACGTAGGCAAGGGATAAGAAAGCATTTTTCGAAATTCATAAAACAAGGAATTAAAGTTTGTATGAAAACATGTATTTATTGATGTGAGAGACTTGAAACATTTTATATATAAAGACTCTCTGTTTAAATATATTCATGGCGTATTTCAGCGTTTTTCTAAATTGCTCCCCTAAACGGGTGAAAAGGGGGTTCAAAGTTTGTACGGGGAGATCAAGTAAAAACTAAAAAATACGAATTTGCACCAACTGAAGGTGGTTCAACCGCCGAGGTCGGCACCGTGCCTTAAGCACTTTTATCAACCAACTTATCTGATATGGCGATAATAGGTATTGATTAGGGTGAAGTATATATAAACTAAAGCAGCAAATTAGTGACATTGTATAAATCTTGCAGAGAAATCTACAAAAATGGCTTACTTCGGGAAGAACTTCAAGAAGACCAAGTTTGAAAACCTTGACGAGTTCTTCGAAAAACACAGTAAGTATTTAGATGTACATACGGAATCACTTAACAATATTCATTTCATGTTATTTTTAAATTATTTTTAAACAGTCATATTTATAGTTTTCACATCTCACGGAGGCAGCTTGTTGACACGTATAACCTGACAAGATTTTATTTGACCTTCGCCATGCTGCATGATTTTCAGTGGTACTCATTTATTTTACTGGCAAGGAGTACTCCTTGACAACAGACTTTGATAGTCATCGTATGTCACTTGAATGTCACCGATGTTGCGCCGATGTAAACAAGCAGAAAATATTTCTAAATTGGGTGATTATTTGGGCGTTTGTTCCAAATTACTTCGTGGTCACTTTTTTTTAAAAAGTAAGTCTAAAGTATTAATTGTTTGGTAGAGTTGCGTTACTTTGCAGGTATAATAAACAATTTTACAGATAGAGTTTCACCAAGACTTTTTTCAGGTGTGCAAACAAAACTATTGAATTTAAACATAACATCATCCTATGTAAAAATTTTAGTAAATCACATTATTTTCATAAACTATTACTTACTGTAATACATAAAATATTAATAAATTCATGCGATATCAAAATAAAAAATTTCAAAGCTAGTCAGTCTATTAAATTAGTTCAGTATTTAACAGATAATTAAAATATAAGTAAAAAATTGGTATAAAATAAAATGTATACCTACCTAGTCACATTATTTGGTCACATACCATTAAGAAACTTACTGACACTTTAATCAATAACACTTTTGCACGAACCATTCATGACTGTGTGTGATTAAAGTTCAAGTTCGGTTGGTAGAAGTACGGGACCGCTACCAAATAACTCGGAAATCCCAGCAAAAATCTACAGCCAATTCTTCAAAAACGTATCCACGAAAGCGAAGCGGTTGAAAAGCGCGAATAATGACCCAATTATAATCGATTTTACCTCGAACATGCTAAAAAAGATGTAAGATTTTTTTTTGATTAGGTATAATTGACCGAGTAAAACGAAGGTCTCTGCTTCAGCTTCGACAAAAATGCTTTCGTATGTCCAGATTCCGGATTTCCGTTTGTTCTCGTCTACAGGTCGCAAATTCTCTACCGATTCTCGTGAAATTTCGTGAGCAGGTTCAATAGTTATATAGTTTTTTTTTGTCGAGACGGTTTTTGGTAATTTCCAAAAAAAATTTTTTTATCAGTGATTTTGTAAGTTTCTGCGGGCGAATTTCGGTTTTTTTTCTCCTCTGCAGGTCGCATTTCTCAACCGATTCTCATGAAATTTTATGAGCAGGTTGGATAAATATACAGATATTTTTTGTCGAATAAGTTTTTGGAAATTAAAAAAGTATATATATGTTTGTTCAACGGGTTTGTTCTCCTCTACAGGTCGCATTTCCAAACAATTCTCGTGAAAGTTTGTGAGCAGGTCCGGTAATTATATAGAATTTTTTTGTCGAGTCAGTTTTTGGAAATTTTCAAAAACAATTTTTATTTCAAAGATTTTGTAAGTTTCTGCGTCCAAATTTCGGTTTGTTCTCCTCTACAGAACGCATTTTTCAACCGCTTCTCGTGAAATTTTGTTAGCAGGTTCGATATTAATAATTCATAATTGATCTTTTTTATAATGTCAGATTTTGGAAATGATAATTTACTCACGAGGTCTACAGCTCACAGAGCCACTAGTATATAATATTTACATTTAAAAAAGGATGAAGGTTGCGGAGCATTCATGTATATGGGAAGTGGGTTACAATTTTCAGTTCCAGTTGTTGTTTATGAAGCCTATCTTATATTCGTCATCCTAGCGTTATCCTGGTACAGTTGCATCCTGAAGGATGCCCGGGGTCCGCTACCTAATTCCTAGATTTGGCGTAGGCACTAGTTTTCACGGAAGCAACTGCCATCTGACCTTCCAACCCGCGGTGAAATCAGACCTTATTGGAATTAACCAGACCTTATTGAAATAGCCTATCTTATATTGTGCTCGCGAAAAATACGGGTTCTTAGCTGCTGTACTTCTATAAATTGTGTTTTGTACTTGTGAACAAAAACGGCTACCTCCAAAATGTACAGACACGGGACGGTGAATGTCATTATCAATGAAAAACGGCAGACATGATACCCTACAACCAATAGGGATGTTGACACCAAATAAGAAAATCAATACCTTCAAATTTTCTCGAAAAAGTATCAATTTCTCAACCAAATAGTGAAAAAAGTAACTCAAAAGACTGAATAATTCTATAATTACAACTTTTCATAGTTTTAAGTGTGGGCATGGGGCATGATCTGTCCCTTGTCGCAAAACGCACTTCTCTTTTGAACGATCGCCATTTACTACGGCGCTTTAGGTCAGTGATGTCACTGATTTGTAGCGCTTTCTCACTCTCATTAAAAACATTCTAACAGTTGTAGCTTCGTTATTTTTAAGATATTTTAATGGGATTTTCACCATTTTGCATAGTTTTATGTCTTCCTTCTTTTGGATAATAATTTATATAGCAATAAATTTTCCCTATTCCATAGATTGCAAGAGCATAAGAATGCAACGTTTTTGTACCAATAGCAATTGGTCTTTGACAGAACAATTTCCCCATATAACTAATCCATATCGAATAATAGAATTCACATAACCATTATATGCTACTAGCATATGGGTCATTGTCAGATTTAGGTTCGCGTCTTTTCGGTGGACATATCGAAAGTTAAGGGCCACAAAGCTTAATTTTGGATTGGTCTAGTAACGCGCATAAACGGTGTGTCCATAACTATAAATCCATGTAATAAAAACATGACTTACATGTACATACTCCGTTAACTATTGACCACCGGGTGGGCAACTTTTGTTTTTACAACTGACAATGACCCATATAATAGCGTAAGCAGTTTGTAGCGACGCTATTTCAGGGCCAAATAGAAACTTGTCAGACTACAAGTGGAATATACGTATAGAAACGCTTGTTTGTTTAATAGTATTAGGATACCACGAAGTATGATATTTTGAATGTAATAATAATAATAATTGGACACGGCGCGGATACTCAGGAGGTTCCTCTCTCTGTCGCCCTAAGCACCGGTTTCATTATAACCTGCTGGTTAATAATTAAGTTATAGCCTTAAAGTCTAATTTCGTGAAGTGCGCACGGCGGTGAGGACGCGTTCGCTTGCCGCCGCCGCCGCCGCGTCCCGAACAAAAGACGGCGCCGGCCGCCAGCTGCTGCGTCGCGTGTGTGTACTTCTTAATGAATCCTTGGAATTTCATTTGGACCTTTTTGGTTATTTTCAAATTTCATTGCATCTTTTGAGAAATGGCCTCGGCCGGAACAGGGATGACCTTCCTTCTTTCGCGGCCTTCGCAGTAATGTACTATTACGTAATTATCTAAAACAAAAGCCGCGAGTGTTACAAGTCGCTTCATTACCTATTACAGAGTAAAAAATGCAGATTCTACAAAAATAGAAGGTAATATTCTAATAACAAGTTGAGTCATAGTTTAAAGTCATATAGATAGCTTTGACTGATATCAAATCAATCAGTCAAAGCCAAATCACCGTGACTCTGTTTCTGCTTAGTCATGGTTTGGGTTGAAAAAAGTAGGTAGAGTATACTCCTTGGGCATAACGTTTTACGTCTTGGGCTCGCTTTAATCCCTCACTGCACTCAGGACTCAGTCTTACTACAACTCATAATACCCTCGCTGCGCTCGGGACTAAAATCGGAGTACTTCGTTACGTTCAGGTTTCAATATCGCACCCGTGACATAATACAGTGCTTTATCCTCTTGGTGTACAAACTACTATTAATTCAGTTTCTATTTTACTTTCAGAGATCCCCGAAAAAACTCGTCTCGTATTCAAGAACACCGACAGCCTCACGCGTTATGAAAAAAATGCTGACGGTACCTTCCAGTACATCTCCACCACGAAGGATGGTGAAGTGAAGTTGAACCAGAAGATGACCCTCAACAGCGAGACTGATTTTGTCACTCCCGATGGTATCCCGGGCAAACTCGTCAGTCGAGTAGAAGGCGACAGCATAATCACCGTGCTGACGCTCTCTAATGGTTTTATACTTAACTTTAAAAGGGAGTATGAAAACAATATCTTGAAGCAAGTAAGTTCAAACAAATAATATACCTATAGGGGGTACTAACAGATAGATCCTTTACTCTACGTATTCATTGTGATTAAGAATATTTTTGGAAAAAATTACTAACTGTTGAGTTTCTTTTGGCATTCCTTCTCGGCAGTGTTCTTATATTTCAGAAGAGCAAGTTGATTTTGCCTTTTAGAAGTAGGTAAGTACCTATGCGTAACAACGTTAATTTACTTCATTTATCTCACTCAGACGATCACTTGCTCGAGGTTGACTTGAATCGATGCATGACATGGTGGTTACATGGTCATATAACTATGTACATCTTAGGGATTTGATCAAATTTCAGTTATTATTGAATTTTCCTGCGACCTACCTATTCTTGAGAATAGGAAATAAATGGCAGAGTAATCGCGTCAAACATGCAAAAAATTAAAAAAACAGACAGTCGAATTCAGAACCTCCTCCTTTTTTTGAAGACTGTTAATAGCCCAGTCGAGGAAGCAAAACTTCGAAATATTGGTAACTTTGATGAAATTTGGTGCAAATATTCATTTAGCCTTGTTTTCGTCTCCCAAAAGTGCCCAGGCTAGGACCTTCTAGACGCGCTGCTATCTTGGAAAATACCTGTAGTCCATCCGGAAGATATTCGCATTTTGTGCGAAATCTACGTATCCTATTAAAATATAGTCAAGGGCATCATTGAAGTTTAGTAAATTCTGCACTAACCTGTGGTATATAACTGTGACGAGAAAACATGTCTTCATGGAATAAAAAGTAAAATACATCCATATTTGAGATTTTCCGTATGTCCTACCAGGGAAGAATATCTGAAAAAGAAGCTTGCAAGAATTTCAAATCTGGGTCCCAGTGCGATTTTTGCGCGGCGGAGGTGATAATTGCACTGAGGACTTCTTATATTTTAATAATCTATTTTTTAAGCGAAAACTATTCAATTTACCTACCTTGAGCCATAATGGAAATTACTTGGAACCCATTGATTTAGCCATAAAAAAATATTAACCGGCGAAAATCTAATTACGGTGACATGTCCCGTACTTCTTTTTGGTAACAAAACGCTGTCATACTACGAATCTATCCATACACTTCAAATAAAATGCATATAATAATAGTGCAATATTTGTATTATATATTAGTGTAGGTATCTGTAGACAATGTTTCAAATCATTAGTATATAAACTAAAACATATACCAGTGTCAACAAAATTGTCCTGCGAAAAAATATAATTTCGATGGAAAAAATGGAAATTTATCTTATTATTGAACGAAACGCAATAATCCCAATGGAGTTAGCGAAGGTTATTGGTTCAGTGCCCACCCAGCCATTGGTGATGTCAGATGACGGTAAATGTGCAGGAGCTGACGGTCATGCACGTAAGTACCTAATTTGGGTGGTTCAAAATACAGTTAATGGAAACTTTGGTGACACGTTTTGTTTATTATTTGGCACAGGTAATTTTAGTATTTTAGGTGTGGTTTTGGTTTCCTTTTTTGTCACATAAGGTCAACATTAACGTAAAGAAAGTGGTTATTTTTTATGATTTTATAAAATACGAATTCTAATTGCGGAGCTGCAATTTCGGTGATTTCGGTGGATTTGTAGTTGACACCGGAATTACTTAATATCACCCAAATTAGACGACGTACCAAAGTGAACCATATTGTAATGACATAAAAAAATATATATTATAGGACAATCTTACACAAATCTAACTAGCCCCACAGTAAGCTCAAGAAGGCTTTTTAGATAAGATCTATCAAATGGCAGTTATATGAGTTTTTGGATGCGCAGTTAAAATTCATTTTAATTACAATAAATTGATAAAATGTTATTGCAGTGCCTAGTTTTAGATTGACCAATAATATGTATTTATTTTTCATGTATGGTACTTTATTTGTATATATCTTTGTTATTATAAAACAGAGTCTTCAGCCACGCCTGTCTGTTTATTTGCAACAAACGTGTGAATTACTAATCCAATTTTGATGTAAACTTCAGTAACATATAGCTTAATAGTTAAACATATGTTGAATATATTAGTTATTATATATATATATATCTATCAAGTTTCTGTACTAGTTTTATGAAAATCAAGGAGCTAGTCAGGAATGTAAGTATAGTTGTTTTTATCGTAAGAATATATAAATTGTATGTAAATGTATAAGTCTAAAAAGTTGATCTAAATATAAAGTATATAAGTACATATCCAAAAAGTTGATATTGTATGTTCTAACAACTTGCTTCTTGCTCTTCATAAATTCTAGTATCTTGACATATAAACATGTACTAATTGCACAATTGAGTTATTATTAGAGATAAATGTACATATTAATGCAAACTACATTAAAATCAGTACAGTAGTTTTGGAGTAATTTGTTAATAAAGAAACAGATATGGAGGGCATTTTACCTTTAATATTTCACAAAATGTGTACATATTTATGTTATACACACATTACTATAATAAATGTATTATAAATATAACATTTATTACATATATGTACATATTTACACTCTATATAGGTCATTTTTTACCCACAGTGTGCTCGGCCTTATTTTTAATACACTTTTATAAACTATATATGCAATTATATATTAATAATCCTTATAATACATTAAGGAAAACCTTATCCAAATCGGTTAGATAGTTTTGGAGTAATTCGCAAAATAACACGCAGTAGTAACTTGCATTTTTCCTTTAATAATTGTTGCTATTATAAATAATATAAGTATCTGTATATAAATATATGTATTGAGTTACAAGCGAACAGAGATTTTGCAGGCATAGTACATTATGTATTATTGTTTACGATACAAAATATTTATCATACTCTAATTTTGGTGCCTTAATTCAATTTCGGTTCCTCAATTATCTAATTTGGGTGGTGACTTGTAATTTCGGTGGCTATCAAATTAAAAAAATGACAATATCTTAAAAACTACTTAGTGGAATGAAAGGCCATTTTGACATAAAATTAATCATGTCTAATGACGCACTTTTAACACATTTTCATGACCAGGACTATCAAAATAAAAAAAGCCAGCAAAATTAGCAAAATTTTAGACTTGTTGAATTTCACCCATCTACTTAAAGTTACACAATAGGATATGTTAATATTTTTAAATAGATCGTAAAGTACTGATATTTTGCTCCATTTCCAGGTCAAGATGCTTGATGGATTTTAACAATTAAAGTGTTGTTAGATGCCTACATGTTTGTGCATATTAAGTTTAAGGAAATTCAACATGGCGGGCGTGAGAGGGCTTCATGTCTGAAATCATAAGTTTGATTCTAGCACTTATTATCAGGCGGATTTCAATAAACGTGACAACAGTAGTAACTACACTATAAAATAAATATAATTGATGCAAGAGGTATTACGAGGACTTCATAATGTAATGTGCAGTACTTTCAGACTGAAATTCAGAACCCGGTATGTCACTCAATATACACTAGACAAGTCGCAATTAAAATACTAAGTAAACCTACATTTGTTAACTATTATGGTAAAATAACATCACGATACAATAATACCAGGCTTAATTATTAGTAGTCTATCAAAAGAGTGCAAGGACCAAATAACGCTATACTGTTATTGTTAAACTGACCAAACTCCAATTTTATTATGTATTGCATGCAGGTACTCTTTATCTAAATATGTAAAAACATTACGATGGGATCTGTACGTACATCGAGACGAACGTACACGGTTTCATGATGTACTTCGTGTAAAGATTTGTGATTAATTATAGCAATTATAATTATAATAAACTTTCGTTTCGAAAAACGCAAATTTAATAAAAATAAAGTACATATTGCCATGTAGCGTTTTATCCCCATGGTCCCGAAGTTCAAATTTAAAAACATGTAAACCACAGAGCATGAAATAGATGGTCTGTGATGTAAACAGAGGTTTCTGTTGCGTGTGTGGTGAACTTGACAGCTGTCACTTGCATTTAGGTCCCATTTATACCCTAAAACCTGTCTTGGTCACACATTGTTGGACATTATAAAGTCCTCGTAATACGCCCCGCATCAATTATATTTATTTATTGTGTATAGCACTGGCGCAGTCCATGGCTATCTGTTGTTATCAAGTTTATCAAAATCCGCCTGATAATGCATTAACGATAAATGGATGCATTTTAATCCACGAAGACATGTTTTCTCGTCACAGTTATGTGTATTACTAGAGGTTAGTGCAGAATTTACCAAGCTTCAATGTTGCCCTTGACCATATTTTAATGGGGTACGTAGATTTTGCACAAAATGCTAATATCTTCAGGATGGAGTACATTTTCCAGGACAGCAGCGGCTCTAGAAGGTCTTTTGGGAGACGAAAACAAGGCCATCAATGAACATTCGTACCAAATTTCATCAAAGTTACCAACATTTCGAGAGTTTGCTTCCTCGACTGGGCCGTAATAAAATAAGCCACTGGGTACTTAAAAGTGCAATTATCTTGTACAGATAAGTATTCTAGCTTATCGATATGCCAATCGGAACCACTCCCGTTTATACCTGCTTAAAAAATCAGAACACAACTGACCTGTTTAATACGATATTTACTAAAGTCTCAAAGAGATAATATATACAAATGACTAAAACTAGTAAAATAGAGTTAACTTTTGGTTAATTTACGTTTGGTGATTTAGTATATATACACGCGATGTATGTATACAATGTGTTTATGGCGCAATTGTTTGAACTGAACACCATCTTACCTTTGTAAACCCCTAAGGTCATGCAGATCTCTGGTCAGGCACTTGCCTTCTCTCATGTATGAGAGAAAGACAGATTTTTTTCGCAAATTTTTTCCTTCACTGGATAGTTAACAATTAACAACACTTTCACTGCCAGACTGAAATCTTGAATGTAAGTACCTACCGCAGAAACCCAAGCAGCGATCTACCCACAGAGGCAACCCGCCTAACGGGCGCTAGCGGGCTATGTCTGAGGAAAGTTAAGCAGCGCCCGCTAGGCGAGTTCTACGCAGTGAAGTGTTAATATCAAATGGTATTCTGTAGGTACCTACATAAGCTTCGAAATATCATTGGTACAAACCGAGATTCGAACCCACGACCACCGTTTGAGAGCCGCATGCTTGAACCTCTAGGTGAGTATAATGTCTTGAATTTAATTGTTGTAAATTCATGTATGTATGTTTTGTTGCAGACCATTTACAAGGATGATGACGACCTGAAAGCCTTTATATATTATGAAGCGGCTTAAGGAAGAAAGAAGATTATGATTATTATATACTTTAAGGCACTAATTTACATTAAATATGGAAAGAAAATGTCGTTTTTAAATAAGAATGTATTTATTTCCTAATTCGTATCCAAAACGTATATTCGTTTCGTATTCGTATCATTTCATAATTTTCATGAAAATAATATAAAACATTTTAATTAAGCAATTGAAGAACGGTATGCAGGGCAGGAGCTGTGATGTTAGGAGTTTTGAAAGAACTTGGAACCAGTTAGATCTCACTCTTTTATTAGCGAAACCGTTTAGTATCAGCCGGCCCCTTTCTCATCACTCGGCTAGAATTGTTGTCGAGATTGGCCGCTCCTAGTATCTAGCCACTCTAAAATTCACTGTTTTTCAATGTTTTCCTTTTCTATGCATACAGTTAGATACCAAATTTGGATCTGGATGCCAAATTTCTTGATTCTAGGTTACCTAGAAGTAGTCAAACATTTCAATGAGTGAGCCAGTCATTGTGAAAGTAGTACCTAGGAAACTTTCTTACTTCAAAATCTCGTGAACAATAAGAGTTACTGAGTGAGCAGAGATTTTTTTATGGAAATTCATGATTCGATAATTATGATGATGTGCCTAATTTTATAAAAATTAAGTTTTCATATAAACTATAGAAAGTCATAGATTAGCAGATACACGCTACATGACGCAACCGCCGTGGTCGGCGCCGTGCCTACAGATAAGCACTTAAGTACATGTGATTATATTATCAAATTTACCTGATGTCTGATATGGCATTGCTATGAAGTCCGGTGACAATACAATATTATAGTAACCCCGAGCTGATCTGATGATGGAGCCAGAAGGTGGTCATAGCAACTCCCAAACTACCTACACATCATGAATTCGTTGTGTTTGTATTAAAATTGTGTCGTAGTACAAACACGACCCATAATATTGTATTGTCACCGGACGTCATAGCAATGCCTTTGATGTACTTTATAACTGCAATTGATCTTTTTCGCCATATCAGTGCCTTTACCATGATTTTACATTACCGAACTCGCTAGCGACTGCGTAAAAATTTGTATGGTCAAAAGTACAGCGCCTCTGGCGGTTACGCAATAGAACTAAGAATTGGCATACTAAATCGTTTACGTAGTCGCTAGCGAGTACGGTCCTGCAAACTCATGGCAAAGGCACAGGTATCAGGCAAATATCGTCCTATTACTGTAAATAACTGTTAAGTGCAAAAAAGTCATTTCCAGCGGATATTCGAATAAAACGAATATCCGGATATCCGGATTGCAAGCCCTAACAGTGATCTAATACTGACTAAACTTGTGATAATTTGCTGCGTGTAGGCTGATCACAATAATGAACATAATTTTTTGTCCTACTCGAAATATAATTGAGTTTCCTCAATCAGCGCCTGCATTTAACTTCATAGCAAATAACACAGTATTAATTATTTGCTATTCGACGCAAATCGACGGAAATCAACATTGTTATCTTTAGAAATATCTGGATAATGAATTTACGGCATTTTAACCCTACGGACAAAGAAATTGGCAAATGAATTTACGGAATTATAATCATTGGGATTTTTAATCAGCTAGATAACAAAATTGTGACCATACAAAAATCTATCAACAGAAAATACAGAAAATAAAATTTCGGACAAATGAAAAAAACTGTAAAACAAGGCGTTTCGTTTTCGAACTTTTAATATTCGGCATAAATAAATTCGAATTTGCGATAGGTAACCGTAATTTTTCTTATCTATACATATGAAAGAAGAAATCCTCACTGACTGACTGGCTCATCAACGCACAGCCGAAACTGCTACCGCTAGAGAGTTGATTTTTGCACAGTCGATTACATTTATAACGTAGGCTAGGGATAAGAAAGCATTTTTCGAAATTCATAAAACAAGGAATTAAAGTTTGTATGAAAACATGTATTTATTGATGTGAGAGACTTGAAACATTTTATATATAAAGACTCTCTGTTTAAATATATTCATGGCGTATTTCAGCGTTTTTCAAAATTTTGCCCCTAAAGGGTGAAAAGGGGGTTCCAAATTTGTACGAGGAGCAAACATTTTTTAAAGTGAGAGATTTGAAACTTCGTAAATAGACTCTCTGTTTAAATACAACAAAACGTATTTCAGGGTTTTTCGAAATTGCTTTCATAAAGGGGTGACAAGGGGGTGCCAAGTTTGTACGGGGAGCAAATCTTTACTTAATCTTAAAAATCGATATGGGTGTCATCTTCGAGGTTCCTCGGGGTGCCGGTTACGAAAATGACATACATTTTCAAACTAAGATGGCGGATATTAATTTTTCTTAAAAATAGATATTGATATGTCATCATTGGGTTCCTCGGGATGCTGATTACGAAAATAACATTTATTTTCAAATCCAAGATGGCGGACATTTATTTTTTCTTTTGAGTAATTTTTCACAGAAGATTTACAGCACCAGACAACTGACAGCAAAAATAGACCTCATACATATCTTTATTACCATCCAAAATCTAGGCGGACGAAGTCACGGGCGGCCGCTAGTTTTATTATATGGGTTCGCTTCTAACGGTAGTTACGGATTCAACAAAAAAAAAACCTAATGAGATCAAGTAAAAACTAAAAAATACGAATTTGCACCAACTGAAGGTGGTTCAACCGCCGAGGTCGGCACCGTGCCTTAAGCACTTTTATCAACCAACTTATCTGATATGGCGATAAAAGGTATTGATTAGGGTGAAGTATATATAAACTAAATCAGCAAATTAGTGACATTGTATAAATCTTGCAGAGAAATCTACAAAAATGGCTTACTACGGGAAGAACTTCAAGAAGACCAAGTTTGAAAACCTTGACGAGTTCTTCGAAAAACACAGTAAGTATTTATATGTACATCCGGAATCACTTAACAATATTCATTTCATGTTATTTTTAAATTATTTTTAAACAGTCATATTTATAGTTTTCACATCTCACGGAGGCAGCTTGTTGACACGTATAGCCTGACAAGATGTTATTTGGCCTTCGCCATGCTGCATGATTTTCAGTAGTACTCATTTATTTTACTGGCAAGGAGTACTCTTTGACAACAGACTTTGATAGTCATCGTATGTCACTTGAATGTCACCGATGTTGCGCCGATGTAAACAAGCAGAAAATATTTCTAAATTGGGTGATTATTTGGGCGTTTGTTCCAAATTACTTCGTGGTCACTATTTTTTAAAAAGTAAGTCTAAAGTATTAATTGTTTGGGAGAGTTGGGTTACATTGCAGGTATAGTAAACAATTTTACAGATAGAGTTTCACCAAGACTCTTTTCAGGTGTGCAAACAAAACTATTGAATTTAAACATAACATCATCCTATGTAAAAATTTTAGTAAATCACATTATTTTCATAAACTATTACTTACTGTAATACATAAAATATTAATAAATTCATGCGATATCAAAATAAAAAATTTCAAAGCTAGTCAGTCTATTAAATTAGTTCAGTATTTAACAGATAATTAAAATATAAGTAAAAAATTGGTATAAAATAAAATGTATACCTACCTAGTCACATTATTTGGTCACATACCATTAAGAAACTTACTGACACTTTAATCAATAACACTTTTGCACGAACCATTCATGACTGTGTGTGATTAAAGTTCAAGTTCGGTTGGTAGAAGTACGGGACCGCTACCAAATAACTCGGAAATCCCAGCAAAAATCTACAGCCAATTCTTCAAAAACGTATCCACGAAAGCGAAGCGGTTGAAAAGCGCGAATAATGACCCAATTATAATCGATTTTACCTCGAACATGCTAAAAAAGATGTAAGATTTTTTTTTGATTAGGTATAATTGACCGAGTAAAACGAAGGTCTCTGCTTCAGCTTCGACAAAAATGCTTTCGTATGTCCAGATTCCGGATTTCCGTTTGTTCTCGTCTACAGGTCGCAAATTCTCTACCGATTCTCGTGAAATTTCGTGAGCAGGTTCAATAGTTATATAGTTTTTTTTTGTCGAGACGGTTTTTGGTAATTTCCAAAAAAAATTTTTTTATCAGTGATTTTGTAAGTTTCTGCGGGCGAATTTCGGTTTTTTTTCTCCTCTGCAGGTCGCATTTCTCAACCGATTCTCATGAAATTTTATGAGCAGGTTGGATAAATATACAGATATTTTTTGTCGAATAAGTTTTTGGAAATTAAAAAAGTATATATATATTTGTTCAACGGGTTTGTTCTCCTCTACAGGTCGCATTTCCAAACAATTCTCGTGAAAGTTTGTGAGCAGGTCCGGTAATTATATAGAATTTTTTTGTCGAGTCAGTTTTTGGAAATTTTCAAAAACAATTTTTATTTCAAAGATTTTGTAAGTTTCTGCGTCCAAATTTCGGTTTGTTCTCCTCTACAGAACGCATTTTTCAACCGCTTCTCGTGAAATTTTGTTAGCAGGTTCGATATTAATAATTCATAATTGATCTTTTTTATAATGTCAGATTTTGGAAATGATAATTTACTCACGAGGTCTACAGCTCACAGAGCCACTAGTATATAATATTTACATTTAAAAAAGGATGAAGGTTGCGGAGCATTCATGTATATGGGAAGTGGGTTACAATTTTCAGTTCCAGTTGTTGTTTATGAAGCCTATCTTATATTCGTCATCCTAGCGTTATCCTGGTACAGTTGCATCCTGAAGGATGCCCGGGGTCCGCTACCTAATTCCTAGATTTGGCGTAGGCACTAGTTTTCACGGAAGCAACTGCCATCTGACCTTCCAACCCGCGGGGAAATCAGACCTTATTGGAATTAACCAGACCTTATTGAAATAGCCTATCTTATATTGTGCTCGCGAAAAATACGGGTTCTTAGCTGCTGTACTTCTATAAATTGTGTTTTGTACTTGTGAACAAAAACGGCTACCTCCAAAATGTACAGACACGGGACGGTGAATGCCATTATCAATGAAAAACGGCAGACATGATACCCTACAACCAATAGGGATGTTGACACCAAATAAGAAAATCAATACCTTCAAATTTTCTCGAAAAAGTATCAATTTCTCAACCAAATAGTGAAAAAAGTAACTCAAAAGACTGAATAATTCTATAATTACAACTTTTCATAGTTTTAAGTGTGGGCATGGGACATGATCTGTCCCTTGTCGCAAAACGCACTTCTCTTTTGAACGATCGCCATTTACTACGGCGCTTTAGGTCAGTGATGTCACTGATTTGTAGCGCTTTCTCACTCTCATTAAAAACATTCTAACAGTTGTAGCGTCGTTATTTTTTAAGATATTTTAATGGGATTTTCACCATTTTGCATAGTTTTATGTCTTCCTTCTTTTGGATAATAATTTATATAGCAATAAATTTTCCCTATTCCATAGATTGCAAGAGCATAAGAATGCAACGTTTTTGTACCAATAGCAATTGGTCTTTGACAGAACAATTTCCCCATATAACTAATCCATATCGAATAATAGAATTCACATAACCATTATATGCTACTAGCATATAATAGCGTAAGCAGTTTGTAGCGACGCTATTTCAGGGC
Organism: Epiblema foenella; assembly: GCA_963556455.1. Classification (NCBI taxonomy): domain Eukaryota; kingdom Metazoa; phylum Arthropoda; class Insecta; order Lepidoptera; family Tortricidae; genus Epiblema; species Epiblema foenella. Next base: position 9,517,437 of record OY747100.1, read on the forward strand.
CAAATAGAAACTTGTCAGACTACAAGTGGAATATACGTATAGAAACGCTTGTTTGTTTAATAGTATTAGGATACCACGAAGTATGATATTTTGAATGTAATAATAATAATAATTGGACACGGCGCGGATACTCAGGAGGTTCCTCTCTCTGTCGCCCTAAGCACCGGTTTCATTATAACCTGCTGGTTAATAATTAAGTTATCGACGGTATAAAGGAATAATCCTTGAAGCGACATTTTTTGAATTTTATAGGAGAGCGTATTAAAGTGTATTTTTTGACAAAAACAATTTTATCTCCTTTACTATTGATTTTAGAAAGTTGAGTTCTATACACAAGTTTTCTCAAATTTTAATAGCTATATTTTAAAAATATTATCAAACTTGAAATCTTACAGGATTCTGAAATAAGTGTCGCTTAAGTGAATAGGCCCCCGAAACGATCCCGGAAGAACCATTGAAGCGACACCTTCGTGCTATAACCAGGGCCCTAAAAAATCCAATGAAACTACACCAATATATCTAATTTGATCTCGGGAATTAATTTAAGCGACAGTAGTGTATTTGCATAAATAAAAATAAATTGTCCGTCGTTTTAAATAAGCAAGGGATGTGATGAATTTATTGTTGTTTATTTTATTCGAAAGTATTGGAATTTTCATTTAAGTTTAATAGAAGAAAATACGTACACTTATAAAGGAAACACAATAGGAAAAATCAAATTGTTGTTTTATTGGTTGGCTTAAGCCATAACATCAAGATAGACAAGTTCACTCATTATCACAATAGAGTTCAACTTATTAAATAACGTAGTATAAAAATCAGGTTATTTGGTATCGTTTAACTCAAGATTATTTATTACAATGCAATACAAATACTCTTTATCCAACACCACACACAAATGAATCAGTTACATACATTCATACCTACCTACATAAAGAATAACCAATATTCTAAAGAAATGTAATAAGTAGTATTAGATTAGGCAAATACTTTAATTTTAGTATTATTAAGTGATAACCTAAATAATTTTGGCCACAGGTAAGCCGTTTAAGTAATACTTTTACAAACGGCATACAAGTGCCGAAATAAATAGTTTATCACTATTATTAACACTATATATATATACTAAATATCACTATTCACACATATTAACATCTAAAACATTAAAAATTTCACTATTTGAACATGAACTAGCATACGTACCTAGTTAATTCCGTCAGCGAACGGCAAAACAACCACCCCCTCCTAGTGTTTGTCGGTGACTGAAGCGACCGACGGCGTTACACTGCGTTTATAAGAGTCCCTTTCGCGCGTAATTCATACAAAAAATTATACACTTAAACGCCATACTATAAATTTGGGCGATACTTCAAACGCCATCACACCTCTTGCAATTTTCATTTAACCAACGTATTGCTGTTTTTAAAAAATACTTGAAGCGACAATTTCGGCCAGGGCCAAGCATGTCGCTTAAAGTAATGAAATATTAGGCACATTTTTATAACATTCACTTAAGCGACAACAGTTAATTTTAACACTTTTGAAGAACCACTTAAGCGCCGTAACCTATGTTAAATGTACTTGGAATAAACATGTAAGTGACATCACATGGAAAATGACCTATTCTTAAAAATCACTTATGCGACTATGATTATGCCTGTATATATGGTTAAGTGACTCAGGTAAGATTTTACTAAAATTATGTGTCGCATCAGGTAACGATTTTTAAATTTGGGCCTTATTTTTGTAACCCCTTAAGCGACATATAAGTCATCGGATTGATGTGAAATCCGGCTCAAACGACGCAGAAAAAAACGCTGATTCCAACAATATATATAACTCGATTTTGACCAAAATGTCGCTTAAAGGGTTATTCCTTTACACCGTCGTTATAGCCTTAAAGTCTAATTTCGTGAAGTGCGCACGGCGGTGAGGACGCGTTCGCTTGCCGGCGCTCGCCCGCCGCCACCGCGTCCCGAACAAAAGACGGCGCCGGCCACCAGCTGCTGCGTCGCGTGTGTGTACTTCTTAATGAATCCTTGGAATTTCATTTGGACCTTTTTGGTTATTTTCAAATTTCATTGCATCTTTTGAGAAATGGCCTCGGCCGGAACAGGGATGACCTTCCTTCTTTCGCGGCCTTCGCAGTAATGTACTATTACGTAATTATCTAAAACAAAAGCCGCGAGTGTTACAAGTCGCTTCATTACCTATTACAGAGTAAAAATGCAGATTCTACAAAAATAGAAGGTAATATTCTAATAACAAGTTGAGTCATAGTTTAAAGTCATATCGACGGTGTAAAGGAATAACCCTTTAAGCGACATTTTGGTCAAAATCGAGTTATATATATTGTTGGAATCAGCGTTTTTTTCTGCGTCGTTTGAGCCGGATTTCACATCAATCCGATGACTTATATGTCGCTTAAGGGGTTACAAAAATAAGGCCCAAATTTAAAAATCGTTACCTGATGCGACACATAATTTTAGTAAAATCTTACCTGAGTCACTTAACCATATATACAGGCATAATCATAGTCGCATAAGTGATTTTTAAGAATAGGTCATTTTCCATGTGATGTCACTTACATGTTTATTCCAAGTACATTTAACATAGGTTACGGCGCTTAAGTGGTTCTTCAAAAATGTTAAAATTAACTGTTGTCGCTTAAGTGAATGTTATAAAAATGTGCCTAATATTTCATTACTTTAAGCGACATGCTTGGCCCTGGCCGAAATTGTCGCTTCAAGTATTTTTTAAAAACAGCAATACGTTGGTTAAATGAAAATTGCAAGAGGTGTGATGGCGTTTGAAGTATCGCCCAAATTTATAGTATGGCGTTTAAGTGTATAATTTTTTGTATGAATTACGCGCGAAAGGGACTCTTATAAACGCAGTGTAACGCCGTCGGTCGCTTCAGTCACCGACAAACACTAGGAGGGGGTGGTTGTTTTGCCGTTCGCTGACGGAATTAACTAGGTACGTATGCTAGTTCATGTTCAAATAGTGAAATTTTTAATGTTTTAGATGTTAATATGTGTGAATAGTGATATTTAGTATATATATATAGTGTTAATAATAGTGATAAACTATTTATTTCGGCACTTGTATGCCGTTTGTAAAAGTATTACTTAAACGGCTTACCTGTGGCCAAAATTATTTAGGTTATCACTTAATAATACTAAAATTAAAGTATTTGCCTAATCTAATACTACTTATTACATTTCTTTAGAATATTGGTTATTCTTTATGTAGGTAGGTATGAATGTATGTAACTGATTCATTTGTGTGTGGTGTTGGATAAAGAGTATTTGTATTGCATTGTAATAAATAATCTTGAGTTAAACGATACCAAATAACCTGATTTTTATACTACGTTATTTAATAAGTTGAACTCTATTGTGATAATGAGTGAACTTGTCTATCTTGATGTTATGGCTTAAGCCAACCAATAAAACAACAATTTGATTTTTCCTATTGTGTTTCCTTTATAAGTGTACGTATTTTCTTCTATTAAACTTAAATGAAAATTCCAATACTTTCGAATAAAATAAACAACAATAAATTCATCACATCCCTTGCTTATTTAAAACGACGGACAATTTATTTTTATTTATGCAAATACACTACTGTCGCTTAAATTAATTCCCGAGATCAAATTAGATATATTGGTGTAGTTTCATTGGATTTTTTAGGGCCCTGGTTATAGCACGAAGGTGTCGCTTCAATGGTTCTTCCGGGATCGTTTCGGGGGCCTATTCACTTAAGCGACACTTATTTCAGAATCCTGTAAGATTTCAAGTTTGATAATATTTTTAAAATATAGCTATTAAAATTTGAGAAAACTTGTGTATAGAACTCAACTTTCTAAAATCAATAGTAAAAGAAATAAAATTGTTTTTGTCAAAAAATACACTTTAATACGCTCTCCTATAAAATTCAAAAAATGTCGCTTCAAGGATTATTCCTTTATACCGTCGATATAGATAGCTTTGACTGATATCAAATCAATCAGTCAAAGCCAAATCACCGTGACTCTGTTTCTGGTTAGTCTTGGTTTTCTTTATTGTTTCGCAAGCAGTGAAAAAAGTAGAGTATACTCCTTGGGCATAACGTTTTACGTCTTGGGCTCGCTTTAATCCCTCACTGCACTCAGGACTCAGTCTTACTACAACTCATAATACCCTCGCTGCGCTCGGGACTAAAATCGCAGTACTTCGTTACGTTCAGGTTTCAATATCGCGCCCGTGACATAATACAGTACTTTATCCTCTTGGTGTACAAACTACTATTAATTCAGTTTCTATTTTACTTTCAGAGATCCCCGAAAAAACTCGTCTCGTACTCAAGAACACCGACAACCTCACGCGTTATGAAAAAAATGCTGACGGTACCTTCCAGTACATCTCCACCACGAAGGATGGTGAAGTGAAGTTGAACCAGAAGATGACACTCAACAGCGAGACTGATTTTGTCACTCCCGATGGTATCCCGGGCAAACTCGTCAGTCGAGTAGAAGGCGACAGCATAATCACCGTGCTGACGCTCTCTAATGGTTTTATACTTAACTTTAAAAGGGAGTATGAAAACAATATCTTGAAGCAAGTAAGTTCAAACAAATAATATACCTATAGGGGGTACTAACAGATAGATCCTTTACTCTACGTATTCATTGTGATAAGGAAATTTTTTGGAAAAAATTACTAACTGTTGAGTTTCTTTTGGCATTCCTTCTCGGCAGTGTTCTTATATTTCAGAAGAGCAAGTTGATTTTGCCTTTTAGAAGTAGGTAAGTACCTATGCGTAACAACGTTAATTTACTTCATTTATCTCACTCAGACGATCACTTGCTCGAGGTTGACTTGAATCGATGCATGACATGGACAAGGTCATATAACTATGTACATCTTAGGGATTTGATCAAATTTCAGTTATTATTGAATTTTCCTGCGACCTACCTATTCTTGAGAATAGGAAATAAATGGCAGAGTAATCGCGTCAAACATGCAAAAAATTAAAAAAACAGACAGTCGAATTCAGAACCTCCTCCTTTTTTTGAAGACTGTTAATAGCCCAGTCGAGGAAGCAAAACTTCGAAATATTGGTAACTTTGATGAAATTTGGTGCAAATATTCATTTAGCCTTGTTTTCGTCTCCCAAAAGTGCCCAGGCTAGGACCTTCTAGACGCGCTGCTATCTTGGAAAATACCTGTAGTCCATCCGGAAGATATCCTATTAAAATATAGTCAAGGGCATCATTGAAGTTTAGTAAATTCTGCACTAACCTGTGGTATATAACTGTGACGAGAAAACATGTCTTCATGGAATAAAAAGTAAAATACATCCATATTTGAGATTTTCCGTATGTCCTACCAGGGAAGAATATCTGAAAAAGAGGCTTGCAAGAATTTCAAATCTGGGTCCCAGTGCGATTTTTGCGCGGCGGAGGTGATAATTGCACTGAGGACTTCTTATATTTTAATAATCTATTTTTTAAGCGAAAACTATTCAATTTACCTACCTTGAGCCATAATGGAAATTACTTGGAACCCATTGATATAGCCATAAAAAAATATTAACTGGCGAAAATCTAATTACGGTGACATGTCCCGTACTTCTTTTTGGTAACAAAACGCTGTCATACTACGAATCTATCCATACACTTCAAATAAAATGCATATAATAATAGTGCAATATTTGTATTATACATTAGTGTAGGTATCTGTAGACAATGTTTCAAATCATTAGTATATAAACTAAAACATATACCAGTGTCAACAAAATTGTCCTGCGAAAAAATATAATTTCGATGGAAAAAATGGAAATTTATCTTATTATTGAACGAAACGCAATAATCCCAATGGAGTTAGCGAAGGTTATTGGTTCAGTGCCCACCCAGCCATTGGTGATGTCAGATGACGGTAAATGTGCAGGAGCTGACGGTCATGTACGTAAGTACCTAATTTGGGTGGTTCAAAATACAGTTAATGTAAACTTTGGTGACACGTTTTGTTTATTATTTGGCACAGGTAATTTTAGTATTTTAGGTGTGGTTTTGGTTTCCTTTTTTGTCACATAAGGTCAACATTAACGTAAAGAAAGTGGTTATTTTTTATGATTTTATAAAATACGAATTCTAATTGCGGAGCTGCAATTTCGGTGATTTCGGTGGATTTGTAGTTGACACCGGAATTACTTAATATCACCCAAATTAGACGACGTACCAAAGTGAACCATATTGTAATGACATAAAAAAATATATATTAGAGGACAATCTTACACAAATCTAACTAGCCCCACAGTAAGCTCAAGAAGGCTTTTTAGATAAGATCTATCAAATGGCAGTTATATGAGTTTTTGGATGCGCAGTTAAAATTCATTTTAATTACAATAAATTGATAAAATGTTATTGCAGTGCCTAGTTTTAGATTGACCAATAATATGTATTTATTTTTCATGTATGGTACTTTATTTGTATATATCTTTGTTATTATAAAACAGAGTCTTCAGCCACGCCTGTCTGTTTATTTGCAACAAACGTGTGAATTACTAATCCAATTTTGATGTAAACTTCAGTAACATATAGCTTAATAGTTAAACATATGTTGAATATATTAGTTTATATATATATCTATCAAGTTTCTGTACTAGTTTTATGAAAATCAAGGAGCTAGTCAGGAATGTAAGTATAGTTGTTTTATCGTAAGAATATATAAATTGTATGTAAATGTATAAGTCTAAAAAGTTGATCTAAATATAAAGTATATACGTAAGACAAAAAGTTGATATTGTATGTTCTAACAACTCGCTTCTTGCTCTTCATAAATTCTAGTATCTTGACATATAAACATGTACTAATTGCACAATTGAGTTATTATTAGAGATAAATGTACATATTAATCCAAACTATGTAGTTTTCATTAATATGTACATCTGATTTTAATGTTAAAATCAGTACAGTAGTTTTGGAGTAATTTGTTAATAAAGAAACAGATATGGAGGGCATTTTACCTTTAATATTTCACAAAATGTGTACATATTTATGTTATATACACATTACTATAATAAATGTATTATAAATATAACATTTATTACATATATGTACATATTTACACTCTATATAGGTCATTTTTTACCCATAGTGTGCTCGGCCTTATTTTTAATACACTTTTATAAACTATATATGCAATTATATATTAATAATCCTTATAATACATTAAGGAAAACCTTATCCAAATCGGTTAGATAGTTTTGGAGTAATTCGCAAAATAACACGCAGTAGTAACTTGCATTTTTCCTTTAATAATTGGTGCTATTATAAATAATATAAGTATCTGTATATAAATATATGTATTGAGTTACAAGCGAACAGAGATTTTGCAGGCATAGTACATTATGTATTATTGTTTTCGATACAAAATATTTATCATACTCTAATTTTGGTGCCTTAATTAAATTTCGGTTCCTCAATTATCTAATTTGGGTGGTGACTTGTAATTTCGGTGGCTATCAAATTAAAAAAATGACAATATCTTAAAAACTACTTAGTGGAATGAAAGGCCATTTTGACATAAAATTAATCATGTCTAATGACGCACTTTTAACACATTTTCATGACCAGGACTATCAAAATAAAAAAAGCCAGCAAAATTAGCAAAATTTTAGACTTGTTGAATTTCACCCATCTACTTAAAGTTACATAATAGGATATGTTAATATTTTTAAATAGATCGTAAAGTACTGATATTTTGCTGCCATTTCCAGGTCAAGATGCTTGATGGATTTTAACAATTAAAGTGTTGTTAGATGCCTACATGTTTGTGCATATTAAGTTTAAGGAAATTCAACATGGCGGGCGTGAGAGGGCTTCATGTCTGAAATCATAAGTTTGCTTCTAGCACTTATTATCAGGCGGATTTCAATAAACATGACAACAGCAGTAACTACACTATAAAATAAATATAATTGATGCAAGAGGTATTACGAGGACTTCATAATGTAATGAGCAGTACTTTCAGACTGAAATTCAGAACCCGGTATGTCACTCAATATACACTAGACAAGTCGCAATTAAAATACTAAGTAAACCTACATTTGTTAACTATTATGGTAAAATAACATCACGATACAATAATACCAGGCTTAATTATTAATAGTCTATCAAAAGAGTGCAAGGACCAAATAACGCTATACTGTTATTGTTAAACTGACCAAACTCCAATTTTATTATGTATTGCATGCAGGTACTCTTTATCTAAATTTGGAAAAACATTACGATAGAATCTGTACGTACATCGAGACGAACGTACACGGTTTCATGATGTACTTCGTGTAAAGATTTGTGATTAATTATAGCAATTATAATTATAATAAACTTTCGTTTCGAAAAATGCAAATTTAATAAAAATAAAGTACATATTGCCATGTAGCGTTTTATCCCCATGGTCCCGAAGTTCAAATTTAAAAACATGTAAACCACAGAGCATGATAAAGATGGTCTGTGATGTAAACAGAGGTTTCTGTTGCGTGTGTGGTGAATGTATAAATGGGTCCCATTTATACCCTAAAACCTGTCTTGGTCACACATTGTTGGACATTATAAAGTCCTCGTAATACGCCCCGCATCAATTATATTTATTTATTGTGTATAGCACTGGCGCAGTCCATGGCTATCTGTTGTTATCACGTTTATCAAAATCCGCCTGATAATGCATTAACGATAAATGAATGCATTTTAATCCACGAAGACATGTTTTCTCGTCACAGTTATGTGTATTACTAGAGGTTAGTGCAGAATTTACCAAGCTTCAATGTTGCCCTTGACCATATTTTAATGGGGTACGTAGATTTTGCACAAAATGCTAATATCTTCAGGATGGAGTACATTTTCCAGGACAGCAGCGGCTCTAGAAGGTCTTTTGGGAGACGAAAACAAGGCCATCAATGAACATTCGTACCAAATTTCATCAAAGTTACCAACATTTCGAGGGTTTGCTTCCTCGACTGGGCTGTAATAAAATAAGCCACTGGGTAGTTAAAAGTGCAGTTATCTTGTACAGATAAGTATTCTAGCTTATCGATATGCCAATCGGAACCACTCCCGTTTACACCTGCTTAAAAAAATCAGAACACAACTGACCTGTTTAATACGATATTTACTAAAGTCTCAAAGAGATAATATATACAAATGACTAAAACTAGTAAAATAGAGTTAACTTTTGGTTAATTTACGTTTGGTGATTTAGTATATATACACGCGATGTATGTATACAATGTGTGTTTGAACTGAACACCATCTTACCTTTGTAAACCCCTAAGATCATGCAGATCTCTGGTCAGGCACTTGCCTTCTCTCATGTATGAGAGAGAGACAGATTTTTTTCGCAAATTTTTTCCTTCACTGGATAGTTAACAATTAACAACACTTTCACTGCCAGACTGAAATCTTGAATGTAAGTACCTACCGCAGAAACCCAAGCAGCGATCTACCCACAGAGGCAACCCGCCTAACGGGCGCTAGCGGGCTATGTCTGAGGAAAGTTAAGCAGCGCCCGCTAGGCGAGTTCTCCGCAGTGAAGTGTTAATATCAAATGGTATTCTGTAGGTACCTACATAAGCTTCGAAATATCATTGGTACAAACCGAGATTCGAACCCACGACTACCGTTTGAGAGCCGCATGCTTGAACCTCTAGGTGAGTATAATGTCTTGAATTTAATTGTTGTAAATTCATGTATGTATGTTTTGTTGCAGACCATTTACAAGGATGATGACGACCTGAAAGCCTTTATATATTATGAAGCGGCTTAAGGAAGAAAGAAGATTATGATTATTATATACTTTAAGGCACTAATTTACATTAAATATGGAAAGAAAATGTCGTTTTTAAATAAGAATGTATTTATTTCCTAATTCGTATCCAAAACGTATATTCGTTTCGTATTCGTATCATTTCATAATTTTCATGAAAATAATATAAAACATTTTAATTAAGCAATTGAAGAACGGTATGCAGGGCAGGAGCTGTGATGTAAGGAGTTTTGAAAGAACTTGGAACCAGTTAGATCTCACTCTTTTATTAGCGAAACCGTTTAGTATCAGCCGGCCCCTTTCTCATCACTCGGCTAGAATTGTTGTCGAGATTAGCCGCTCCTAGTATCTGCCCAAATTCACTGTTTTTCAATGTTTTCCTTTTCTATGCATACAGTTAGATACCAAATTTGGATCTGAATGCCAAATTTCTTGATTCTAGGTTACCTAGAAGTAGTCAAACATTTCAATGAGTGAGCCAGTCATTGTGAAAGTAGTACCTAGGAAATTTTCTTACTTCAAAATCTCGTGAACGGTAAGAGTTACTGAGTGAGCAGAGATTTTTTTATGGAAATTCATGATTCGATAATTATGATGATGTGCCTAATTTTATAAAAATTAAGTTTTCATATAAACTATAGAAAGTCATAGATTAGCAGATACACGCTACATGACGCAACCGCCGTGGTCGGCGCCGTGCCTAAAGATAAGCACTTAAGTACATGTGATTATATTATCAAATTTACCTGATGTCTGATATGGCATTGCTATGAAGTCCGGTGACAATACAATATTATAGTAACCCCGAGCTGATCTGATGATGGAGCCAGAAGGTGGTCATAGCAACCCCCAAACTACCTACACATCATAAATTCGTTGTGTTTGTATTAAAATTGTGTCGTAGTACAAACACGACCCATAATATTGTATTGTCACCGGACGTCATAGCAATGCCTTTGATGTACTTTATAACTGCAATTGATCTTTTTCGCCATATCAGTGCCTTTACCATGAGTTTACATGACCGAACTCGCTAGCGACTGCGTTAAAATTTGTATGGTCAAAAGTACAGCGCCTCTGGCGGTTACGCAATAGAACTAAGAATTGGCATACTAAATCGTTTACGTAGTCGCTAGCGAGTACGGTCCTGCAAACTCATGGTAAAGACACAGGTATCAGGCAAATATCGTCCTATTACTGTAAATAACTGTTAAGTGCAAAAAAGTCATTTCCAGATAAAATATTTTTATTACAGTTACTCAAAAAGTGGTACTTTATGCAGCTGTATATCGTGCGCAAAGTTGGATTTCTCGCGCTAGTGAATTTACTTTTCCATTTTTTTTAAATTCACTGTTGATCTAAGCCATACGTCCAACCGAGGAGTTTTAGGTTCAATCAGTTTACTTACTTATTTAATAAAGCATTTGGAATTAAAACTACAGTTCTATTATATTTAAAACATTAAAAAATGCATATTAGACAAGTTAAAAGGTTATCAAATATTTCAAAATCTAAAACTGTTTTATAAAAGTTGACTGACTTACCGGAGCCTTCACCATGAGTTTGCATGACCGTACTCGCTAGCTACTGCGTAAACGATTTAGTATGGCGATTCTTAGTTCTATTGCGTAACCGCCAGAGGCGCTGTACTTTTGGCCATACAAATTTTTACGCAGTTGCTAGCGAGTACGGTCATATAACTCATGGTAAAGGCATAGACCAATGGCCGGAAACGAGTATTATGCAAGACCTCCGATTAATAAGAATGAACGCTTGTTTTTTTGTCATAAATTTAATTCCCGCGTCTTTCATTCATGATTTCACGATTAATTTTGTAATGACTTTGTATTATTCTAATAATATTTTTGTGATATGTGCCATCATCATTATTATCCTCACTCCGTTGCTAAGTTAATATTGATATTTGATAAGTACAAAATATGCGGAATCGGTACGAGCCAAAATCCTCTCAAGTATTTGGGGTGAACATTTTGCAAAATATAGCCTAGAAGAAAACTAATTTCAAGTAAAGTCAAGAAACTAATTTCATCTTTAAAGACTTGTTTAAACGGGTCTAACGCGATATTTATCTATTCACCTCTGTTACCGACGTTTCGACACGGGTTGCACCGTGTTCACGGCAGAACTGTACCTTTACCATGAGTTTACATGACCGTATTCGCTAGCGACTGCGTAAAAATTTATATAGGCTAAAGTACAGCGCCTCTGGCGGTTACGCAATAGAACTAAGAATCTGCATACTAAATCGTTTACGCAGTCTCTAGCGAGTACGGTCACTGTCGTCTCAACGAATTATCAAAGGAGATATAGGTACACAACATTTGGGTACCCCATCAATGTTGTGTACCCTCTTCTCTTTATAACTTTAACGGTAAGATTTGTAGACTAGAGCATTTACGACTGGAGACACCATTGATATACCTATACCTATAGGAGAAAAATCTGACACGTTAGTTAATAAAAACTACTTCATTCATTGAGTCTCGAAATCGTTCCCGGTGTTTGAAGGGCTCCGTTAAAATGCCTTTATCTACTTTCTATAAGAATTTCTATGAAATGTGATTCATAGTGACATTGGTAAATTTTGCCATGCGATGATTTCCCTAGTGTAAACGCTTGTGAGGTCGGATTTTATTGCTCGAATTTAGTGTTGTGAGTACTGTACGTGCGTGATTGTTTTAGTGTAGGTGCGTAGTAATAAGAGAATGTTTTGCAAGTGTGCGTAGTTTTATAGGGTTCCGTACCCAAAGGGTACAACGGGACTCTATTACTAAGAATCCGCTGTCCGTCCGTCTGTCTGTCTGCCCTTCTGTCACCAGGCTGCATCTCATGAGCCGTTATAGTTAGACAGTTGAAATTTTCACAGACGAAATATTTCTGTTGCCGCTATAACAACAAATATTGAAAAACAGAATAAAATAAATATTTAAGGGGCTCCCATACAACAAACGTCATATATTTTTTGCCGTTTTTATAGATAATGCTACGAAACCCTTCGTGCGCGAGTCTGACTCGCACTTGGCCGGCTTTTTTGTATATGTTACCTCGTCCCCCCATAATGTGGCGAAATATTTTGATCGGAAAGATGTGCTGAAGGCGTCTCTTGCCTTAAATGCTCTAAGTTTGTAGGAAATAAACGATCGAGTTGCAAATATGAGCGACCACTTCATTAAAGCAGATTCCATGAACTTGCCTTAGCTGGATAAACCAAGTTTGATGATATGTATCCAAAAAGAGCTATGTACGTTCCTCAAGACTATGTGAGTCTCAGCTTAATCAGAGGAGCTATGTGCGTTCGTCGGTTATGTTAGGTCGTTCAAGTCTCAGTAAACCTATAAATGTGAGCTTCAATATGTGGCTTGGCCGTTTCTCTACTGTCACATGAGCGTAATAATGTGAAAACTGTAGTCACTGTTTACTCATTTTCTGTTATACTATAGTTCTTGTCAAGCGTTCTCAAACGGTCGGCAGACCGTTGCCACTAATCAATAAAACCCCAACAGAACAACTGGCACGGGATTTCGGCGAATAATTTATCAGATTAAGTATATGCGATAGATTAAACAGTGGGTATATAACTACTTACATTGATTACTAAATCATTATTCATAGTAATCACTTCTACAAAATGGCGTTCTACGGCAAGAAATGGAAGAAGACCGACTTCGAGAACATTTTGGAACTCATGGACAAGCTTGGTGAGTAGGTAACTAGTAGTTATTTACTTACGGAGTTTGAATGTGCTTAAAATGGACTTGGGAATAATGAAAAAAGGGTTAAATATAAAGCAACTCAATTTCAGACATATGTCATTAGCGACCCCTCATCCCCCATCCTCACCCAAGAGTCAATATTAAAAATGGCGAATCTTAGACGGCAGACCTTAAGTGGCCTTAAGATCTGCCGTCTAAGATTCGGCCATTCCATTGCAAATATCCCGCTCCGCACGTAGTATCGTAAATATTTAGTATATTTTAATTGATTTTTGGAACACTGGATCACTTACGAGAAGTGTTCTGGTAGTTACATCACTAGAGAAAGGGTACGTCACTACTGAAGGGCTCGGTGGGTATCTGGGATGATATAAGCTGTAAATAAGAAGATCATTTAATATGAAATTTGTTTTTATTCTCTTATAATGATGTTACAGCGTTATTTTCTTATCTGTGTCCTCTATACATGCTGCTGGTATTCTGACAATGCTTTCCCTGTTGCCAGCTCACTTTTTACAACTACTACTTAGAAATAGAACGTAGAATACAATACACTTGGAACAAAAACAAGAGTGATGACATCATGCGTATTACCTTGCCTAACATACGCATGCCAATCATGGAAGTTCACTGCCAAGATAAAAAACAAAATAATTTCATGCCAAAGGGGAATAGAGCGCAGCATGCTCAACATAAAAAAAAAAAAAACAAAAAAAAAACACACTAAAATACGCAGAGCCACAAAAGCTACTGATGCTCTATCTTTTGCCCGAAAACAAAAGTGGAAGTGGGCAGGGCACGTAGCGCGATTACAGGACGACAGATGGACCAAAAGAGTTACATCATGGAAGGGTCCTAAAGGTACACGCCGAAAAGGAAGACCCCTCACGAGATTTGAAGACGACATCATTGGGACAGCTGGTTCCTCCTGGCCACAAATAGCCCAAGATAGAGAGCAATGGAATCTTTTGGAGGAGGCCTAATTATATACCCGTCTAGGGGTTCATGCAGATTCAGATAGTAATATGTAGCTTAGATCTTAAGATTTAGAGAAAAATACATAAATCAAAGTAATATTAATAAAAAATAAAACCAGTAATAAGAACGAAGTAGCGTAAATATAATTCTTTGTACATGTAGTTTGCATGAAATAAAGGTTTTTTATTTATTTTTTTATTATTTATTATTAAACTATTATAATCATTTCCAACTTTGATGCTGTTCAGATATATTCTTTTCATTATTTTTTCTTTTAATATGACTGAATAACCTAATATCGGTACTATCGGATTAATTGTATCAATAACATGGAACTTGAGGTATACTTTTTTATTATTCATAAAGCATCCTTGCAGTGTAATTTTTCCCACACAGTTTAATTTTTTTCCATCATAATTATGCAAGTTATTTTGAGCTTTTTTTATTTCCTGTTCTAGTCCCATTTTATTGATACAATTCAGTGGTAAAACATTGCAGTTTGCTCCAGTATCCAGCTTAAAATCTATAATATGACCATGTATTTGCATACTTTCACACAGTTCTTTCTTTATTGCATTAACCTGTACCATACCCAAAACTTTTATATTTTTCACATTTCGACACATCTTCCCATAATGTCAATATTTGTGACACTTTTTGCAGATCTGATTAAATGCTGGGCACTTAAATCCATGCATGTATCCACACCGTTGACATTGAGTTCTATCTATTGGACCTTGCCGACTCCCATGTGCTTGCTGAGATAACTCTGGTACAGTTCTTGGCCCATAACTCCCATGTGCTTGCTGAGATGACTCAGTTAAGTTTCTTGAACTATAATTTCTTCTCTCTTGATTTTTCACCACACTGACAGTCTCTTGTTCCTCATCAAAGTAAAAATCTTTTATCTGTTTTTCTGTCTGTTCACAGTCTGTTTACAGATCTTAATACATTCAGGTAGGTCCAAATCTGGCTCCTTCAGCAATCGTTCTACAATATTTTTCTTCCTAATACCTCTTATTATTTGATCTTTTATGAGACTATCCCGCAGCGGTCGAAAATTGCAATTTGCACTCAATGTTCTTAACGTGTTTACGTACTCGTCAAATGTTGCGCCTTCATTTATTTTACGTCGAAAGAAAACTTTTTTGTTGATGCTCTCATTGCTGAGTGGCGTGAAATAGGTTGAAAATTGTTCTAAGAGCACGTCGTATTTTTTAACCTTTTCTTGATCGAAATTGTTATATATTTCCATACACTCGTCACGTATGCAGTGTAGAAATAAAGCTATTTTACTATCCTCGTCCAATTTCTCCTTTGCCCCCGAAGCAGTAAAATAAAGCTTGAATCTTTGTAGCCATTTTTTATAATTCTCAGCTGGATCCCCTTGCAATGACAATGGTGGAGGTTGCTTCAGTGTTTCCATGTTCGTAACGTATCAATCACTATTTTCCGGTTCATTTCCCGACTACGCCATGTAAATAAGAAGATGATTTAATATTAAATTTGTTTTTATTCTCTTATACAAGCTATTATAAAAGTTCAAAACAAAACGATATCGAGTGTCCGAGAGCCTGCTTGGAATGAATCAGACGTCATATTTTTTAAAAGTGACGGTCATCTTGATTTGGATCAGGTATAACATACCTATCGCTTTTGAACGTACCTACTTAATCGGGCAGTAAATGAACAAAAGAAGATGACCGCCACTTTTTAAAAATATTATTACGTCAGATTTGTTGTATACGGTCTCTCGGACTCTCAGATATCGATTTTGAACGTAATCGGACCGTAAATAAACAAAATCAAGATGGCAGTCACTTTTAAAAAATCTGACGTCTGATATATTAGTTCGTGTATCGTATATGTGTGTGTGTCGTATATGTGTGTTATCTATATATATAAAAGAAGAAGTCCTGATCTACCATCAACGCACAGCCGAAACTACTGGAACTAGAAATTTCAAATTTGGTCCAAAGCTTACTTTTATGACGTATGCAAGGGATAAGACGGGATTTTTGGATATTCTACCCCTAAGGGGATCAAATAGGGGTGCAAAGTTTGTATGGGAGAAATTTTTTTTTTGAGCTGAAGATTTAAAAATTCGTAAAAAGGTTACGAACATAAATCCAAAGAAAGTGTTTTCAGCGTTTTGCAAAATTCTAACCCTAAGAGGGTAAAATAGGGGTGCAAAGTTTGTATGGGGAGCAACTCTTTTTTGAAGTGAGAGATTTAAAACTTCGTATATAGACTCTCTGTTTAAATAAAACAAAACACATTTCAGCGTTTTTTGAAATTCGTCCTCTAAAGGAGTGAAAAGCGGGTTCCAAGTTTGTACGGGGAGCAATTCTTTTTTGAAGTTAGAGATTTGAAACTTCGTAAATAGACTCTATGTTTAAACACAACAAAACATATTTCAGCGTTTTTTGAAATTACTTCTCTAAAGGGGTGAAAAGGGGGTTCCAAGTTTGTAAAGGAGCAAATCTTATTCGAAGTAAGAAATGTTAAACTTCGTATAAAGACTCTCTGTTTAAATACAACAAAGCGTATTTCAGCGTTTTTTGAAATTACACCTCTAAAGGGGTGAAAAGGGGGTTCCAAGTTTGTACGGGGAGCTATTCTTTTTTGAAGTTAGAAATTTGAAACTTCGTAAATAGACTTTCTGTTTAAATACAACAAAACATATTACAGCGTTTTTTGAAATTGCTCCTCTAAAGGGGTGAAAAGGGGGTTCCAAGTTTGTAAAGGAGTAAATCTTTTTTGAAGTGAGGGATTTAAAACTTCGTATATAGACTTTCTGTTTAAATACAACAAAACATATTTCAGCGTTTTTTGAAATTGCTCCTCTAAAGGGGTGAAAAGGGGGTTCCAAGTTTGTACGGGGACCAACTCTTTTGAAGTGAGAGATTTAAAACTTCGTAAATAGACTCTCTGTTTAAATTCAACAAAAAGTACATCAGCGTGTTTTGAAATTGCTTCTCTAAAGGGGTGAAAAGGGGGTTACAAATTTGTACGGGGAGGAATTCTTTTTTGAAGTTAAAGATTTGAAACTTCGTAAATAGACTTTATGTTTATTAAATACAAAAACACGTATTTCAGCATTTTTCAAAATTGCTCCCATAAAGGGGTGAAAAGAGGGTTCCAAGTTTGTAAAGGAGTAATTCTTTTTTGAAGTTAGAAATTTGAAACTTCGTAAATAGACTTTCTTTCTGTTTAAATACAACAAAACACATTTCAGCGTTTTTTGAAATTACTCCTCTAAAGGGGTGAAAAGGGGGTTCCAAGTTTGTACGGGGAGCAAATCTTTTTTTAAAGTGAGGGATTTAAAACTTCGTATATAGACTTTCTGTTTAAATACAACAAAGCGTATTTCAGCGTTTTTTGAAATTGCTCCTCTAAAGGGGTGAAAAGGGGGTTCCATGTTTGTACGGGGAGCAACTCTTTTTTGAAGTGTGAGATTTAAAACTTCGTATATAGACTCTATTATTAATTAAAACAAAGCCTATTTCAGCGTCTTTCAAGATTGCTCCTCTAAAGGGGTGAAAAGAGGGTTCCAAGTTTGTAAAGGAGCAAATCTTTTTTGAAGTAAGAGATTTAAAACTTCGTATATAGACTTTCTGTTTAAATAGAATAAAACATATTTCAGCGTTTTTCAAAATTGCTCCCATAAAGGGGTGAAAAGAGGGTTCCAAATATGCAAAAGAGCAAATCTTATTCGAAGTGAGAAATGTAAAACTTCGTAAATAGACTCTCTGTTTAAATATAAAAAAAAATATTTCAGGGTTTTTTGAAATTGATCCTCTAAAGGGGTGAAAAGGGGGTTCCAAGTTTGTACGGGGAGCAATTATTTTTTGAAGTAAGAAGTGTAAAACTTCGTATATAGACTTTCTGTTTAAATACAACAAAACATATTTCAGCGTTTTCCAGAATTGCTCCCATAAACGGGTGAAAAGAGGGTTCCAAGTTTGTAAAGGAGCAAATGTTTTTGAAGTGAGAGATTTAAAACTTCGTATATAGACTTTCTGTTTAAATACAAGAAAACGTATTTCAGCGTTTTTTGAAATTGCTCCTCTAAAGGGGCGAAAAGGGGGTTCCAAGTTTGTACGGGGAGTAACTCTTTTTTGAAGTGAGAGATTTAAAACTTCGTATATAGACTCTCTGTTTAAATAAAACAAAACATATTTCAGAGTTATTTGAAATTGCTCCTCTAAAGGGGTGAAAGGAGGTTCCAACTTTGTACGGGGAGCAATTCTTTTTTGAAGTGAGAGATTTCAAACATCGTAAATAGACTCTCTGCTTAAATACAACAAAAAATACATCAGCGTTTTTTGAAATTGCTCCCCTAAAGGGGTGAAAAGGGGTTTACAAGTTTGTACGCGGAGCAAATCTTTTTTAAAGTGCGGGATTTAAAACTTCGTATATAGACTCTCTGTTTAAATACAACAAAATGTTTTCCAGCGTTTTTCTAAATTGTTCCCCTAATTTGGTAAAAAGGGGTTCCAAGTTTGTGCGGGGAGCAAATCTTTACTTTTCGTAAAAATCGAGATAGGTGTAATCTTCTAGGTTCCTCGGGGTGATGATTACGATAATGACATCCATTTTCAAATCCCAGACGGGGACATTTATTTTTCTTAAAAATCGATATGGGTGTCATCGTCGAGGTTCCTCGGAGTGCCGATTACGAAAATGATACGCATTTTCAATTCCAAGATGGTGGAAATTTATTTTTCTTAAAAATCGATATTCTTCATACTCTTGGTGGTTCCTCGGGGTGCCGATTCCGAAAATTACATCCATTTTCAAATCCAAGATGGCGGACATTAATTTTTTCATTCGAGTAATTATCACAAAAGATTAATAGCATCAGACAACTGACAGAAACAAATAAACCTCATTTATATCTTTGTTACCATCTAAAATCTACGCGGACGAAGTCGCGGGCGGCTGCTAGTCGTTTCATAAAACTGACACAAGCTTTGCTTATATCGGAACTACGTCGATTTGTGTAAGATTGTCCACAAATATTTATTTTTGTTTATTGAGTGGCACAGATAGAGATTTTCAATACCTTCACCTTTCAATTTCAGAGGTCCAAGAGAAGACAAGAGCCCTCCTCAGACAGACGGACAGCGTGTCCTCTTTTTTAGACAACGGAGACGGCACCATCCAGTACGTCGTTACCCTTGAAGATAAGGAGATACTCAGCCAGCAAATCGTGCCTGGAGTAGAGAAGGACTTCACCACACCTGATGGCATTCTCACCAAGAACACGTTTACCCTAGAGGGAGAGACGCTCAAGTCGGTCATGAAGTACCCTGATGGAAAAGTCGTGCATATGAATAGAGAGTTCGAAGCTGATAAGATGGTCCTTGTAAGTTGATTTCATAGCTTGGCTAATTTTCATTTAGTAAAGAGTAAGAGATTCGTCATAGCCTCTATAAACCTGTTTAACTCCTTGTTTCCCTGGGTTAGACTAGCACAATTTTAGCGTAGTACTACGAAAAGCTTAGTAGCGAAGGTGATAAAGCTCACCTTTGTTCATATATGTCAACAGTTCTTGTAATTTTTGCTTTGTTGTTGTATTCCAATCATGTACAACAATAGTAGATTGTTAACCAAGGTTTGAAAGCTACCCATTCCAGACGAGACATTTGAATCCATTTTAAAATCGTTTGTGTATGGATTATTTTGGCGGGAACTGTTGGCTGACGTTAATAGTGTTTGTGTATGGACAATTTCCTGGAAGCGAATTTGTAGGGTAATTAAATAACTTGTATTAAACAAAATAATGTTTATAATTTATTGAAAACATTGAAAAATATGGATCAAATTTTTGTTTATATCTATAATAAAAAAAAATATCCATAAGCTTCAAATGTAACTACAATTTAATGATTAAATTTCAGCATTTTGTTAACGAGTTTATGATGCGCTTAAAATATTTAAAGTCATTGCTTAATATGTATGTTATTTAAAATAACAATATATAGTAATTTTTATTTAGTTTTAATTACCATACTTTAAAATATTAACTCTTAATAATTATTAACCCAGTTTGAAGTCAATATTTTTTTGCGATGGTGGCTGTAAGCACAGATTTCTGCCATTGCTCTTCTCTTCTTTAAATAATTTTTCAACCCATGGGGCGACATGCCTCAATTTTAAATTTTATTCCGCATCTTAGGTCAAATATGACCTACTTTCAGAGTATGGGGAGTGCAAAGAATTTCACATACATGTACATACATCATACCTATCACTGTACAAGCAATGTCACATTTTCTCCATATACCTGCAATTGCTAAAAGTAACAATGTAATTAAATTTAATGTTTGTTTTCACAAACGCAATTTTTCACTACAGCATGTCTATCCGTCCGTCCATCCGTATGTCACAGCCGATTTACTCGGACTATTTAAGCACTTACAATTATGAAATTTGGTAGAATGGTGTATTCTATGAAACGCTTAATAATTTTAATGCACATACGCCTGTGAGATATCCATAACTAGGCCGTGAAAAATGATATACTAGTTTCTCGAATACATCTCCATTTAATTCAATCGTTAGTGAGCTGTCAAAGTCGTAAAAGGTGTCCCTAATCCTTTTTTAAATTATGAAGTTTAAAATTCTGGAAAAAAATTAGGTGATAAACTAATGTTTAATATAAATACTTTTCTACGATTTTTGGTTTGATTGAACACGATAGGTCTAACGGTATTTGAATAATCTCTTTAAAACTGTCATGTCCAAAACAAAAGGCCTTTGGCCGGTTTTATTTTGGTCATGCTGTAGGAAATTTCATAAAAGTATATTTTGGATAATCTTACCTTACTAACATTCTATAATTTCTTTTTCAGAGAATCTGGCTGGAAGGTGTGGAACCCAAGGCTAGCGTCACCTACTTAGCTGTTTAATTTAAAATAATAATAGGTAATAAAGTTCACCCAGTTGCAGAAACCTTCATTAGTATTCTCTTAGATTCATGTTTTTTTTTCTTGACAATAGGACTGGCTGGCTCTTGGGCCAGAGCCCATGGTCAAGATGAGGCCGACAATGATTTGAACACTCTAGTTATGAAAGACCATTTTGGATGTAAGTACATGCAAATTGTACCCGTTTTCTTTGCTCTTGAGTGTAATACTATTTATTGACCCTAGCTTAGGACGACTATTCTCAAAATCATAGTCCGTGTTTACAATAAAATATTTTCTAAATTCGATGTTCATCATTCGGCTCACCTTTGTCAATTAAACCATTTTGTCAATTTATTTTAATTAAATTAAAAATAGATTTTTAATTTAATTAAAATAAAATTTATTTAATCTGTAGTTTAGTTTTCTTTTGTTTTTATATTGTTTCAACTTAAATCAGGTTATTTTTAAAATGTGGTAATGAACTTTTCATTAAAATACAAGAATAAATACTAAATTAAGCGCTTTTCGTAAATCATCGGGTTAAAAAGGAGAATGATAGTTGTTGTTGCATAATAGTAGATTGTATGACAAGGGTCCAAAATGAGCCATATCACTACTGTAATGTCGGGTAGCGAAACATTTAATTGTATAAAAATGTAGGTACGTCGAGAACTCTTTGTCTTTATTAAACTGCCTCAACGTGACGACGCGTTTTATTGTATATCCCCATATATTGGTGTAAATTTCTCAGTGGCGACGAATAACGTAATTCACGTGTGTGCTAGACTTAACAGAATTAAACCAGAATTGTAAATGTAATAATCGAGTTTTTAAATCTAGATTTAACATTATGACTATTGTGTGCCCTTACAGGGTGTCATGAAATGACTTAAATTAGAAATGTAACATCTTATTGTGTATGCATGACATTACAATGAATAAATAAATAAATAAATAAAGTGAGTGTCAAAAATGTCGAGAGGGAAAATCGGCGAATTCAATATTCACACGGATAATTGGAATCTGTACGTCGAAAGAATTCAACATTATTTCGAAGCGAATAAGATCGATAGTAGCTTGCAAGTGTCTACGTTCATAACGGTGATCGGGGCGGAATGCTACGAGCTACTAGTGAATTTGTGCACACCAGATAAGTCGAAATTTAAAACGTTTAGTCAATTAACTACGATTCTGGCAGAACATCTACAGCCTACACCTAGCATTCTAGCCGGACGATATAAATTTCGCAATAGGAAGCAAAAAGTGGGTGAATCAATAAAAAAACTATGTGGCGGCACTAAAGAAAATGTCGGTTGCATGTGTCTTTGGAACAACATTGCAAGATAATTTAAGGGATCAGTTCGCTTGTGGTATTTCTAGTGAAACTATTCGCCAAAGACTGTTTTCGGAGGACAAACTGACTTTTCAACGAGCGTTTCAACTCGCGGTCGGGTTGGAGGCGGCGGAGAAAGACGCGGCGGCGGTCTAGCCGAGGTCTGGGAGACCAACACTACCAACAGTGTGGAGGCAGAGTGCCAGGCGATGACGGCCGGCGCGGCGCGCGGCGGGCTTGGCAGCCGGCGCGGACCGGCAGCGGCGGCGGTGGCTCACATTCCACGGGACGACAAACACGGCGCCTTCCAAAGTGCCGCGCGTGTGGCGGTACACACGATATATCGACGTGTCAATTCACGAAATATGTGTGCAAGATTTGTAACATAATGGGACACCTACGGCGCGTGTGCCCAAATCTATCGCAGCATTATAGCGTCGAAGCGTTCGATGGTGCAGTATTAAGCGAGGACGAAGAACGACGCAGTGACGAGGTAATTTTTAATATAAACCATTTGAGTGCGAGTCTGTGTCCACCATTAAGAGTAGGTAACATTGAATGTTAATGGTATAGAATTAGTTATGGAGTGTGATACCGGCAGCGCCGTTTCTTTCATAAGTTATAAATTATATCAATCATTGTTTAATGACGTAGAATTGAACCATCTAATTTAACTTTGAGATATTATACTGGGGAACTGATCAAGCCAGTAGGAGTGATGCGACCGTTAGTGAGATATAAAGATCGAGCAAAAATATTAGATTTATACGTAGTAAATGATGGCAAAACAATTTTGCTTGGCAGGCAGTGGTTATTAGAACTGAATATTGAGATACAAGTTGGTTCGTATGGCTCTGTAAATAATTTGGATAGCGAGGAATTTAACCTAGTGGAATTCAGTTCCAGATATTGTGAGGCATTCGCGGTGGGACTCGGGCGCTTCACCGGCGGTGCGGTGGGCATCCACCTGCGCGATGATGCGCGGCCCGTGTTCCTGCGCGCGCGCCCACTGGCGTACGCGCTGCGCGAGCCGGTGGACCGCGCGCTGGAGCAGCTGGTGCGTGACGGTATTCTCACTCCTGTGGACCGCTCCGACTGGGCTACTCCCATCGTTCCGGTGGTAAAAAAAGATGGTAGCATACGGATCTGCGCTGATTATAAACTGACGCTGAATAAGGTACTCGTAGTCGACCGTTACCATTTACCGAAGGTGGAGGACTTATTGGCGCGCTTACATGGCGGCAAACGTTTTATCAAAATAGATTTATCTCAGGCATATGCTCAATTCGAACTTGACGAATCCAGTAAATACACGGTTATAAATACACACAAAGGATTATTCCGATACAATCGTCTCGTCTACGGTCTTTCTTCTAGTCCAGCAGTCTTGAAGAAGAAGCTAGAACAACTTTTCTCTGATTTGCCATATGTCGGGGTATTTTTAGACGACATCATCATAACAGGCCGCGATACGACGGAGCACATCGGTAACTTGCACAAGGTATTTACGCGGCTGAAAACGTATGGCCTTCGGGTGAGAAGGGATAAATGCACCTTTTTCGCCAAGTCGGTTAACTACCTAGGACACGTTATCAGCGAAGAAGGTGTACACACATGTCCAGATAAGGTCGCGGCCATAGAGAACACGCCGGCACCAACAAACGTTCCGGAGCTCAGAGCGTTTATCGGAATGGTAATGTACTGTGTGAAATTCATAAAGAATGTTAGTGCGGTACTGGCCCCGCTTTACAACCTTTTGAAAACAGGCGTGCAGTTTGTATGGGACTCGAAATGTCAAGCAGCGTTCGAGAACATTAAGCGTATGTTGAAGTCAAGCCTGGTACTTATGCATTATGCGCCAGAATTGCCTTTGGTGTTGACGGCGGACGCAAGCGGAGTGGGGGTAGGTGCCGTGATATCGCAGCTGACGCTGGCCGGCGAGCGTCCTGTAGCATATGCATCCCGCACTCATACCCGCGCTGAGCGTGGCTACGCTCAGGTCGACCGGGAAGCACTAGTCATTATATTCGGTATACGGAAGTTTCACCAGTACCTATATGGGCGCAGATTCACATTAAGAACCGATCACAAGCCTCTTACTTACATTCTGGGTACCAAGGTCGGGATACCTATTATGGCTGCATCGCGCTTACAGCGTTGGGCTATATTATTGTCGGGTTACACTTACGATATCGAATACGTTCCCTCAGCGATAAATTGTGCAGATGCATTATCAAGGTTACCCCAATTGAGTAATAAATGCGAGCCAAAAGTAAGTCAAGAAGTTACGTATTTACATTTCGTTGAAAACTTTTTGCCAGTTACTAATAGTGACGTGAGAACGGCTACGCGGAAAGATCGTGTTTTAAGTAGTGTTAGCGCACGTTCAATCGGGGTGGCCTGTGACTTGCTCTACCCCGGAGCTGCAACCGTATTTTTCGAGGCGGAACGAATTTTATGTAGATCGCGATTGTATAATGATGGAATGTGAGTGATGGCGTTTGTAGGTATTTGATAGGGTGTTGAGAAGGTTAATATTAAAGATAGTATGTTTGGCTCTATGGAGACACTTTTTTTTTCATTGATTATTTTCCATTCAATTAGGCAGTTGCGTTTGTGACTCCCCTGGAGCACAGAAGTTACATTCATAATTAAATGGCAATGATTGCGTACTGCCGCGAGCACATAATCCATAGTTTCCGCCTATTTCGGATGCAAGAAATGTATAGAAGCCAAAATTTTTGATCGGGCCTGTCCTTGTAATCTTGATATCATTGTCCATAAACTTGTTTGCCACGGTCGTTGTAAAAATAGTACACTATTGCAGAGGCCGGGTAATAGCAAATCATGGATAACCTAGGATTTGTCGGACGAAGCGAAGCTGAGGGCGACAATAGATACGAATCCACGAATAGCCATTCCGAGGAAATACAACAAAATGATACATTAAACTTCGGAGGTAGCAAGTTAGCCGTTACCGACTTTGCTTGTGCTACCATTTCCGGACTTGAAGTCATTTTTATTGTGAAATAAATACAAAATTTAACAACGCGACACAGTTTTGCAAATTTCTAGTCTTGTTGAAAAAATAATAGCTATTCATACGACTTTTCCGCCATACACATATTTAAAAAAAAAGACTAATTTGATCATAAATGCATTTTTATTACGAAATACCATATTAGTTATATTTTTGCGTGCGACAGTACCTAATGCGATCATTTCCGAGCATATTGGAGAAAAATACATTGCTTCATGTCTATCATACAGCCAAACAAATCGCATACCAAATAAAAGATTATGAATATGATTATTTACTTATTTACACTTCAATGATATAAAATAATGATATTCGTAAGGCAGTGGGCAGGGATTGGAGGAGACGAGCTAAAGACCGAGCTCAGTAGCGTGCCATGAGAGAGGCCTATGTCTAGCAGAGGACTGACACAGGCTAATGATAATGATGAATTGATAATAATAGAAATTACTAAATGGTGCCACTTAGTCCATTTATTTAAATTAGTTATGAAATTCAACAGAATCTGTAAAAGTAATAAAATTAAATATAAATTTTACACTATTAACCTAGGGAACACATAACATCTATTTATTATAGTATATTAAACAAAAGTGCGTCTAGTTTTTAATGTACTCGCGAGCTAGCGTGCACGTAACGTACTGAAATATGCTCAGGAAATCTGTAACAAATCTTTTCACCTCACTAACACGCGGAAAATACTACGTAAGAACAAAAAGGAAACATATAAAATCAGCCTTTATTTTAACTACTACACAAATAAGAAAGTAGGAAAAAAACACAAATTGGCAAGGAACCTTATGTAGTGCAGTCTGCAATACTAATAGCTGATGATTAGAGGGGCGAAAATTGTCCTGTCTGGACTGGCCTTTACGTTATTATGTTTAAAAAAGTAACTACATAATAACACGTTCGGATTTCAAATATTCTTTTCACTCTTTTAAAATGCAGTTTAGGGTATAAAACGTGCGGTGAAGGAATGCTTATTCTGTCGCCTGACAAAAGTACTTAAGTCTTTTGTCGGGCGGCAACAAGGTGCGCGCCTTCAACGCTTGGGTGATGCCCTTACTCATATACTCCTTTGGCATACTAAGACCGAAGGGTGCGTGTACTGCTGCTTTACATCCCGCAGAATTGTGAAGGTCTCGGCTTTTTAAACGCCAAAGACCTAAACAACCGCAAGGTGTGCAGTGTCAGGGATTATTTCCTAAACAGCGAGTGTGGGATGCAGCGGAACGTAGTGGCAGTAGGCATGCTCGCGTCGGTGAACAGGGTACAGCTCAGGGATCTCTTCGTGGAAACCTAAGGTTTTGTCTGAACAATATTGTTTTATATTCTACTTTTTTATACAATTATTATAAAATCTAACCTAAGTCCTTAAATAAATAAGGAGAAAAAAAAAACATTTATTTTCAGGCAACAAAGGCCCATAGATATATACCTTAGAACTAGCATTCATACTAAAATTTATTAATTAAAAACTAGCACAAAAAATTAACACACTAAAACTGCAATGTGTTCCGCAACTTCGTTTATCATTTACTTAGAACGTGACGATACATTGAGAAATACTTACATATATACGCCACCCCCTAATTAGCTTAATTAATATTTGCGCGAATCAGCGTCTCCCAAAGGAGATATGTTTGGAGTTGTTCGTCGAATCGCTTAATTTTGGAAGGTGCTGATCAACTTTTTCGTATTTCCGACGCAGGGCACATCGGAATCTGGCACATTGTTGGTTCTTAGCACCATCTCGAGGAGCTTGACTCGTTGAACTTTGCCGGAGGCTGTTCTGGGGAAGCTGTCTACAAAAATAACACCGCCGTGTAGATGTTTATGGACGGAGAGTTTATCTGGAAAGGACAATTATTGCTTAGTTTGTATTCGAGAGGTCATCTCACAACGGGGAAGTGCCCACAGTATGTTTACAGTATGTTTTCAACTACGCGTGTTTCAATACATATGTTGCGCCGTCCAACCCTCTGCTTAACCAAAAAACCGGTCAAGTGCGAGTCTGACTCGCGCGCCGAGGGCTCCGTATTCATAAATGAAATAAATGAACTTTATTCTGCAATTAGGCCTCGATGGCAATTTTGCAAGTCACAAACTGCTAGATCACAAATTGTATATATGACATGTTGGAAAATAAGGTTAATTGGTTTCCTCATGTACAATTTTACATCAGTTTAATTAATTATAGGTAGCGGCTATAAATATTCTTGGTTCTAAGACAATGCTTTCCTTCCTAAGTATTTTATAAATATTAGAAGCAACATTTGTATATTTGTTTTTAAATCGGTTCTCGAAATCGGCCCTATTTCGATGACATACAATACAGGAGGTTACGGAAGTGAAAACTCGATCCTCAAGCATCATAAAAATTATATTAACAAATTTTCGTATGGATGCGTCATTTCGAGATTTAAACAAAAAACCAGAAAGGATACTTATTTACGCCTGAAATAATCCATATTAATAATTTAATAAATCCAAAAGTATGTCTGTCTATCTGTTACCTCTTCACGCTTAAACCGCTAAACCGATTTAGATGAAATTCGGTATGGAGATAGTCTGAGTCTCGGTAAAGGACATAGGATATTTTTATCCCGGAAATTATCCCCTAAATGGACGTAGTTGGTATGGAAGGAGCGACGACTAGATAAGCGCCTGATATAAAAAAATAGCAATTATATTCTAACGCGATAAACGAGTTCTACTCAGACGACGTGCGGACAAAAGCTAGTGCTCTATATAAAATACTTTAATCAATACAACAACCTAAAGGTTTTTGATTTGAATTAATAGAATTATTTGTGCATATTATAACGTTTTCGTGTTCAGTATTTTTACGTAATCCTTAAAAATATTTAAGATAGACTAGTCTTCCGGTGCAGTAAAGCTACGTGCCTACACAAGATTGCTAAGCACATATTTCTAGGCGCGAAAACTATTCCGACTGTCAAGAACTGCCATATCACTTCACAATCCGATCTTGTTTAAGCAACATGAATTTTTAATTAAATTGTCAAAAATATATTTTATCTGTTTTATTTGAAGCTCCTTTATGTCCATAGAAGACAACAAGATTAATGAAATAATGCAAGTTCCCTATACGGTGACGTAAATATCAAAATAACCGCCAAGAATGAATGATCAACTACGGATGTTTTTAAATGGACTATGTAATCATAGTTTAAGAGCCCACGACACTGAACCTAGTTCGATAAGACTCCCAGATGATATATGTATTATAAGTTACGTCATTCCTGGGGGAACACGAAACGGCTATAATAATAATAATAACTTTATTTCAGATCTTTCTTTTTACATCCATATATTGTTAGTGCGACTTAAACAGTATATTAGTAAAGTACCTAATCTAATAAACACTTACTTAAATCTATATTCAGCGACCGCCTTGATTTGCCCTATCCAGTGCATATACATTGGGCAATCATACCTGTCCGCAATGACACACAGTATGCTGTTTGAACTACCTCTCAGTCGGCCCAGCATCGAGACGATTTTTTTCCGTATAATCGCTTGAAAACCGTCCGTGCCTGCCTCCGCGAACATACGCGATGCACTACACCATCGAGGTAGTCCCAACAATACCCAGAATGCATTGTTGTATTGTACACGCAGGGCATTATA
The DNA here is from genome assembly GCA_963556455.1 of Epiblema foenella. Classification (NCBI taxonomy): domain Eukaryota; kingdom Metazoa; phylum Arthropoda; class Insecta; order Lepidoptera; family Tortricidae; genus Epiblema; species Epiblema foenella. Next base: position 9,546,902 of record OY747100.1, read on the forward strand.
GGCCCTTCTGGTATACTTCACCCACAGGCTGCTCGAGTAGAAAGACTGGCTAAAAGCCTTAAATAGCGAGATTTTAACTTCGATGGAGTATCGAGCAAACCTGCGGGCGAGCATATTTGACCGTACTGCCAATGCCCTGCGTTCCCGTTCAATATCTAAGTCATCACTTAGATCTTGAGCTATGCTGCCATGCAAAAAACCTGGTGGCCATAGTAAAAAAGATTTTTCAAAAAAAAATAAAAGCCTTGCCTTTTCCTGATAGTGGAGAAGGTGGTGCTGCAGCGATTGAAGGAGCTCAATACACTGAACCTAAATGGATAAGACTCCCAGTTGATATGTATATTATAAGATACGTCATTCCTGGGGGAACGCGAAACGGCTATGCTGCAATGCAAAAAACCTGGTGGCCATAGTAAATAAAAAAATCAAAAAAATAAATAAATCCGGTTTCTAGTATGACATGTCTCCCAAGTTTCGTTTGTTCCTCGTTACAGGGGAGGGGTAAGACTATACGATAATGCATTGCTGCAAGCCCCCCTGACTGGCCTTATCAGTGGCAGCAGCATGATAAGTGACGCCAATACTGAGGTATCTAGTATGATCGGTCTCCTAAAAAAACCAAGGCTCATCTGAAGGATCATCAATTTATGTTTAAGAAAAACCACTGCTGCACGTTCCAAACAGTGGAGAAAGTGGTTGCTGCAGCGATTTAAGGTCGCCCTCCGCGCAGCTGGATTCGGTGTTTCAATTCAGTTTTGTCAGCAATCGCCCAGTTCCTTTCGATTTGTACTGATTGAATACGCATGTCGCGTGAGTAGGGACGAAATCGGAGTTAAAACCTTGATTAAAGTTTATTTTTACATATAACACATTGATTCATGTACAAAAAAAATGTTCTGTATGTATGGATTTTAGTTTGTTACCGATAATTTGTTGTTTTATTTCATAGTTTCGACGAGAAATACATAATAGTAGGTAATCCCAGCTCACCCCGTAGTTGGGGTTAGAAGGTATAGCAATGGGGTGAGATAGAAAAATTCGGATTAAGGCAATAGCTTGACTTGTCAAGAGAATATTTTATTTATGTAGCAGAACTATGTTTTGATTATGCTCCTACATAAACGATTTAATGTTTTCTGTAAGTTGTGATCTTTATTTTTTTGCGGTAGGTATATTTTTTTCATACTTATTTTTAAATTACTTTGGTCTATGTGGAATTAGTAAGGTGAATCCCATCAAAAACATGTTAATAGAGAATTACTTACGCAGTGCGTTTATTTCACTTGGAATAAATATTTATAGATAGCATGTACCTGAAAATATAATAGCGAAATCGAATCTTGAGGTTTAATCATATCCATACCTCGGGTCTTCGGTGCGGGAATATTTGACATTAGCCAAAAATTAGGTATTAACTCAAAAAACAGAATCTACATTAACTAGCAGGTTTCTGCCTAATGAATAAATAATATTTTATTTATTTATTTATTTTATTTTGGCAACAAACAGTCATTACATGGGTGTCACAATAATTCTTTATACCACTTAACAGACCAAACAGTGCCGAAACAGATGTGAAGTAATTCACTTAGAGAGAAATATAAAAAAAATGTGAGCTTACATAGACGTCGCGGTAAACGCATTTAAATTCTTTAGTGATTCTGGGATATGCCAATTATACAAAGAAAAACAGTTTGCTAGGCTACTTAAAAAGTAATAGTTGTTAGTGCAAAATTTAAAATTTAATTTAAGTTAATTGTATCTAAAAATTACACAGGTTGGTTTATAACAAGATCAAGGTAAAGAGTAATTAAAGTAGGTATATATGCTTAAGCGTTATCAGACTTTTTAATCAAACATTGCATAATTTTTTTTTTGAAATTATTCAGTGACAGGTGGCATGGATCTATGTGTGAGAAACATTTGTTGTATAAATCTGGGGCACGGGTAAAGAAACAATTTCGAGTGTAAATTTTTTTTCGATTACATGAGACAAACAGATTTTTGGTACGTGAGGAGCGTGCGGGCAATTTTTTACGACTAGTAAAATTTAATTTTGAAATAAGTGTTGGAGCATCAATTGCCTTGTTGAGGAGTTTGTATAGAAAAACCATATCAGAAACTTTGCGTCTGTCGTCAAGGGGTAGGATATTGTATCGTTCAAGGGATTCTTGGTACCTAAGTAAGTGCCTAAATTGTCTGAAGTTCAACGTTTTTAGAAATTTCTTTTGGATGTTTTCTAGTCTATTTTTATGGCACTGAAAATATGGACTCCAAATAACACTGCCATAGTCCAACGATGATTTTACAAATGAGAAATATAAGAGTTTAAATGTTTTAATGGATTTGAACGGTTTATTTATCCGATTAATAAAACCTAGATTACGAAAGGATTTTTGAACTATACAGTCGATATGTTTGTTAAGTCATTTTGTCATGCGTGATGATGCCAAGGTCCCGAATCTCGGAAACTCGTTTAAGAGTGCTGTTACAAAGTTTATACTTGAAATGTATTGGTTTGGGCTTCCGAGTAAATGAGATAATATAACATTTGTCAGTGTTTAGAAATAATTGGTTGTCTAAGCAATACGTTGACAAAGATAAAAGGTCGCTCTGTAATTTATAACAATCCTCGACTGAAGTGACCACGTTAAAGATTTTGGTGTCATCAGCATAAAATAATTGACTAGTGTAACTAAGCTTATCTTCAATGTCATTAATATAGAGTGTAAACAGTAATGGTCCCAAATGGGATCCTTGGGGATTGCCTGATGGTACGTCCAAGTAATGGGAGCAATATCCCTTGAGGCAGACCGCTTGGCTTCGATTTTTTATGTATGATTCAATCCACCGCCGTAAGCTGCCGTGCACACCGATTCTCAATAGCTTACTCAAAAGTAAATCATGGTTAATTTTAGCAAAAGCCTTCGAGAAATCGGTGTACACGACGTCCACTTGATGATTATCATTCATTGCCTTAAGTAGGTCATCTGTAAAAGCGAGCATATTAGTGTCGACGCTGCGACGCTTTAAGACCCCATGTTCATTTAAGCTAATATGCTGTCGTAGAGCGTATGATAATTGAGCTGTGACAATTTTTTCGAATAATTTGCCGAAGATGTACAATTTAGAGATTGGTCTATATTGCTCTATCTGATTTCTTTTATAGGGACTTTTTGGAATGGGTGTGATTAATGATATTTTCCAAATATTGGAAAATGACCAGTTTTTAGAGAGAATAGGAATATATATGTAATCGGTTCAGCTAACTCCTTAGCACAGCTGAAAACAAAGAGAGGATGGATACCATCAAAGCATGCGCCCTTCTAAATATTGATCCGCTTCATTACGTTTAAAACAATGTCTTGATCTATTTTGATTGTTGTAACCACGGTTGAGTTAATCTGAGATTGGGACGATGGTGGGTGAGAAGCAAAAGAGTGTGCTGAAGGCAATGAAGGAACAAAGACAGAGTGAAAATAATCGTTGAAGGCGTTACATATATTGTTACCATCTGTCAGAGTAATATTATTATAATAAAGTCTGTCTGGAATGTCAGTACTGTTTTTTTTACTTTTTACATATGTCCAAAAATATTTAGGATTTTTACAAATTCTTTCCTCGCTAATAGTAATATAACTAACATAACACTAATTGTAACAGTCCCGCTCCAACTTTTTGTATGACTTCCTGAGGCGGGAAAAAATTAGATAGTCTCCTGTGTTTCCATAAATTTTCCACTTCTTATGATATTTTTCTTTTTCTCTTTCTAGCTTTATTAGGGATTTTGTAAACCAAGGTGGGGATCTATTATTATGAGAAATCGATCTAGACGGAACATTTTTTTCTATAACACTATTAACAATTATGATAAAAGTAGGTTACCATGTCTTCAACGCAAGCCATGGAAGCGAAGATATGTAACCAATTAATAGAGGAGAGACCTAAGCGTATACCATCGTAGTCTGCTTTAAAATACATTTTTTTAGTCGAGTTAATAAAGAAAACTTTGAAAAATAATATTATATGCTGTTTTCCCAGACTAATCTAACTATTTATCTCTACTCTTTTCAATTTATACCAGCACAGAAGAAGGGCTATAGTGCGAATAGGGTCGCGGGGGAGTTTAAATGGCCGGCTTTTCAAATATTCTATGTAAACTCACTAGTTGAATATTACTGTATGAAATAAATAAAAGGCACATTTTAATATAACATGATTCTTTAATTAGCAATTTCTTCAACTCCTCCGATACTACAATATTTTTTTAAATAATATTTACCATTTTATCATAATGTAAGTCACTTTTGACTATTCATGTAAATTGAGAACCCTGAACTGCAAACACCAAGAGAACTCCCCCTTCTATCATCCCGGTGCGCCCATTCGTAACACCAACTCTCCCCATTCATAATCCAACTGTCCCCGTTGTCGTCCCAACTCACCCCTCAATACATTACTAACCCCATAAAAATCCTCAAATGTGATTGAATCGTTTTCTATGTCAAAACCATTATAAATAAGCGAAATATAACTTGCTTTTCTGTTTTTAATAAGCCTCGTTAGTTACTTTAATAAATTTCACATAAAAACGAAGTTAAATTCAAACAAAAATTCACCGCTTTTGAGCATCAAATTGAATGATTTGGCAACTTAGAGTTGACAAAAAAAAATAATATATCTAATCGTGTCCGAAAATTAAAGTAGCTACTGAAAAAAGAAATTCTGGATTGGCATCCCTAAGCCCCCCAATCCCTACTCACCCCATTTTACGGTATATACCATTATATCGAAATAAGCTCTATAATCGAAATCACTATCTTCAATCGCTGCAGCAACCACCTTCTCCACTATTAGGAAAGCAGTGGCTTTCTTACACAGAAATTGATGATCTTTCAGATGAGCCTTGGTTTTTTTCAGGAGACCGATCATACTAGATACCTCAGTATTGGCGTCACTTATCATGCTGCTGCCACTGATAAGGCCAGTCAGGGGGGCTTGCAGCACTGCATTATCGTATAGTCCTACCCCTCCCCTGTAACGAGGAACAAACGAAACCTGGGTGACTTATCGTACTAGAAACCGGATTTTTTATTTTATTTTATTTTTTACTATGGCCACCAGGTTTTTTGCATTGTAGCATAGCCGTTTCGTGTTCCCCCAGGAATGACGTATTTTATAACATACATATCAACAGGGAGTCTTATCGTATTAGGTTCAGTGTACTGAGCTCCTTCAATCGCTGCAGCACCACCTTCTCCACTATTAGGAAAAGGCAGCAGTGGTTTTTCTTACACAGAAATTGATGATCTTTCAGATGAGCCTTGGTTTTTTTAGGAGACCGATCATACTAGATACCTCAGTATTGGCGTCACTTATCATGCTGCTGCCACTGACAAGGCCAGTCAGGGGGGCTTACAGCACTGCATTATCGTATAGTCCTACCCCTCCCCTGTATCGAGGAACAAACGAAACCTGGGTGACTTATCGTACTAGAAACCGGAAATTTAATTTTTTTTGAAAACATTTTTTTACCAGGTTTTTTGCTTGGCAGCATAGCCGTTTCGTGTTCCCCCCGGAATGACGTATTTATAATATATATATATATCATCTGGGAGTCTTATCGAACTAGGTTCAGTGTCGTCGGCTCTTCTACTATCAATGCTCATTTATGATTTTCATTAAAACTTTAACTATGCAAATGCTTTATTTACCTAAACTGAAAGTTTACAAGAAGGTAATTTATCTATCAGACTGCAAACTAGGCTCTGAGCCTGTATTAATATGCAGAAAATTTATAATTCAAGCTAAAATATACGTGCATGTGAAATGATAAATAAATAATTGATAATAATAATAATAATCTTTGTGTAAATTTGATAAATAATGAAAGGGTTTTTGCACCCGTAAACAGCACATAAAGGCATTTTGACGGAGCACTTCACACGACAGGAACAATTTCGAGACTGATTACCAGTCATACAAACTGAAGTATAATCGATTAATGAAGTAGTTTTTAATAACGTGGTAGATTTGGCATAACGACGGCGACGGCGTGCGGGACGACGCGACCACGCACGCTTCTACCACGCCAGGGTGTCCTGGATCTCGTTCTCAACTCCCTGTTATTATACATACCATGGTCGAATAAAACAGTGAAATAGTAAAGATAATTGGTACTGACCGGCAACGAGGTCCTGTATGTCCCGCTCGCTGACAACGACATTAGGACGCCGCTGGACGACGGCGACGGCGCGATAGCCATCCTCGACGTGCGGGACGCCGAGCACGCACGCTTCTAACACGCCCGGGTGCTGTTGGATCACATTCTCGACTTCCATAGGCGTGACCTGAAAAGGACATAATTATGGTTCATTATAAAGTAATGAACCCATAGACGGCAGAGACTAAACATACCTACATTTATCGGCAGAAACGGTCTAGTGCAAGTATGCTTGTTCGTCTGATTGGTAGGTAGGTAAGTATAAATCGGCCATTACTTAAAGATTTTAAAGCAGTTACTGGGCCACACTTAATACGGAACACAAAATATCCTGTATCGAAAGTTAAATGAAACAGCACTGTAATTAACATTTTTGAAGTGTGCAATGTGCATAATGATAATACTGAGGATTTTTTATCTTCAAAATTATGGACATGCAATAATCTAAATAACCACAGAATAGTGCAATAGAAGCTATATAATAGTGCGTTGATAGTTAATATATACTTACATAGTATCTTCGAACTTTGAAAGCATTTGTCATACGGTCGACAAAGAAGTAGTATCCATTTGCGTCCCTGTAGAGGAGATCCCCGGTCTTGTACCAGCCGTCGGGGCTGAAGGCGCGAGCCGTCTCCTCTGGATTGTTGTAGTACTCCTGCAATCATATAGATTTGATTTAATAAGTTCCGCTTAGTATCTCTCAATTCGAGTGATAATTATTCTGAATTGTAATATACGACGAGTAACTATGTGCTATATTTAGTTTTCAGTGGAATGAAATATACCTAACCTATGCCCATTCAGAAGGTTACTTAGTGGTGAAAGAAATTTATAGATCGGATGAGTAGTTAAGAAGATGCCAATTACAACGCTTATAAAGCTACAGACAGGGTTATACAGAGACATAACCAAAATTAAGGGCTGGCCTTGTAACATTTTTCTACACACACAAAAGCCGATTTAACTACTGAATAATTGTGGCGACGGACAGGGTGGGCAGGTCGAAGAGAAACAGCGTGTACTTCCTTCTGTGTATATTGGCAAAGTGATTAAATATAATTATCCTAATAACACTATAACAAGGCGGTTTTATTATAGCGACCTCTGTCGACAATATCTTTTAACTATATACTTAACTAATTTCCTATGTAAGGATCTAAGAGATTAACCTAAATAAGCCATCTAGTGGTTCCAATGATGGCGCTGTTCTTAACAACTATAATATTTTAACTATAACTATTGACCACAGAAAAAAACACTATTATTTGTTCACCCTGTATGATATGACCTAACCTGACCTAACCTAACCTAACCTAACCTAACCTAACAAACATTATTTGTTTATACATGAGGATAAGTCCTGTAGCTAATAGTACCTACAGCCAATTCAAATGTCAAACTATATTTTAGGGTTCCGTACCCAAGGGGTAAAACGGGTCCCTATTACTAAGACTTCGCTGACCGTCCGTCTGTCACCAGGCTGTCTACTGGACTGTGGTTGGACAGTTGAAATTTTCACATATGATGTATTTCAGTTGCCGCTATAACAACAAATACTAAAAAACAGAATAAAATTGTGATGTGCGGGTTTAGCGCACATACATATCCCTCGACCATTTAGGGCCTTGTGAGGGTTTCCAGACTAGCTCAGAAGTGATATCAGGGATCGAGAATCAAACACAGGTTTAAATCTATAATAAAGATGGGTCTTACGCCCCTTTTATTGATATAATGAAACCTTAGCTTAGAATAAACTACGGCGCGGAATGGTATGACGGGGTTATCGCGAATCTACGGTACGGAAGTATTAGGACGCACTTATATCTAAGGGCGGGCGGTTGTTAAAGTAGGACTGGAGCGGAATGTTATTTCAAGGATCCTAGAATCGTGGCTAGTGCGGCGGAACCACTCTGCCTCAAATACTAGGCGTCTCGGGCAACGAGGCGAACCCCAGTGCCTCGGGTGATGCGAGGACTTGCCAGCGCAGCCTCGGAGAGGTCGGGATACTCGGGCAATGCGAGGACTTGCCAGCGCAGCCTCGGTGAGGTCGGGATACTCGGAGGGGAGGGGAGGGCAGTGTTCACCACAGCAAGCCGTGGCTGACACTGCCGCTGCGCATCGGCTTTTATTCCTGCCGCGCGGGGGGCGGCCGGCCGCTGCGTCACACTGCTCCCTCCCCGCACGCCGCCTTCGGCGCTTATGACGTAGCGCGTACCGATCTGGTGTAGCTGTAGCGTCTACGTCACAAAATAAACATTTTAGGGGGCTCCCCTACAACAAACGTGATTTTTTTGCCGTTTTTTTATAGATAATGGTATGGTACCCTTCGTGCGCGAGTCCGACTCGCACTTGGCTGGTTAAAAGGCCGTACAACGAGAAATATCGCGTTCTTTGAAACGCTGTTTTACCCTGACGAGAAAACAATAAGGATGGATTTTCAGTTAAATTATTCTTGATTATATGACTGTGTTTCTGACAATAGCTGAAACATGATTGATTAAAATTTTCTCGATAGAAAAAAATCCAAAGTTGAGTCTTTATTTTCCTTTTTTTACTCCGCCTACTGAAACAACGTGGTATTAAACGACACAATTGAGTTAATATGATGATATTTTACCTCATCTAAACTCTGTCAAGATGAAATTTAATAAAACTGCACACAGTCAGAGAAAAAAGCCATTCCCGAAGAGTGTTGCATCCCGTTTCGTCGTGCGCGAAAGACAAAAGCGTATCTCTTTCACGGGGTGCGTGGCTGATCGAATCGAGGCATCCCCTTGAGCTTTTCCGAACACCTCAGATTCGGTTGAAACCGCTCAACCAATCTCACTGGAGCGCAAACTCTTAGAGTATTCCAGTGTTCCAAACCACACGCGTGGTCGTGCCGGAGGTTTTCCCTTGGATTTTCCCCAGGCTACTCTCCAACCGCGCACTCCTATCGCTTTATTGGGCCTATAAAGCCACAATCAGGTTAAAAAAAGAGCTTTTCCGAAATCAAACTAGGAATTAACGATAGAGAATGAAGGAATGACATAAATATTCATATATGTTACTGATAGGTAGTGTCCGGACCGCATAGGGAATGTCAATAAGTAAGCGGCGAAATGTTTGACTGTGACTACACGCTTTATGTCGTCGAGGTATATATGTTCCCAGCACGGCACGGTTTATTGTCTGTCACCCTTAAAACGAATAAAATATACTTACAGCAAACCTTGGGCCCTTGAACCATAGCTCTCCTGTCTTATTTGGCTCCGTGATGACTTCACCAGTTTTTACATCTACCAACTGCAAAAATTAGGAATGTTGACGCCGGTTTTATCATGAGTCACGTTATAGTTGTATGGATCTATCTAATGATTGATCTAGTTGATCTAATGATGGAGTTATAAAATGGAAATGAAATGAAAATGTATGAGTGGATGGATGGATGTACATTCCTCTTAATCTCAAAAACGGCTGGACGGCGGACTTGGCTGAAACTTGGAATGGAGGTAGCTTTACCCTGTATTTTTTCAGCGGACCCTTTTATCAGCGGGTAACAAACATCACAGGGCGCTACTGTTTTTTTTTTAATTTTACATTCAAAGTAGACTATATGTATCTAATTCAAAAATTGTTATTAGTATTTATTCAATCGCTGGTATATATCAATAACTCATTCATCATAACCGATCAAGTTTCATGAGCTTATACGGATCTGATAAACATCTTGAGTAATATAATGTGACACATATTGCATACCAACGTTTATAATAAAACATAATTTTATTAGGCAATAAGTATATATATATAATCATTACTTGATCTAAATAACCTCACCATGCAACAAACCCGGACTCAGACAGCGTTCACGCAAGTTACATACCGCGCAACACGCCGCGAGATCGACCAAGTTTTTTTTTTAATTTATTTATCAAAAAGTACATAACAGTTACAACCTTTTAATTGCTCGCCAAACTGCCATAACAGTTTGTTGGCGAGATCGCGAAGTGAATATTGCCGGTGGTGGCGGAGGTTAATATTACCTGTACTTTCAGTTGACCTAATTCTTTCCCCACATTGCCTTCGGGACCGTTAGATGTGGGAAACAATATATATGCAATAGATTCTGTCTGAGCAAACAAATTCCATATGTTAGACTCGGGCCGCATTCTTGACTGAAAACAAAAAAACTCGCTTAGTACCACATATTATTCCGTCAAGGTCTCCCGTCCATCCTTACATTACATATCACTTAAGTGTATTGGAATAGTTTCCTTCAACTCAAGAAATGTAAAAAAAGAAGTATTTATTCATACTTAGTTAAAACCAAGCCCTAATATGACCTAAGCTTCGGTCTCACCGGAAAAGCAGCTAAGCGAAGAAAACAAGAGATATTAAAGGTAAACTCACTTTTAGCTGTTGAAGAATAACTTGATTGATAGTTGAGCCTGTGATGAAGATTGTACTAAAGCTGGTCAAATCACAGGGTTTCGGATGCCGAATGATGCCAGTGAACAAACTTGGGCTCCCTGTGCTCACAACAGGCTGAAACACAAAATATGATTACGTACCTAGGTACATACAAATAATTTATCCTATACTAAAGTATTTATTCATTGTAAACTGTGTGCATAAGGTCTTAAAGTATAAGTAGTGCTAGAAACAACAGTTGCTCATTTCAAGCGTACAATTTTTAGCCTTAAAACTATACAGCACCGGTTAGATATACACATACATATAACTGCTCCTTACAATTTCGGAAGTCTATTGTCGGAATTTTTTACCATTTCCTTTTTGACGCATCATGACACCCATATAACGTAAATCCGCATTAAACATCGAAACAATGAATAAAATCAAGTATTGATATTAGAGCTTCATGAGTAGTGAGAAAGTTGTAATACGCGTGTTAGAGGAGCAATCAAATGAATGTATATTCTTTTCTATCACTGATGCGTAGTAGTTTATGATAATTATTCACCATCAAAACAGTTACGTACTATTATCTTTTATTTTAAATCTAGTTTAATGACTAAATAATTCGTTTCGATTCAGATGATATTTTCGTAAGTTGGTGGAAATCTATACAAAAAATAATATACTCAATGAACGCTGGTAAAGTTTATATAGAAAATCTTAGAAACTTTTTAGATTATCGGCGCCTTGAAAAGATGATTTGAGTGAATGAAGTGAGGTTAATCCACATTGTGCCTACTATAATGGTTCATGTTGAACAAAATTGATCAGCAATTCAGCATAAGCATTTTTTATCAGTAGGTACAATGCCAACATGCACGGTAAAAAAAACTGTTTTTCAAATATTAAAAAAAAACTGGTAGAAGTGTTAAAGAAGCAATTGTAGTACGTTTAATAAGTTTTCAAAGAACCTCCCGCTTCCCCATTGCTAACATAGAACCCGAGATTTGGACAAAATCGGCTGCCATCTTTATGACTGGGTCAGTCCACTCCAATTTTCTTAAAATCAGTAAATTCGTATTCTGGAGACAAATACGAACACATCCACACGAGTTTTAGGTATATAGAAGCTGTGTCGACGAAAATCGTGATGAAGACGACTTTTCGTAAATTTGCCTCTGTACTATAATCGGCTGAATCTCCGTTAATATGTAGTAGGCCTGAAAATGTGGTTTGAGCAACGAACTTTTAGGGAATTTAATGCTCTTTAACTTTGTTATAAAACGTGGAGCCAAAATGTCTTGTTTAGAGATATAAGCAAAAATCAGAAAAATGACAGACCCAAGTCAGCACAGGGCCTCGAGGTGAAAACTTAGGATAGCCTTCCTAGTGTACCCGCAAATAACCCCGTAAAGTTCGGAACACTTTTTAGCTACCCCCACCTTGTTACGATATATAAACTGGATTATTTATCTCGATTACTGGTAAATACCCCATAAGTTTTATTTTTCTAATAATCATTTTCCACGTATAGATCGAGTGCATGCCGCGGAAATGGCAGCATGGACAGACAAGTTGTTAAATTGCAGTAGTCTTTTGTGGACCGATGACATTCTGGGATTGATACAAACCTTGTGATGGCTGTGTAAATTGCTGGCTGTTAGATGATATAAGGAACGATCGAATATGGTTTGACTTGCTTTGGGATGGTGAACGAGTTGACAGATGATGCAGCGAGGAGAACCCAAACCATACGTTACCACATCAGGGGGTCATATTTGGGGTATCGTCCGGAATTTGCAAGGCAGCACAGAAGAATTGGAGAAGGAGAACCGAGTCCAAGCTCGAACAACAGTAGAACGACACAGGTTGATATGTTGATGTTTTGGAAAGCGCTTACCCGATATTTGTTGATGATGTCAATAGCGTGCTCAATGGTGATCGGCGACGAAGTCTGCACCTTGATATGGTTGGTGCTGATCATAGCGAGAGAAGCTACGTACGAACTTATCCACTGGACGCTTGACAAGTTCAGAGCTAGCTCGGGTTTTCTAGAAAAGAGACAAAGGAGACTCATCACACAGCTCATAGGAATTTAAAAAAAGCTTATAGCACATTTTTATTCCACGTTAAACAACGCAGGGATACTACTCCTTGGTGAATTTGGCATCCTAAATACGGTAGGACAGTTTAAACATTTCACTTGAACGTATCGCTGGTTCCTACTGCCGTAAAGAAAATAAGTTACACCGTGCCGAGCTCGGACTGAGCTAGGAGGCGAGGCCCGGGCCCACGCCGTAACACATAAGGTGAATTTATAATATATTTAATCATAAGAAACATAAAACCATTAAAACAAGAACTTAATAAGACTACACTATCCTAGAGCTTTTAATTATACAGTCAGTCAACAGTCTCATTTTTCGCCCACTATTAATTGACATTCTGTTTCCGATGAAAGTTTAACGAGGTTTTGCCGTTTGGTAGCCGAAGCATAGCCACAGCATGGACGTTACGTTGTAGTAGAGCTCTTTTTCTTGTGTGAAAATAATCAACATAGCAATTCATCATATCAGCCAAAAGACGCCCACTGCAAGTCCTTTCACATAGCAATTAGAGGTACTGCAATACTTACTCTTCTTTAAATACCGAATGCGACTGCAGAACCTTGATGATGGTTGGATGCTTAAAAGCTGCTATCTTGGGCATGCCCGTGGTCCCGCTCGTGCTGACGAGCCACGCAAACACCTTGTTTGTGTCAAATTTTGCCACTCTGAAATGATAATGTCGTATTTCCTTTTTGCCTTGTAAAATTTCCTGTCGTTTTGCCTAGTAAAGTTATCAGTATACTATATCGTAGCTATACTATTCTCGTAAGTCCATAATTCACATACTTCTATCAATTTACAGGTAAATTACTTTCGAGTTCGAGACGTTTTTGCATTTCTAGTTGTGTACGGTCAGCACATAAAGAAATAAACCAATACCTTTTTTTTAATTTTTATAGTCGGGTACATCAATGGAACTACTAATTTTAAACAATATTTTAAAAAGTGAATAATACTAATATTAAACAACATTTAATTCTGATATTCTTCAACTCTAGACATTTCGCACTCATTCTCATCCTCACTTTCATCCTCGTCGTAGTCTTGTCGTGCCGTCCCTTTCACTATCGTGTTATACACTATATGAGTGAAAGGGACGGCACGATACGAAGTTCGGATTTCGAAGTTTGGATTTCGAAGTTCGGAGTAGCCCCTCTGATATTATAAATCTAAAGCCTCATCCGTGCCTTGAATTTTTTTTCCTCTTTAATTGCATGTAGACAAACATTTTTTTTCTCACCGTAGAATGAAATTTCAATTTTAGAATCCCTGTAATTATACAAATACTACTAAAAATGCAAAACCGTCTCGAAAGTAATTTACCTGTAGGTACTTAAGTAATACGTACACACAAGAGTTACGAAAAGGGTAAGTACCATCCTACTTACTACTGGCCACGAAAATTAGAAAAATGTATATTCTGAATGTTCTAGGAATATGCATCTTCATTTGTTTCATTTGTTCGTGTTCTTCTAACAATTGTCACCAGTCTATCCATAAGCACAGTCATTATTATCACGCGAAACTCGCAATATTGAACTACTATCACGTGAATATTGAAATGTATTGAAGGAAAATCCAAACAATTTTAAAAACCGCAAAAACGTCGACATTCAAGCACCAACTGTGATAATAATGACTGTTTAAATCGGTCCCATTGTGTATTTTATGATTAAAATATCTTACTTGAACATGTGTTCCGGGGCATCGTCATCATACATCTTCAAGAATTTTGCAAGTGAGTGGTCACCGTCCCCAAAAGTCACAATTTTCGTATCGATCAGACCTAGCTCCCTCGTAGCCCTTTGCATATCGCCAAAATTTTCCAAATCACAGAAAACAATTTTCGGCTTAGTTATATCAAAGTGAAATTTGAATTCTTCTGTAAATCACAAAATGAGGCACGGATAAGTTTTGCGTCTTTGCCAGGCAGTGGTTGGTGATTAATGCTCGGTTTACTGAACTAGATAAGCTGTATAAGCTCTGGTGGAAACGTTCCGTTCCGGGTGCCCCCAATCTGGGGTCACGCACATTCTTTTCAGGAGTCTATGCTCCCACTTCGGAGTTACGATCCCATACTGAATGGACTTGTGACACTGGCAGATCGTTTTGTATAGAGACAGGGAGCGTGTTAATCTGGACAAATCATATTTTTCTTTTTTTTGTTGTAACTATCTGTGGTTTGGAACGCTGGAAATCTCTAAGAGGTTTCAATCGAATCTGAGGTGAGGTGAGTAGAATCGAGCTGCTGGGAGATTTGTCGCTGGTTCACTAAACCTAGCCTATCTGAAAAGAGTCCAGCAAGAAACTCAGCTAGGCCCGACCTGGGTCGGACTGGCTCTAACCGGTGTGCGGCGGTACCCGGACGAATAGGGAATATATGTGTCAGTGTCGTCGCGATCGCCTGGTGGACGTCCCCGCCGGCGGGAATGCCTAAGTGTACCCGTCGTGTCTGAGTTGGACGCTGTGATTACGTCGTCCAGGTCCTAGGACCGTGTGGCCTCTAATCAGTGATCGTCGAGTTACGACAGAGAGGGGAGGGATGGAAACGTAGTCGACAGTCTTCCTAACGAACGGATTCCTATGATGGGGAGCGTTGTCGAAATAATGTCTGGCAGTCTGCTTAAAGAAACCATACATGGTGCTAATCCCCATGTCGTGGTGCAGACTGAGGTTCGACTGGTACCACGGTTCTGAATGACCTGAAGCGGCTTGAGCGATGTCATAGGCACGTGAGCAAAAGCTACACTTACGTAAGACATGATTGGACGAACACAAGTTTTGTATAGTGTCAGCTTATTTCTAAGTGACATTTTACTAAACTTGATAATCATCGGCCCAAGCCTTCCTAGCACGAACAACGCACGGTTGCGTACCCTACTGATGTGGCTACGGAAAGTCAGTTTTCTGTCTAGGGTCACTCCAAGATATTTGACTTCGTTGGCCCAGGGGATGGGCCGGTCAAACATCTGGATCGGAGCCACACGCCTTTCCGTGCTAACGCGGTCAGACGGGTGGAAAACTATCGCAGTGCTTTTTTCCTGATTTACTTCGATAAGCCAAAGATTAAACCAACGACCTAGGTCAGTGATTGCCTCCTGGAGGTATCGCCGGATAAAAGGGTACTTACAATGAGTCGTAAAGAGCGCGGTATCGTCCGCGAACAACCCCAGTTACACATTAGTGCCTGGGAATGTCGTCCGTGAATAACGAATAAAGAGTGGGAGAGAGCATGGAGCCTTGCGGGACTCCGGCCCGGATGGGGTGTGGGTCCGAGTACGTTCCCTCTAGTCTGTATCGAAAGCTTGGATCCCTGAGAAAATCTCGTCTGGTGAGTACGAGTCTATCAGGCATACCGAGATGATATAACTTGTATATTAGCCCCTTATACCAGAACTTGTCGAAGGGTTTCGCCACGTCGAGAAAGATTGCACCGGTCCTGAGCCCCTGGAATCGATAGAAACCGTCCAGCACGTGCTCCGTGATGCGGTGCACCTGTTGGACGCACGAATGAGCGGATCTAAATCCGAACTGCTCGTGGATATTGACGTTATTCTCAGCCGTAATTCTGAGAATCCTAGTGAGAAGGATCGAAACGAAATGTCTCATATTATGAAATAGTGCAAATGTGTGCGCGAGTGTGTGTGTGCGTGTGTGCCTGTGTGTGTGGGTTAACTTGAAATACAGATTAGGATTATCTTGCTTATTAGTGGGCAAGGTCGCCAAAGCTTCCCAGGTTGGGTTAAGTTGAAAGTAAGGGACCCGCATTACCCCTTTATTCATAAAACTTAATAAACCTCTGTTAACTAAAATGTCTTTTGTCACTGTCTCACAAGCACATGTTTCAAAGTGACAAATAAAGACAAACGAATCTTAGCAGCTGCTTAACAAAAATTGGTTTCATGGATGTTTATTAATAAAATAGCGCGATGGGAAGATGACATCACACGACAAATTGGAAAGAGATGGATGATCAAAGCCAAAGACAGAGATCATTGGAGAAGTCTGGAGGAGGCCTTCACCCTCGCAGAAGGGGTTCTTGCATGATGCTTTATAATAAATATTTCCATTTTATTGCAATATATTAAAATTATAATTTAAAATAGATTACAACATAGTTAAGTATTTATAAATGTACTTTAGTTAATATGTAAACATTAGTAACTGCATGTGATTATTATTGTTTAATGCAAGAAATAAAAGGCTTTTTTTATTTTATTTTATTAATAAGGGGGTAAGTCTGTAGCTATCAACACAACTACACCTCAGACCATTGAAAGAGCGGCAAGGCGCTTGTGATTCCCTTGGAATCGCAGGAGTTTATTGTCCGTCTAAACGTCCGTGGTAAACCACGGAGTAGGCCGCAAGTTTGTTTGTCACCGTCATAATATAAAAAATAATTAGCAACACTTATTAAATAAAGCGATTTAAACGCATTTCTACCTGTATTAAGTACATTCCTACGACTACATTCCAGCGCTCATGGTTAACAACACTAATCAAAGGAGTCACATCTCACCGTATTTGTACATAGGGTCGATTCCAGCCAGCGGCAGCCCGTTCATGTAAGCAGCGTAGAACGGAATGTGAACGTCCAGGTGGTTCCTGCCCGCGACAACAGCCACGTCGCCCGGTCGCAGACCCGCGTTCCTGAGGCATCTGGCTAGGCGAATCGAACGAGACTTCACTGATAACTTTGTTTCCGTCTCGCCGGTTCCAGCGTCGATCTGCAAAAGAGTAATAGTAGTTTATGCAACTGCTACATAATGAGAGGCATTAAAATAAGAGTGGTGATTTCATAATAAGATCACACGAGTGTTTTAAGACCTAATTATGTACAGTTGCATACAATAGTTTATGTACATCCATTTATTAAGTCCTCTTTCATGTATTTCATGTGGGTGCGTTGAGCCAGCAGATAAATACCATTAATCGCCTTTGGATAAAAACGAAATCTTAAGAGATATTGTACTTGAAGGATAGTGGTATTAAGGAATATTTTTTTTATTTTACCCCCTACCTAAAACCCTTGCCAAGAGACCTGGTTGATCAGGCCAGCGAGTTCTAGAATGGCGAGCCCATAAAGGACGACACAGGGTGACACCTTTCAGGAGGGGGCTGATGACCAGGTTCAGGCCGTGCGAGTCCCCTGGATGCCAGAACGATCCGGTATACGGAGGCTCATATGTAGGGTTTGCAATATTCGTCCAATTTTAGTATTCGAATAGTACGAATACATTTTCCAATATTCGAATATTTCGATAAAAACGAATATTTATGAAAACGAAACAAAATAATCATTGTAAAGTATGTAATGTAAATGACCTTGCAATTAAAAACAACTACATTTATAGTATCTTCTTAAAATTAAACAATGTTCATTTGGATTAAACTTTTCAAATAAAATAAATAATTACTTAATCAATCACAGCACACAGTTACAACATAATTTTACATTGTTTATTATAAATCACAATAAAAAGAAATAAATATTGAGCCCTATTTTCCGTATTTATATATTATAATGAAATTACTATAAAATGTTTGGCAATCAACAAATTAAAACTATAATGAAGCATATCGTCAATGGTTGTCGTTACTACTTAATACAAGTCTAATCTACTACAATTTTCAGTAAAAAAATCAACAGGCCCTAAACTACTTTAATCAACAAGTTAAGTAAATGTACTTTAGTCATCTGCCATACAAAAATAACGTTGTTTGTTACTATTAACCTACTTGCACCTAAAATAAATATGTGATGTTCTCAAGCCAAAGCTACCATATACCACATGCCGGTTGACGGTAAGGTCAGGCAAGGGCCTAGTAAACAGGTAATGGAACACACATGCAGTTTAAATCACCATTATTGATAGCAACAAAATCAAAATATCAAAATCAAAACATTTATTCTGCAAATAGGTCTCAAGGGCACTTCTACAAGTCAAAATCTATCTAGGTACACGAAATAAAAATAATACAATAATCAAAGTATCATTAATTAAATGTAGTATTACATGTCAAAAATAAAACTATGAAACTAATAACAATCGAGATTTGTAAGAGATGTGTAAGGTCTCTAAGCCTCAAGATAAAAGGTAATAAAGTAGGTACACTAATCATAATAAAATATTTTGAGATATATCTATAAGCGTCAACATGAAAACAATAAAATCTAGTTCTTGAGCAGCTAATGGCTGACTGAGCTTTTAAGGTTTTTGTTTATGTCATTTAATACTAATTACGTAGCAAGAGCGGGTAGTCGCTACCCTTTTATCAATTACTGTACGGTATTTAGTTCATATAAGAATTTTGTTTTTGGCAAGGGAAATAATATGCTATTTGTCTTTGATTAAAACTTCTTTTTAATATTTAAGATTATTTCTACGGATCTGTTAATGTAGAGGATAAATAAATAATTTCAGTCAAATATCTGCACTATTTGAAATATTAGTTTTATTCGAATAATGGATGTCGTCGAATTCGAATAATATATGTGGCAAATTATTCGAATAGTCGAATATTCGAATTGCAAACCCTACTCATATGCAACAGTGGACTTATTTCCCCTTGTTCCTCGTAGATAACCAAGTTTGATAACTGGTATTCTACTAGGAAAAATAATTCCTTCTAGCTAACACGGTTATCAAACGGGATTTCATTTACCTCGTATTTTATTTGGTTTTCTACGAGGAAGACAATTTTCTTTCTAGCTAACTCGGTTATCAAACGGGATTATTTTTTTCCTCGTAGAAAACTGTTTTTTTTTATTTTCTATGAGGAAGACACTTTTCTTCCCAACTAACTCGGTTATCAAACGGGATTATTTTTTTCCATGTAGAAAACTACGAAAAAAACATATATTCTACACGTAATCTCTTAATACACACACAATTATATAACTATAAATTTAAAAATAATCACCATTGCAGTATTTTATAAAAATGCTTCTTGTCGTTGTTGACAAAATTGTATAAGCTACTAGCCTTTACCTGCTACTTTTTTAGCTTTTGCCTGCGACTTCACACGCATGGGATTAAATTCAAACATTCCCTCGGAAACTTTGAAAATTTACACGCCTACTAAAAATGAATGGCAAAGGTTTCTACCGCAGGCATTGTCAATACTTATGTTTTGAGTAAATAACCTTTTTAATCCGGATATAATTTGGGATAAAAACTATGCTATATCCTTTTTAGGGACTGAACTATCACGG
Source organism: Epiblema foenella (assembly GCA_963556455.1). Lineage (NCBI taxonomy): Eukaryota > Metazoa > Arthropoda > Insecta > Lepidoptera > Tortricidae > Epiblema > Epiblema foenella. The sequence continues at coordinate 9,566,850 of OY747100.1, forward strand.
TGACCAGCGGTCTAGCGGTTAAGCGTGAAGAGGTAACATACAAACAAGAGTTACTTTCGCATTTATTTGGTCTGTGAGCTGTGGACCTCGCAAGTTGCAAGTGTTTTTTATTTTTTTTCAATTTTCAAAACCTGACTCGCCAAAAAATTATATTTAATTCCTGCTCACAAAATTTCACGAGAATCGGTTGTGAAATGCGACCCGTAGAGACATCCGGAATCTGGACATACGAAAGCATTTTTGTCGAAGCTGAAGCAGAGACCTCCGTTTCACTCGGTCAATTAGTATGGATTAGTTCGATTTCAACCTATTTGTTTGCCTATGCGATTTCTTCTAAAAATTAAATTCCATTTTTAAATATGACAACTGACTTGATATGACATCGAAGCGTCATATTTCAAGTGCTCTTTTAAATGTGCTGTGGGATTATATTAATTAGTTTTCCATTAATATGTCTGAGACTACCGCGACGACAAGTACTACGGCGGCAGAGTTGGCGTTTGTGTCATCGAAACGGAGGGGAACGATTTTACCGTACAAAGGACATATATAGGTACCATCGAGGAAAATTGTATGAAAGTGGGTCTCAGCATTAGACGTATACAAATAAAAAATGTAAAGGTACCGTAACGCGGAATGCTGAAAGTTCAATAAGTAAGTTTACATCACATAAAGAAGATTGCCAACCAAACGAAAATAAAAATATCTTACTCAAAGAACTCCATGAATTACGACAAAACGTCATTAAAAATTGTGACCCAATACCGAAACAGTACAATAGCACCGTAACGCGGCTGTCAAACGAAGGAATCCACTTAGTGGAGCCTATTCCGTCGTTTTCAAAAATTAAGACTGGTTTGTACAATCAACGTAATAATGCATTAAACATTGAAAATGCAAAACAATTTGTTCTAGCCGACTATCAAGATACAGATAACAGAATATTGATATTTGCTGCTCAAGAGGCTCGGCAACGCTTGTCGGAATTAAAATATTACTTTGCAGACGGAACATTTAAAAGTTGCTGTCGACCTTTTATGCAATTGTATGTAATATTTGGTGATCTGGGAAGCAACGAAGAGGCAATTAACATCGTACCTCTAGTGTATGCTTTGCTCCTGAATAAAAAGCAAGCTACATATGTTAAATTATTTTCTTTGATTAAAGCTGAAATACCCACATGGCAACCAGAAAAGATTATTTTAGACTACTAGGTTCCATCATGAAACGCCATCAAGAATATTTTTCCTGACATAGAAATCAAGGGTTGTTTTTATCACTTTTATAGAATCTTGAACAAAAAGGCAACTTTAATTGAAATAAAATAGACTGATAAATTTGGCCGTCGCCATGTCAGTCTGTGCACTGAACTCGCACTTTTACCTGAAGACAAGATAAATGATGGATGGTCTTATATCAAATCTGAAAGTCCTGGGAACAGACACATAAAAGAATTCAATAAATATATGTTTGACCAATGGATTAGAGACGAAAACTTTCACCAAATTTGGTGCTGCCATGAACAACAACATAGGACAACGAATTTCGCCGAAGGATGGAATTCGCGACTAAATCGTTTCGTAGGGAGGAAGAACCCTACTTTACCTCATTTATTGTCAGTCCTACAAGACGACGCGAAATTTTACGGCATATCCAGGGCAAAAATAAATAAGACGTTCACAATGAAGAAAAAAACAGCTCAAAATGTTGCCGTGAATATCCGCATACACAGGGCAGTAACCCAACTTAAAGAAAACAAAATTTGTGTTGGGCATTGCCTTGAAAAAATGTCGCCGTTCTTTTAGTTCATTTTGTTTTTTGTAAGAGGAAGCATTTTTTTAATACTGAGACGGTGTTTTTGTTTTTTGAATGTATAGTTCAATAATATAACAGTGTGTGTAATAAAGAGATTACGTGTCGAATATATGTTTTTTTCGTAGTTTTCTACCAGTTTGATAACCGAGTTAGCTAAGAAGGAAAGTGTCTTCCTCGTCGAAGACAAAAAAAACGGTTTTCTACGAGAAAAAAGTAATCTCATTTGATAATCGAGTTAGCCAGGAGAAAAGTGTCTTCCTCATAGAAAACCAAAAAAAAAATAACAGTTTCCTACGAGGAAAAAAATAATCCCGTTTGATAACCGAGTTATCTGGGAAGAAAAGTGTCTTCCTCATAGAAAACCAAAAAAATAACAGTTTTCTACGTGGAAAAAAATAATCCCGTTTGATAACGGAGTTAGCTAGGAAGAAGATTGTCTTCCTCGTAGAAAACCAAATACAATAAGGGTATTCTACGAGGAAAAAAAAATCCCGTTTAATAACCGGGTTAGCTAGAAGGAATTATTTTTCCTAGTAGAATACCAGTTATCAAACTTGGTTATCTACGAGGAACAAGGGCTACGCTTGCATTGTAATCACCGCGGACGCTAGCGGAATCTTCTTGAGGATCTAGTAGCATATAGAGCTTAAGGTTTATATCATGTCAGCAGATTTACCTCTACTGCTGGACAGTGGCCTCCCCTAAGGATCTACCAAATGACCGGTCTTACGTTAGCCTCTTACGGATTCCTGCTACCAAGACCAGATCGCCGATCCGATTTGGAGCCTTCCCACGGTACTAAGCCTAAGTTACTATTGAAGTACAGATGATACTAACCTGCCACACACAATCTTCAGGAAATTTGGTCATGTAGTCCATGAAATAATGACCAACATTATAATCTTCATCTTTAATATCACCATTCATCGTATTCTCTGAAATAAGTCTCATGATTTCTGTACGAGTGTTCGAAACTTAATGTAGACTCGTACTAGGTACGGTACCTATTAGTCCTATTACGCTACAATTACGCTTTATATAATAAATGGCAAGTTATTTTAAATCAGTGGCTTTTATGTGTTGATTAAATCAGAATGCCTTATGGCACAAGTGAAAAGTTGCAGAGATAGGTGGGCTTTGCCTCAAGGATTTCAGCGCAATATGGCTGATTTTGTAATTTCGTTTCATGTCCGGGACCCGATTTAAAGTAAAAATGTTTAAATATACCATTGTAATTTGTAACCGTAAAAATGAGTTTGACTCGCGCATAGCCAGATATTTACTAGATACTGTTAGTGAATAGGTATCATGAATGTCCACCCTTACACAGTTTATCTATATGGTCGCATCTATAAAAGGCCAATGCACCTTGTTTATGATCTCTTCTTTTTGTACATCAAGCCTCCGGTCACGTAGTGCCTAATAATGTGAGTGTTAATTTATTTATTCACAAATATATAAGTCCTGAAGATTTCCAAGTTGTTTCTATCAGCACCCCACTCTGCTTCACCCACTGCGTATCATCTGGTTATGAGCCCAGCATTTAGAATTGCTAAAAATTAAATTGTTGTGAAAAGGTCAAGAAAGTAGAGGTTGTTTTGTTTGTTGTATCGTCCTTACCGGCTCGAACGAGTCCGCGTGGTATACTTTACCTCAAACTCCATACATAGTGCTGACGAAATACGCCTATATTCATTCAACAAACTAGAAGGAGCATCGAATTATTCGATATGGAAATTATGGGTGCGCCAAAGTTCACATAAAATTGCTACTTCGATTATTGGAAGTCCGAAAATGTTTGTTATATAATTTTATATCATAATGATCATTACTTATAACTTGTCTTTGCGCATAACTATCGTAACACTGAATCATTCATGTTAATAATGTCAATCATAATAAATATCTGTAATACTAATGTTAATTTTCATTTATTTTTAAAATATAACGATTTTAAATAATAAAATTTTAAATCATATTTATTTTTTAACAACGACAAATTAGTAATAAAAATTTATATAATATTTATTTTAAACTTTACCTGGTTTTATTTATAAACTGTCAGGTATCTTCCACACCACATTCAACTTGCTATCAAAATAGAAATACAGTCCCAGAGTCGGGATAGGTACGACGACGAGCGAAGCGAGGAGGAGTGTTAGGTGTCTTTTGTTCCTCAGAGCGGAAAAAGGAGCCCCGCGAAGCGGGGCTCCGTCGACTCCTTGGCGGGCCGAAATCGCTTAATAAGCTAGGTACATGAAAAATAAAAAAGTTGCAGGGATAATCGACATAATAGATGATTTATTGACAATCAAATTTACATGTTGTAATTCAGCGCATACATTGACAGCCGATATAATCCAATACACCCATACTTTATATGTTATGCTTTCAAATACTTATACAATATAAGAATAATTAAGAATTATTTAATTCAATTCAATGTCTTTTTAATTTTAATTTTATAATGCTATCTATCTATGGACTTGTTCTGGAATAAATTATTTTCATTTCATTTCATTATTAAGTTTATTTTAAAAATAATAATGAGTTGTGATGAATAGTTGGAAATGACATTATGTTGTTAAAAATCTGCATAAATATAATTATGAGTAATGATGTTGGTAATACAAATGTATAATACAACAAATTTGTAGGCAAAAAAATTATGACAAATGATTACTATGATCAAAAAGCGTTATTATGAAAAATAATATGACAAGTAATGTTATGTGAGCCAATATGGACCCGGAAATTATATATGGAAATGGCGCTTTCACTGGAAAATCTAAAGGACACCATATTAGACGAGGAAGTTGACGCAACGAAAATTAAGAAGGCACTAGCTGGGGTATGCCTCTCCGTCAAGCCTGCATGTCTCCAATATGTCAGAAATGCTAATACAGCATATGAGGCATGGACAAATTTGTTTGAGAAAGATGTGAGAAGAGAAAATGTGTTTGAGGACAAAGGATTTTATAGGAGAGTGTGTCTACTACGTAAACTTAACCGTGCCCAACACATCGATTACCCTAATATGAGCGCCTATACTGAAGGCGTTACTGATTTAGTACAGCAACCTTCCGATATTGGTAGAACTGTTGAAGACGAGGAAGTTGCTGAATTGCTTCTAAGCGGACTACCGCAGGAGTATGATGTTGTCGTATCCGGTTTATAATCCGCCAACGTAAACTTGACTTTAACCAGCGAGCTGGTGCGCACTCGGCTGCTGCAAAAAGAACATCGACGTGACAATGTGATTCAAGATATGTCAATAGACAGAGCCCTCGCTGTTCGCAGAAGCAAAGTGAAGTGCAATTATTGCAAAAAAAATCGGACACATTACTTAAATCGAAATGTTAAAAATTTAGAAATGATAAAAGAAAAATGAAAGGTGAAGAACATGTTTTAGTAGCGCTAATCTGTAGCAATTTTAGCAATTTTGTTAGTCTGTCTGAAAATGTCATGGTAGCTAATGGCCAAAATTTAACTTGTGTTGGAAGAGGAGATGTGCTTTTTAAAACTGAGTATGGCAATGTTACATTAACAGATGTTATGTTTGTACCGGTCCTCTCAACTAATTTAGTTAGTGTGAGTAAATTATGTGAGAAGGCCATATCTGTAAAATTTTTAAATGAAAAATGCCTTGTACTTAGAGAAAACACTACTATTTTGTCCAGCACTAAAGTTAACGGGGTTTATCATTTGGACATTGAAGAAATAGGTCACATGATCCACAGGTGGTGTGTAATTCAACCAAAGATGTGCCCATGGGTTTGTGGCACAAAAGGTTGGGCCATTTAAGTTACAGAAGTATGCACGCCCTAAAAGTTTGGTTTCAGGTCTAATGTTTCAGCAGCCTCAGCATGATCATTTACAGAACTGCGTGTCATGTGCTGAGGGGAAATAAAATGTTCTGGCATTTCCCAAGGGGGAGGCCACACGGATCAGGCAGCTTTTGGAGCTTGTGCATTCGGACTTCTGTAGTCCGTTTCCTGTTTGCAGTTTGGGTGGATCAAGATTTCTAGTAACCTACACCGATGATTTTTCAAAGAAGACATTTGGTTCTTTCATGAAACACAAATCTGAGGTAATGTACAAATTTATTATATTTAAGGCTATGGCTAAGAAACAGACAGGTTGTGTCGTCAGGAGGCTGAGGAGTGGCAGAGGTGGGGAATATTGTGGTCACAAATTCAGGGACTATTTACAAAAGGAAGGTATTGTTCACGAGACAACGGATCCATGTTGCCCTCAACAGAATGGAGTAAGTGAGCGGCTAAACCGAATTCTTCTCGAGAAAGCTCGAAGCACGCTTCATGAATCTGGCCTAGGCAAGCATTTTTAGGCTGAAGCGGTCTCGACTGCAATTTACTTAAAAAATAGGTCGCCCAATGCTAGTGTGTCTGGCAACACTCCCGAGGAAGCGTGGTCTGATAATAAAATAGATTTAAGTCATTTGCGAGTCATTGGCTGTAAGGCGTTGTCACTTATAGATCACAGCAAACGTGACAAACTAGATGCCAGGTCAAAACACTGTATTTTTGTTGGTTGTCCAGAACACTAAAGGCTATAAATTATTCGACCCCTTGAATCCCGTAACTGTGATTATTTCCAGAAATGTAATATTTTTTGAAAATGATTTTTTTTATATAAATACTAGCAGCCGCCCGCGACTTCGTCCGCGTAGATTTTAGATGGTAACAAAGATATAAATGAGGTTTATTTGTTTCTGTCAGTTGTCTGATGCTATTAATCTTTTGTGAAAATTACTTTAATGAAAAAGTTAATGTCCGCCATCTTGGATTTGAAAATGGATGTAACTTTCGGAATCGGTACCCCGAGGAACTACAAAGATGACCTCATATCGATTTTAAAGAAAAATGAATGTCCGCCATCTTGGATTTGAAAATGCATATCATTTTCGTAATCGGCACCCCGAGGAACCTCGACGATGACACCCATATCGATTTTTAAGAAACATAAATGTCCGCCATCTTGGATTTTAAAATGCATATCATTTTCAGAATCGGCACCCCGAGGAACCTCGACGATGACACCCATATCAATTTTTAAGAAAAATAAATGTCCCCCTCTGGGATTTGAAAATGGATGTCATTTTCGTAATCATCACCCTGAGGAACCTCGAAGTTGACACCCATGTCGATTTTTAAGAAAAATTAATGTCAGCCATCTTGGATTTGAAAATGGATGTTATTTTCGGAGTCGGCACCCCGAAGAATCACAAAGATGACCCCATATCGATTTAAAAAAAAAATTAATGTCCGCCATCTTGGATTTGAAAATGCATATCATTTTCGTAATCTGCACCCCGAGAAACCTCGACGATGACACCCATATCGATTTTTAAGGAAAATAAATATCCGCCATCTTGGATTTGAAAGTGCATATCATTTTTGTAATCGGCATCCTGAGGAACCACGAATATGACACCCATATCGATTTTTAAGAAAAATAATTGTTCGCCATCTTGGATTTGTAAATGCATGACATTTTCGTAATCCCGAGGAACCTCGAAGATTACACCTATATCGATTTTTACGAAAAGTAAAGATTTGCTCCCCGCACAAACTTGGAACCCTTTTTACCCCATTAGGGGAACAATTTAGAATTAGAAAAACGCTGAAATACATTTTGTTGTATTTAAACAGAGAGTCTATGAAGTTTTAAATCTCTCACTTCAAAAAAGATTTGCTCCTTTACAAACTTGGAACCCCCTTTTCACCCCTTTAGAGGAGCAATTTCAAAAAACGCTGAAATATATTTTGTTGTATTTAAACAGAGTCTATATACGAAGTTTTAAATCTCCCACTTCAAAAAAGATTTTCTATTTTACAAACTTGAAACCCGCTTTTCACCCCTTTAGGGGAGCAATTTTGAAAAACGCTGAAATGTGTTTTTTGTATTTAAACAGAGAGTCTATTTACTAAGTTTCAAATCTCTAACTTCAAAAAAGAATTGCTCCCCGTACAAAGTTGAAACCAACTCAAAAAATATTTGCTCCCCGTAAGAACTTTTAAACCCCTTTTCACCCCTTTAGCGAAGCAATTTCAGAAAACGCTGATGTACGTTTTATTGTATTTAAACATAGAATCTATATACGAAGTTTGAAATCTCTCACTTCAAAAAAGATTTGCTCCCCGTACAAACTTGGAACCCCCTTTTCACCCCTTTAGAGGAACAATCTCAAGAAACGCTCAAATACATTTTGTTGTATTTAAACAGAGAGTCTATATACGAAGTTTTAAATCTCTCACTTCAAAAAATATTTTCTGCTTTACAAACTTGGAACCCTCTTTTCACCCCTTTAGGGGAGCAATTTTAAAAAACGCTGAAATACTTTTTGTTGTATTTAAACATAGAGTCTATTTACGAAGTTTCAAATCTCTAACTTCAAAAAAGAATTGCTCCCCGTACAAAGTTGGAACCCCTTTTCATCCCTTTAGAGGACCAATTTCAAAAAACGCTGAAATATGTTTTGTTGTATTTAAACAGAGAGTCTATATACGAAGTTTTAAATCTCTCACTTCAAAAAGGAGTTGCTCCCGATACAAACTTTGCACCCCTATTTTACCCTCGTAGGGTTAGAATTTAGCAAAACGCTGAAAACACTTTCTTTGGATTTAAGTTCGTTACCTTTTAACGAATTTTTAAGTCTTCAGCTCAAAAAAATTTTTTTCTCCCATACAAACTTTGCACCCCTATTTGATACCCTTAGCGGTGGAATTTCCAAAAATCCCGTCTTATCCCTTGCATACGTCATAAAAGTAAGCTCTGAACAAAATTTGAAGTTTCTAGTTCCAGTAGTTTCGGCTGTGCGTTGATGGTAGATCAGGACTTCTTCTTTTATATATTTAGATAGAAGACAAATATTTCACGGAGCCCCACTAATGTCATGCAACATAATTTAAGTAATGATAATATTTTAATCAATGATCCCTTGTGTCAAACACAATCAAATGACCAACATATTTTAATTAATGATGAATTGTGTGAAACACAGTCAAATGAAAGTAATATTTTAATGAACAATGACATTTTAAATTCAGATAATATTTTGAATAATAATGAGCCTCATAACAATGAAAACAGTAATGATATGAACTCTAATGAAAACAATGATATGTTTTCAGATAAGGATCTGTCGTGGAGCAGCGCTGCTGATGACAGTGGGCTGGGCCATACTTCGCTGTCATTGTCATCCCATGGACGGTCTGCTCAAGGGGAAGATGCAGAGCTTGAGCCGGAGCCTGTGTCTGACAACGAGTACAGCCTGCCCTCGGTGTCATCGCCCTGCAGCGAGCGACGCGAGCATCCCGCACGCAGCACGCGCAACAACAAACCAGTCAGGTATAATAATGATTATAATTTATCAGACTCTTCAATGCTAGTCACTAAAACATGTCATGTCATCGATAAACCTCTCTCTCATGAAGAGGCCATGAATAGCCCCCAAAGGCAAGAATGGCAAACAGCCATGCAATCTGAATATAATTCATTAATGTCCAACAATGTATGGACACTTGTAGAGGCCCTTAAATAAATGTAAATGGGTTTTTAAGATAAAAAAAATGGATCTTCAGGTACAAGTAATAGTTATACAAAGTATAAGGCGTGATTAGTAGCTCGTGGTTTCTCTCAGAAACAAGGCATCGATTACGATGAAACCTTTTCACCTGTAGTTCGTCATTCGACGATGCGTATATTGCAAATGAACCAGATATGGAAATTGAACATGTAGATATAACAACAGCGTTCTTGCATGGAGCTTTAACTGAGAGGAACAGCCCTTAGGATTTCCATGTAATCAAAATAAAGTCTGTTTATTAAATAAAAGTATCTATGGCTTAAAACAGGCCAGTAGAGTTTGGAATAATAAAGTAAATAATGGTTTAACCATGGTTACATGCAAAGTAAATGTGAGCCCTGTATTCGTATATACTAAAGAGGTCAAATAAGAGCTTAATAGTAATTGCTTTTTATATGGATGATTTTTATATTTTTTGGAACAATAATAATGAAAAAGAAACACTATGTCAATTGTTACAGTCTGAATTTAATCCTAAACAGTTGGGAGGCTTGAAAAATTGTTTAGGTATTGAAGTGTTGAGAGACAGGAAGCGTGGTACATGAAGTTTGTCTCAGTCAGACTATATTGGAAAAAGTTACTGTTAAATTTTAACATATCAAATTGCATGAGTGTTTCTAGTCCAATTCCGGGGCTTTTGGCGAAGGTTACCAAATAATTCGGAATAGGTTTAATTCTTACTCATCCAGATTCTTATTTAGTCAGGTTCCGAAAGTGTCCAACTCTTATGAGGTCGTGATAGTAATAAGTTGAATACTGGTTATGTCAAATTCGCTAACGAATAAATTCTGAGAAAGTCAGATTTTAAGTAAGTTCAATTAGAACCAAAACAAATTATGGCTGCGTCAAATTCATTAATAAAGCCTTTTCTGATGAGGTCAGATACTGCATACGTTTAATTCATTCATAGGCTATTTCTATTTTAGTTAGATTTTGATTACGTTAAACTCTCGTAAGTGACATTTCTAGTGTAAGTCAATTTCATGGTACGTCATGTGGATACACAGTCAACCACAATGATTTGTAGCATATTTAACCGAAAAAGAAATAATAGTATTTTCGTCACAATTGCTGATAACGAGTTTCTCATGGCATCGATTTCAATAATCCTAGTTTTACCGTATCACAACCTACCATACCGTAATAAAATAACCTGATAAAGTGTATTTTTTTATCAAAAAGGACATACTCGTAGTACATATACAGACGAGGCGTTTTAATTTAGTTGGGCAGAGATTTTTTATTAATTAAGAATGGTTGAAGACAACTTCAACGTGATCGTAAAAGAGGAAAGAGGGTGTCGTACTTTATATGTAAGTACTTCTGTAAGTATCCCCACAAATTCTAAACAATTCTAGCTGATATTTTTTCCTAGCCATTGACAGAGCTAGAGAAATATTGTTTTATCATAGATCTGTTTACAAGTGGCCAGAATACTTACGATTAAGTCATTATAAATAGTATTGATATCAGGTCTTATCTTATTTTCTAGCTAACTATACTTGACCTTCGCAGAAGGCTTATAACTTAGAAAATTACTAATTAAGACCTATCCTTATCAAGAATTCCCTATGATTAGATTCAGCCGTAGTAAAGAAATATACTTAATCAGATTTTGTTTTAAAAATAAACATTTCTTGTTTGAATCTGTCCTTGATCCAATCTGACCTAATTCGAAAATACTCCCCTACCTACTGAGAATCTGACCTACCTAGAAAAAGATTAAATAAGAATTTGCTGAATATAGTATTAGAAATGTTCAGAAACAGACTCACTCCGAATAAAACCTAATAAAACCATGATCTACCCAGAAGCTGACTAAATTAGAAGCTGGAAGACTCAGAATTAAACTTATTCCGAATTTGGTAACCTCCGCCCAAACCCTCAACGGTTAACTGGGAAACTCGTAAGCAGCGATGCACCGCCCTCAGCAGTACAGAAGCTGAATATCTATCTTTTGGCGATGCCTGTCGTGAACTTTGCTTTGTCAGAAATTTCATGAACGAAATTTTTGATAAACAAATGTGTTGTATACTCTATAGCGACAATCAAAGTGCGTTGAGACTCCTAGAGATACGTGAATATTGTCATAAAAGGACAAATCATACGCTGCACATAAGCAATATTACTTGGACCTGAAACACCTTGTCATCGAGGCCATTTACAACGAAAAGCGTGCCTTCTTCCAACACGAGATTAACAATGCTACCGACTCAATGACCCTTTGGACTAACTTAAAGGGGACAGTTGTTCTAGATTCTCGGACGCAAACGGACCTTCCGCATCACTTTGACGACCCTGACTTAATAAACAGCAATTTTTTGAATATGCCACGCAAACAGGACGTAACAAAATCAGACATGACCTTTTAAGAGTTTGAAAGGTACTGTAATGGTACTTTCAGTCTTTCACCTACGACTGTTACAGCAGTCACCAAAATCTTGAAGTCAATTAAGACAACTGCAAAGGGACTCGACATGATTGCAATTGACATGCTACTTGATGCTACCGAGGACTGCTGACGTACTGACTCACATTATTAACAAGAGTATACAGACTATGACGTTCCCCGACGACTGGAAACTGGCTCAAGTGACCCCATTACCAAAAAAGCCCAATCCTATAAGCATCCTGCCCTGTGCATCGAAGGTAATAGAAAGGGTGATCTGCGATCAGCTCTCGAAATACCTACCAACACCCTACCTAACATCCTACCTGAACTTCAATCGGGTTTTCGCAAGGGTCGATCGACAGTTACTGCGTTACTCGGTGTAGTTGACAATATCTTACAGGCTCGGGATGTTGGAGAGAGTACCATACTCGTTCTATTAGATTTCTCCAGGGCTTTCGACTGCATTAGCATACCCTTACTCTTATCGAAGATGTCGTACTACGGATTTGATGTTGCTGCCGTGAAGTGGTTCAAAAGTTATCTCTCGGGCCGTGCGCAGACGGTGGCGTTGCGCAGGATGGATGGCGTCATTTTGCGATCTGCTCTTTGTCCTGTGTTGAGAGGTGTACCACAGGGTTCAATATTGGGCCCCCTGCTATTTATATTGTATAGTGCTGACATCATCAAAAATATAAAGGGCAGCAAATACCACCTTTACGCTGATGACCTCCAGCTTTACGTCTCCAGCGTACCAACCGATATATCTGCTGCTGTCAACACTTTGAACGCGAACCTTGGTCGTATTTTTGCTTGGTCGGAAAAGAATTGCCTTGTCCTTAATCCGAACAAGTCAAAATATGTAGTCTTTGGTTCAGAACATCAAATCCGTAATACTGTCAATAACCTCGAGGCTTTGACTGCCAGGAGTGTTGCCATCATGGGCGAACTAGTAGAAAGGGTGGTAGAAGCAAATAACCTTGACCTCCTCATGGACGGCAAGCTGCGCTTTGAAAACCACATACTTAAAGTTGTGAGTAACTGTTTCTACCGCTTTAAAGTTCTATACAATATTCGCGATTACTTAAGTGTTGATTTGCGTATCAACCTTTGTGAATCGCTGGTATCCTCTAGATTAAACTACTGTGATATCGTGTATGGTGGCTGCGTTACTGGTCGTACAAAAAAACTCATACAACGAGTGCAAAACGCATGCACTCGTTTCTGCTTCCGAGTCCCTCCCCGCTCCCATATCACTCCCTACTTGAACGCCGCTGGTCTGCTGAACATTCCTGCACGCAGACGCCTGTACCTCGCCACTCTTCTTTTTGGCATAGTACGGTCTGGGGTCCCAGCATATTTGCTGAATAAACTTGCGTGGCCCAAAGGTGCGTGCAGGTGTAAGGCAATGATTCTGGTGACTACGCATCATACCGCAGCATTTCGAGGAAGTTTCAGGTTTGCGGCGTCCAAGTGCTGGAATGATCTCCTCCCACCTGCCGATTCCCTGCCGCGAAGACGCACTTTTTAATTATAATATGTTCATGTACTGAGTCTGTTATATTTGTAACGGTGTGTCTTTTGGTGCAGTGTATAAATGCTTTCTTTCATTCTTTCTTTCTTTCATATAGATTTTCGTATATTCTGACAAAAGCTTTGTCTCGTCTTAAACACTCTAGTTTTATATATGATTTAAATTTGAGAAATGTAGTCTTAACTGGTCTTAATGCCAATGCATATGTTTGTATAATGTAAATAATTTCTTCTCTCTTGAATGTAAAGATTGTGAAGTGTGAGGGGAAGTGTTAGTGAATAGGTATCATTAATCATTAATGTCCACCCTTACACAGTTTATCTATGGTCGCATCTATAAAAGGTCTCTTCTTTTCGTACATCAACCCTCCGGTCACGTAGTGCCTAACAATGCGAGTGTTAATTTATTTATTCAATATAAGTCCTGAAGATTTCCAAGTTGTTTCTATCAGCACCCCACTCCGCTTCATCCACTGTGCATCATCAGATACAGTGACATTTTATTTTTGCCCGCCATCGCCGATACTTTGCACCTCTAAAATAAACTATTGATAAAAATGTTTTTAAAAGATAATATCATCAACTGACGCAGACGTAATAATTAAGGCCGCTTCTTAAGTAGTCACAATATCGTCATGATCAATATCGCTCTTCGTTTAGGTAGGTACGAATATATTTATCGGTACAACTGATCTAAAATAGAGCACAATTCACGAAAATTTTTTTTATGGCGTGGCCTGTCCGGAATCGACTTTTGTGTCATCTAAAAATTCCTAGCAATAACTGTATACTATAGTATCACTGATTTCGTGTCAAAACCTTTAACTAGACGATATTTAATATCACTGAGCACATATACTATTCACTTCACTGTGGTGAATAACTCATAACTCATAACTGATATTTTTTGTCCGAACACGAGAGTACAAGTTTGCGTTTGATCCGCGTCGTCGCGTCCCGCCTCACATGTGCTCTCCAGTGTCAGTTATTATATAAATTATATTATAGTAAACCGCATTGAGCTCGAGTAAATCACCTTAGTAAGTAAGTTGGTCGCCGGGTGGGCGACATTATTTTTGTAATTTCGATGCCCCTTAGAAATTAATTTTCTGACATCACTAATCGTCAAAACATGTACAGATTATAAAGCACTTTGGTGTCTTAAACTTAAACGATAACTTAAAATATTCATGATATACGATTTAATTTTTTTACATCTTTTAATCTCGTTCTCCATTTCCTGTGCCCTAATGACAATAGGCTATTTACCCAAAACAGCTGATTTTGGGGCACGAATGTTCACTTATATTGTTAAAGTATAATATTAGGCAACGCACATGTGACACCCCTGGAGTTGCAAGCGTCCATAGGCTGCGGTAACTTGCCATCAGGCCGTCTTTGCGCTTGTTTGCCACCGACGTGGTATAAAAATGTATATAATTTCCATTAAGGACATAGATAGTAATAGACCTAATTAGAGGTACTTACTTCGTGCATTTATTTAAAAAGAAACAGGCAAAATAAATAAAATGATACAGTAAAACTTTGCCACTTACAACGAACTAGGCTGTACAAGGTGTCCATACAATAACTTGTCTTGTCAAACGAGTATGACACAATACTGTCACAAATAACTCTTTTTGGTTTTCTATACATCCTTATTATAATAATAATACAAATTATAAACTACATACGAAACCTCAGAAGAATCATTTCGGGTTAAAGAACTCAAAGAAATTTACATTTCACTTATTGAGAATATACTTAAATAAAGATCATTATTTATATATGTATAACCCAATTAACATGAACGCCAGGGTTTGGCCAAATCCCAGGGACACCCTGTGTATATGTGCCGCTGTCGCAAAATATTGATAAGTCTAAGTGATTTGGCGGAATATTTGATCATGATCAGCTTACGCAATAATAATCACTTCTCACCCTAGTTTCAAGTTTCAAGTTTTTATTGCATCATGTTGTTTACAAGGTCTTAATTTCTAATACATAATTGCATTAACTTTCAAACATGAACCCTGCTAGGGTGTTGCATTCTTACGGCTTTACAAATACAATACCACATAACATTACAAAATAATATATCCCTTAAAATTACTTACACTCCTTATCTATTAGGTACTCTTCGGTTGAATAGTAAATTTTTTTGATCAAATCCGCCTTTAGGTGTGACTTAAGTTTACAATGTTATTTTTAAATGCGGTCGGTTAGTTATTGTACAGCTTGACACACATTGCGAAAAGGCCTGAGTGGACCATTTGCATTTTTGAAGTTGGCCTTTCTAATTCAGTTTGGGAACGTAAATTGGTAGGTCGGGAATGTTGTGGAAATAGGTACATGTTCTTTTTTACGAAAATGCATGCTTCTAATATATATACTGACGGTAAGGTCAGAATTTTTTGCTCCTCAAAGAGCGTCTTGCAGCTTTCCGGCATACCTAAATTGTATATTATTCTAAGGCACCTCTTCTGTATCCTAAATAAATGTATATTTATTATTATTATTGTTAGTTGTCGCCTCGACCAGTATTGATCTATTGTGGCAGCCCTTTAAGTTCTTTGCATATACCCGTTGCCACCAGGAATTTCCAGATTCTTTGGGTCGCAATCTGTTGTATCTCCTCTGTGGGCATAATGTGCTTCCCTAGATAGATACTTCTTTTGTGCATAAGTGGTCCACAGGAGCAGAGGATATGGATGGCAGTTTCCTCCGACTCTTGGCAGAACCTGCATGCTGCACTTTGTTTTATACCCATTTGGGATAGATGTTTGTTAAGTTTGCAATGACCAGTGAGTATTCTTGTCACTGCGCTGGTTTTGTGTCTTATGAGTTGTAATAGCTCTTTAGACAACTTGGCATTGTAGCCTTTTATTAAAGCTTTTGATTGTTTTAGTCCTTTAGTGAACTTCCACAATTCTATAGCTTCCGATTTATTGCTTAGCAGAGAGATTACTTTCTGTTTGGTGATCCCACAGAAAGGTTCTGGGCCGATGAAAGGTGTATCTACACCCTTCCTAGCGAGTTTGTCTGCTACCTCGTTTCCGTCAATAACGGAGTGACCCGGTACCCATCTAAGTATTACTTTATTGGATTTTGCCAGGTCGTTAAGGTTATCTTTACAGTTCTGGACTATTTTAGAGTTAGACTCTAGAGATGCTAGCGCCAGCAGGCCAGCCTGGCTGTCCGAGTTGATGTAGATGTGTTGGTTTCTTAGGTTTCTATCAAGATTTATCTCCGCACATTTGTTAATGGCGAAGATTTCAGCTTGAAAGATTGAGGCCTCTCTGCCCATGCTGACGCTGGTTTTGAGCTTTGGTCTCTCACCGTAGATCCCGCAACCTACATCCTCACCTTTCTTTGAGCCGTCCGTATACCATATGTTATCTGTAAGTTTATTTTGTATTTTTAATTTAATATTTCTCCTGCTTTTAATCTGGACTTTATTGGTTTGTTTTTTTATTATATGCCATATTTCATTTGTTTTATTACTAGATTTTTCCATTTGTTTAATGTTTTGGAGCTTCTTGGAGTTAGACACAGTTCTTTTTAGTAGTTTTTCATAGGTTTTACAGTAATTATTCAGTATTGGGTTATCGCATTTAGATAAGAATATTTTTAAAAGTCTTTTATGCTTACAGGATATTTTTATCCCTTTAGTCAGCCATTGCCGATTGGGTTTTGATTTACATATTTTCTTTTTCGGAATAACACTATTAAGCAATTGTCTCATCATATTATTGAAATTTTCGTAATTGGTATTAACAGTATTTAGGGACGTAGATATTGAGCACCAGTTAATTTTTTGTAGCTGATTTTTAAATTGCCGTATTTTCCTTCCGTGAATGAACGTTTAAAGCGTGAATATTGACCATGACTATAATAATTGTTCTTCATTTCGCCCCGTATTTTGACTATAACACCTTTGTGGTCCGAAAAGCCTAGTTCATTTACTTCCACGTTCATTTATTCAGGATTAAAGTTTGTGAATATGACATCTAAACATGTGGCTGCTTTTTTAGAAATTTGGGTTGGTTCGTTAACATATTGGTTCATGTTAGAAGTTAGCATGAGGGTTATTAAGGCCCTACTCAACTTTGTTTTTTTCAATATATCGATGTTTAAATCGCCACCTAGTATGATATTATTATTTTTGTATTTTGCATTTAGAATTTTAGTTTTTTATTATCATATTATAAACACCATGTATACACAATCATGTAGGTATAATATATCGACACATTATAGATAAAGGCGCAATTAGTGATTATTTGTGAATATTTGTGTGAAAGACTAATATGTGAATGGATTGATAGAAACAAATGTTTTAATATAGATTTTTGGTTTATTAGTTTCATTGATTGATCAGTTGAATCTATGATAAGTAAATTAGGGTAAATAATTTCCATACAACGTCAATATGAATGAAGTTTATAATTGTTGATAAATTAGACAGTACATAAAAGATTTAATCACTACATAGTATAAAACAAAGTCGCTTTCTCTGTCCCTATATCCCTATATCCTTATGTATGCTTAAATCTTTAAAACTACGCAACGGATTTTGATGCGGTTTGTTTTAATAGATAGAGTGATTGAAGAGGAAGGTTTATATTTATAATAACATCCATTAAACAGTGCACCAGCCCAACTACAAAACCCCGAGAGCTTTCAACTCGAATTGCAAAACCGTTTCGAATGCCTAGGGAGTGACGTGGACGAAAACAACGATGGGTTTGTGGAAGCTGTCCATACGGTCGGGTCCAAGTTCTTCAAGACCCGTCGTAAAAAGGTCCAGAAGATCTCTGACTTCACTCTGAAGCTCATGGATGTAAGACGTGAGATGATCCTGCAGTCTCCAGATGATGCATCTCGCTTTCGGCGGCTCAACAGACAGATCTCGAAGTGCCTGAGGCGCGATTTACGCCGATTTAACACTAACTATGTTGAAGAGGCTATTGAGCGCAACAGAGGCTCTAAGGTTTTCGCTAGAGATCTGTCTGTTGGTCAGAGCCAGATGACTAAGCTGAAGACCGACGATGGCAGGATCATTTCTTTCAAACCTGAGCTTCTGCGTGAAGTTGAAAGGTTCTATGGGCAGCTATACACAACCACCCGAAGACCCGTCGTTGATCTAGCCAAAGACCCTAGAGCTAGATTAACCCGACATTATACCGAAGATATCCCGGACGTCAGCCTGTATGAGATTAGTATGGCTCTCAAACAGTTGAAGAACCGCAAAGCCCCGGGTGACGACGGAATTACAGCCGAAATCCTGAAGGCGGGCGGTAAACCTGTCCTCAGAGCCCTTCAGACGCTGTTTAATTCTGTAATTCACGAGGGGAAAACGCCGCAAGCATGGAACAGAAGTGTGGTGGTGCTTTTCTTCAAAAAAGGCGACACTTTGCTGAAGAATTA
The DNA here is from genome assembly GCA_963556455.1 of Epiblema foenella. NCBI lineage: Eukaryota > Metazoa > Arthropoda > Insecta > Lepidoptera > Tortricidae > Epiblema > Epiblema foenella. The sequence continues at coordinate 9,585,626 of OY747100.1, forward strand.
TAGACCCATCTCACTTCTGAGCCATGTTTACAAGCTGTTTTCGAGAGTCATCACGAACCGTCTCGCGCGCAGGTTTGACGACTTCCAGCCTCCCGAACAAGCCGGATTCCGAAAAGGCTACAGTACCGTAGACCACATACATGCCTTGCGGCAGGTTATACAGAAGACCGAAGAGTATAACTTGCCACTTTGTTTAGCATTTGTGGACTACGCGAAAGCCTTCGATTCGATCGAGACTTGGGCTGTACTGCAGTCTCTCCAGAGGTGCCAAGTTGACTACCGGTATATCGAAGTCCTGAAGTGCCTGTACGAAAACGCCACCATGTCCGTCCGACTACAGGACCAGGAAACAAAGCCTGTTCCACTGCAGCGGGGAGTCAGACAAGGAGATGTGATCTCTCCGAAGCTCTTCACCGCTGCACTGGAGGATGCTTTCAAATTTCTGGACTGGGAAGGACGAGGCATCAACGTAAATGGCGAGTACATCACTCACCTTCGATTTGCTGACGACATTGTAGTCATGGCTGAGACCATGGAGGACCTCAGTACAATGCTCGTTGATCTCAGCAGAGTTTCCGATCGAGTTGGTCTGAAAATGAACATGGACAAGACGAAGGTCATGTCTAATGCCCATGTCGTACCAACTCCCGTAATAATCGGCGGCTCGGCGCTCGAAGTTGTTGACGAGTACGTATACCTGGGACAAACAGTCCAGTTAGGTAGTCCAGTATCACCATTTAATGCTTTGGGGTTCACTAAACCTGACAACAAAGAAAACACGAGCGAATTAAATACCGAAAATCCCGATGTTGCAGTCGCTTGTATGAAATTACTTTTTGTAAAATGGCTATTTATCCGGGTATTCCAGGGATTAAATTTGGATTCCTCCAACTTTGTGGCGCATGGTCCTGCGCGTTCCCGGTGGTGCCTGCGTAGCGGGTCCAGATTCCGAACCTCGAAGACAGGCAGAAGTGACCCCAATTACAAGAACTTGTTTCCCATACTGTTTGCCAGCTCGTAATAAACCCGCGACCTAGTCGGTTCGACACGTACTTTTATAATAAATGTATTGTTAATTGGATTCCGGGTAGTTTAATTTTCAACCGGCTACAATCTACCTACATTCTTGTTGACGCTAACCGTCACAATGTTAACATTTACTTTTATATAGACGTTGTCCAAAAGTTTACTTGTTTAAAATGTAATAACACGTGAATTAAAAATCATCAACCATATCTTGATCTATGCCCATGTATAGTAATCCAATTAGTTAGGAAGTAAAAGTGTGCGTGGATGCCAGAGCACTGTACGATGCATATTGGTCGGACCGGACCACTACCCCCTGCAGATAGAGTGTGATACGAGTCTCATAGAAATAAAGAGTGTTCCCGGTTCCAATGCTGTAAGTAAAGTTCTCTGGAGAAATAGGACTTACGAGCAAACACAGCAATATAGCTCGTTATGTAATAATTACTTAAGAAATGTAAGTATATGTTTTAATAACTGTGGCGAATCCTGCAACAACTCAATGCACTTGTCGCTAATCAGTAAGTTTTATCATGATATTATCAAATCCGTCCAAACAGCTGCAGAGTGACGACTGCAAGTAAAATACACAAAAACAAAATTACCGGTTGGAATTATCATGTGCTACCATTGTACAATAACGCGCGCGAAGCGCATAAGATGTGGTTGTTGCATGGTTCCCTACGCCAGGTCCCGTGTACGAAGAAATTACTAGTAAGCGAAAGATATTCAAAAATAAGTTAAGTTGGTGCCTACGAAATCAAGAACGTATTAAAATGGATATTGTTGCTGCTCATAGGTCTACAGGAAACTTTTCTCAGTTTTGGAAAGAGACTAATAAATTAAGTTACAAACCGAGTAGACCAATGTCAGTGAATGGAATACATAAAGAAAATGATATAGCTAATATGTTCAGTAAACAATTTAAAGTAGACAACTCGCCCCAAAGCGCACGGACATCTCACTCGGCCGATAGCGTGCGGGACCGTGGTAACCCGGCGACCGGTCCCGAGTTGTTTATTACCCAAGATATGATATGGCATTGTGTTGGAAAAATGAAACGAGGTAAGTCGCCGGGTCATGACGGTCTTAGTATTGAACATATATTGTACGGCGGTCCATTGTTACATGAAAAAATGTCGCGATTATTTAATTTATGTTTATTGCACGGTTTCTTGCCAGAAGAGTTTATGAAAACGAATGTGGTGCCGATTGTAAAAAACAGGACGGGCGATCTCAGTGGCCCTTCTAATTACAGGCCGATTTCATTACCCACGGTGTTTTCAAAAGTACTTGAAAGGCTAATTAACCCGATACTCAACGAACACATTAAATTGAATGATGCACAGTTTGGATTCCGTTCAGGTCTCTCCACAGAAATGGCTATATTTTGTCTCAAAAACACCGTAAGAAAAGACGTCGGTTTACTCTTGTTTTCTAGATTTAAGCCGCGCTCTTGATACCATTGATTATGGTTTACTGTGGGAAAAGGTATCAAAAGCCGGTGTGCCGAGAAGAGTGGCCGATCTGTTGGAGTACTGGTACGAGAATCAAACAAATAATGTTAAATGGGGAAGTAGCAATTCTGATACATATAAACTGAATTGTGGGGTTAGACAGGGTAGACTGACATCCCCATTACTGTTTAACCTTTATATGAATGAACTGATAGAGGAGCTCAGCAGGGCTGCAGTCGGGTGTCACGTAGCAGGCGTATGTGCCAACAATCTCAGCTACGCGGACGACATGGCCCTGCTGAGCCCCTCTGTCATGGGGCTGAGGATGTTGGTCTCCATATGCGAGCGTTACGCTGCATCACACGGACTTATAGCTCAAGAAAATTAGATTCAAATGTATGGAAAATTTGGCAAAATTAATGGAGAACTTTTATCTATCAGGATATGTAGGTTATAGGACAAAGTTTAATTTTATCTACTCCCCCCCCCCTCCGGGGCGAGCGTCACCCCCCCACCCGTGAAAGTGTCCCGGAGCGCGGTATTTTCCATTTTAAAAGAAAACCGTACACGATACATAAAAAGTTTACAAGAACGAAATAATCCTTGATAAATTAGCTATAAACCTCTACTACATACAAAAGTGATATCACTCATAGTTTCAGCGCAATCTGCCACCAAATACGAACGTTTTCAAAAAATTATCGATATTTTTTGCTGTAAGTTTAGTTTTCTCAAAAACTTCACACATTACCGCCAAAATATGTACGACTAAAGTAAAGAATAGAATATGCTCTTTAAAAAAGGTATAATTCATTTCTAAGCACTTTCATTTACCGTTGCTGTGCTGTTTTTTAAATTTAATTCATTCGGCCATACAGCGAAATATAAATGTTCATACTAGTTCAACGGTGGTACTAAAATACCATATTCTTCTTATATGTTTTCCTGTAATCTGTAGGTATAGGACTATTTTCTGTATTTTTTATATATTTTTATGGCCAGTACTTTAGGAGATAAGAGGGGGGCGGAGAAATGGTCAATTTTCGCCTATTTTCTTAAATAACTTCAAAAATGTTTATTTTAAAATTATGAAAAAAATATATTTGATATCCTTATAATGAACCCTTTCATTTGATATGTCACACAATATAGTTCGCAATATATTTTTTTTTTGTATATTATGTACACCCCACAAGTACCTCCCATGTTTAAAAATTTATTTATTTACGTAACACATCCGTATTTGGGACACCGATTTACATATGTGTGCCAAATTTCAACTCAATCAGTCCAGTAGTTTTGGAGAAAATTGACTGTAATAAACGGACTCGACTAATTCGACTGTGTGTATCCGTCCGTTTATCACAGTCAATTTTCTCCAAAACTACTGGACTGATTGAGTTGAAATTTGGCACACATATGTAAATCGGTGTCCCAAATACGGATGTGTTACGTAAATAAATAAATTTTTAAACATGGGAGGTACTTGTGGGGTGTACATAATGTACAAAAAATATATATATTGCGAACTATATTGTGTGACATATCAAATGAAAGGGTTAATTATAATGATATCAAATATATTTTTTTCATAATTTTAAAATAAACATTTTTGAAGTTATTTAAGAAAATAGGCGAAAATTGACCATTTCTCCGCCCCCCTCTTATCTCCTAAAGTACTGGCCATAAAAATATATAACAAAAACAGAAAATAGTCCTATACCTACAGATTACAGGAAAACATATAAGAAGAATATGGTATTTTAGTACCACCGTTGAACTAGTATGAACATTTATATTTCGCTGTATGGCCGAATGAATTAAATTTAAAAAACAGCACAGCAACGGTAAATGAAAGTGCTTAGAAATGAATTATACCTTTTTATAAAGAGCATATTCTATTCTTTACTTTAGTCATACATATTTTGGCGGTAATGTGTGAAGTTTTTGAGAAAACTAAACTTACAGCAAAAAATATCGATAATTTTTTGAAAACGTTCGTATTTGGTGGCAGATTGCGCTGAAACTATGAGTGATATCGCTTTTGTATGTAGTAGAGGTTTATAGCTAATTTATCAAGGATTATTTCGTTCCTGTACACTTTTTATGTATCGTGTACGGTTTTCTTTTAAAATGGAAAATACCGCGCTTCGGGACACTTTCACGGGTGGGGGGGGGGGTGACGCTCGCCCCGGAGGGGGGGGGAGAGTAGATAAAATTGAACTTTGTCCTATAACCTACATATCCTGATAGATAAAAGTTCTCCATTAATTTTGCCAAATTTTCAGCTAATTTCACTGAACTATTAAATATAATGTTAAAAAGTCAGAGGTAATGGTCTTTAAGTACGGCAAGGGACCTGATGTTGTTCCACCCGTTAGATTAAATGGGAGCGAACTAAAAATAGTTAATAATTTTAAGTATCTTGGACATATTCTGACAGACAGACTTAAAAACGACGACGATCTCGAACGACAGCGACGGGCCGTTGCTATGCGAAGTAACATGTTGGCGCGCCGATTCGCTCACTGCTCTGACCAAGTCAAAATAACTCTGTTTGGGGCTCATTGCCAGTCGTTCTACACCAGTCACCTGTGGTACCATTTCACGAAACGATCGTTCAACAGACTAAGAGTACAGTACAACAACACGTTTCGTGCGATGTTGCGGCTACCGTGGGGGTGCAGTGCGTCTGGTATGTTCGCCGCAAACAGAGTGGACGACTTCTACGCTATAACGCGTAAGAGACGCTGGTACTTTGTCGGGAGAGTGAGCGAATCGACGAACAGCATTGTCAACGTGGTATACACGACATGCTACCTAATAAGTGGGGCGTCAAAGATGACTTGCTTATTGTAATGTAATCTTATTTTAAATTTTTAGTTGTTTAGTTGTTAAAATTTGTAAGCCGATGGGTGTATACCTAAATAAATAACATTATTATTATTATTCTCTTTATTTATTTTTCGTCTTAGGCTAGATTTTTACAATATCTTTATAAAAAGTAAAATATAAAAATACACTAACAAAACATAAACTCATTATAAAAACCTAACCTAGTGTGCCGCCAGCAGCGAGGCGGGGCCTAAGCTACCGGTGGTTACGGCGACAGAGAGAGGAACCTCCTGACTATCCGCGCCGTGTCCAGGAGTACCGCCTTCTGTATCTGACCCTTGACCCAGCCATCTAGCGAGAGTCTCTTGAGGTGTTGGTCGAGACTCTTCGCTATTAGACCGTTCGCAGAGACGACTATCGGGACAATGATCGGTCACCTCGTGTGCCAAGTCTAGGTACTTGCTGGCTTTGTCCTTCTCGGCCTTCACGAGGTTTTCGTCATGGGGGATGGTGATGGCAACGAGCACTGCCTGGCGCTTCGATCGATCTGTCAGCACGATATCAGGTTTATTGGCTACAATAGTCCTGTCCGTGATGACAGATCGATCCCAATAGAGCGTGGCACGACCATTTTCGAGAACTGGCGCAGGTGTATACTTATAGTACGGCACTTCGAAGTTCACAAGCCCGTATAGAAGAGCAAGTTGCTGGTGAATGATTCTGGCTACTAAGTTATGTCTGTGCAAGTACTCGCCGTGAGCAAGATGACCACAACCGGAAATGATATGCTCGAGTGACTCTCCGGGACGGCGGCATGCCCGACAAATGTCGACCGTACCGTCCTTCAGGATATATTTCCGGTAGTTGTTCGTCATGATAACTTCGTCCGCAATTGCACAGACAAAACCATCGGTTTCCCCGAAGAGATCCCCGAAACGTAGCCAGTTCACTGACGCGAGCAGGTCTACGTCGGGCCCTGTGAGGGCCCTGTAGAACCGCCCGTGTAGCTCCTTACTCTTCCATACCGCTTTGCGTTCCTCGCCCAACCAGCAAAATAATCCCAGAATGCGCACTTTACAAGAGTGGTAGGCTTATAGCGCTCTAATATTTGTTTGGGAAAATGTCATCGCTCTTATATTAGACAAGCCAGTACGGTCTTAAGAACGCTCAGTCTTATTACCTAGTCTCATATATGTATACAAGAGCATTGTATAATGCTATTATTAGCCTCTTGCTCTTATATTAGTCTTATAAAAGATAGTTCGGACTCAAGAACGCTCAGTCTTATTACCTAGTCTCATATATGTATATAAGAGCATTGTATAATGCTATTATAAGACTCTTCCTCTTATATTAGTCTTAGACAAGATAGTACGTATTCAAGAACGCTTAGTCTTATTACCTGGTCTCATATATGTATATAAGAGCATTGTATAATGCTATTATAAGCCTCTTGCTCATATATTAGTCTTAGACAAGATAGCACGGACTCAAGAACGCTTAGTCTTATTACCTAGTCTTACATATCTATTTAAGAGCATTTCATAATGCTATTATAAGTAAGCCTTTTGTTCTTATATATAATATAACTAGCAGCCGCCCGCGACTTCGTCCGCGTAGATTTTAGATGGTAACAAAGATATAAATGAGGTTTATTTGTTTCTGTCAGTTGTCTGATGCTATTAATCTTTTGTGAAAATTACTTTAATGAAAAAGTTAATGTCCGCCATCTTGGATTTGAAAATGGATGTAACTTTCGGAATCGGTACCCCGAGGAACTACAAAGATGACCTCATATCGATTTTAAAGAAAAATGAATGTCCGCCATCTTGGATTTGAAAATGCATATCATTTTCGTAATCGGCACCCCGAGGAACCTCGACGATGACACCCATATCGATTTTTAAGAAACATAAATGTCCGCCATCTTGGATTTTAAAATGCATATCATTTTCAGAATCGGCACCCCGAGGAACCTCGACGATGACACCCATATCAATTTTTAAGAAAAATAAATGTCCCCCTCTGGGATTTGAAAATGGATGTCATTTTCGTAATCATCACCCTGAGGAACCTCGAAGTTGACACCCATGTCGATTTTTAAGAAAAATTTATGTCAGCCATCTTGGATTTGAAAATGGATGTTATTTTCGGAGTCGGCACCCCGAAGAATCACAAAGATGACCCCATATCGATTTAAAAAAAAAATTAATGTCCGCCATCTTGGATTTGAAAATGCATATCATTTTCGTAATCTGCACCCCGAGAAACCTCGACGATGACACCCATATCGATTTTTAAGGAAAATAAATATCCGCCATCTTGGATTTGAAAGTGCATATCATTTTTGTAATCGGCATCCCGAGGAACCACGAATATGACACCCATATCGATTTTTAAGAAAAATAATTGTTCGCCATCTTGGATTTGTAAATGCATGACATTTTCGTAATCCCGAGGAACCTCGAAGATTACACCTATATCGATTTTTACGAAAAGTAAAGATTTGCTCCCCGCACAAACTTGGAACCCTTTTTACCCCATTAGGGGAACAATTTAGAATTAGAAAAACGCTGAAATACATTTTGTTGTATTTAAACAGAGAGTCTATGAAGTTTTAAATCTCTCACTTCAAAAAAGATTTGCTCCTTTACAAACTTGGAACCCCCTTTTCACCCCTTTAGAGGAGCAATTTCAAAAAACGCTGAAATATATTTTGTTGTATTTAAACAGAGTCTATATACGAAGTTTTAAATCTCCCACTTCAAAAAAGATTTTCTATTTTACAAACTTGAAACCCGCTTTTCACCCCTTTAGGGGAGCAATTTTGAAAAACGCTGAAATGTGTTTTTTGTATTTAAACAGAGAGTCTATTTACTAAGTTTCAAATCTCTAACTTCAAAAAAGAATTGCTCCCCGTACAAAGTTGAAACCAACTCAAAAAATATTTGCTCCCCGTAAGAACTTTTAAACCCCTTTTCACCCCTTTAGCGAAGCAATTTCAGAAAACGCTGATGTACGTTTTATTGTATTTAAACATAGAATCTATATACGAAGTTTGAAATCTCTCACTTCAAAAAAGATTTGCTCCCCGTACAAACTTGGAACCCCCTTTTCACCCCTTTAGAGGAACAATCTCAAGAAACGCTCAAATACATTTTGTTGTATTTAAACAGAGAGTCTATATACGAAGTTTTAAATCTCTCACTTCAAAAAATATTTTCTGCTTTACAAACTTGGAACCCTCTTTTCACCCCTTTAGGGGAGCAATTTTAAAAAACGCTGAAATACTTTTTGTTGTATTTAAACAAGAGTCTATTTACGAAGTTTCAAATCTCTAACTTCAAAAAAGAATTGCTCCCCGTACAAAGTTGGAACCCCTTTTCATCCCTTTAGAGGACCAATTTCAAAAAACGCTGAAATATGTTTTGTTGTATTTAAACAGAGAGTCTATATACGAAGTTTTAAATCTCTCACTTCAAAAAGGAGTTGCTCCCGATACAAACTTTGCACCCCTATTTTACCCTCGTAGGGTTAGAATTTAGCAAAACGCTGAAAACGCTTTCTTTGGATTTAAGTTCGTTACCTTTTAACGAATTTTTATGTCTTCAGCTCAAAAAAATTTTTTTCTCCCATACAAACTTTGCACCCCTATTTGATACCCTTAGCGGTGGAATTTCCAAAAATCCCGTCTGATCCCTTGCATACGTCATAAAAGTAAGCTCTGAACAAAATTTGAAGTTTCTAGTTCCAGTAGTTTCGGCTGTGCGTTGATGGTAGATCAGGACTTCTTCTTTTATATATTTAGATAACATTTACGAAGACTCGCGCACTTGAGAAAACTTGTTCTTATATCCCGATTCTCTAAGCTCATTTGATTTTATAATATATTTACTAGACGCTGTTTTAAGAATGTCAGGCTAATATCAGCATAGCACAAGAGCACTGTTAGTACGTACTTTTCTGATCATAAGTAAAGCTATAATGAGATCAATAGCACTTTGTCTAGTAAAATATTAGAGTGACATTGGATCAACACACTTACAATACAAAATACAAGATCAATATAAAATGGTTTGATCTTAAATATATTTTGGGAACACAAATGTAAGAGCAAGATTTAGTTGGCTAAAGTGAGACTGTGATTTTAATATTAGTGAGGGTTCTGCAGGTTCTACTTATATACAAGAGATCGATATTGAGAGAAATCATCATTTATCAGATTAAGATAAGCACAATGGCGATTTATACTAAATAAGTAATAATATTATTAAGATATGTTGATACTTCATACTGATTGTACGAGACTGGACAACCGATTATTTTATGGAGTTGTTGTGTAAAATATTAATGCATGCTCTAATAGAACACTCCCACCTTCTCATTCTAATAGCTACTTGTACTTTTAGTCGCCTAATAAACCCGTACAAGATCACACGTTTGTTTATTTATTTAAATTCATTAATTACCAAATTTTCAAAAGTGAACCTAATTACATCCTTCAGGAGTCTTTACAAATTTTCATTGCAAAGACTATAAAATAGTCGGTTGTTTGTATTGATTATCCGAAGGGAATTATATCATACTAGTTAAATCGTTATGCCATTTATTTGTGGTTTCTCTTAATAAATGAAAAATATAATTGAATCCTTGCTTTTATTGAAAAAGGACACAATCAATTACATATTTAAGAATGTTCTTCCAAAATCGATAATATATTATACTTGACGTATCGTTTTTTAAATGGTACAACGTTTCAAAGTTCATGTGTAACGAATTTGCCAATTTCGTTTCGGTCTCATTTATCTTAAGGGTTTGTGGTGTTTGTGTGGCAGATTCTGTCATATTGTTCTTCGGTTCAAATTTGTTTTTTTTCTTGTTCTTTATTTGATGTGTCTTTGTAGTCAAATCATTTTCTTTACACCATCTTTGACCGTGCTCCTCATTATCTTGACTCCATCGTTGACCGTGTTCATCATTATCTGCACTCCATCTTTGACCGTGTTCCTCATCATCTTCACTTCGTCTTTGACCGTGTTCTAAAAGGTCCTCGGTATCCATCGTTAATTTTCTGAAAAATATTGGCATTGTATAGATAGAACAAGTGATGATCAGATTCAAATTTTGTGAAGGAAAACATGGTGAGGAAACCTGCAGATTCCTGCGAGGCATTCAATGGAGTATTTTTCAAGGCCTGACAATAGCGATAATAATCGTGGTGTGGGACTGTGTGGGAACTATAGCCCAAGCTCTCTTTGAGAGGAGGCCTGTGCCCAGAAGTGGATAGTAAGTGGGATGCCGATGCTGTCGATTACTGTTCCAAAAGACTCGAGACTTTTAGCATTTTTTGTTGGACCTCGCCTATTAAGGTCTTTAGCCTTCAAGCTTAGTTCTATTGAGCCTACACTCTTGAGCTAGTAACATTATTAAAATACTGTACATTTATTGGCTAAAAGTCTTCATCAAAATATTCATGATCAAAAATATTTCAGCCTCCAAGCCTAAATAAACAAAGGATTATAAATCCCACTTCCTGGATAGGGGGAGACCTAACATTTTGTACTTGCCACGGGCGGTAATGAAGAAAGTCTCAGATCGCATATTTATCACCCTTCCCTTCGGCTCGGGCAACAAATGCCTGAGATTCAAGTAGTTTACTATTAATAAATAGACTCAACGCCTTTCTTGGTGTATTAAATTGAAGACTTAATACCAAATGAAATTAAACCATTTTAATTTAATTCAAATATGTAGGAACATACATTTTATTATTCCCGACATTCGTGGTAAGTACACAATTTCATTATCAGCATAAAGTAATAAATACTGCACTTACCAAACTTTAGAATTTAAATAACGCTTAGGTAAAGACCTAAGCCTTATTTAAATATCCTATATTATCCTATATTTAAGCCTTATTTTGGCTATATCCTTTTTAAAGAAAAAGGCTATAGCCTTAAAAAGTCTGTAGCCTTTTTTATGACTTAAACCTTATTTAAATCACTACCTCTTCTAAACCTATTACATCAATCTAGCCCTAAAAATAACCTCGGAACTTTAAAGTTTGGAGTAAACGGCTCGATTCTTTTGGAACACTACTTCTGAAGAAGGTTTTATGTAGGTAAGCACGGAACCCAAATTAATTCAACATGGCCGTATAATTCGTACTCAGAATGCTAATATTAGTGTAAACGCTCTTACAATAGTCTAATAGTGCGCTGGGAAAATGCAGCTGTAGCAATGGCGACACTCCCAATACAAATAAAGAAATAAAATAACTAAAAGAGAACACGAAATACCAGGAATGATAAGGCGCATCAAGTTTGAAGCGAGATACAGGGTCTACTTTACAGTAAATAATTTATTCCCAGGCGATTACTTACCGTAAAACAAACGCATCCGATGATAACAAACACTACGTTAATATATTTCAATATCCAGAATTACCTCAAATTTGTTACTTTTTTTCACATGATGCACTAGCTGTCACACTAACGACTCCAGAACATTGAAATACCGTGTGAATTTAAACAATATCAAAATAAGCTAGTTTAGACTTACAGGATTCTAACTTTGGACCTATATAATCCTATGTAGGCTTAAAGGGTACTTACGTAAAAGCGATATTAGCCTAAGTCAGCTTAAATCAGTTTTGGGCAAGATTACTTTAAATACGAACAGCATTCAATAAGACTGATATTGGAACGATATTAGCATATTTACTCTTATAATTGGTGTCCAAATCCGGGATTAGACGATGATATAGGATCAATATAAGAGCAAAACAATTTAGTCTTGAGACTTTTATAAGCCTGATTTTTGCTGGTTGGGCGGTGCTCCATACTTTAAGTCTGCGCCAGTTCTCCTTTGCCATGGAAAGCGGGGTGAAAGATGCGTCTACTGCTACTACGTCCCGATGCATCCCACATGCGCTTTTAAGGAAATAATCCCTGAGACTGCACACCTCACGGTTGTGGAAGTCTTTGGCATTTAGAAAGCCGCGACCTCCTCACTTCCGTGGGATGTACAGTCTCATGACAGACGAGCGTGGGTGTAGCATGCGGTGCTCTTAAGGCCATTTTATAATGTCGCTATTTTATGGGGGCCCATCCAGTGGAGAGCGAGTCACCGCCTGCCGGAAATAAATATCTGAGACAGTTTTATTAGGCAGGCGTCCGTTGTCTCACGCAATAGCCCAGCCATTAATCCATCATTTTCACCCAATAACGTAGTTCATTTAGACTCCATCAACCAGAAATAGTTCCTGTACACCCTGGCGGGTGCTGCCTCTGTGTGCGTCCCATGACACGGGCAGGGACAGCATCCGCTCGGTGTATCCCTTGCATTTCATTAAAGTGTCAAAAGGGCCTCTACGTGTTGGCTATGTGGTACTCGTTTGGTACTTCGGTGCCTCGGTACTTCGGCTCCGCGCACGCCTCCCAAAGGTCCGGGGTACCATTGTCCCGTGAACGGGAAAGACATACAAATAATAATAATTATTATTATTATTAAAATTATAAATGCAAGTAGATATTTGGATGTTTGTTACTCAATCACCCACAAACGGTTGAACGGATTATCACGAAACTTGGTATACGATGAGTACTTTTTTATCTGTAGTGTCTCGTTAGCCGACTCGGTAATTAGCTATGGCTTAAGTAGTTACGGGCGTACGTAAAAAGCTTACATAAGTAACATAAACCAACTTCAAATAAGTATATTAAAAAGTATATTTTATAAAAACTATATAACTTTCCTTGTACGGCCGTACGATTTCGTACTTTGATACGAATAAATTTATTAAAAAATTCAACCTGACCCAAAAGCGTACCCACCTTCCTAGGAGGTACTTGCGAGATGTTGCTAATTTGTTAGCATATAATATTGTAGACCCCGTGATGTCAAACATGGTTTGTGATAGTTTTCAAGTTCACTAGGTCAAAAGACTTGAACGTATTTATTAAACTCACACACATTGGCGATTTTTCTAATAAATTAACATTAAAATCACCACACACAATGATACACTTTTTGCTCTTAAAGACACTAGCGAGCATTTCATCTATAACGGATTCGAATAAAGTGTAGTCCGCTGACGGGGGTCTGTACACGCATACAATTATAAATTGTTCCAGCTCAATACAAGACAGTTCAATTTGCCGTTCAATAGACATGTCGACTATATCTTTACGCTCTTTGCTTTTAAGGTTATGCTTTACCAAAATCAAAGATCCTCCACGGCTGTAGGACTTTCTATAAAATGAACTCAGTACACTATGATTTGTGAAATTGAACATTTCATGACCTTTAAGCCAGTGCTCAGTTATACACAAAATATTAATATTTGAACATTGTATGAACAAATCTATTTATAATTCTTTACTGGCAAATCCCTGGATATTTTGGTGAACTATGTTCACTACATCATTACTCGCATGAATACTAGTGTTAATTTTCCATTCAATTAGGCAGTTGCGTTTGTGACTCCCCTGGAGCACAGAAGTTACATTCATAATTAAATGGCCATGATTGCGTACTGCCGCGAGCACATAATCCATAGTTTCCGCCTATTTCGGATGCAAGAAATGTATATAAGCCAAATTTTTTGATCGGGCCTGTCCTTGTAATCTTGATATCATTGTCCATAAACTTGTTTGCCACGGTCGTTGTAAAAATAGAACACTATTGCAGAGGCCGGGAAATAGCAAATCATGGATAACCTAGGATTTGTCGGACGAAGCGAAGCTGAGGGCGACAATAGATATGAATCCACGAATAGCCATTCCGAGGAAATACAACAAAATGATACATTAAACTTCGGAGGTAGCAAGTTAGCCGTTACCAACTTTGCTTGTGCTACCATTTCCGGACTTGAAGTCATTTTTATTGTGAAATAAATACAAAATTTAACAACGCGACACAGTTTTGCAAATTTCTAGTTTTGTTGAAAAAATAATAGCTATTCATACAACTTTCCCGCCATACAAATATTAAAAAAAAAGACTAATTTGATCATAAATGTATTTTTATTACGAAATACCATCTTTTGAACCATATTATTTATACGACATACTATTTATTTTTGCGTGCGACAGTACCTAATGCGATCATTTCCGAGCATATTGGAGAAAAATACATTGCTTCATGTCTATCATACAGCCAAACAAATCGCATACCAAATAAAAGATTATGAATATAATTATTTACTTATTTACACTTCAATGATATAAAATAATGATATACGTAAGGCAGTGGACAGGGATTGGAGGAGACGAGCTAAAGACCGAGCTCAGTGGCGTGCCATGAGAGAGGCCTATGTCTAGCAGAGGACTGACACAGGCTGATGATGATGATGATGATGAATTGATAATAATAGAAATTACTAAATGGTGCCACTTAGTGCATTTATTTAAATTAGTTTATGAAATTCAACGGAATCTGTAAAAGTAATAAAACGAAATATAAATTTTACACTACACCTAGGGAACACATAACATCTATTTATTATAGTATATTAAACAAAAGTGCGTCTAGTTTTTAGTGTACTCGCGAGCTAGCGTGCACGTAACGTACTGAAATATGCTCAGGAAGTCTGTAACAAATCTTTTCACCTCACTAACACGAGGAAAATACTACGTAAGAAAAACAACGGAAACATATAAAATCAGCCTTTATTTTAACTACTACACAAATAAGAAAGTAGGGAAAAAACACAAATTGGCAAGGAACCTTATGTAGTGCAGTCTGCAATATTAATAGCTGATGATTAGAGGGGCGAAAATTGTCCTGTCTGGACTGGCCTTTACGTTATTATGTTTAAAAAAGTAACTACATAATAACACGTTCGGATTTCAAATATTCTTTTCACTCTTTTAAAATGCAGTTTAGGGTATAAAACGTGCGGTGAAGGAATGCTTATTCTGTCGCCTGACAAAAGTACTTAAGTCTTTTGTCGGGCGGCAACAAGGTGCGCGCCTTCAACGCTTGGGTGATGCCCTTACTCATATACTCCTTTGGCATACTAAGACCGAAGGATGCGTGTACTGCTGCTTTACATCCCGCAGAATTGTGAAGGTCTCGCCTTTTTAAACGCCAAAGACCTAAACAACCGCAAGGTGTGCAGTGTCAGGGATTATTTCCTAAACAGCGAGTGTGGGATGCAGCGGAACGTAGTGGCAGTAGGCATGCTCGCGTCGGTGAACAGGGTACAGCTCAGGGATCTCTTCGTGGAAACCTAAGGTTTTGTCTGAACAATATTGTTTTATATTCTACTTTTTTATACAATTATTATAAAATCTAACCTAAGTCCTTAAATAAATAAGGAGAAAAGAAACATTTATTTTCAGGCAACAAAGGCCCATATATATACCTTAGAAGTAGCATTCATACTAAAATTTATAAATTAAAAACTAGCACAAAAAATTAACACACTAAAACTGCAATGTGTTCCGCAACTTTGTTTATCATTTACTTAGAACGTGACGATACATTGAGAAATACTTACATATATACGCCACCCCCTAATTAGCTTAATTAATATTTGCGCGAATCAGCGTCTCCCAAAGGAGATATGTTTGGAGTTGTTCGTCGAATCGCTTAATTTTTGAAAGGTGCTGATCAACTTTTTCGTATTTCCGACGCAGGGCACATCGGAATCTGGCACATTGTTGGTTCTTAGCACCATCTCGAGGAGCTTGACTCGTTGAACTTTGCCGGAGGCTGTTCTGGGGAAGCTGTCTACAAAAATAACACCGCCGTGTAGATGTTTATGGACGGAGAGTTTATCTGGAAAGGACAATTATTGCTTAGTTTGTATTCGAGAGGTCATCTCACAACGGGGAAGTGCCCACAGTATGTTTACAGTATGTTTTCAACTACGCGTGTTTCAATACATATGTTGCGCCGTCCAACCCTCTGCTTAACCAAAAAACCGGTCAAGTGCGAGTCTGACTCGCGCGCCGAGGGCTCCGTATTCATAAATGAAATAAATGAACTTTATTCTGCAATTAGGCCTCGATGGCAATTTTGCAAGTCACAAACTGCTAGATCACAAATTGTATATATGACATGTTGGAAAATAAGGTTAATTGGTTTCCTCATGTACAATTTTACATCAGTTTAATTAATTATAGGTAGCGGCTATAAATATTCTTGGTTCTAAGACAATGCTTTCCTTCCTAAGTATTTTATAAATATTAGAAGCAACATTTGTATATTTGTTTTTAAATCGGTTCTCGAAATCGGCCCTATTTCGATGACATACAATACAGGAGGTTACGGAAGTGAAAACTCGATCCTCAAGCATCATAAAAATTATCAGCGTTAATTATGTAGTACTTACAACAAATTTTCGTATGGATGCGTCATTTCGAGATTTAAACAAAAAACCAAGAAAGGATACGTATTTACGCCTGAAATAATCCATATTAATAATTTTTCACTTCTTATGCTCGAAAAGTGTGTCATATTAGACTTGTCAAGCGGGGCTAAAGTAGTACATTTAACCCCTAGGGAAAATATGAATACATATTTATGATTTACAAAACATTCAATTTAGACCAATCATAATACTTCACCTATTAAATCCACCAATCACAAAACACTAATTTAACTCTTTAAAAAAATATTTAGTATTGGGTATTAACAAACCAGAATACAGCTTTACTAAAATCGACCAATCAGAAAACAGAATTCATTTCTCTAAAGAGTCTAAAGATTAAGTTTGTAGTAGTCCCTATTTCACAATAATTAAAAAAGTGATTAGTTCGTTCGAGCAACGCTTTGAAGCGCTCAATGGAAGGTGAGTTAGTTGTTTTGCGCGTGAATGTTGCGCGCGAACCGCGGTGTCTATTTTGTGTGTCAAAGCATGAAAGCAGTTTAGAAAAAAAAATATGCTACCAAATTACATTATAAGTTCGCCGTGGAATTAATTGTTAATTTTCGATGGCTAACCTTTATTTATTTATTTTCTCGCAATCGAAGTGAAAAGTAGAGTGTATAAATCTGGTCTAAAAGCCATATTACCCCTCGAACTATTTTGCCTCACATTGTTCGGGAAAATAACTATCTCGTGGTAATATGGCTCATTTTAGACCCTTGTCATACAATCTACTATAATAAATCCAAAAGTATGTCTGTCTATCTGTTACCTCTTCACGCTTAAACCGCTAAACCGATTTAGATGAAATTCGGTATGGAGATAGTCTGAGTCTCGGTAAAGGACATAGGATATTTTTTATCCCGGTAATTATCCCCTAAATGGATGTAGCTGGTATGGAAGGAGCGACGACTAGATAAGCGCCTGATATAAAAAATAGCAATTATGTTCTAACGCGATAAACGAGTTCTACTCAGACGAGGTGCGGACAAAAGCTAGTGCTCTATAAATAATAGTAGATTGTATGACAAGGGTCTAAAATGAGCCTCACTTTGTTCGGGAAAATAACTATCTCGTGGTAATATGGCTTTTAGACCAGAGTTATACACTCTACTTTTCACTTCGATTGCGAGAAAATAAATAAACAAAGGTTAGCCATCCAAAATTAGCAATTAATTCCACGGCGAACTTATATGTAATTTGGCAGCATGTTTTTTTTTTCTAAACTGCTTTCATGCTTTGACACACAAAATAGACACCGCAGTTCGCGCGCAACATTCACGCGCAAAAAAGCTAATAACTCACCTTCCATTGAGCGCTTCAAAGCGTTGCTCGAACGAACTAATCGCTTTTTTAATTATTGTGAAATAGGGACTACTACAAACTTAATCTTTAGACTCTTTAGAGAAATTAATTCTGTTTTCTGATTGGTCGATTTTAGTAAAGCTGTATTCTGGTTTGTTAATACCCAATACCAAATATTTTTTTAAAGAGTTAAATTAGTGTTTTGTGATTGGTGGATTTAATTGGTGAAGTATTATGATTGGTCTAAATTGAATGTTTTGTAAATCATAAATATGTATTCATATTTTCCCTAGGGGTTAAATGTACTACTTTAGCCCCGCTTGACAAGTCTAATATGACACACTTTTCGAGCATAAGAAGTGAAAAATATTTTAATCAATACAACAACCTAAAGGTTTTTGATTTGAATTAATAGAATTATTTGTGCATATTATAACGTTTTCGTGTTCAATGTTTTTACGTAATCCTTAAAATATTTAAGATAGACTAGTCTTCCGGTGCAGTAAAGCTACGTGCCTACACAAGATTGCTAAGCACATATTTCTAGGCGCGAAAACTATTCCGACTGTCAAGAACTGCCATATCACTTCACAATCCGATCTTGTTTAAGCAACATGAATTTTTAATTAAATTGTCAAAAATATATTTTATCTGTTTTATTTGAAGCTCCTTTATGTCCATAGAAGACAACTAGATTAATGAAATAATGCAAGTTCCCTATACGGTGACGTAAATGACTAAATAACCGCCAAGAATGAATGATCAACTACGGATGTTTTTAAATGGACTATGTAATCATAGTTTAAGAGCTCACGACACTGAACCTAGTTCGATAAGACTCCCAGATGATATATGTATTATAAGATACGTCATTCCTGGGGGAACACGAAACGGCTATAATAATAATAATAACTTTATTTCAGATCTTTTTTTTTACATCCATATATTGTTAGTGCGACTTAAACAGTATATTAGTAAAGTACCTAATCTAATAAACACTTACTTAAATCTATATTCAGCGACCGCCTTGATTTGCCCTATCCAGTGCATATCAATCATACCTGTCCGCAATGACATGACACACCGTATGCTGTTTGAACTACCTCTCAGTCGGCCCAGCATCGAGACGATTTTTTTCCGTATAAATAATCGCTCGAAAACCGTACGTGCCTGCCTCCGCGAACATACGCGATGCACTACACCATCGAGGTAGTCCCAACAATACCCTGAATGCATTGTTGTATTGTACACGCAGAGCATTAAGTATAGGCCCTTTTGGTATTTATACTTCACCCACAGGCTGCTCGAGTAGAAAGACTGGCTAAAAGCCTTAAATAGCGAGATTTTAACTTCGATGGAGCATAGAGCAAACCTGCGGGCGAGAATATTTGACCGTACTGCCAATGCCCTGCGTTCCCGTTCAATATCTAGGTCATCACTTAGATCTTGAGCTATGCTGCCATGCAAAAAACCTGGTGGCCATAGTAAAAAAATTTTTCAAAAAAACAAAAAAAAACCGGTTTCTAGTACGATAAGTCTCCCAGGTTTCGTTTATTCCTCGATACAGGAGAAGGGTAGGACTATACGATAATCATAGATAACCTCCACTAGATAGAGCTATAGGGCTAAGCGCGCGCGCCACACGTGAGGGGAATTCCGCTTAATAAACTGCCCCGCCCCACGCCGCTCAGTCAGTCTCGTCCAGGTTCATGACCTATACGTACGTGGCATAAAAAATACTAAAAATTGGTTTTGACTAACCGTAGACATGGGTTTTTGATCGGTAAAATGGTGTAGGAACGACTCCCGAACTATAAAGCGAAAGAATGGCGGGATAACATATCATATGTAAGTTAAATATATACAAATACACATTTAATTCTGCCCGGCGGGGATCATTTTACACTGGCCCACAAGGCGTAGTGAAGTGTGCTTGTTCCTTTCCAACCACCTCAAATGCCAATATACTTTATCTTTCTGATGACAGCACATGCGCGGGCTAGTGATGTGCAAATGATGTTCGGTTCCGATTTCATTTAATTTTCGGTTAATTCGTATTTTATCACATGATTTTAATACTTATTAAAATTCTATTGGTAACATAATCGATTAGTTTTATTTTTTTATATTGAATGTCAGTGTTGACGTAGACAATGTTCTTTTATTATTTGAATCATAAGTAGATGTTCGTATAAGGATGTGGAAGATGGTAATAGTGTAGTGTTTTGTTTTTATCTCATTTCATTTTGAACGCTAATGAAATCAGTAGTTGTATAAATTTGCAACCCTTTTTTCCACCCACCCCTTTAGAGCAACAATTTCGAAAAACGGTGAAATGAGTTTTGTTGTATTTAAACATGTCTATATAAAGTTTTTACTCTCTCACTTCAAAAAATATTTGCTCCCTGTTCAAACTTGGAACCCCCTTTTCACCCTTTTAGGGGAGCAATTTCAAAAAACACTGAATTATGACATCAATATATTTAAACATAGAGTCTATATACAAACTTTCATATCTCTTACTTCAATAAATAAGCGAATTTTGAAAAATCCTTTCTTAGTGCACCACTTGACCTTATAAGTAACCTACGTGCCAAATTTGGAATCTCTAGAACCAGCGGTTTGGGCTATGCGTTGATATGTCAGTCAGTCAATCAGTCAGTCAGTTTCTTCTTTTATTTATATAGATATACCCACTAATTTATTCTATTTACAGTTATTTTATTAATACTCGCCAGTTCTCTAGTTATACATTACGCTATATATAATAAACAATATATACATACATACAGGAATCAAAATGAAATAGCTGCTGCAATCTTAATATACTACGCGATCTTATTCTACTCGTAATACCAATTCAACAGACATATACGTCATCTGAAAAAAATGTTCTGTATGTATGAATATTAGTTTGTCACCGATAATTTGTTGTTTTATTTCATAGTTTCGACGAGAAATACATAATAGTAGGCAATCCCTGCTCACCCCGTAGTTGGGGTTAGAAGGTATAGCAATGGGGTGAGATAGGAAAATTCGGATTAAGGCAATAGTTTGACTTGTCAAGAGAATATTTTATTTATGTAACAGAATTATGTTTTAATTATGCTCCTACATAAACGATTTAATATTTTCTGTAAGTTGTGATCTTTATTTTTTTGCGGTAGGTATATTTTTTAGATATTTATTTTAAATTACTTTGGTCTATGTGGAATTAGTAAGGTGAATCCCATCAAAAACATGTTAATAGACAATTACTTACGCAGTGCATTTATTTCACTTGGAATAAATATTTATAGATAGCATACCTGAAAATATAATAGCGAAATCGAATCTTGAGGTTTAATCATATCCATACCTCGGGGTCTTCGGTGCGGGAATATTTGATATTAGCCAAAAATTAGGTATTAACTCAAAAAACAGAATCTACATTAACTAGCAGGTTTCTGCCTAATGAATAAATAATAAAGAAAACTTTAAAAAATAATATTATATGATGTTTTCCCAGACTAACTGTTTATCTCTACTCTTTTCAATTCATACCTGCACAGAAGAAGGGTTATAGTGCGAATAGGGTCGCGGGGGAGTTTAAATGGCCGGTTTTTCAAATATTCTATGTAAACTCACTAGTTGAATATTACTGTATGAAATAAATAAAAGGCACATTTTAATATAACATGTTTCTTTAATTAGCAATTTCTTCAACTCCTCGTTTACTTAAATATTTTTTAAAATGATATTTACCATTTTATCATAATGTAAGTCACTTTTGACTACTCATGTAAATTGACAACCCTGAACTGCAAACACCAAGAGAACTCCCCCTTCTATCATCCCGGTGCGCCCATTCGTAACACTAACTCTCCCCATTCATAATCCAACTGTCCCCGTTGTCGGCCCAACTCACCCCTCAATACATTACTAACCCCATAAAAAATCTCAAATGTGATTGAATCGTTTTCTATGTCAAAACGATTATAAATAAGGGAAATATAACTTGTTTTTCTGTTTTTAATAAGCCTCGTTAGTTACTTTGATAAATTTCACATAAAAACGAAGTTAAATTCAAACAAAAATTCGCCGCTTTTGAGCATCAAATTGAATGATTTGGCAACTTAGAGTTGACAAAAGAAGAAACAATATATCTAATCGTGCCCGAAAATTAAAGTAGCTACTGAAAAAAGAAATTCTGGATTGGCATCCCTAATCCCCCCCAATCCCTACTCACCCATTTTACGGTATATACCATTATATCGAAATAAGCTCTATAATCGAAATCACTATCTTCAATCGCTGCAGCAACCACCTTCTCCACTATTAGGAAAAGGCAGCAGTGGTTTTGACGTATTTTATAATGTACATATCAACTGGGAGTCTTATCGAATTAGGTTCAGTGTACTGAGCTCCTTCAATCGCTGCAGCACCACCTTCTCCACTATTAGGAAAAGGCAGCAGTGGTTTTTCTTACACAGAAATTGATGATCTTTCAGATGAGCCTTGGTTTTTTAGGAGACCGATCATACTAGATACCTCAGTATAGGCGTCACTTATCATGCTGCTGCCACTGACAAGGCCAGTCAGGGGGACTTACAGAACTGCATTATCGTATAGTCCTACCCCTCCCCTGTATCGAGGAACAAACGAAACCTGGGTGACTTATAGTACTAGAAACCAGAAATTTTATTTTTTTTGAAAAAATTTTTTTACTATGGCCACCAGGTTTTTTGCATGGCAGCATAGCCGTTTCGTGTTCCCCCAGGAATGACGTATCTTATAACATATATATCATGTGGGACTTCTGGGAGTCTTATCGGACTAGGGTCAGTGTCGTCGGCTCTTCTACCAATATACTATCAATGCTCATTTATGATTTTCATTAAAACTTTAACTATACAAATGCTTTATTTACCAAAAACTGAAAGTTTACAAGAAGGTAATTTATCTCATCATCATCATCATCATTTCAGCCGAAAGACGTCCACTGCTGAGCATAGGCCTCCCCCAATTTATCTATCAGACTGCAAACTAGGCTGAGTCTGTATGAGAATGCAGAAAATTTATAATTCAAGCGAAAATATACGTGCATGTGAAATGATAAATAAATAATTGATAATAATAATAATAATCTTTGTGTAAATTTGATAAATAATGAAAAGGTTTTTGCACCCGTAAACAGCACATAAAGGCATTTTGACGGAGCACTTCACACGACAGGAACAATTTCGAGACTGATTACCAGTCATACAGACTGAAGTATAATCGATTAATGAAGTAGTTTTTAATAACGTGGTAGATTTGGCATAACGACGGCGACGACGTGCGGGACGACGCGCCCACGCACGCTTCTACCACGCCAGGGTGTCCTGGATCTCGTTCTGAACTCCCTGTTATTATACATACCATGGTCCAATAAAACAGTGAAATAGTAAAGATAATTGGTACTGACCGGCAACGAGGTCCTGTATGTCCCGCTCGCTGACAACGACATTAGGACGCCGCTGGACGACGGCGACGGCGCGATAGCCATCCTCGACGTGCGGGACGCCGAGCACGCACGCTTCTAACACGCCCGGGTGCTGTTGGATCACATTCTCGACTTCCATAGGCGTGATCTGAAAAGGACGTAATTATGGTTCATTATAAGGTAATGAACCCAGACAGACGGCAGAGACTAAACATACCTACATTTATCGGCAGAAACGGTCTAGTGCAAGTATGCTTGTTCGTCTGATTGGTAGGTAGGTAAGTATAAATCGGCCATTACTTAAAGATTTTAAAGCAGTTACCGGGCCACACTTGATACGGAACACAAAATATCCTGTATCGAAAGTTAAATGAAACAGGACTGTAATTAACATTTTTGAAGTGTGCAATGTGCATAATGATAATACTGAGGATTTTTTATCTTCAAAATTATGGACATGCAATAATCTAAATAACCACAGAATAGTGCAATAGAAGCTATATAATAGTGCGTTGATAGTTAATATTATACTTACATAGTATCCTCGAACTTTGAAAGCATTTGATACACGATCGACAAAGAAGTAGTATCCATTTGCGTCCCTGTAGAGGAGATCCCCGGTCTTGTACCAGCCGTCGGGGCTGAAGACGCGAGCCGTCTCCTCTGGATTGTTGTAGTACTCCTGCAATCATATAGATTTGATTTAATAGGTTCCGTTTAGTATCTCTCAATTCGAGTGATAATTATTCTGAATTGTAATATACGACGAGTAACTGTGCTATATTTAGTTTTCAGTGGAATGAAATATACCTAACCTATGCCCATTCAGAAGGTTACTTAGTGGTGAAAGAAATTTATAGATCGGATGAGTAGTTCAGAAGATGCCAATTACAACGCTTATAAAGCTACAGACAGGGTCATACAGAGATATAATCAAAATTAAGGAGTGGCCTTGTAACATTTTTCTACACACACAAAAGCCGATTTTAACTATTGAAGAATTGTGGCGGCTCGGGTGGCGATGGACAGGGTGGGCAGGTCGAAGAGAAACAGCGCGTACTTCCTTTCGTGTATATTGGCAAAGTGATTAAATATAATTATCCTAATAACACTATAACAAGGCGGTTTTTATTATAGCGACCTCTGTCGACAATATCTTTTAACTATATACTTAACTAATTGCCTATGCAAGGATCTAAGAGATTTACCTAAATAAGCCATCTAGTGGTTCCAGTGTGGAATAATAGATGGCGCTGTTCTTAACATGCTGCCGCCTAAGATGCCCGCTAATTATCGTATACCAACAACAGACGGCACATACGTCTGTATCTGTACATTAGATTCAGACGACGTAGCCCTTTCATCGATTGATTATCATCGTTAAAGTAAATGAATGGGTTAAATATATTTTTCACTTCTCATGCTCGAAAAGTATGTCATATTAGACTTGTCAAGCGGGGCTAAAGTAGTACATTTAACCCCTAGGGAAAATATGAATACATATTTATGATTTACAAAACATTTGAATTTGACCAATCAAAATACTTCACCTATTAAATCCACCAATCACAGAACACTAATTTAACTCTTAAAAAAATATTTGGTATTGGGTATTAACCAACCAGAATACAGCTTTACTAAAATCGACCAATCTGGAAACATAATTATTTTTTAAGATTCTAAAGATTAAGTTTGTAGTAGTCCCTATTTCACAATAATTAAAAAAGTGGTTAAATCGTTCGAGCAACACTTTGAAGCGCTCAATGGAAGGTCAGTTTAGCTTTTTTCGCGCGTGAATGTTGCGCGCGAACCGCAGTGTCTATGTTTTGTGTGTCAAAGGAGTATAGAAAAAAAAACATGCTGCAAAAGTATATATCTTCGCTGTGGAATTTATTGTTAATTTTGGGTGGGTTAACCTTTGTTTATTTATTTTCTCGCAATCGAAGTGAAAAGTAGAGTGTATAACTCTGGTCTAAAAGCCATATTACCCCTCGAACTATTTTCCCTCACTTCGTTCGGGAAAATAACTATCTCGTGGTAATATGGCTCATTTTAGACACTTGTCATACAATCTACTATTTATGACTGGATAATCATTATTCAATGGAAAGGCTACGTATAATTATTTAGGTAGGTAACACAAATTCCTTGGTACATATCTATCAATCAGTTAAAGTTATCTAGGTAGGTAAAGATAAATTTTGTTATTGAATTTAATAAGAAAGAAAGAAGAAAGAAAGAAAGAAAAATGTTTATTTGCATTGGCACACAATTCAGAATTAAAAAAAAAACAAACAGAAACAGAAACAAAAATATGTACCTAAGTCGTGTGCCAGCAAAAAGGATCAAGCTCAGCATGATGCTACAGCCTGGCGGCTGCAGCGCTGATTTTCAGCCTAATCCTTGTGGGTGACCATACAACCACCCAAACAGAATATAATCACTACATAGTATAAAACAAAGTCGCTCTCTCCATCCCTATATCCCTATGTATGCTTAAATCTTCAAAACTACGCAACGGATTTTGATGCGGTTTTTTTTAATAACGTGGAGTGATTGAAGAGGAAGGTTTATATGTATAATAACATCCATCAAATAGTGCACCCGTGCGAAGCCGGGGCGGGTCGCTAGTCCTATATAAAAAAAAATGATACACATGTTCAAGAGAAAAGACAGTGACAATGCCAGAGGTGTAGAACACAAACAAACAATAGAAAAAAGTAAAAATAAAATTGGGTACTTACAAAAAAAAAACACCGAAATATTACGACTACCTACTAAATAACAAGGACACAGTGCAGCTTTATTCAATATATAACAGAGCAGAACATAATAATACGAATCTCAATAATTATTACACAAACTAAACACTAAAATTGTACTGATACGCTGCTCAAGTGTATGTGCTTTTTGCTCAGACAGAAGCGTTTTCTTGTAATTATGCCTGAAACTCCCAATCGTTTTAGAATTACGAATAGGTGGAGGCAGATTGTTCCAGCACTTAGTAGCAGCGTATCTGAAACTACCCCGAAAGGCAGCAGTACTGTGACGGGTCATTGAAAGACGATATGAAAAGCTTCTACATTTATATTTACAACTATCTTTCAGCCAAGTTAGTTTCTGATAAAGATAGCTGGGCCTCTTCGTCTTCAGTGCCCCGGACAATAAAGTTGCCAGATGTAATTTACGTCTGGCTTCCATTTTGAGCCAGTTTGACCTAATTAAATAGGGTGTGACATGAGTTCTAGGCGAGATACAAAAACAATAACGAGCGCATGCATTTTGAATGCGCTGGATAAGTCGATGTGTTCTAGCCATCAAACAAGGGCCGTATACAATATCCACGTAATTTAATTTGGATAAAATTAATGTCTCACACAGACGAATGCGGAGATCAGTTCCCAAATAGTTGCGTATACCGTACATGACCTTGAGGCGATAAAAACAATTCTTGACTGTATTTAATACTTGGTTTTCAAAGCGCAAATTACTGTCTAGCAGCAATCCCAGGTTACGAGCTTCCCCGACACACTCAATTTGCTTGCCACCTAGCTCCATTCTTGGGCTTCCGGCTGAAATAGTTGCTATCTGATGTTTGGAACCGAGAACCATAAATTTAGATTTGGATGGGTTCAGTACGAGTGAATTTTTGTCAGCCCATAAACTGATATTGTAAAGATCCTCATTGATTTTTGCTATAGCGGATTGTGTTTCAGATGGCCGAAATGACAAGTAAACTTGCAGATCATCTGCGTATAAATGATAATTGCAGTTATTTAGACTTGAGATGGTATCTGCGCTGTATAAAATAAAAAGGATAGGACCCAGGATAGACCCCTGTGGTACCCCTCTCAGGACAGGATAGAGATCTGAGTGCAGTATCTGGCCATTATCCTTCCGCAGTTCCACTATTTGGCACCTATTGCTAAGATAACTGTTGAACCAATTAATAGTTTTAAGGTCAAATCCGTAATACGATAGTTTAGATAAAAGAAGAGAAATATTGATAGAGTCGAACGCACGCGAAAAATCAAGGAGAGCTAAAATTGTACCCATTCCTTTATCTTGAGCGCACAAGATATTATCCACTACATCTAGGAGAGCTGTAGTTGTGCCCCGACCTTTGCGAAAGCCGGATTGCCTTGAGGGTATGATATTATTAGACTCTAGGTAATCTGTTAGCTGTTCACACACTACTTTCTCCAAAACCTTAGAGAGACATGGCAAGATACTGATTGGTCGTAACTCTGTGACATCAATAGGATTTGGGGTTTTGCGAAGAGGTTTCACCAAAGCCGTTTTCCTTGAATCAGGAAAAGTTGATGTTGAAATCGAAGAGTTAATTATATGGGTAATTACATTCAGTGAGTGAGGAAGAGTTAATAGGATCATTTGCAAGGACACATGATCAATACCTGTTGCATTCGATTTTAGACCCTTTATAATTCTCAGGATAGTATCTTCATTCAAGTTAAATTGGAAATTGTAATTTGTTTTTCCGGGATATCAAGAAAGGAACTGTTTATAAAATTAGGATCATTAAAATGATCAGGTAAGTCTCGACGCTCATGGTTACGAAGTACTGTGGACTTGCGATTTTTCCAAAGTTTTTTAGAGTTTAACTTTTTGTCATTAATATTGGCTTCAAAATAAGCTCTTTTTTCGTTGTATAAAGCAGAGTTCACTAATTTTTTGAGGTCCTTATATAATACGCCTTATGACTGTCTGATCCTGTGAGGCGATATTTTTCATGTGCTTCATTGCGAAGTTCTATCATGAACTTAACATTGTCGGTTACCCAAGGGTAACTGCTTTCTTTTACAATTATAGTTTTAACAGGTGCGTGAAGGTCGAACAAAGACAAAACACATTCGCTAAAGGCAGACACCGTGGCATGAACACTGGCCAGCGATTTTATTGAATCCCAAGCAATTAAGCTCAAATCTCTATTAAAGAAATCAAACAGAATACAAACTTTATAGGGCCGGAATGTTAATCTTTGTCGTTCCGTACCCAAGGGGTAAAACGGGTCCCTATTACTAAGACTTCGCTGACCGTCCGTCTGTCACCAGGCTGTCTCATGGACCGTGGTTGGACAGTTGAAATTTTCACAGATGATGTATTTCAGTTGCCGCTATAACGACAAACACTAAAAAACAGAATAAAATTGTGATGTGCGGGTTTAGCGCACATACATATCCCTCGACCGTTTAGGGCCTTGTGAGGGTTTCCAGATTAGCTCAGTGGTGATATCAGGGATCGAGAGTCAAATACAGGTTTAAATCCATAATAAAGATGGGTCTTTATTATGGATGGCCCTAAGTCCCTCACAAGGCCCTAAACGGTCGAGCCGTTTAGGGCCTTGTGAGGGTTTCCAGACTAGCTCAGTGGTGATATCAGGGATCGAGAGTCAAATACAGGTTTAAATCCATAATAAAGATGGGTCTTACGCCCCTTTTATTGATATAATGAAACCTTAGCTTAGAATAAACTACGGCGCGGAATGGTATGACGGGGTTATCGCGAATCTACGGTACGGAAGTATTAGGACGCACTTATATCTAAGGGCGGGCGGTTGTTAAAGTAGGACTGGAGCGGAATGTTATTTCAAGGATCCTAGAATTGTGGCTAGTGCGGCGGAACCACTCTGTCTCAAATACTAGGCGTCTCGGGCAACGAGGCGAACCCCAGTGCCTCGGGCGATGCGAGGACTTTTAGAATTTATTCTCGATTGTAATTCTAATTTTCGGGTAACCATGACAAGAATTATAACTTAAGGAATGTATAACCACATTGTACCTAAAATAACACTTTGGTATGAATTATACCTGGTGCTGGAGTACTTGCCTACTAGTATCGCTTCATAAATAATGAAACCGCTCAACCAATCACACTGGAGCGCAAACTCAATGTCAATAAGTAAGCGGCGAAATGTTTGACTGTGACTACACGCTTTATGTCGTCGAGGTATATATGTTCCCAGCACGGCACGGTTTATTGTCAGTCACCCTTAAAACGAATAAAATATTACTTACAGCAAACCTTGGGCCCTTGAACCATAGCTCTCCTGTCTTATTTGGCTCCGTGATGACTTCACCAGTTTTTACATCTACCAACTGCAAAAATTAGGAATGTTGACGCCGGTTTTATCATGAGTCACGTTATAGTTGTATGGATCTATCTAATGATTGATCTAGTTGATCTAATGATGGAGTTATAAAATGGAAATGAAATGAAAATGCATGGGTGGATGGATGGATGTACATTCCTCTTAATCTCAAAAACGGCTGGACGGCGGACTTGGCCGAAACTTGGAATGGAGGTAGCTTTACCCTGTATTTTTTCAGCGGACCCTTTTTTCAGCGGGTAACAAACATCACAGGGCGCTACTGTTCTTTTTTTAATTTTACATCAAAGTAGACAATATGTATCTAATTCAATAATTGTTGTAGGTATTTATTCAATCGCTGGTATTTATCAATAACGCATTCATCATAACCGATCAAGTTTCATGAGCTGATACGGATCTGATAAACATCTTGAGTAATATAATGTGACACATATTGCATACCTACGTTTATGATAAAACATGATTTTAATAGGCAATAAGTATTTATTATCATTACTTGATGTAAATAACCTCACCATGCAACAAACCCGGACTCGGACAGCGTTCACGCAAGTTACATGCTGCGCAACACGTCGCGAGATCGACCAAGTTTTTTTTTTAATTTATTTATCAAAAAAGTACATAACAGTTACAACCTTTTAATTGTTCGCCAAACTGCCATAACAGTTTGTTGGCGAGATCGCGAAGTGAATATTGCCGGTGGTGGCGGAGGTTAATATTACCTGTACTTTCAGTTGACCTAATTCTTTCCCCACATTGCGTTCAGGACCGTTAGGTGTGGGAAACAATATAAATCCAATACATTCTGTCTGAGCAAACAAATTCCATAACTCAGACTCGGGCCGCATTCTTGACTGAAAACAAAAAACTCGCTTAGTACCACATATTATTCCGTCAAGGTCTCCCGTCCATCCTTACATTACATATCACTTAAGTGTATTGGAATAGTTTCCTTCAACTCAAGAAATGTAAAAAAAGAAGTATTTATTCATACTTAGTTAAAACCAAGCCCTAATGTGACCTAAGCATTAGCAAACCTAGCTAAAAGGGTGCTAGTGCTTCGGTCTCATCGGAAAAGCAGCTAAGCGAAGAAAACAAGAGATATTAAAGGTAAACTCACTTTTAGCTGTTGAAGAATAACTTGATTGGTAGTTGAGCCTGTGATGATGATTTTACTAAAGCTGGTCAAATCACAGGGTTTCGGATGCCGAATGATGCCAGTGAACAAACTTGGGCTCCCTGTGCTCACAACAGGCTGAAACACAAAATATGATTACGTACCTAGATACAAATAATTTGTCCTATAGTAAGGTATTAGATTCATTGTAAACTGTGTGCATAAGGTCTTAAAGTATAAGTAGTGCTAGACACAACAGTTGCTCATTTCGAGCGTACAATTTTTAGCCTTAAAACTATACAGCACCGGTTAGACATACACATACATATAACTGCTCCTTACAATTTCGGAAGTCTATTGTCGGAATTTTTTACCATTTCCTTTTTGACACATCATGACACCCATATAACGTAAATCCGCATTAAACATCGAAACAATGAATAAAATCAAGTATTGATATTAGAGCTTCATGAGTAGTTAGAAAGTTGTAATACGCGTGTTAGAGGAGCAATCAAATGAATGTATATTTTTTTCTATCACTGATGCGTAGTAGTTTATGATAATTATTCACCATCAAAACAGTTACGTACTATTATCTTTTATTTAAAATCTAGTTTAATGACTAAATCATTCGTTTCGATTCAGATGATATTTTCGTAAATTGGTGGAAATCTATACAAAAAATAATATACTCAATGAACGCTGGTAAAGTTTGTATTATAGAAAATCTTAGAAACTTTTTAGATTATCGGCGCCTTGAAAAGATTATTTGAGTGAATGAAGTGAAGTTAATCCACATTGTGCCTACTATAATGGTTCATGTTGAACAAAATTGATCAGCAATTCAGCATAAGCATCTTTTATCAGTAGGTACAATGCCAACATGCACGATAAAAAAAACTGTTTTTCAAATATTAAAAAAAAACTGGTATCAGTGTATATGGTAGAAGTGTTAAAGAAGCAATTGTAGTACGTTTAATAAGTTTTCAAGGAACCTCCCGCTTCCCCATTGCTAACATAGAACCCGAGATTTGGACAAAATCGGCTGCCATCTTTATGACTGACCCCACTCCAATTTTCTTAAAATCAGTAAATTCGTATTCTGGAGACAAAGACGAACACATCCATACGAGTTTTAGGTATATAGAACCTGTGTCGACGAAAATCGTGATGAAGACGACTTTTCGTAAATTTGCCTCGGTACTATAATCGGCTGAATCTCCGTTAATATGTAGTAGGCCTGAAAATGTGGTTTGAGCAACGAACTTTTAGGGAATTAAATGCTCTTTAACTTTGTTATACAATGTGGAACCAAAATGTCATGTTTAGAGATATAAGCAAAAATCAGAAAAATGACAGACCCAAGTCAGCACAGGGCCTCGAGGTGAAAACTTAGGATAGCCTTCCTAGTGTACCCGCAAATAACCCCGTAAAGTTCGGAACACTTTTTGCTACCCCCACCTTGTTACGATATATAAACTGGATTATTTATCTAGATTACTGGAAAATACTCTGTAAGTTTTATATTTCTAATAATCATTTTCCACGTATAGATCGAGTGCATGCCGCGGAAATGGCAGCATGGGCAGACAAGTTGTTAAATTGCAGTAGTCTTTTGTGGACCGATGACATTCTGGGATTGATACAAACCTTGTGATGGCTAACGTGGTTTGACTTGCTTTGGGATGGTGAACGAGTTGACAGATGATGCAGCGAAGAGAACCCAAACCATACGTTACAACATCAGGGGGCCATATTTGGGGTCTCGTCCGGAATTTGCAAGGCAGCACAGAAGGATTGGAGAAGGAGAACCGAGTCCAAGCTCAAACAACAGTAGAACGACACAGGTTGATATGTTGATGTTTTGGAAAGCGCTTACCCGATATTTGTTGATGATGTCAATAGCGTGCTCAATGGTGATCGGGGACGAAGTCTGCACCTTGATATGGTTGACGCTGATCATAGCGAGAGAAGTTACGTACGAACTTATCCACTGGACGCTCGACAAGTTCAGAGCTAGCTGGGGTTTTCTAGAAAAGAGACAAAAGAGACTCATCACACAGCTCATAGGAATTTAAAAAAAGCTTCTAGCACATTTTTATTCCACGTTAAACAACGCAGGGATACTACTCCTTGGTGAATTTAGCATCCTAAATACAGTAGGACAGTTTAAACATTTCACTTGAACGTATCTCTGGTTCCTACAGCCGTAAAGAAAATAAGTTACACCATGCCGAGCTCGGACTGAGCTAGGAGGCGAGGCCCGGGCCCACGCCGTAACACATAAGGTGAATTTATAATAGATTTAATCATAAGAAACATAAAACCATTAAAACAAGAACTTAATAAGACTACACTATCCTAGAGCATTTAATTATACAGTCAGTCAACAGTCTCATTTTTCGCCCATTAATAATTGACATTCTGTTTCCGATGAGAGTTTAACGGGGTTTTGCCGTTTGGTACCCAAAGCATAGCCACGGCATGGACGTTACGTTGTATTAGAGCTCTTTTTCTTGTGTGAAAATAATCAACATAGCAATTCATCATATCAGCCAAAAGACGCCCACTGCTCCCAAAGTCCTTTCACATAGCAATTAGAGGTACTGCAATACTTACTCTTCTTTAAATACCGCATGCGACTGCAGAACCTTGATGATGGTTGGATGCTTAAAAGCTGCTACCTTGGGCATGCCCGTGGTCCCGCTCGTGCTGACGAGCCACGCAAACACCTTGTTTGTGTCAAATTTTGCCACTCTGAAATGATAATGTCGTATTTCCTTTTTGCCTTGTAAAGTTTCCTGTCGTTTTGCCTAGTAAAGTTATCAGTATATTTATTATATTGTAGCTATACTATTCTCGTAAGTCCATAATTCACATACTTCTATCAATTTACAGGTAAATTACTTTCGAGTTCGAGACGTTTTTGCATTTGTAGTTGTGTACGGTCAGCACATAAAGAAATAAACCAATACTTTTTTATAATTTTTATAGTCAGGTACATCAATGGAACTACTAATATTAAACAATATTTTAAAAAGTGAATAATATTAATATTAAACAACATTTAATTCTAATATTCTTCAACTCTAGACATGTCGCACTCATTCTCATCCTCACTTTCATCATCGTCGAAGTCTTGTCGTGCCGTCCCTTTCACTATCGTGTTATAAACTATGAGTGAAAGGGACGGCACGATACGAAGTTCGGATTTCGAAGTTCGGATTTCGAAGTTCGGATTTCGAAGTTTGGATTTCGAAGTTCGGAGTAGCCGCTCTGATATTATAAATCTAAAGCCTCATCCGTGCCTTGAATTTTTTTTCCTCTTTAATTGCATGTAGACAAACATTTTTTTTCTGGCTGTAGAATGAAATTTCAATTTTAGAATCCCTGTAAATATACAAATACTACTACAAATGCAAAAACGTCTCGAAAGTAATTTACCTGTACTTAAGTAATACACACAACAGTTACGAAAAGGGTAGGTACCATCCTACTTACTACTGGCCACGAAAATTAGAAAAATGTATATTCTGAATGTTCCAGGAATATGCATCTTCATTTGTTTTTTCGTGTTCTTCTAGCAATTGTCACCAGTCTATCCATAAGCACAGTCATTATTATCACGCGAAACTCGCAATATTGAACTACTATCACGTGAATATTGAAATGTATTGAAGGAAAATCCAAACAATTTTAAAAACCGCAACAACGTCGACATTCAAGCACCAACTGTGATAATAATGACTGTTTAAATCGGTCCCATTGTGTATTTTATGATTAAAATATCTTACTTGAACATGTGTTCCGGGGCATCGTCATCATACATCTTCAAGAATTTTGCAAGTGAGTGGTCACCGTCCCCAAAAGTCACAATTTTCGTATCGATTAGACCTAGCTCTCTCGTAGCCCTTTGCATATCGCCAAAATTTTCCAAATCACAGAAAACTATTTTCGGCTTAGTTATATCAAAGTGAAATTTGAATTCTTCTGTAAATCACAAAATGAGGCACGGATAAGTTTTGCGTCTTTGCCAGGCAGTGGTTGATGATTAATGCTCGGTTTACTGAACTGTATAAGCTCTGGTGGAAACATTCCCTTTCCGGGTGCCCCCAATCTGGGGTCACGCACATTTTTTTCAGGAGTCCATGCTCCCACTTCGAAGTCACGTTCCCATACTGGATGGACTTGTGACACTGTCAGATCTTTTTGTATAGAGACAGGGAGCATGTCAATCTGGACAAATCATATTTTTCTTTTTTTATGTTGTAACTGTCTGTGGCTTTATAGGCTGGGCCCAATGATGTGTAAAACCACGCGTGTGGTTTGGAACGCCGGAAATACTTTAAGAGGTTTCAATCGAATCTGAGGTGAGGTGAGTAGAATCGAGCTACTGGGAGTTTTGTCGCTGGTTCACTAAACCTAGCCTATCTGAAAAGAGTCCAGCAAGAAACTCAGCTAGGCCCGACCTGGGTCTAGGGTTTGCAATTCGAATATTCGAATTATTCGCTACATATATTATTCGAATTCGATGACATCCATTATTCGAATAAAACGAATATTTCGAATAGTACAGAAATTTGACTGAAATTATTTACCTTCGCGAAAAACTATAATAAAATGCCAAGATCTATTATCCTCTACATTAACAACCCGTAGAAATAATCTTAAATATTAAAAAGAAGTTTTAATCAAAGACAAACAGCATATTATTTTTCTTTTCACTTGCCAAAAACAAACTTTCTAATCTATATATGTATCACGCGAGGCCGATGTTTGTACACCCCATCAGATCTACAGTTATGGTCCGATTTTAATAAATGATGTGTCATAAGATTCGTCTCATGCTGGAGAGTTGCATAAAACTTTTATTTTTTCATATTTTTTAGGAAAAAGGACTAAAAAATTGATTTTAAAAAACTACTGTGCGCTGACCACGTGACTTTGGCCGCGTGACGTCACGCGACGTGGCTCCTGTTTTGAATTGACATAACACAGTAAAAAATAAACAATAATTGAACTCAAACCTGTAGTAAGTTCTTCAGCATGAGAAAATATACGTTTTGAGTCGGCGACATATATCCACAACCCCAAGAAAATTAACAAAATAATAAATAAACGATCTTTTTGCAATGTTTACAACACAGACGGTTTACAATTTACGAGTACATGAATGACAGACGTATTGTATCGTTATTTAAAAATTCAACGCCAACATTTAATATTTTTTTCTTGTATGCCAGTATTAAATTGTCATGACCTTTTTATTTCAATAAAAATATAATTATGCAAACTCTTCGCATATCGCATATTCAAAATTTTGAGAGAAAACCTCTAGTTTTAAACCATGCATTCATTTTCGTGGACGTCCATCTCTGTTATAGTCTCTTCGCATCTTTGTTGACCTTAACAGTACCTTGTGCGCCGATAGGAGTACAATTCCTATTGGCGATTTAGCCTTAAGAAGATTTTTCTATCCTCGGTATAGCAAATCGCCCAGCGGACTCCCCTTCCGGGTGGAAACCCATGGCCCATGATATTGCTTGACGAGACCGGGAATAAGTTGGAAAGAATCCTCGCTTCCTGGATTGGGAAGCAATAAGAAAATGCGGGCCCAAATGTCACTCCAATATCAAGGAGTCCCTTACCTGAGGCGCATAGTGGAGCGGGTACTATTGTTAAATTTTTTAAGTGACATTTTATTTCTAAGTCAGCTTATTTCTAAGTGACATTTTACTAAACTTGTTAATCATCGGCCCAAGCCTTCCTAGCACGAACAACGCACGGTTGCGTACCCTACTGATGTGGCTACGGAAAGTCAGTTTTCTGTCGAGGGTCACTCCAAGATATTTGACTTTGTTGGCCCAGGGGATGGGCCGGTCAAACATCTGGATCGGAGCCACACGCCTTTCCGTGCTAACGCGATCAGACGGGTGGAAGACTATCGCAGTGCTTTTTTCCGGATTGACTTCGATAAGCCAAAGATTAAACCAACGACCTAGGTCAGTGATTGCCTCCTGGAGGTATCGCCGGATAAAAGGGTACTTACAATGAGTCGTAAAGAGCGCGGTATCGTCCGCGAACAACCCCAGTTGCACTTTAGGGTGCCTGGGAATGTCGTTCGTGAATAACGAATAAAGAGTGGGAGAGAGCATGGAGCCTTGCGGGACTCCGGCCCGGATGGGGTGTGGGTCCGAGTACGTTCCCTCTAGTCTGTATCGAAAGCTTGAATCCCTGAGAAAATCTCGTATGGTGAGTACGAGTCCGTCAGGCATACCGAGATGATGTAACTTGTATATCAGCCCCTTATACCAGAACTTGTCGAAGGCTTTCGCCACGTCGAGAAATATTGCACCGGTTCTGAGCCCCTGGAATTGAGAGAAACCGTCCAGCACGTGCTCCGTGACGCGGTGAACCTGTTGGACGCACGAATGAGCGGATCTAAATCCGAACTGCTCGTGGATATTGACGTTATTCTCAGCCGTAAATCTGAGAATCCTAGTGAGAAGGATCGAAACGAAATGTCTCATATTATGAAATAGTGCAAATATGTGCTCGAGTGTGTGTGTGGGTTTAACTTGGAATACAGATTAGGATTATCTTGCTTATTAGTGGGCAAGGTCGCAAAAGGTTCCCAGGTTGGGTTAAGTTGAAAGTAAGGGACCCGCATTACCCCTTTATTCTTAAAACTTAATAAACCTCTGTTAACTAAAATGTCTTTTATAACTGTCTCACAAGCACATGTTTCAAAGTGACAAATAAGGACAAACGAATCTTAGCAGCTGCTTAACAAAAATTGGTTTCATGGATGTTTATTAATAAAATAGCGCGATGGGAAGATGACATCACACGACAAATTGGAAATAGATGGATGATCAAAGCCAAAGACAGAGATCATTGGAGAAGTCTGGAGGAGGCCTTCACCCTCGCAGAAGGGGTTCTTGCATGATGCTTTATAATAAATATTTCCATTTTATTGCAATATATTAAAATTATAATTCAAAATAGATTACAACATAGTTAAGTATTTATAAATGTACTTATACCATATACCATTAATATGTAAACATTAGTAACTACATGTGATTATTATTGTTTAATGCAAGAAATAAAAGGCCTATTTATTTTATTTTATTAATAAGGGGGTAAGTCTGTAGCTATCAACACAACTACACCTCAGACCATTGAAAGAGCGGCAAGGCGCTTGTGATTCCCCTGGAATCGCAGGAGTTTATAGTCCATCTAAAGGTCCGTGGTAAACCACGGAGTAGGCCGCAAGTTTGTTTGTCACCGTCATAATATAAAAAATAACTAGCAACACTTATTAAATGAAGCGATATAAACGCATTTCTACATGTATTAAGTACATTCCTACGACTGCTTTCCAGCACTCATGGTCAACAACACTAATCAAAGGAGTCACATCTCACCGTATTTGTACATAGGGTCGATTCCAGCCAGCGGCAGCCCGTTCATGTAAGCAGCGTAGAACGGAATGTGAACGTCCAGGTGGTTCCTGCCCGCGACAACAGCCACGTCGCCCGGTCGCAGACCCGCGTTCCTGAGGCATCTGGCTAGGCGAATCGAACGAGACTTCACTGATAACTTTGTTTCCGTCTCGCCGGTTCCAGCGTCGATCTGCAAAAGAGTAATAGTAGTTTATGCAACTGCTACATAATGAGAGGCATTAAAATAAGAGTGGTGATTTCATAATAAGATCACACGAGTGTTTTAAGACCTAATTATGTAGCAGTTGCATACAATAGTTTATGTACATCCATTTATTAAGTCCTCTTTCATGTATTTCATGTGGGCGCGTTGAGCCAGCGCCGCGGAAGCATGCACATGTTTCACGAGGTACCCCGGCCAGGAGCCTCCGATGACGGCGGCACCGCACAAAGCTGGTCTTTATCTATTTTGAACACATTAAAGAGGATTTACTATATAGGTGTAGATAAATACCATTAATCGCCTTTGGATAAAAACGAAATCTTAAGAGATATTGTACTTGAAGGATAGTGGTATTAAGGAATATTTTTTTTTATTTTACCCCCTACCTAAAACCCTTGCCAAGAGACCTGGTTGATCAGGCCGGCGAGTTCTAGAATGGCGAGCCCATAAAGGACGACACAGGGTGTGAAAGGCCTTTCAGGAGGGGGCTGATGACCAGGTTCAGGCCGTGCGAGTCCCCTGGATGCCAGAACGATCCGTTATATGGAGGCTCATATGCAACAGTGGACTTCTTTCGGCTGATGATAACGATGTGAAAACCCTAATAATTTTATCCCATTCACCTTATAATTCACTTTCGCTCTCTACGCTTGCATTGTAATCACCGCGTACGCTAGCGGAATCTTCTTGAGGATCTCGTAGCATATAGAGCTTAAGGTTTATGTCATGTCAGCAGATTTACCTCTACTGCTGGACAGTGGCCTCCCCTAAGGATCTACCAAATGACCGGTCTTACGTTAGCCTCTTACGGATTCCTGCTACCACAACCAGATCGCCGAGCCGATTTGGAACCTTCCCTTAGATTGAAGTACAGATGATACTAACCTGCCACACACAATCTTCGGGAAATTTGGTCATGTAGTCCATGAAATAATGACCAACATTATAATCTTCATCTTTAATATCACCATTCATCGTATTCTTTGAAATAAGTCTCATGATTTCTGTACGAGTGTTCGAAACTTAATGTAGACTCGTAACTAGGTACGGTACCTATTAGTCCTATTACGCTACAATTACGCTTTATATAATAAACGGCAAGTTATTTTAAATCAGTGGCTTTTATGTGTTGATTAAATCAGAATGCCTTATGGCACAAGTGAAAAGTTACAGAGATAGGTGGGCTTTGCCTCAAGGATTTCAGCGCAATATGGCTGATTTTGTAATTTCGTTTCATGTCCGGGACCCGATTTAAAGTAAAAATGTTTAAATATACCATTGTAATTTGTAACCGTAAAATGCGTTTGACTGGCGCTTAGCCATTATCGTCCTTACTGGCTCGGATGAGTCCGCGTGGTATACTTAACCTCAAACTCCATACATAGTGCTGACGAAATACGCCTATATTCATTCAAGAAACTAGAAGGAGCATCGAATTATTCGACATGGAAATTATATATGGAAATGGCGCTTACACTGGAAAATCTAAAGGACACCATATTAGACGATGAAGTTGACGCAACGAAAATTAAGAAGGCACTAGCTCGGGTATGCCTCTCCGTCAAGCCTGCATGTCTCCAGTATGTCAGAAATGCTAATACAGCATATGAGGCATGGACAAATTTGTTTGAGAAAGATGTGAGAAGAGAAAATGTGTTTGAGGTCAAAGGATTTTATAGGAGAGTGTGTCTACTACGTAAACTTCACCGTGCCCAATACATCGATTAGCCTAATATGAGCGCCTATACTGAAGGCGTTACTGATTTAGTACAGCAACTTTCCGATATTGGTAGAACTGTGGAAGACGAGGAAGTTGCTGAATTGCTTCTGAGCGGACTACCGCAGGAGTATGATGTCGTTGTATCCGGTTTAGAATCCGCCAACGTAAACTTGACTTTAACCAGCGAGCTTGTGCGCACTCGGCTGCTGCAAAAAGAACATCGACGTGGCAATGTGGTTCAAGATATGTCAATAGACAGAGCCCTCGCTGTTCGCAGAAGCAAAGTGAAGTGCAATTATTGCAAAAAAAATCGGACACATTACTTAAATCGAAATGTAAAAAATTTAGAAATGATAAAAGAAAAATGAAAGGTGAAGAACATGTTTTAGTAGCGCTAATCTGTAGCAATTTTAGCAATTTTGTTAGTCTGTTTGAAAATGTCATGGTAGCTAATGGCCAAAATTTAACTTGTGTTGGAAGAGGAGATGTGCGTTTTAAAACGGAGTATGGCAATGTTACATTAACAGATGTTACACTAACTAAATTAGTTCAGAGGCCCGGTACATGTTTGTACCGGGCCTCTGAACTAATTTAGTTAGTGTGAGTAAATTATGTGAGAAGGCCATATCTGTAAATTTTTTAAATGAAAAATGCCTTGTACTTAGAGAAGACACTACTATTTTGTCCAGCACTAAAGTTAATGGGGATTATCATTTGGACATTGAAGAAATAGGTCGCATGATCCACAGGTGGTGTGTAATTCAACCAAAGATGTGCCCATGGATTTGTGGCACAAAAGGTTGGGCCATTTAAGTTACAGAAGTATGCATGCCCTAAAAGTTTGGCTTCAGGTCTAATGTTTCAGCAGCCTCAGCATGATCATTTACAGAACTGCGTGTCATGTGCTGAGGGGAAACAAAATGTTCTGGCATTTCCCAAGGTGGAGGCCACACGGATCAGGCAGCTTTTGGAGCTTGTGCATTCGGACGTTTGTAGTCCGTTTCCTGTTTGCAGTTTGGGTGGGTCAAGATTTTTAGTAACCTACACCGATGATTTTTCAAAGAAGACATTTGGTTTTTTTTTGAAACACAAATCTGAGGTAATGTACAAATTTATTATATTTAAGGCTATGGCTAAGAAACAGACTGGTTGTGTCGTCAGGAGGCTGAAGAGTGGCAAAGGTGGGGAATATTGTGGTCACAAATTCAGGGACTATTTACAAAAGGAAGGTATTGTTCACGAGACAACGGTTCCATGTTGCCCTCAACAGAATGGGGTAAGTGAGCGGCTAAACCGAATTCTTCTCGAGAAAGCTCGAAGCACGCTTCAGGAATCTGGCATCTTCAGCATTTTTGGGCTGAAGCGGTCTCAACTGCAATTTACTTTAAAAAATAGGTAGCCCACTACTAGTGTGTCTGGCAAGACTCCCGAGGAAGCGTGGTCTGATAATAAAATAGATTTAAGTCATTTGCGAGTCATTGGCTGTAAGGCGTTGTCACTTATAGATCACAGCAAACGTGACAAACTAGATGCCAGGTCAAAACACTGCATTTTTGTTGGTTATCCAGAACACTAAAGGCTATAAATTATTCGACCCCTTGAATCCCGTAACTGTGATTATTTCCAGAAATGTAATATTTTTTGAAAATGATTTTTTTATATAAATAAGACAAATATTTCACAGAGCCCCATTAATGGCATGCAACATACTCGTAATTCAAGTAATGATAATATTTTAATCAATGATCACTTGTGTCAAACACAGTCAAGTGACCAAAATATTTTAATTAATGATGAATTGTGTGAAACACAGTCAAATGAAAGTAATATTTTAATGAACAATGACATTTTAAATTCAGATAATATTTTGAATAATAATGAGCCTCATAACAATGAAAACAGTAATGATTTGAACTCTAATGAAAACAATGATATGTTTTCAGATAAGGATCTGTCGTGGAGCAGCGCTGCTGATGACAGTGGGCTGGGCCATACTTCGCTGTCATTGTCATCCCATGGACGGTCGGGTCGGTATTGGAATAATAAAGTAAATAATGGTTTAACCATGGTTACATGCAAAGTAAATGTGAGCCCTGTACTCGTATATACAAAAGAGGTCAAATAAGAGCTTAATAATAATTGCTCTTTATATGGATGATTTTTATATTTTTTGGAACAATAAAAATGACAAAGGAACACTATATAAATTGTTACAGTCTGAATTTAATCCTAAACAGTTGGGAGGCTTGAAAAATTGTTTAGGTATGGAAGAGAGACAGGAAGCGTGATACATGAAGTTTGTCTCAGTCAGACTATATTGGTAAAAGTTACTGTAAAATTTTAACATGTCAAATTGCACGAGTGTTTCTAGTCCAATGGCGGGTGGCTGTAAGCTTGAGAGACCTAAACAAGATACAGATTGTTTGTCAGAAAATACTTATCCATTTAGAGAATTGATTGGGTGTTTCGTGTATTTATCCGTTTGCAGTCGACCTGATATTAGCTTTGATTTGTCATATCTAAGCCAATTTTGTAATTGTTTTACAAAAGATCATTGGATAGCAGCAAAAAGGGTTCTGCGATATCTGGCAGGGACGATTAATTATTGACTTGTATTTGTTAAAAGTGGTAATTTTAACATTTCAGTATACGCAGATGCAGATTTTGCTAATGATTATGACAGGAAGTCTAAGAGACTCAAAGACCCTTTGGACCAACTTAAAGCGGACAGTTGATCCAGATTCTCGGACGCAAACGGACCTTCCGCATCACTTTGATGACCCTGACTTAATAAACAGCAATTTTTTGAATATGCCACACAAACAGGACGTAACAATATCAGACATGACTTTTTACGAGTTTGACAGGTACTGTAATGGTACTTTCAGTCTTTCACCTACGACTGTTACAGCTGTCACCAAAATCTTGACGTCAATTAAGACAACTGCAAAGGGACTCGACATGATTGCAATTGACATGCTACTTGTCGCTACGAGGACTGCTGACGTACTGACTCACATTATTAACAAGAGTATACAGACTATGACGTTCCCCGACGACTGGAAACTGGCTCAAGTGACCCCATTACCAAAAAAACCCAATCCTATAAGCATCCTGCCCTGTGCATCGAAGGTAATCGAAAGGGTGATCTGCGATCAGCTCTCGAAATACCTGGAGGAAAATACATCCTACCTGAACTACAATCGGGTTTTCGCAAGGGCCGATCGACAGTTACTGCGTTAATCGATGTAGTTGACAATATCTTACAGGCTCGGGATGTTGGAGAGAGTACCATACTCGTTCTATTAGATTTCTCCAGGGCTTTCGACTGCATTAGCATACCCTTGCTCTTATCGAAGATGTCGTACTACGGATTTGATGTTGCTGCCGTGAAGTGGTTCAAAAGTTATCTCTCGGGCCGTGCGCAAACGGTGGCGTTGCGCAGGATGGATGGCGTCATTTTGCGATCTGCTCTTTGTCCTGTGTTGAGAGGTGTACCACAGGGTTCAATATTGGGCCCCCTGCTATTTATATTGTATAGTGCTGACATTATCAATAATATAAAGGGCAGCAAATACCACCTTTACGCTGATGACCTCCAGCTTTACGTCTCCAGCGTACCAACCGATATATCTGCTGCTGTCAACACTCTGAACGCGGACCTTGATTGTACTTTTGCTTGGTCGGAAAAGAACTGCCTTGTCCTTAATCCGAACAAGTCGAAATATGTAGTCTTTGG
Source organism: Epiblema foenella (assembly GCA_963556455.1). Lineage (NCBI taxonomy): Eukaryota > Metazoa > Arthropoda > Insecta > Lepidoptera > Tortricidae > Epiblema > Epiblema foenella. The sequence continues at coordinate 9,629,467 of OY747100.1, forward strand.
TTCAGAACATCAAATCCGTAATACTGTCAATAACCTCGAGGCTTTGACTGCCAGGAGTGTTGCCATCATGGGCGAACCAGTAGAAAGGGTTGTAGAAGCAAATAACCTTGGCCTCCTCATGGACGGCAAGCTGCGCTTTGAAAACCACATGCATAAAGTTGTGAGTAACTGTTTCTACCACTTTAAAGTTCTATACAATATTCGCGATTACTTAAGTGTTGATTTGCGTATCAACCTTTGTTAATCGCTGGTATCGTCTAGATTAAACTACTGTGATATCGTGTATGGTGGCTGCATTACTGGTCGTACAAAAAAACTCATACAACGAGTGCAAAACGCATGCACTCGTTTCTGCTTCCGAGTCCCTCCCCGCTCCCATATCACTCCCTACTTGAACGCCGCTGGTCTGCTGAACATTCCTGCACGCAGACGCCTGTACCTCGCCACTCTTCTTTTTGGCATAGTACGGTCTGGGGTCCCAGCATATTTGCTGAATAAACTTGCGTGGCCCAAAAGTGCGTGCAGGTGTAAGGCAATGATTCTGGTGACTAAGCATCATACCGCAGCATTTCGAGGAAGTTTCAGGTTTGCGGCGTCCAAGTGTTGGAATGATCTCCTCCCACCTGCCGATTCCCTGCCGCGAAGACGCACTTTTTAATTATAATATGTTCATGTACTGTGTCTGTTATATTTGTAACGGTGTGTCTTTCGGTGCAGTGAAAAAATGCTTTCTTTCTTTCTTTCAATAGATTTGAGATATATGTAAAATAAATAGTTAAGAAACAAATGTAATAATTAAGTATTTACCTACCAATAAGATGCTAGCAGATATTTTGACAAAAGCTTTGTCTCGTCTTAAACACTCTAGTTTTGTATACTTATGATTTAAATTTGAGAAATGTAGTCTTAACTGATCTTAATGCCAATGCATATGTTCGTATAATGTAAATAATTTCTTCTCTCTTGAATGTAAAGATTGTGAAGTGTGAGGGGAAGTGTTAGTGAATAGGTATCATTAATCATTAATGTCCACCCTTACACAGTTTATCTATGGTCCCATCTATAAAAGGTCTCTTCTTTTCGTACATCAACCCTCCGGTCACGTAGTGCCTAACAATGTGAGTGTTAATTTATTTATTCAATATAAGTCCTGAAGATTTCCAAGTTGTTTCTATCAGCACCCCACTCCGCTTCACCCACTGTGCATCATCAGATACAGTGACATTTTATTTTTGCCCGCCATCGCCGATACTTTGCACCTCTAAAATAAACTATTGATAAAAATGTTTTTTAAAGATAATATCATCTATCGCTTTATGGCTACGAAACGCGGACGATGACGCAAAGGGACCGTGAAAGATTAGAAGCGTTTGAAATGTGGCGTTGGAGACGGATGGAAAGAATCAGCTGGACAGAGAAGAAAACTAACGAAAGTTTTAAACTTAGTTAAAGAGAAGAGGATTTTATTGAAAATAATAGATAAAGGCAAAATTAAAAATTTTGAAAATACCCCCGACGGATGTTCTCACATGAAAAATAATTAAATAATGCATTTGAAAATCCCCCGACTCTATAGGAAATAATTACATATAGATAAAAACATTTTTTTTCTAAACGGTTAACTGATTGCGAGGTATATTTACAAGCCCAGAAAAATCCGTCGGGGGCTGCCATGCCAAGTGAAAGTAGTTAAGTCGCATAAATACTAGGTATTTGTGCGACTTAACTACTTTCACTTTCTTTAATGAAAGTATCCATCAAACACGCCTTTACTTTAGATTTAAATATTTTTTTTGTTTTACACTCGTTCTCTGATATGATTCCATTGTAAATGCGCGGTATCAGGTACCCTCTTGTTCTTTGTCCGTAGTAATTATTAAGTGATCTCGGTTCAACAAACATTTTTCGTGACGATGTTTTTCTAAGATTACGATTATACATTTTACCTATCTTATATGTTGTGCATTTATACTGGTCCACAGCTAATAAAAACTTAAACTTGACATGTGCTGGTAACACATTACATTTTTTAAACAAGATATGGTACTTTCCTTTGCAGTTTTGCCTTGTTTTTTTATGGTGCCAATTCTTGTCGATAAGTACACCATTCTTGTGCTAGATTGTTTGGAACCAACCATAGTTTCTGAATTATATTTTTTGCTAGAATGACACTTAGTACCAACCAAGTGGATCAAAGAGCCGAGAAATGTCCGGAATAATTTTCCTTTTTGTAATGGGTATTTTAATTACGGGAAGCGTCACTGCTGTGTACTGGAAATCGTCACGATTACCGTATCTTAACTTAACAAGGTTTCTTAGGTCAATTACAAGTAAATATATTTTTCTCAAAAATGGCCCGCAAAGTGAACATTACTCGCTACATATTGGACGGTAAAGTGTATAGTTTAAGGTCAGATCAAAATTAAAAAATAAAAAACATTGCAGGCCGCCTGGAATGTTACATATAATTTCCTTTATTTGTCGAGTTCCAAACTTTTTAAAAAGTGGAAACTGGCATATTAAAGACGGCACAGGTCGTATTCAGCCAATTGAACTCGTATTTTTCAGTTTGTAAACGCGACGTTTTTGTATGTGTCTCAAATAGTTTGCGTTTTTCGATGGAAAAATACACATGCGATTCTGTTAAAAAAAAACTAAACGGCGGGAAAGCATGAAGTGTTTGATGTTTTAAGATTATGTTACTCAAATCTTTATCTCATCAAGTGAAATGTAAATTTCTTTTGAGTAATGAATGTCTTTAACCCGAAATCTTAATTCAAATTACATCTCATTTCCCCCATTTTTGAGAAAAGCACTATACTAGCCTCGGCCGGAATGGCAATTGCAGGCTTCGTATTATAATTAAACGGACTCGCAAGCTCGTCCGTTTAAACAAATACTCAGCCTGCAATTGACTCCTTCCCGGCCACGGCAATAATGTACTATTAGGAACATCATGTATAACTTTTTGCATGACCATAAATGTATTGACAAAAGTATCAAAAAAAGTCCATAGAATAAAATCCGAAAATTTTACAAGTGCATAGAATAAAATTTTAAAATTGTGTTTGACACTTAGACACAATTTGGTTTTGCATTATTTGTATGAACAAATAGTCCTATCCTATATAAGTATAAGTATATTTAAGCTAGACTACTAATCTACTTTCTAATATAATGGTTTACTATCACTCCTAGAGTTCGATGTTCAAATATTCCTTGCTCTTCAGAGTCAATCTCTTGATGATTTTAACTTGGAAAATCGTAACCGCACAATCACATAAACACTGACGTGTTGAACTAAGTACCTACAAATAAATTATCGTAACTCACAGTTTGTCACGGTTAAATTTGTCACCTATGATTCCTATGAACTTGTTCCGTAGCTTCGCTTTGTGATAGTCGTAAAATTCTTGATGACGTAGAGCTCCTGCAGGGGCGCGTTATTTGCTGTTGAATGTTCTTGTGTAATTTTAACAGTAATACTGTTCCGAGTAGTAGCGGCGCCCGCGTACCGCGTGCGGTATGCGAGGTTATGCAACATCGGCCCAGGTCAATTAATGGATGGGTGACCGCTTTGAGTGGTTATTAACTGAGCGCTCCCGTGCATTGTTAGTCCATCATCAGACCCTCAGAAGGTTATGTACGACGTCTGTTCATGCAACATAAACAAAAGGGACCAAAAACAAACAAAAATATTATCGACCTCTGCACAGTACCCTACTATGCTTTTCTGCTCCATCATCAGATCATCAGAGTTAAAGTGCATGTTCTCCACATCACATCTTATGGAAACCCAAAAATCCTATTCCTAAACCAACCAGCACTTATTCCAACTGTGTCGCCTTTTTTTCATGTGTTTTTAATTGATTTTAATTGTTTTGAAGCTGTTCCTTGTTTTATTTTTTATTTTTTTCATTTCGGTCTATATCCCCCCACTGTTGAGTAAATTCCTCCTCATGTTCACACCAGTTTACCCTGTTTTGTGGTAGTCTCATTCATATATATAACACCTTTGATTTTATTCATTATATGTATACCTTTCCTATATGTATAGTATGTTGTGTTGCGTTCCGTGAATCACGTACGGTGCTGTCTGAAAACCAGCGCTGCAGGCACAGACCAGATAACCTAAAGACGTCGCGTAGTCGGGCGACCCCCTCTGCCACTCATATGGTGAATTCACTCTATGTTTGAGACACGCCCCCGTTGCTAACTTCAGTCTACAGACGGCTTCCGTGCAAGTAAGACTATCACTAAAATAAAGTTTTGACGTGGTTTTAGTCATGCAAAATGCATTATTGTTGTGTTAAATTGTGTGGAAATAACACTAAAACATCTGGTGTGCAAAAAAATGGTATTTCATTTCACAGGTAAGTAGATTTTAATAAAATTACAAATTAATTTAAGCGAAAGCATTGTAGGTACTCGTTGATGTCTTCTCTTTCTGCCATGCTGCGCGGAATAATCGCTCCTTCCTTGTCTATCACCCCTTGCATTGCTTAGTGCGAACTAGTGATGTCCATAATATGTGTTCATTTACTATCGATAAGATAATTCACGGAAGATGCAATACATCGCAAGTAATTTACAAATAATACCTATTATGTTGGCAAAGTATTTGTGTGCCGTATCTAATTATCTATGATCGAATTTTCCGTTGCAACACGGGATGAATAACCTTTATGATCTTTTCAAACTGGTGTTACATTATAAAGCATTCTAAGCATGTTTACTAAAATGTGCATCCTTTGTTTTAGGTTTCCTAAATGTCCAAACATAAAAGAAATGTGGATCAATGCTACAAATCGATCACATGGTTCGTTTCCTTCTCCAAGCAGTGTCATATGTTCTCGGCACTTTAAATACCATACCGTCACATACTTGCAGAGAATTTTAATATTTCTAATCATCGATACTATTGATAATATATTTATTTAACGCGTTCATCTCTAGCGGCCGGCAGCCATTATCGTCTGACGCCCAAGTGACCTTCATTCGACAAATCACGGCACGGTAAGCGCTCGCTGCGTCCCCCGCACCCCTGTATTTTTGGCAGCATCGGTTTTAATGAAATAATTGCGCAAAGCGACGTCTTTAGGTTATCTGGTCTGTGGCTGCAGGTGTCTGACACCTCGGCATAATGCTGAGACAGCGACCGATTCACTGCCGCGAAGACGCACTTTTTAACTGTATGTTCATGTACTGAGTATATTATATTTGTAACTGTGTGTCTTTTGGTGCAGTGAATAAATGCTTTCTTTCTTTCTTTCTTTCTTTCTTAAATCGTAAATGCTGGCCCATCAGTTCCGGAGAAAATGCACTCACACGCACTTTAGCAAGTGAAAAATGTTTACTGCAGCGCCCCCTGGCGAGTTATCATCGTAACTCCTAGCTAAATTTCTGCCCGACTAAACTACAAACCTATTGCAGAAAACCGTTTCTAAATCGGTCAAGCCGTTTCGAAGATATTGATGTGCACACACAAACAAACAAACAAACAACCTCTCACCCTAAACGCCTTCTCCGTTCCGTCGTGGGTAAAAATTAAGCTTATATACCGGGTGTACAATCCAAATGGGTCAGTATGGAGAAGTCGGAAACTATGAGAGATAGCGAGATCTGTTCGTAGGAACCATGACGTCGATTTTAGATTTAATAATAATTACATTCAAACTTTTTTATTAACTCTCATACATAACCGGGAATCGAACCTGGTAAATATTTTTGTAACCGCGTTAAGTAAAAAACACCAAATTTGGCTATGAAATCTTGTGTAAACACAACTGACAGTAAATTAGACTAAAATGCCCACAGTTTTATTAATTTGCAAAAAGTCGTGAATAATATGAATCGATCATCAATTATCTGAAGAGACCACTTATGCATATCTTATGCGACGCCTAATAAGATTTTCATTTAACTGTTGGGTTGGGCTTGTACATAACAGAGTCTTGATGTTTAAAATTTATGACGGGCGATTAGATAGATTTAAATACATCGAAATTTTAGAAGACGTTGTTGAAATCATACGAGGGATGTCACAGGATTTCATAGAAAATATGTATTTTCAACAAGATGGAGCCCCCGCACACAATAGTCGAATTGCCACAGACTTTCTCAATGATCATTTTCAACATAACTGGATTGGTACAAACGGCCCTATTAAATGGCCCGCAAGATCGCCGGACATCACGCCACTTGACTATTTCTTATGGGGTTATGTCAAAGATGAAATCTACAAATCAAATTACGACACTGTAGAAGATTTAACTACAGCCTTAGAAAACATTTTAACACATATCTACCCCATAAAAATACGAAATGCAACCTTGCGATCGTTACCCAAAAGAAGAATTAATCTTTGCATTCAACAGAATGGCTACCATTTTGAACATTTACTGAAATAAAATAATTATCTTATTGGTGGGTTTTTCTTTCAATTGTTTAAACAAGATTCCATTATTGTTGTGCTTCTTGCGACTTGCACAATTTATGCACATTTATTTTGACCAGGTCCGATTCCCGGTTATGTATGAGAGTTAATAAAAAAGTTTGAATGTAATTATTATTAAATCTAAAATCGACATCATGGTTCCTAAGAACAGATCTCGCTATCTCTCATAGTTTCCGACTTCACCATACTGACCCATTTGGATTGTACACCCTGTATGTCGTGAACTAGTGATGTGCATGTGTGTGTGAGAGAGAATGTGTGTATGTGTGAGTGTGTGCGTGTGGGTATGTGCATGCGTTCAATTTTTGCCTTTCTGTAAAATATATAGAAAATTTTCCGTGTCTTGGTATGAAAGAGTTTGCAGCCAGTCTTGGAGCTTAGTCGTGACTTCATATTATTGATGTGTATATAGAGATCATTTTATTAATTTTATTGTAGAGTCAAGAGCCTTGTGAAGCTAACTGTCGACATCATGTTTTCGAAAAAGGCATTAAGAAAAATATCGATATTTGATGACTTTTTGAGTGGACTAAGCAATTAAACGGGGACCTACAAAACAAGGCTGTTTATTATTTCGTACTCCATAAAGGTAGGAAAATAAAATTCTGAAGATTAGAAGACGCGATCTCTCATAGTTTCTTTGAAATAGGATACCTATTTTTGGGTCCCATAGAAAAAAAAGCACACTTTATTTTTTTCTGCTTCAAATATGCCTTATTTTGAAAATTTGTATACCACATTTATTATTCTCCGTAACATGTTCCATCGAATAGTATTTTTTTAATACGTTTTTCGCAAAAAAGTAAAAATATCCGCTTTTTCCTCGATCCGGCGCATAGTGCGACGGGCAAATGCTGTGCGGCAGGGAACTAGTCTACAGACTCGCTTCTTAGTGGCGCTGTCAATTGAGTGGTAACAGCGAGTACTGCCGCATTATTATAAGGTGTATATAACTGTCTCAATGTAAGCACTTGTGTTTCTGAAAATAGCAAAAGATAGTCTCTTTCTTTAAAGTTCATGACTTTGTGAATTGCTCTTTGGGCTCGCTCAACTTGGATTAGCTTGGTTTTGTGGGTTCCCAATACAATTGCTTCAAGAAGCCTGCCTAACTTTTTAATTTTGCCTCCGCCAAGAGCGACCGCGGATAAGGCGGCAAACGGATTAGTTACCCATATCGGCCACCGCTCCGCGGCGCTACTGTCAACGTGTCTACGTCATCGGTATTGCCACTGTTTAACACTTAACAGCTATGATATGATTTAAGGCTTCTGGCGATATCGATGCTTGAATCCCTAAATTTGTTCGTCTACTGGGTAATACATAGAATAATATACAACCTTATTTAATGTGACTAACAATATGGTCTCTTGGAAATAAACATCTGGTTCCAAAACAAGTAGGGTCGGTAGGTGAGTTTACGGGCTGTTAATTGGATGTGCCAGTTTGCGGCCACTTGGATGAGTTGATGAACTGAATGGATATATTCTTGCTTTTTTAATATATTCCCATCCAATAGCTACTAATTAAACGCATACGACTCTCTATTTCTTTAGGCCATGTAAAAATGTAAATATCTTTAATTGAATAAACTTCGTTCTTCAGAAGCCCGCAAACTGACGCAGGCCGCGTAATTGGCCTAGCGACCCTACAAGATATAAATAATAAAGATAAGATAAATCTAAATGCTAAATTTTCTAATCAATAATATTTATCTGCTAATCTGCATAATTAATTATTATAATGGCGCCAGTAACGGACTTAATGCAGTATGGTATCCTCTAATAAACCAACATCCTCTGTTCACTCCAGGACTCCCCGAAAGCCACGGGCGAACACGGGATGCGATACGCACCTCTGATACTTAAAAACTAACACTTACAATTACGTCGATCTTCTTTCTTCGGATACAGGGCCCAGCCGTTGGTACCAACGCCGGCCCTGAGGACAAGGATTAACAGATACCTGTCTCAGTCATGCAGGCCACCATGGCCTGAGTGCGCGAAGCACATACAAAAGGCTCCCTCCAAATCGCACCTTCCGATCCGAATTCTTTTAAGAAGTACATTAAACCTAATCCATTATCGCGCTGGCACTATGCGACACAAACCGCGAATTCAACCAAATATATCTACACAATTCAAGCCATTATGCGCGTCCGCACACGCGGCTCGTATCCAAAACCCGACTGTCTTTCATCAACTGACAGCTCAATAACGTGTGACGTTTTTCCGCTTCGAATTCCGCTAAGGATGCGTTTGGTCGCAACATCCTCCTTATAGCGTTTTCCTGGTTGTATGCTAAAGGAGTACAGTCCGCTTTGGCACCTAATCCCGAGATATGGCAAAGACTTGAATATAATAGTTTTTTTAATGGGGATCCATCATTTTACCGAAAATCGTTACATCGATTATCATTTCCCATAACACTATTCGCAGAATTTTATTATCACTTAGGAATCATTCATCGAACTTCGTTAGATCGCTCAAACATTTGCTCGAATTACCTTTTACACAAGAATCAACTCATCGAATTTTAATTCAGTATTTTATTTGTTCATCGACGTAGTCGTTCATCGAATGGCCTTTAGTATAATTTTGGTTTAACGAAGGTTTCAGTTCCCAAAATTCTTATTACTTAGAACATCATTTCACCACTGTTTACTATTCTTGATATAAGTAAGTCTAAAATTATTTTTTTTCTCAGATTCTTGGTGTACTCTGTAAAAGTACTCATAAACAAAAATACTCAAAAACAAAAATACCCAAAACCTAAAATGTACAAAAGACCTGTTAGGGCAAAACCGACTGTAATGCGGATAGGTTAGAAGATTAAGACGGGAGTTTCGCTCCCGTCTTAATCTTCGGGGTTATTTTTTTATATAAGCCCAGAAAGACCAGTTAGGGCAAAACCGACTGTAATGCGGATAGGTTAGAAGATTAAGACGGGAGCTTTGCTCCCGTCTTAATCTTCGAGGTTATTTTTTTTATATAAGACCAGAAAGATTATACGCCTTGAAAAATCATGCTTGCTTGGTTGTTCGATGAAACATTGTTCTTGGAAAGAATACCATATGAAACGTACTATCTGTGAATCAAGTTTCGTTAAATTAATACTATGAATAACGAATATTTCGATGAAAGGTAAATTCGATGTACCGTTACGCTACGATTAGTGACGGATTCGAAACGATTAACTATGAAAAGTGGTTCGATTAACTATGAAATGCAATGAATTGATGATTATGTGATTAGAAAAAAAAACCTAATGAAATTCGTTGAACAGTTTTCGGTGAAATGAAAATCGATGTAAGATATTTCGATAAAATAATAGACACCCTTTTTTAATGTCGCTAGGGGCCCATCTATCAGAGAGCGAGTCACCGTCTGCCGGAGTCTGAAAGCCCGGCCACGACTGCGCTAATTACAGTGCCACAAGCGTTTCATTTATTCATTGCACAATTAATCGAGACGCGCAACGCCCTGCGGTTAGTTGGGATCACACGCAATGTAATCGGAAAACCGCTGCCGCTGCCGCTCTAAGTCGTAGTCGGGGTCGAGCCGAGAGATGGTTTTATTAGTTAGGCGTCCGTTCTCTTAACCAATATCCCGGCCATTAGTCGATCATCCCCCAATACGGCTCATTTAGATTCCATCAACTTGCAATAGTCCCTCTACAGTGTACACCCTGGCGGGTGCTATCTCTGCGTGCGTCCCATTACACGAACAGGGACAGCATCCGCTCGGTGTACCGGTACCTCTTGCTTTTCTTAACTTGTTGGAACGGATCTACGTATTGGCTATACTATATGGTACTCGTTTGGCACTTGGGTACCGCGGTACTTCGGCTCTACACTGCAGATATTCGTAGGTGTAGTCCTCTTTCTTAGCACGGCGGTCAGCAACTCAGGACGTGCTTAAACGACACCTGAACGCTGGTGGCTCTCCCCTGATTACAGACGATTGTTTTGTAGGGTCATCAACATACTTAAAGTAAGCAAATAATCTAATATATGGCGAAAGGTAAGCGTGGAACAAACACTGTTAACACTTTTAGATATTTTATTGGAATATGTTCAGGATTTATATAGGTATATTAAGTTTTTAACTCAAAGTATAATGATGTCTTTTGGAACAGCGGTTCAATCGAGAATGCGCGCTACCCCCCGACACGATTATTTATACCCTTCAATTATCAGTGACCAATTTGAATACTTATTAATATCACTTCCATACAAACTTTTTCATCTAAGTTTAGAAATAAGCCAGAAAACTCTTAGTTAAAATCTGTAATAACAACTGTAAACTTTTGTCAAATCATTAAACAACATTAAATACCCAAAAAATTAAACGGACATCCGGCTAAACCTTACACTCATCAATCCTGACGCGTGTGATGTCCTCACACACGCAACCTTACACTCGTGCTTATCAACAAATGTATCTTGCAGCAGTATCCGCAGCCTGGACAAGCTCTATCTTAGCTCATCTTGCTGCAGTATCCACTGCGCCTCATTGCCGCAGTGATCGCGGCTTCAACATGCCGCAGTATCCGCAGCTACACACGCTGCAGTGTCCGCCGCTAATCTCGCCGCAGTGACCGCAGCTCATTAGGTGCAGTATCCGCAGCTTTGACATATTGCAGTATCCGCAATTTATCTTGCCGCAGTTTCCGCAGCAATAACTGTAACAATAGCTCAAACAGTACTTGCAGTTCGTCGAATTTGAAAATAAACACTTAATTTTTATCGAGTCTTTTATTATTTATTTATCATTTATCCGTTTATCAGTAACGATTTACATCTTTTCAATTTTTCTTCATATTTACCTTATCAATTTTAAACATCAAGCTTATTATTCAGATTCACATTAAACATACTACTCTGAGTGAAGATCTCATGTAGCCAAGTGTATCCATGGTTGCATCCTATCAGCGGAAACAGTAGTTTTATATTTTCTTTTACTCTTACGTTTGAAACCTTCTATGTCAGACAATTGATAGCGATCGTTTCCAAGAACTTTTACCACTTTAATATACTTATCTACAACTTTTTGCTGTTGCCGTCATTGTCAAAACTGACTTTACTTATTTTAACTATATCGCCTTCGCTGTAAGATGTTGCCGGCTTTCGGCTGCTGTCATAATATTTCTTTTGTTGAATTTGGCTATCCTCAATATTTTCAACTACCTTTTCAGGAATCTCATCTACGTCAACACTAGATCGTGTGATCTCTAAGATAGGGTCAAACTGACTGTTTGTCTCGCAGTTCATCGCCACCCCAAACAATATCTCTGCTGGAGTCTTACCTATTGACTTCTGCAAGGTATTATTTAAACCCCACTGAACTACTCCGACTACAGTATGCCAAACGTTTTCATCTAACCTGTGTATTTGAGTACCTAAGGACTTGAGAATCGTTCTATTATAACGCTCAACCTGCCCGTTAGCTCTAGGGCAGGCTACTGCATTATAAACTACTTTAATTTGCCTATCCTGACAAAACTGTTTGAAACAGTGTGATGTGAAGCTACTACCTCTATCACAAATTATCCGGTTTGGGATTCTGAATGTATAAAATATGTCATCTAGTACTTTAATGACATTCTGGGTTTTCGTGTCTCTAACAGGTTGGATAAACACATATTTTGTAAATGCATCGACAATGACCAGAAGATAAGTGTTACCGCTTTTTCTTCTAACAAATGGGCCAAGGTGGTCGATATGCACGGTGTGGAAAGGCGTTGGTACCTTCTCAATCGGGTGCAAATATTTAGCATTTATATTGTCATTATGATACGCACAGTTAAGTTAAGCTTTCACATATTTCTTAAGAAAATGCCTCATATGTGGAAACCAGTATGTTTTTTTAATACGATCGAATGTTTTTTCAAAACCAAAGTTACCTGTCATCGTGGTTTAGCATGCATATCTATCACCTTGCCCCCTTTGGTACCACACAACGCAGTTCTTTCTTATCATCATCAACATATCTATAAAGTTGATTGTTTTAATCACGTAATTACTTTTAATTGACTTTACTTCTTCTTCATTATCATTTGTGTTTAATCCGTGAAATGCGACATAATTCATCATCTATTCATCTCCTAAGTGTAGTGTCAATAACCAGTTATCTATTTCTATATGCATAACGTTAGGGAAGAACTCATTACGCAACTCTTTGCTACTATCGTCATCCTCAGCCTGAACCTCGCCTATGTTGCGGCTCAGCGCATCTACATGGTTCATTTTAGTACCCGCGGGGTAACTTTTGTACTACCGTTAGGTAGATTTTAGTTTCAAATTTTAATTGTCAGTTCATACATTTATACTTCAAAATTGTCAGTAAAATCTATCTACCGTTAGTACATAAAGTTACGTGATTCGCCTGCTGATCTATACTCAATTTCAAAGTGAAATTCCTGGAGTTGCAACCACCACCTAGCAATTCTTGGAATGAGATCACGTTTAATTAGCGTCGTTATTAAGGCACGACAGACAGTAACAACCTTGAAAAGAGTTCCAAGAACGTACACACGAAATTTCTTAAGGGACTCTACAACAGCTAAGGTTTCTAGCTCGTAGGCATGGAATTTTTTCTCTTCGGGGGCAGTCTGTCGACTGGCTAGGCAATCACACGCAGTGGTTCTGAGTCGTCCCTTTTTTGCAACAGTATGCCAGCAAGGCCATGCTTGCTCGCATCTGTGTGTACCTCTGTGAACTTCGCGTCAGGATCATAAATTGTCAAAATCGGTTTGTTACTTAGTCTGTCTTTTACATAGCCGAGCTGCAGCTTGTTTTTCGGACCAAACGAATCGGGCGTTCTTTCTTAACAACGATGAAATGGGTTGAGCTATGCTAGCAAAATTGCTTATGAATTTATAATTAAATTGTCTAACCTGATGTTGGTTCTTCGGCTGTGGGAAATCTATTACCGATTGAATTTTCCTCTGACCCGGACGTACGCCTTCGGATGAGATCTCATAGCCGAGATAATCTATCTTTTCAGATGAAAATAGGCATTTCTCTAAATTAAGGGTTTACCCCGCATTTTTAAATATGTTCAGTACGTTACTCAACTTATCTAACACTTCATCTATCGTAGATGAGGCAATGAGCACGTCATCCATATAAGTTATGGCGTCATTAAACCTAACTGGGCCTAACACGCGGTTAATCATTCGCTGGAATACCGCTGGTGCGTTAGCCAATCCTAACGGCATACGTGTAAACTCATACTGTCCGTCCGGAGTGACGAACGCTGTCAGGTGTCGAAAATCAGTAAAATATTTCTTATCGGCAAGTCAACTAATCTGATCCTCGATAATGGGCATCGGGTAACTTTCCTTAATGATCTTATTATTCAACGCCCTGTAATCTACACATAGCCTACAAATTACGTTAGCAGCGGTACTGCTGCGGAGCTGTGGCTCTCAAAGTTCTATCAGTTAATCCATAAATAATGCAGTTGACCGCATTTTTACCAGTTATCTGCCATTGGTTAAGAAGAGACATTTTTTCGTAAAAACACAAAACTTGTATTTACGCCTTAGCATGTCATCTAACAATTTTCCATAATTTTGCTCGGACGGAAAAGCTGAAAGCAGTTTGTCTTGCCAATCGCGCTATGTAAACAAAATAGACGAAAGGCACAGGTCATCGCGTTACCCGCCAGTTTTTGTAGCGAAAAATGAATTGTTTGGAGATCGTTTCATCCGTAAATTGAGGCACACTGATTGACTTTATTTATCCAAAGATCAATGCCATGACCAGGTAGCGACAGGTCAAAAGTAGGGACAACATTATTGTGAAAAGTAGGCTTTTTGAGCGTCCCTAAACTGGCAATAATATCATGCAAATCTTTAGTATTAAGAAAAGTTTCACTTGACCTTGTATGGTGCTCGCGGTTGCCATCTCGCCGCGGTTCCTTGCTGCGCGAGCGATGCTGCCTTGAGCTGCCCTCGCTGCTTTGCGACGATCGACGGTGTCTGCTTCTTGATTCGCGTCTTCGTTTCGGCGGCCGTGATGCGCTTTTTCTGCTGCTCTTTCATTTGCGAGTATCCGCCCTTGAACGGCTACGAATTCGTGCATCATCGCGTTCCCTAGGCGTAATCAATCAAAAAAGATTGCCAGAGCCGGAACGCGAAATGTTGTTGTTTTCTTGCACCACATGTTCCACACTGTTGCCACTATGGCGGCGCCGTTTGCACTTGTTTTTACCAGCTTTTTGCCGTTTATGCTTTGATTTTTTTGACGAAGTTGGCGAGGGTGTACGAAACGGTGGCATTACGTTCAGACATTATCCCACTTCTGAATTATGGCGAAAGGTAAGCGTGGAACAAACACTGTTAACACTTTAAGATATTTTATTGGAATATGTTCAGGATTTATATAGGTATAGTTAAGTTTTTAACACAAAGTATAATGATGTCTTTTGGAACAGCGGTTCAATCGAAAATGCCCGCTACCGCCGACACGTTTATTTATATCCTTCAATTATCAGTGATCAATTTGAATACTTATTAATATCACTTCTATAGTTCTAAGTGTTAAAATAAGGCACAAAACTCTTAGTTAAAATCTATAATAACATCTGTAAACTTTTGTCAAATCATTAAACAACATTAAATACCCAAAAAATTAAACCGACATCCGGCTAAACCTTACAAATAAGAGTCTGTTATTACGTTTATATCCGGGTTAGTCGCAATAAGCAAAGTATTTATAAACCGTTTCCATTTTTCTGGGAAGCCTGTTATTATACACAGGTGGTATATAATAAGGGCATTGTCGATACCCAGAGGGGGTCGAGACTTGTCATGACATCAATTTCTCCTTTACAATGTTCCGGTCTGCAGTATGAAATGCTTCAGAACCTCTAATGTTGAGTGTGATGCGGGTTTTATCTGTCCAATGCATTGGGCTCCATCCTCAGATTTCTCCCCGTCACCCGTGATTATCCCGACGACGATGTTTTTGGCGATCGACGCTAGGCTTACGGACTATATCCTTCAGAGGTATATATGTTAGAAAGCCTTGTAGACAAATAGACATGTAGACAGCAGAGAGTTACTGTTACATTTATAATATGAACTACAGTCCGCTTGGGTTTCAGTTTCTATTCCCCTATTTCCTCTCACAGATAGGAACTCGAATAATAAATCAACATAATAATAATATGTCGATTCCTTAGGCTTAACCTCCCTTCCTACATTCCTTTCTTCAATTTTTCAGATGTATAGTTGTGAAAGGATAACATACCTATAGACAGGGTTTCGTATTTATAATTATATAGACCAAGAAAATTAGCGAAACCTGGACATAATTAGATAACTGTAATTATCTTTTTCTATGATATGAAGTATTGATAGTTTTATGTAAAAAAACCGAAAAACTAAATTTTAAACACATTTTGATTTCATAAGTACAGCATAATAAATAACTTCGTAAAAGTTCCTATTATGATACGACGCTTGCATTCCAGTTAAATAAATCAAAATTAAACTAATTAATCAATCGGTACCATCATTAATAAAGAAGGTTCGGTAAGTTACACATTTTCTGGCTTATCTTATCAGGCATTATAGATAATTGTAATTCAACAATTTATTCTGATTAGTATAATTATGTGTGTTGATGTTTATCAACACACAGAATTATTTAGAGATCCGCAAAGAGAATTTGTTTAATTTTTAATAATTTTATTAAAAATTAAACAAATTCTCTTTGCGGATTTCTAAAGTCACAAATATTAGTAATTTTTGGTAAAGCAAAATACATAACTACTTCAAAAGTGTTTAATTTATGCCATCAACATATTATTAGCACTAGAAGAAACAAATTAAACAATCCACGATTATCAATTAATTGATATCTTCTCTTAATTGCGTTTTAATATGAACGTTATGTCTTGCAGAATAAGGTCGTATTTTCTTAGTTTCTCAACTCACGGCCGTGCTTATTATAGGCTTATAGTCAATGATTGTCAAACTTTTAAAAGCACTTGGGGTGCACCACGCTTCGGCTGGGGCGGAAATTTATTGAAATATTGTGTTTATTAATTTATTAAATCGATAATAACTAAATTGTTCAAAATGAGATATATGATTTAGTGTTGGGTAGGACATGATATTAAAATGAGTTTGAAGGAGTACCTTATTTCCAAAAATGAGGTGGTTGAATGTCCTACTTCAAATGAGGTGAGGTAAGGTACCAACATATACTTAGTATCTGTTAGCAGCAAAAAGAGGGTTTTTGAGATGTAGTGTATATGATAGTCACCAACCACTTTCATGCATCATATTTATACTTAAGTTCATATAAAAGTTTTTTGTAAGATGTTCTAAATATTTGGATACATTTTCATAACGCAGAGTAGCATGGAAAGTTCTAGGGCAAGTAACTGAATAGAAATTCCATGCTAAAGAAAATTATTAGACAAATGTATGAAGTTGGAACATTCGAGAATCGTGGTTAAGGCACAAGTTTCTGGAATAGTGCTCGCTACTCGGTACAAGCGAATACCGAAATGAATATCGAAATTACCGTCTAGAATATTCGAATAAGGTATATAAGGAGACCAAGTTCCTGGTACGGGGTAGTATCGGAGTGGATTAAGAGAAGTTAACAAGTGATCAAAGTGAGAACTAGAAGTGAAACAGTGGGAACAAGTGGTGAAAAAGTGAAGTGTTAGTGCAAGTACCAGTGGAGATTGACTATGTCAGTACTAGTAGACGCGGACACTGTGGACTTGTGTAAGAGTTAATTCAGTGCTTGTACCTACCTGTGGACTCAGTGAACCTTAACCGGCGTTTTTAAGTCGCTAAATAAACTTAAAGTTATTAAACAGGTGTTTTAACTCTATCCCGTACCCCACGCGCGTAACAATAATTAACGAAATAAATGCCCGCGATCTTGGATTTGAAAATCCATGTCATTTTCGTAATCGGCACCCCGAGGAACCACAAAGGTGACACCCATATCGATTTTTAAGAAACATAAATGTCCGCCATCTTTGATTTGAAAATGCATGTCATTTTCGTAATCGGCACCCCGAGGAATCTCGAAAATGACACCCGTATCGATTTTTAAGAAAAGAGAATTTTTGCTCCCGGTTTAAACTTGGAACCCTCTTTTCGCCCCTTAAAGGGAGAAATTTCGAGAAACGCTGAAACGTGTTTTGTTGTATTTAAACACAAAGTATATACGAAGTTTTAAATATCTCACTTTAAAAAAGATTTGCTCTCAGTACAAACTTGAAACCCCCTTTTCACCCTTTTAGGGGAGCAATTTCGAAAAACGCTTAAATATGTTTTGTTGTATTTAAACATAGTCTATATACGAAGTTTCAAATATCTCACTTCAAAAAAGATTTGCTTCCCGTACAAACTTTGAACACCCTTTTCACCCCTTTAGTGGAGCAATTTAGAAAAACGCTGAAATACGCCATTAATATATTTAAACACAAAGTCTACATGTCTCTCACTTCAATAAATACGGTTTTATATACAAACTTTGGACCCCCGTTTCACCCATTGAGGGGATGAAATTTGGAAAATCCTTTCTTAGTGCACCTCTAGGCCTTATAAGGAACCTGCGTGCCAAATTTGGAATTTCTAGAACCAGCGGGTTGGGCTGTGAGTTGATATGTCAATCAGTCAGTCAATCAATCAGTCAGCCAGTTTCTTCTTTCATGTATTTAGATATATTGTCATATTTTGAGTTCCAAATTAAATTAAGTAACAAGATTCATAAACGTTCCGTTCGTTACAAAAATTTGACCATGTGTCGCAAACACGTAAGATGTATGAAATTCTGCGGCGCTTACGACATTTTTGTCAACGCATGAGCATTGAGGTGAGTACTTCATGTCGCACTCGTTATGACAGGTCCAATCCGCCGCACCCTCGCCGCTGGCGCTCCGCTCTCTCCCCACCCCGCACCCACCGCATGCATCCCGCTCCACGACCAGGGACCGGAAAACCCTTCTTTAGGCTTAAGCCTATCGATTCGGTAACCCAATCAATTTGCTTACCCTATGATAGGGTTAACCCTATCATGAGGTTACCGTATTGTAAAGGTAAGCTTATTGAAGTGTTAACCCTAACTCGCAATAGGGTTAAGCTTAAAACCCTATCGCGATAGGGTTTTTGTTTAGGGTTTTCATTGGGTTATGGTAACCTTAACGTCAGCTGGTGACGCATTGGGTTAAAGTGAATTTTCGGCTGGTCCTCGTACAGTTAATGAAAGAATTATTAATATTCAATAATATATTTCTGTTATTTAAATATACGTATGTATCGTATGTAAAGATAATATATTTTTAATAAATATTACGTTATCTAATTACAAAAAGGTTTCACAAATCAAATAATATTATTGTTAATTAGTTTATTTAAGGAAAATTAGAAAAAATAAGGCTCTGAGCAATTATAAATTATTATTTCTCTAATTTCAATTCGTAGTTTACATTCGAAGCATTACTGCTTAATACAAAATGAATAAAGTTAATAATATTTTGTATACTTTTAATTAAAATGTTTTTTCCTATTTCTTTCTCCAATTAAAAAAAAACGCTGCAAACCTTCTCATTTTACGACTATATTCCTCCTTTACACTGCTTTTTATTAGGGTTCCGTAGTTTCCGTAGACGAAATAGCGAAAACGGAACCCCTCTAATTACCAAACTATGAATATTAAAAATTGTAAAAAATGAGATGCTTTGCATTAATAACTAATTTCAACGATTTTTAGTTTGATCAAGATATGTTGTACAGTTTTTGAGATACTTAGGTCGAATGAACGAAATCCCTCATGCGCACGAGTAACGCTTGGCCTGCTTTTACTGACATATCGATCCTTATGAAAGTCACAAGTACAGGTTCTTATTTCTATAGTTACTATATATATATATCAATATTACTACTAACGATTATTTTCTATTTCAATTAATTGCACCGGTGTGTTGAAGTTAATATTTTTTACTGGAGATCACACGATACGTTTGACACATTACAGAGCCTTACAATTAATACATACTTCTATTTATTTCGTTGGAAAAAAGAGAAACAAATACTTGCAGAGTACGAGTAGTCGGTAAAATATCAATGAATATTAGAACAAAAGCACGGTTCGGCACGGTTATCTTTGAGGCTGATTGCATGCTCATCTAATATGGAGCTGCTAAACTACCCAATCCCGGGATTATGAAGGTTACAAATTAAAAGTAAGTTTCGATTACGTATCGTATAAGAGATACGATTGAAAAATGTGAGAGATTAGGAAGATACGATTATTTTGCAATTTTAACTGATTGATTGGTAATGTCAACAATAGGTAGGTAAGTAGGTACTTTTATTGCAATAATTCATGTTTTGCTTTACTCTAAATGAGATACCAAAAAAATATCTTGACTTCATATTTGACTTGTTTTTACATAATGAAAGTAGACCTAAAAAGTAATACAAAAAAAGATACTTATGCTTAGTGAAGCTACTACGAAAAGCTGTCATATTTTCCTTTGCGGCGCGAGGGTGAGCAACTCTGATGGTTGAACAAACTAGTAGCTATAATATATCGAAACCAGAAACATATAAGTAATCTGAAAGCCCTCTTAACCTGCTCAATCAATTCGCTGCCGCTCCGATGTATTGACAATAGTGCTGATAAATAAAGTGTTGTCTTGTCTAAATGTTTACTGGCGCAAAGAAAACGTACAATAATTTATACCTACTGAGAGTTCATAACAAAATTGGATTAAGTGTTTTAAATGGCATTATCGTGTGCAAAACAAAATACATGACATAGATAATAAAAAAGTGCAGGTGTTTCATTCAAAAGAACCTTGGTTTTACAACATGCATTGGTGCTTTTGGTCTTATCTCTTTGTAATAAGCTCAATACACCTCCAAAAAAATAGAACAACTTATCTTTCAGGTAGGATTATCCCATTGTTTTTTTGCCGCGCAACACTAAATAGCATTTTACTAATGCCAGGTACAGCAAACAATGAATAATATCTATGCCTAAGATTTATAAAGAATCTGATACAAATGTTTAATAGATTTTCACATTTTTGTTATTAATTATAGGCATAACGTATTTTAATAAGTGTTTATTTCTTTGTAGATTGTATAATGTGTCATGATTAATGCTGTGTTGTCAAATGAAACTACAAACACAAATACAGAAAAATATGTTCGGTATTTTACCTATTTTTGTTAGTGCTCATTGTTTATCATATTTTGACAAATTTTATATTTTTTAATGAATATTGCCAATTTCAATAAATATTTTCAACTTCGAATCTTTGCTTGATTTTTCTTAAAATTATGTCCAATTTATTTTATGTTCTTATTTAATATTTGCATGCCCATTTCTGGGCTGAACACAGTGTGGGATAAAATATTATGTTAAGATTTTTTATCAGTTGATAATCGGTCATCCATTGAGGCCCTTTTTGTGTGAATTAACACATATCTTGATATTTTCTCCCCGTTACTATCTAGAACAGGGCTATTGCGACCTAATTTCTAGTTATCGGCGTTTTAGATGCCATTCGGAGTGAATGACCTCAATCGTTATGCTAGTATGGATATACCACGGGATTCGTATTATTACAATTAGGTCAAAGTGAGTATTTAAAAGTTAGTTTTATCTGATTTCATTACATAATATAAATATCTTTACTGTTGTATAAATAGGGATGTTGACTCTAAATTTATTGGTATCCAAATTATTATCCAAAAGAAAGAAGACATAAAACTATGCCAAATGGTGAAAATCCCATTAAAATATCTCAAAAAATAACGAAGCTACAACCGTTAGAATGTTGTTAATAAGAGTGAGAAAGCGCTACAAATCAGTGACGTCACTGACTTAAAGCGCCATAGTAAATGAAGATCGTTCCATACAGAGGTGCGTTTTGCGAAAAAGGGACAGAACATGCCCCCACTTAAAACTTTGATGACTTGTAATTATGTAATTATTTATACTTTTGAGTTACTTTTTTCGCTATTTGATTGAGAATTTGATCCTTTTTCGAGAAAATTTGAAGTAATTGAGTTTCTTACTTAGTGTCAACATCCCTATTCGTATGTGGTTCAAGTTACAGATGACATATTTATGTACAAGTAGGTAATATGTGGCAACTAAGGCGGTGCAAAACTTCAAAAGAAATATGAATAGGTAAAAAACTTCTACAGTTAGATAGCCAAGGAGTTTGTATTAAATCACAATGACAATACAAAAGTTTTCCATTGTGAAGTCCAACCGTTAATTAGTGTAGTAAATATGTGTAACACGTGCCAAATGTAACAAACAACATCCCGATATGACTGAGTAAAAAAAAAATACGTACTTGGGAAAAAAATATGTTACACCTAAATAACTCATTGGATACCTAAATTTTTAATTTTTTTTCGATGTTATATAAATATGTAATGCTTATTATATCCAACACTGCTCAATGTAATTTCGACTATTTCATAATTATAGATATTAACAACATTTTTTCGAACAGTTTAATTGGTATTGCGGTTTTGTAGCGTATCCATATTACCATCTCTACTTCATATCCCGCGGTGTGGCAACCAAAACGTCGATTACTACTAATTTCATAAATTTTAAATGTATTTCTTGGTTTTGTCATTAACGAATATCGTTCCAAAAATCACTCCAAATCGACCATTTTCAATGTAAAAACTGCTTTTTTCTTAAATTTTACTATACACAATAAAATCAAAAAATTCCTACGTTACTATCTAAAACTTTAATAAAATCATTGTATTCTTTAATCACTTTATTGCTATTATCAATACTTTTGTCATAGTTTTAAATCAAAATATTTTAAAACATGTAAGGCCTCTTAACATCTATTTGCTGTGTACTAGCAAATAATCAATTTCATTGAATGACAAATTTGGATACAATACTATTGAATAAGATGGAAAACGTATCAAAATAAAATACAAATCAAATTGTTTCATTTACGTTTTATGTATCACGTATTTATTTTTATACTAGCCAATAAATTAGTTAACTCGTTTGTAGTGATAAATGATAACAATTTTTTGTTAACTTCTCACTAGATCCATTCTAGATTTCAATCTAATGAGAAATGAACTCTCACTAGATCCATTCCTCACAGACCCCGGCTAAAATGTATCTAATGAAAGAAAACATCCCAATAGATCCATTATGAATTGCAATGTATCTAGCGGTAAAAAAAAATCTCATTAGATACACAGTGGATCTACTGAATGGATCTAATGAGATAGATCCGTTATAACATCCTGTACACGCCATTACATAATTTTTCGACAACGACATGAGATGTACGGGCCCTATGACAATTGAATCGGTACCTTAAAGATTTGGTGTTTATATTTGGGTAAAGTTCACATTTTTGGAACAAACATAGTGAAGGGTTTTAATTCGTTTACAATTTAATTAATTAATGCGTTACACGATAGTTACCCATATTAACTATAAGTCAATCTTCACTGTTGTCCAAAAACTTTAACTGTACCTAATTGAAGTAAAAAATAATACGTTACACACTCACCTTTCTTATAACACTTAACTTTTCAATCCAATCAAAATGCACAAATCAGTGTCCATAAATAATAGCCATATTCATCACAAAATTTGATATAAACGCAAAAATAAAAGAAATAACGTTAACAATAACATCCACTGTCACACTCAAACGTCCTCAACTAGATGATTATGAGAATGCACTAAAAACATACCTGAAGCAAGACCTGCACATTTAAGGAAAGTAACGAACGAAAATTCATTCTGTTGTTTTTTTTGGTCAATTACCGTGTGTAGATTCACTCTGAAAACAATGACAAATACCACAGCCTTTAGGCATGGGCACACTCTTTTGTATTAAGTTCTTAAAAGATAACAACGTCGGCATAAATGTCTTTATAAAATAAACAAGTTTATTTTACCATCTAGACTACCACCGCCATCATGCTAATCCTAAGACAATAGAAAACAGCAAGTCTTATCAGCTTTCGGCTCGCTTGCACATCGCCGTGCTGGTATAAATAAACAAAGCTTTAACAATTTCCGTAAGGTACCTACACAGCCTAATAATGTAATGAATCTCTATACGTATATGCGCCTAATTAATATGCTAACAAAAATACAAGTATTAATATATGAATAAGGATATATACTACTAAAATCCCGGATTTCTAAAAAACTTTTTATAATTGGGCGGTTCAACAACTCTATGTTCGTGCGTATTTGCTGTTTCCATAGGTCGAGGTAGTAGAATAAGTAATAGTTGTAACTGTAGGAATACTCGTATATAGTAAAGATTCCGATTAGTACTGTCAAAACGAATTATTATTTCGGAATATTTAAATAAATAAATGACTGTCATATGAACCGTCAATTTTTTTTGACAGAATTTACCGAGTTTCCTTCCACTTCAGCTTTCCAGATTTCGGGTTGGTCTCCTCAACAGATAGCATTTGTCAACCGATTTTTGTGAAACATTGTAAGCAGGTTCAATATTTTTTATATAGAATTTTTATCGAGTCTGATTTTGGAAATTTTCAATAAAGTTTCATTTATAAATAACAAAAAGAAGCAGGCGAGGTATACAGCTCACAGAGCTATTCTAGTATGTATGACAAATCAAATTTGTTTCTGACATTGCACCGAAAGTTAAAAATAGATGTTCAAAATGTAAAATAAACAAACAAACGCTCGCGGCCGACTCGTCCAAGCCGCCGCTAGGAATCTATACTTGCATGCACAGTAAATACGATTCTAACATAAGGACTCAAAGTACAAAGTTATTTGCATTAAAAACAAGGAGTGTGTTCGGTAAATCAAACTGGTTTCTACTGGGAGTGGTTTCACAGCGAGCTTATCGTCTGCTCCAAGCTGCCTGCCAGCCACGGTTATCTAAAAATTAGTCTAATTGAAGTGTGCGTAAAGATCACTTTTGTTTGGAACTGGTTAAAAACCCTATTGATAGGCTTACCGTATTGATAGGGTTTTGATTTTGGTTAGTGGTTAGTTGAGTTAACTCGATCAATATGGTAACCCTATCAATAGGGTTACCTTATCATAGGGTTACCAATATAAATAGGGTTTTTAAAACCACTTCTAAAATAAGCCTATGGAAAACCCTGATTAGGGTAACCGGTTCCGGTCCCTGTCCACGACAAGTTCGTATTTTCAATTTGATTTTCAATTTCTTAAGCGTGACATTAACGTGTTTAATGTTGATGAAAACATGATTATACTACACAAAAAGCTATTAATAAACAAAAAAATCACAGTTACGATTTTTGCCTACTGAGAAATACATTATTATTAAAACATTAAAAATTTATGCTTAATTTTTGTCTCAAATGTCTAAAACGACACAATATAGCTTAAACACCATTTTTGCTTATCTAGATATTGAGATCAGATGGAAACTGTGAAAAAAACGTACTTGCCAATTTGGTTTCAGGTTAATTTTGCTATTCAGTGATCGCATTTGAATCCACCTCAAAATTATACTAGCATGATATTTGGTTACCTATTTTGCTTTTAGAAAAAAGGTAGGTAGTGTACGATAACTCACGATTTTTTTTAATACGATACGATCACGCATTTTTTACTTAATACATCCAATTAATATTTTATAATGAACATTAATATCCGATAAAATAATAAAAACAACGGGTTATCGTATTATGTCCAGGTCTCGCTAATTTGATTGGTCTATTAGTATTAGTATGGATGGAGAATACGGAATTAAACCAGTCTGTAATAAATACCTTAACATCCGACGCGGCATGCGGGCGGACCTTGAAGACTGCCACATATTTTATTGTATTTTAATTTTTATTGCAAATCGATTACTACAATTGGTATAGTGAGGGTCAGGTAATAAGCTAAAAACATGGCGGTCCACAAGTGTCCACAATGAATACTTTAATTCTCTTAAATTTAACCAAATAAATATAAAAATAATGCATTGCATGTATTACCCCGACAATAATCATTCTTTTTTTCTCTTTCCTTCCTCTCTAGGTGTATGTGGCGTTACGTTCCTGTACAATTCATGTAAACAAAAATAACTCTAACGGAAAACGGCTTGATGGATTTAGACGCGGTTTTCACCATGGTTTTGATGTAGGTATAATTTATGTATATTTCTTACATGCATTATACATTGTAATCCGTGCAAAATGCGGGCGGGGAAACAAATACAGGAAAAAATCGGCAAGTTCTTGTCCGGCCACACGCAATGTCGGGGTAAGTCGATAGGATACCTACACTTTCTAATTTTAGTGTTGTATAAAAAATAACCGGTTACTGTATCAGAACAATGTTAATGCTGCTGAATAGCCCATTTATCTAGCTATAATAATAGTAAAGTTTCGTGTTCATATCAAATAACGTTACCAAGCAATGTCGGTTTTCTTATAAAGTGGAACGTGTACGAAACCACCCTACGAGTGGGGTTGCTATATAAACTACTACTTTTATTGCAGGACTAATAGTATCTCTCCTGTACTAACTCCATTTGACACGTATATTAATTTAATAGTCTGTGTCGTAGTCTTGTAATAATAATATAGTGACGAATAAGTTCCCTATTCTAAACCGAGATGGAGAGCAATCGTACAGCATGATTCTACATTCAATAATAACTGTACGTAGCTACACCAACCAAAAAAACCGATCAAGTGCGAGTCTGACTCGCGCACCGAGGGTTCCGAACACAGAGCGTGTACCCGCCCGACCCCTAATAATTCAGATAAAAAAAAAATATTATTCCTATCATTAAATTGAGCGCCTGAATAACGTAGGAATTCTTTTCATTAGCTTCAACTGCACCTAATGTCATCGGGGGTTATGATCATTTCGTCTAAAACGCAACTAGTACAAGCGGCAACAGGTCTAAAACGCTGCTAGTCTAAAACGCATCTCGTCTAAACTGCAACTGGTCGCTACTGGTCTAAACAGTAAGTGGTCTAAAACACAGCTGGCCTAAGAGTACGTGGTCTAAGCCTTAGCTGGTCTAAGTAGTAAAGGGTCTAAGCCACAACTGACCTAAGTAGTGTCTCGTCTAAAATGCAGTTGGTTTAAGTAGTCATTTGACTAAACATTTGCTGCCTTCTTAAGCAGGAAGTAGTCTAAAACTCGACTAACCTAAGTGTCTGTAATAATTTGTTTCTTGATGAAATATAGCTTGTCTTATGGTCCTCAGGTCTCATTTTGTACCCCACCTGACCCTAGGGTATAGGGCATTCCGTTGACCGATAACTATGAAATTAAATTCAAGCCCGTTTGGTGTCTACGAGTACATCACTTAAAAATGTCACTTGGTAAACCAAAAATTTGAGAAAAACCTATGCTACATTGAGCTTGATTATTCAAAACTGGATCATAAAGTATAAACTAGTGGCTCTGTGAGCTGTAGACCTCGCTGAAACCTCGTGATTGAGATTTTTTATCATTTCCAAAATCTGACATTATAAAAAAGATCAATTACGAATATCGAACCTGCTAAAAAATTTCACGAGAAGCGGTTGAGAAATGCGACCTGTAGCGGACAACAAACCGAAATTAGGACGCAGAAACTTACAAAATCTTTGAAATAAAAAATGTTTTTGATAATTTCCAAAAACTGACTCGACAAAAAAAATCTATATAATTACCCGCCCTGCTCACAAAATTTCACGAGAATCGTTTGCGAAATGCGACCTGTAGAAGAGAACAAACGGAAATCCGGAATCTGGACATACGAAAGCATTTTTGTCTAAGCTGAAGCAGAGACCTTCGTTTCACTCAGTCAAAAATAGCACGCTTATCTCGAGCAGATTGAAATTTCCTTTCATATCATGTAATAAAATGTATGATATTACTGGTATTTTACTTTCGAAAAATTTCGATTACGGACTCTTTAATATTGTATAAACAGCTATAAACCTAGTGATATAAATCCGGCATGTGTATGTATGTATGTATGTATTAAAGTGATTAATAAATACTAATTCGTGAATAACGACATTTCTTTTATTGACTTTGACATCACTATAATGGTGGTACCGTGGGGATTATACAAATACCCACCGTACCACTAGGGGTATAGGCGGTAGTATGGTGGGTCTGGCACGGTTTTAAGAATAAACAGGAAATAAAAGGCTGATCCTTACTGACTATTGACATCTAGTTTAGAACTAGGAGCGTTTTAGACCAAATCAGCTTTAAACGGGGTGCGTCTTAGACTAGATGTATTATTAGACCAGTTGGGTTTTAGATTAGATGCGTATTAGACCAGTTGTGTTTTAGGCTAAATGCGTTGTAGACCAGTTGCGAATTGTCTGCTAGGCTAGATGCTGCTTAGACCAGTAGCAACCTAGACTAGTAGCTACTTAGACCAGTTGCAGTTTAGACGAGATGCGTTTTAGACTAGCAGCGTTTTAGACCTGTTACCGCTTGTACTAGTTGCGTTTTAGACGAAATGATCATAACCCGTCATCGGTATACAATGACACGTCAATGCCAATGCATGACGTTGTCAAATATCGTGTTGTTGACGTCTATATTAGAGTCGTAACCATATATATGTTCTTATTATATCTTGACCTCGAGATTCGTGACAAATATGTTCATATTCGGAGGTCAGCCTTATACTGGTTCATCTGAGACGAATTTTCCGTACGTCAGCAGGCATTGTACATATCTACATGACTGGTCTGGTTCATAGGTTTAACTCCCACCCCCAAAATCATCAATTTGAGGGATGATTTAAGGGATAAAAAGTATCTTACATGTGATCCAGGCTAAAATCTCTATGTATACAACGTTTCATCGTAATCCGTTAAGCCGTTATTGCGTATTGAGTAACAAACATCCAAAAATCCAAACATCCTAACTTTCGTATGTATAATATTAAGTAGGATATTTTGTATGATGTCATTATAAATGTATAGTTTTAAGATTTTTCACTGTACTTGTAGTATATGACAATATTACTTGCCAAATTTCATAGTTCTAGGTCAACGGGAAGTACCCTATAAATTTTGATTCCCTTAAGTGTTTAAATATACGTTTTTTGTGGCATAAATGGCCGTAAATTATTTTTACGTTAACTTAGAAGTTTGGTTTTTTCACAGCTTCAAGGGACTGCAGATCTGAGTCTAAGGTTTTAATTTAAACTTGATACCTCTACGCGTTCCCGAGATAAAGGGTCGTGACAGACAGACAGACAGACGGACAACAAGGTGATCCTATAAGGGTTCCTTTTTTTTCCTTTTGAGCTACGGAACCCTAAAAATTACGAAGCACCTTTGAAAACCAAAATGTACGTAATATTCTTCAACAGTTACTTTTGTTGTACAAATTGATAAAACATTAGAAATAAATGCAATCCCGGTGAAACGGCGGGCCGGTGAGACCCAGTGAAACGGCTGTCCGCTGGCCGCCCGCAGGTTAGTAGGGTTCCCGAACCCAGGGGTCACTTAATCTCCACCTTGGGAGGCTGAACCGCCAACCTTGCGAAAAATCCCTGGTGTGGTAGTCGTGCCGGAGAAGGAGACCGGAGTAGACCCGGCTGCCACAACAGGGGGGGACCGGGGCCCTTCCGTACGCCGCGCCCACAATCCGCATTACCTGCATCATCCTCTGCCGCCAGTTTTGCACCGTGCGTTTGTCCCAACAGACGTCATCACAGCGAATCCTCATTTTTAAAAACTCCTTAAAATTGTGGTTCGGAATATAAGGAATAGGTTATTAGCGGTACCCTCACTTGTGTGGACAAGTGGATTTCTGTAACATCTGGGGACTCCACTCAAATTTAGACGCAGTTCATCACCACCTGGAATCTGCGCAACCGACCCTTCTATTCCTTACGGAGACTCAAATATCCTGCCCGGCTGATACATCATACCTTCATTTTTCTCGGATACACGCTCGAACATAAGTTCTTGAACCGTGCCGGTGTATGTATATTTGCTGTCGCTGCCTCCAGGCCTAGGAAGATAGAGACCTGTCAGTGCTGTGGGTGCGCGTGGACTGCGGCCGCGTCTATGCATGCCTTTACAGGTCTCATAGCGGTGACATGGACACAACTCGGCTCTTCGAGCACCTGCAACTGATGACTGTCAAGGTTCTCGAGCAGTACCCCTCCGCGGAGCTGGTGATCTTAGGAGACTTTAATGCCCACCATGTTGAGTGGCTCAGTTCTCAATCCACCGGCTACGCGGGTAGGTGTGCTCACGAATTTTCTCTGGCCTATGGACTCTCGCAAGTGGTACGTTCTCCTACGAGAATACCAGATATCGAGGGATATACCAGCTCTCTACTGGACCTTCTGCTGACCTCACGTCCGGACGGGTATTCCATCTCAGTGAATGCACCACTCGGCTCCTCCGGTCACTGCCTCGTCCGGACGCAGGCGCCATGTGTGCAGCCCGAACCACCTAGGCCAACTAGGTTTTGATTATGTGGCGCCATCATTAGTTGTTAAGTAAAAGTATGGTTGGGTAGCTAATAGCCCCACACGATACATTGCTCCTACGCAAAGTTAATAAAATATAAACAATGACGCAAAAGGCGCTCGAAAGCGTGATCCGTGATCTTCAACAAATAGTGACCGCAATGTCAAATAGATTAAGTGCGCTCGAGACTAAAATAAGTGAACAAAACAGTATAATTATCAGCCAAGGTGATGTGTTAAACCTGCTTAAAACTAACATGGAGGGTACCACAACCACAGCGACGAATCGCAAATGTATCGCAAGTACCACAACCCCAGCAGCGCTGCAGCGCCCAGCGCGCCAAGCGCGGTTGAAAGCTGCCGCAACTGCTGCAGCCGGCACCGCCAAGAAACCACGCGCTACAGCCGCTGGCGGATCGAGAAACTCCGACGTTCTAGCGCATCCGATAATATTCGAGGTAAGCCGATCGTCGCCGAAGCCGAATAAATAAATAAATAAAGCCGCGGACTCAGCACTGCCGGTTACCCCAACACCGGTAAATACGACCCCAGACGTCCATATCACTGAGGAAAATACAGATGAAACTAACAATAGTTCGGTATGCCCTATTGACCCAGTCGACAATAGTTGGCATGAAGTATCGTATAAAAAGGCCGAATGCAATTTAACCCAAAACGCGTAACCGTCACTGGAACTGGACCGGCAGACAGTTTGCTGTCGCGCTGACGCACTTCTGAACGCGCCAAGAAAATTCATGCGTGCTTCTTTGAAAATGACACGACCTCTGATACCATACAATCATACCGCATCAAAAAAAACAGGCATCACGAATTGCACGGTTGAGAAATTACGCCTTAAACATCAACATTACGCATCATTTGCGATTACAGCTCCATGCAGCAAATTCGAGACCCTTATGCTGCAGACCAAACGTAGAACGCGGTGGAAGTTGCATTTATGTAAAATCCCATATTAAGGCTATAGACCGACCAGACTACTGCGAACTGGCCTGTGAGCAGGTATTTGACATATGCGCAATACATCTACTGGACGAAAATTTATTAATAGTTGGAATTTATCACTCAAATTTAACCAGCCACTCCGATTATATTAAGCTATTCGATAACCTACTGACCAAAATAGATGACGACAAACTAACTGAGATCGTTATGGGTGACATTAACATCGACCTACGCAGCAACACTACTAAGAGACATCTTCTAGATATTTTATCCGCTCATCATTTCGGTCAGTACGTCGAAGAGGTCACTAGGAGAGACGGCGAATGTGCAACATTGCTAGATCACGCGTACTCAAACATCCGCGATGCCCGTGTGTCCGCAACGTGCGTAAGCACCAACCTCAGCGATCATGTGGCGCAGCGCATGCGCGTCCCGCTACCACCCCGTCAATCGCGATCGGAACTGACAACGAAGCGTATTTTTAACAGCAAAAACAGGATGTCGTTTGTGGCCGCTCTCGAATCCATAGATTGGCAAGTAATCGTCCATAATCACCGCGATGATTGCGAACACTTTGCTAGTAAAATAATTACAATACTAACCAATTTACTTGATATTCATATCCCGTATAAGATAACTACCGTACAACCTAAAATCAACCCGTGGATAGACTCTGACCTAATAGATTTAAAATTACTGACATTCGATTTCATCAACCTTTCTAAAAATAACCCATAGAATCAAAAACTTAGCACCACAACGACGAAAATACTTAATAAATATAAGCATATGTTGCAGATGAAACGAACTAACTATTTTAACTCTTTAATAGATAACGACGTTAACAAAAGTAAAGCTATGTGGCGGGCCATTAATATCGAGTTAGCGTGAGCACCCCGCGAACGCGTCGACTACACGGACGTAATCGTGAACGGCGACGGAAGCCCGTTTGCGACCAAGCAGCTACTGGTGGACGCTGTGAACGACGAATTCGTAAGAGCAGGCACCGCGTGTGGTGCGCCGCCCGCCAACCGCTTGCGATGCCTCTCTTTACTGACCGGCCCTACCCCACACAGTGAAAGCCCAATTAGATTAAGTAGTTTTACGCCGGCCGAGATTAGAACCATATTGTCATCCTGCATAGCTGCCAAAAACAGCACAGATGTTTATGGCCTCTCCGCGAACCTCCTCAAACAAGCCGGCCCAGCGATCAGTTTCGTTTTGTCAGAGCTCTTTAACAATTGCATGCGGTTAGGAACATACCCTAAAGACCTGAAAAAAGTCAAAATCTGTCCGTTGTACAAGAGTAAAGGCAACAAAAAAAGCATAAAGTCATACCGGCCTATTGCATTGGTTCTAGGCCCTAGCAAGTGCTTTGAGGTAGGGCTGAACAAGAGGCTGCTATCATTCTGGTTCCCGAAAAATATACTGTCACACAGCCAATACGCATACCGACAAGGCCGATCTACTACTGACCTCGTGCGGGAGGTGTTACATTGCGCACTGCGCGCTCGCGAGGCAGGACACCACGTAGGTATCCTGTGCTGTGACCTTTCGCGCGCCTTTGACACCGCCAATCACGCGCTCATTGCTGACAAACTGGACCGCTATGGTATCCGCGGCCCTGCTCTTAAGCTTCTGCTTTCTTTTATGACCGACAGAGCTCAAGTGGTCATCGGTGGCAACGGCGATGTAAAATCCTCGGAGCGCTCCAACCTTATGGGTGTGCCGCAAGGTTCCTGCCTCTCTAACACGCTGTTTAGTATCCTCCTAAACGACCTACCACAGGCGATTACGGGTGCCACCATCTATATGTACGCAGACGACGTCATAGCAGTAATAAGCACGCCAACGAATAACGGGCTTGAAGCGGCTTTAAATAACGTCGTCGGTCAATTACACGAGTGGTTCAAGACCAATGGACTTGCACTAAACAAAGATAAAACCTGCTTTATGACACTAAAACTAAACGGTCACCAAAATCCCCAGCCCCTCCCATGTTTACTGATACACCAAGTAGCAGTCTTCACACACGCAAACCTTGACTAATTCAAGTCCAAGGGCACGAACCCCAGGTACCCATTACTCATACTCATACTCTTACTCATACTCATACTCATTACATAGTAATAAGCATAGAGACAGGTTGGTGGCAGAACGTTGCAAACTAGTGAAGTCAGCCAAATCGGTCTATAGCCTCGGCCCTTCAGTATATAATCGTTTGCCTGAAAACATTAGAAATGCACCTTCCATCATCGGATTTAAATCCAGAATAAAAACGTGGCTACTTAACAATATGTTTGACTATGTAGAGTTTTTTAACTTGTCATTGGACATGTGAAATTTCACCGATGTGCAACGTACCTACAGCAATGAGAGAAATATTTACAATATTTTATGATTTTCAATGAATTAAATTATTTAAACCTAATTACTTATAATTAGAGCATACTTGTATTACAAAATTTACAAATGACCTGTAACAATTGTTATTAATAATTTTTTCATTTCATTTCATTTTCATTAAAAGATCTGTTTTATTCAAATTCATTCAGTTGCTAGCACTCGAAGTGTAAACACTGTAATAAGTTAAGTGCTGCTGAATAAACTTTGTACCTATACGGTTAACAAGGACTTGTTACTGGACGCCCGTACTAGTTAATCCCGGATCATCTATGGAAGGATTAACAGTATATAGACTCTCTGTTTAAATATATAATGGCGTATATCAGCGTTTTTCGAAATTGCTCCCCTAAAGGGGTGAAAAGGGGGTTCCAAGTTTGTACGGGGAGCAAATCTTTTTTGAAGTGAGAGATTTCAAACTTCGTATATAGACTCTGTTTAAATACAACAAAATATGTTTCAGAGTTTTTCAAAATTGCTCCCCTAAAGGGGTGAAAAAGGGGTTCCAAGTTTATGCGGGGAGCAAACCTTTACTTTTCTTAAAACGCGATATGGGTGTCATCTTCCAGGTTCCTCGGGGTGCCGATTACGAAAATTTGTGCATTTTCAAATCAAAGATGGCGGACATTTATTTGTCTTAATTATCGATATGGGTATCATCGTCGAGGTTCCTCGAGG
The DNA here is from genome assembly GCA_963556455.1 of Epiblema foenella. Lineage (NCBI taxonomy): Eukaryota > Metazoa > Arthropoda > Insecta > Lepidoptera > Tortricidae > Epiblema > Epiblema foenella. The sequence goes on from OY747100.1 coordinate 9,663,430, forward strand.
TGCCGATTACGAAAATGACACGCATTTTCAAATTCAAGATCGCCGTGCGGCGCACCGTCGCCCGGAGACCTACAGCGGGTCGCGGACTGGGCGAGGGACAACGCACTGTGTCTCAACGCTGGAAAGACTGTTGCGATAGTATTCGGCAGTAAGCGAGCTGTGAGTAAGGTATTCTCTTTAAAGCCCGATATTCAACTGAACGGGACCCACATTGAGATAGTTGATTTCGAGAGAAACTTGGGTCTGTACATGGATACTAACTTAAAATTCGTGAAGCATGTGAATCTGAAAGTTAAGTCTGCAATATACAAATTAAAAACTTTATAAAATCGGTGAATACTTAAACAAAGAAGTGAGGCGTACTCTCGTAGAATCACTTATTCTGTCACAATTTAATTATTGTGACACTATATGGCCCTTGCCTTGACGCAAAGACTAGCAAGAAAATTCAACGAGTGCAAAATTCCTTTGTTAGATTTTGCGAAAGAATAAAGCGTCGAGATCGTATTACGCCAATATTAAACAACTTAAATAGCCTGAATATGGAAGCTCGGAGACAGCTGCACCTCGCATGCACCACTTATAAAGTGTTGCACACGCAAGTACCGGCCGCGCTGGCGGCCACGCTGCAGCTGCAGGGCGCGCGCGGCCGCCAGCGACAGCGCACTGTGAACGCGCTGCAGCTTAAGGTGCCGCGCCACCACTCCGCAGCCTTCAGAGGCTCATTTAGTTTCGCAGCCACCAAGTGCTGGAACGACCTTCCACCACCTATAAGACTTTCTAAAACTTATTTGCATTTTAAATTTAAATTAAAAAAGTTCTACTTATCTATACAAACTGAATTACAAAATATACGATGCCCCACAAAGAGTAGATATAAATACGTGATTTCATAAATTTCAACTTACTTAACTTATATTATAGCATACAACCTACTTTAAATTAATTATATTGCTATTGTAATTAATTTAATTTTATAACCCTTATTTAGTGTGAAACCAACTCACTGACTACGGGTGGGCTTAAAACCAGCTTAGCGCTGTGCTCACACCGATTTTTCAACGTCTTATTTTTAATATCCATACTTACTATAGATTGAACATTGTAACATTTTGAGAAATAAACCTTTTTGTATTTGTATTTAGATGGTGGACATTTATTTTTCAATATAATCGATATGGGTGTCACCTTTGTGATTCCTCGGGGGTATTTCTTCTTTTGAGTATTTTTTCACAGAAGATTAACAGCACCAGACAACTGATAGAAAAAATAGACCTCATTTATATCCTTGTTACCATCTAAAATCTACACGGACGAAGTCGCGGGCGGCTGCTAGTTTATTATATATATACTACCAATATTTATTACATGCCCAGTGATTTATAATTTTTCCGAAGTGTCTGAAAAAAGCTATTGTAGTTCCAATTTACAAATCTGGTAATAAAGAACAGGTCTCCAATTATAGACCTATCTCGATACTTCCCTCCGTTTCAAAAATATTAGAAAAAATTATCAATAGTAGGCTTGTCCAGTATTTAGAGAGCCAAGGTATTTTGTCTAAATCTCAGTTTGGATTTAGGTCAAAGCTATCAACTGCCGACGCTGTACACGATTTGACTGACTATGTATAGTACAAGCACTAGATAAGGCTAAACATACGATAGGCATCTTCCTCGACCTTGCCAAAGCTTTCGATACCGTTTCCGTTCCCATCCTGCTACATAAGCTTGAATTTTTAGGTATTAGAAGTATGCAGCTCAAATTATTTGCTAACTATCTGGATGGACGCTCGCAATGCACATGAATAGATAATTTCATGAGTTTTGACCTAAAAATGCCTCTTTTGAGGTTCCCCAGGGAAGTATAATGGGTCCCACACTATTTTTAACTTATATTAATGACCTCTGTAACCTAACAATACACCACGGTAAAATAATTTCCTACGCTGATGACACTGTTCTACTTTTTTCTGCAGATTCAATAGAGGAAGTATATGCATATGCACAACAGGGCTTTAATATTGTAAACAGCTGGCTTCAGCACCACCTACTAACCCTGAACTCTGACAAAACAAATTATATAAAATTCTCTATGCGCAAACCCAATCTGGTTCCCACTAACCCTAAACTCTACGCTCACAACTGTAAAGATACCACTAATAACCAGTGTCATTGCCCAGGTATAGCCCTCACTAACAAAACAAAGTATTTGTAAATTATAATTTTATTTATTTATTTATTTATTTATTTATTTATTTATAATACAGCAACTATCATTACAGGTTGACCCTAATGCAATAGTGCCTTAACTAAGATTTACTTAACCTAATTAGAATAATTGGACACTAAACACAAACATACATTCATAAATTCAGACATTGAACAATAAAATAGATCACTTTTGTCGGCAACTAAATTTAGTGTGTGTATTGCGCGACTGAGAGGCGCTTTACGAAGCAAGTTGGTTCTGCCGGTCGGCTCCGCCAGCAGCCGCGGCCGCCGCCGCCGCCGCCGCCCCGCGTACTCGTCCGGCACTCTAAGACTTAACTGCGACAATATATCTGGGTTGCAGATGTTACCTCGCAGAACTCGGACAAGGTAGCATGCCAATGATACATCCCTGCGAGTTTCTAATTTATTGTAGCCTACCATACCTATGACGAAAGATGTAGGGTACATCAACGGGTAGAAAGGGTAGACTCCATACAGTTTCCAGTATAAATACCTCGTAAATTTATTTTGTATCCTTTCTAGCATAAAGCTATACTTTTTCTCATAAGGTGCCCATATTGCAGAATTGCACTCTAATTGGCTTCTTACAAGAGCATTATACAACGCTGAAATGGCTTGTGTGTTTTTAAAGGTCGCTGCTCGACGAAGCGCGAAGCCAAGGATCCGAAATGCCTTTTTCGCAATATTAAGAATATGTTCCCTGAACGTCAAGTCCCTATTAAAGCGTACCCCAAGGTCTTTTACGGAGTCCACTCTCGCTAACTGTGCTCCTGCTACTTCATAGTTGTGACTGAGTGGTGTCTTGGCCCGAGTGAACGTGATTGTGGCACATTTTTCTACATTAAATGCCATCTTGTTTCTCTGACCCCACTCCACCACTCGGTCTATATCGCGCTGGAGGCGCTCACAGTCTCCCTCGTCCTTGATCGCCAGGAGCAACTTCAGGTCGTCCGCGAATAAAAGACATTTGGCATCGTTAACCACTTCTGGAAGGTCGTTAATCATCATTATAAATTCCAACGGCCCCAAGTTACTTCCCTGGCTTACCCCGGTCCTCGTGAAATACATAATTGATGAGTCACTCTCTTTTAGATATCACGTTGAAGCTTTGTGCACTAGAGTTCGTAAGTTAATATTTGTTTTCAAAAAAATACGTACAATCGCGGACTCACACATAATCAAACAGGTTTACTTGGCGTTGTGTCAATCTGCATTAACTTACTGCATCTCTACGTGGGGCGGCTTGGCTAAAACTACATTACTAAACCTAGAAAGAGCACAGAGAGCAATCCTTAAGGTTTCAACTTTCCGGCCCTTTCAATTTCCCACTAACCTTCTATATAAAAAATGTGAAGTTTTAACAGTCCGACAATTATTTATACTAAACACAGTTTTGAAACAGCATGCCGGAATCCCTTACAACCCTGACCATGCTAGTAAAAGACGAAAAGATATTGTTTGCCCTAAAAATATTAATAACAGGCACGCGTTCTCTTGCAGATTTTTCAACTTCTTAGGTCCTCTTCTTTACAACAGGCTTAATGCGCGGCTAGATTTATATTCACTGAACTACATGAGATGTAAATCTACGCTACGAGAAGCCCTAAAAAAGTTGTCATATGATGACACAGAGAAATTATTAATTGTTTTAAATAATTTTACATCATAGCATATGTTTTATTTTGCATGTGAATATTTCTAAGTAATTGTAAGTCCTTCTTTGCCTGAAACACAGGGTTTCCTAGCTCAGGCACGTGTTATTTACTACCATATATTTGTAAACTCCTAGCCTATTATAGTTCTTGATTGTGTACAACCTGTTTTATGAATAAATTATTATTAATTATTATCTTGTTATTATCATTATCTTGATTACAATTTAGCTGGCAGTGGGGTGACACTTGACTAGATAACAAAATTTATCACTTTAAGCCTCAATATCAGGTCAATGGATTTCTAAATCAAAAATGGTTTTATAAAACCCTATATAAGTTCTTATTTTAAACGAGCTACCAACGACATCCTACATGATGGGAAATTGAAGAAAAAAAATTGCATTGGGAAGTACCCTAAACAATTTTTTTTCAAGATTTTATACTACCGTTTTGTCGGCGTTCACCGGATACCCGAGCTCATTACAAAGGAATGCTATTATTTTTTTCGCCGGGAGACCACGGCTTGTATACTCATTTAAAATTACAGCTTTCTAGTACTAGCGATTACTGAGCTAAGCCGCGGACGGACAGACGGACTGACAGACATGGAGAAACTATAAAGATTGGGGTGGCGAGTCGGTTTGTGAATAACAGCCCACGGCCGGAACTGACGAAGGTTATTGTTTTATTTTATAATATGTGATTGTACAAATCCTTTGATTGAGATTACACGCTTATCTCACAATCACTGTGATATATATCACACATGTAGGTACATACCTACATCGTAAATACAAGATATGAGGCTTCATAAATCTCACGCACGATTCCACGTAACAGCCATAAATAAATAATTATCGATAAGAGTGCGTTTACACTGTAATAGTACCTACACACTAATAAAGTATACAAGTTCAATCAGCTATGCCCCCAAATCTGATCAGAAGGCTATCTTGCGTCTTGGTGCTTTCGTTGAAGGGATATTGAGAATGTTTCCAGCAGGCGCGGATACGGGGAGAGGAGACAATTAAGAGTAGAATTAAAAACCGGCCAAGTGCGAGTCGGGCTCGCGCACAAAGGGTTCCGTAGCAGCAAATATAATAAACTTATTATCTCAAAAACTATAAGAGATACTTTGATCAAACCAAAAATCGTTGAAAGAGTTAATTAGCATGCATCACCTCTATTTTTTTTAGAATTTTATACCCCGTAGTTATAAAAATAGAGGGGGGGGGACATACTTTTTACGACTTTGAGAGCTGATATCTCAAAAACCGTTCACTTTAAGAAAAATGTTTTTTAGAAAACTTTATATCATTTTAAAAGACCTTTCCATTGATACCCCACACGGGTATGTACATCGAAAAAAAAATTTTCATCCCTCAGTTACATGTATGGGGGGCCCCACCCCCAATTCTTTTTTTTACTATTTAGTGTCATAATTTTGTAGCGGTTCATACAACACATATTCCCATCAAATTTCATCACTGTAGTACTTATAGTTTCCGAGTAAATCGGCTGTGACAGACGGACAGACGGACAGACGGACAGACGGACATGACGAAACTATAAGGGTTCCGTTTTTGCCATTTTGGCTACGGAACCCTAAAAACCGGCAAGTACGTGTCAGATCACGCGCAATTAAGGGTCCCGTACAACTTACGCCCAATTAATTCAGGAAAATCTTAACAATGTTGCGCAAAGATGATTAAATTACAAACTTGGTATAGAAATGTTTTTTCATCATTCCTGTTCGGAAAGTTTGATTTTCATAAGTATATAGCCGGGTTGAAATTCGCTTTTTTGGTGTGGAAAGTAATTTTTTTTAAGTGGCCTGGGCCGCGGGGCGCGACGGCGCGCGCTTCTGGTTGCTTGTTTTTATTATTACATATTGAATTCTTAGAATGTCATTTACTTTTATTTCTCATTTATTTTCCTCATAGTCGAAATGAAAAGTAGAGTGTTTAACCCTTGAACTATTGGCGCTCGGGTGAAATGGGTCACTTTCAACCCTTGGTTAACAATCTACTATTAGATGATAAAAAAAGAAAAGCTAGATGGATGATTATATTTTTACCTGTAAAATATACATTGATATCAATGTTATATATTAATTCCATATTTTTTCCTGCGTAAACTTCGGAGATAGAGGGGGGGGGGGAGAGCGAACGGTATTTTTTTTTCATTTTCCCTCATAAATCGAAAATAACTCGACGTAAAAAAAATGTTTCTGAATATATAACTCAAGCCCTTTCGTATGGACACCCCACTTGACATATATAAGTAGTTCTTGAGATATCTAGCGATGTGACAGACAGACAGACAGACAAAGTGAAACTATAAGGGTTCCTTTTTTACAATTTTGCTACGGAACCCTACAAATCATGTTCAATGCATCTGGGTTACCCTTGTCTATCACTATATAAACAAGGTTAGTTAAGTTATTAAAATATTTAAATCGATCAATTACAAAAACCGGCCAAGTGCGAGTCGAACTCGCGCACGAAAAGTTCCGCACCCCTATCTATAACTGAAACCGGCCGTGTCGGATCACGCACAATGAAAAAAGTGGTATCTTTAGGTATAGGGAACTCATGGCACTCACGACCTTTTGTGTGGGCCAGACAGTTTCAGCGACAACTCAAAAACCGTTAAACCTATCTTGTTCAAACCAAAAATAGATGAGAGTACCTATTTATTAATGCACGCTACCTCAATTTTTTTCAGAATTTTAAGCTCGACTCGTTGGAAATTAGAGGAGTGGGACACACTTTATATACGTTTTTACTAGACCAGCATTTCCCAAAGTATGGGTCGCGGCGTGACTCCCGACCCATTGGTGATACTCGAGCGTATATTAGGTGGGCCCTAGGAAGATACGGAAACGCTCCGACTAACGGACAAAACTTTTTGATTCTTTTGTACAAACATCCATTCATAACATATATATTGCCCTTTCTTTCTTAATAATAACCAAACGTGAGTCCAGTATTTGGAAAACCACTGTACTAGACTATAAGTAGTCTCCGAGTAAATCGGCTGTGCCATACGGACGGACGAACGGACGGACATGACGAAACTATAAGGTATCTGATTTCGCCATTTTGGCTACAGACCCATAAAGAACGGAGGATTTATGGGGAAAATCAGAAAAAGTTATTAATAATATCATAAATTCATAAATGTCATTGCGACCCACTTAGCTTTGATTTATAATGACGGGTATTATAAATAAATGAGCCTACCTCTATTTAAATCGGGTGATTTGAACGACCTAACTTCTGCTCACATAATTTTTGACGTCCTGTCATTCGAAGTCCGAAAATGTTTCTCATACATTTTTACTTCATAATAATCACATTTCATAAATGGTCGTATAACTCCTAGGCATTCGAACTCATAACACCAATAGTCATACAATTTTAACAACCTAATATTTATCTTCATAACTTTTTTAAACATAAGTATTATTTATCCATATTGTCGAAATTAATAATGTTAATTATCATATTTTCTCTCATACTACAATTTCTTTTCATATTTTTTTTTGTCATAAGTGTTTTTCCGTGTCATTTAAATTCATAGTGTTAACAATCATACAACTTTTTTTGCTACTAATGATTTATATGGTTTTTCATTAAAACTAATAATGTATTAAAAATATTTTGTATTAAGCAGTACCCTGCTAATGTAAACTACAAATTTAGAAATAAAGGAAATTTTTTAAAATTTAGGCACCGAGCAGGATTTGAACCTGCGACCTCCCGGCACTCGCAGCCGGTCGCTCTAGCCAACTGAGCTATAGGTGCAACCGCCACTCGGGCCGAAATTCCTCAATCATTTCTTCATTTATACAAACGCCTTAAGGGAGGCGTACAGCGACATCTACCAGAAGACTCAGGCTTCATTAACGGCACTAACGTCTCAAATCATGTTGAAAATCGTCAGTTACGATGCGCCATCCCATACTAAATTTATTTTGTATTAAGCAGTACCGCTGCTAACGTAAACTACAAATTTAGAAATAAAGGAAAAATTGAAAAGTCTTCTGGTAGCCGTTCTATTTTTGAACCACTCGCTTCGCTCAGGGTTCTATTTCCCATTCGCTAGCTCGTATTTCAACCCTAGAATCCATTCGCTAGCTTGTTAAAATACAACTTTGCACCCTTGTATAACAAATAACTATTAAACCGCTCTCGATGTAGTTTTGCCGAAAAAAAGCGACGATAGTGTTCTATGCCAAAATCCATGAGTAGAGGCTTTCTACTTACTCTATTACAAGATAAAACGTTGTTATAATATACCCCTCTAAAGAAATATCAGTAACAGGAAAAACAAAATTCCAACCTTAAATGTGTACTATTTAATTTGTTTTGTGAAGAATATTTCCAACGTTCTCAATGCCGTACATTAAGGTTTCAGTCGGAATCTACCCACGCAACGATAAGAGCAGATAATGCCCAACAGGAGGCTATGCTAAGGCTGTCGAGACTTCCTTGTGGTAAAAATACAGCGATAAGCGATTTACAACAACACTCTTGCCTCATGCATCACTAGTATTACTTGATAACTATAATCAGTCATTATTGTACTGTTGAACAGTGTGTTATCGATTCAGATTTAATACCCAATAATTACAATGAATAGATAGATAAAGATAAAAACCTACTTACAAATAAAAAATGGGCTCTAATTCAGAGCTCAGCGGTAGGGTGCTCAGAAGGCTGGCGGCATTGCCACGCGCCACGCTGCGCGCTGCACAGCAAGACCGATGCGCTGAGCAAGCCTAGGGAATGCTAACCGGCTAACCGGTTAACCGGGTAACCGGTAAATATGCTAATATTACCGCCGTAAATAACCGGTAATTTCAAACCATAACCGGGAATTTACCGAAACATGGATTATTAAATAAAAATTGTACAATCTATTCAATTAATACATTTCTAGGTCTCCGTAAGTCCGTACGTAACGTAACGTACCTACCAAAAACTCTTATACTCGTAGTTACGTTGTTTGGCCTACACATACTATACAGTTATCGGACCTGTAATCCATATTTTTATACTACATTTTCCTTTTTTGTTGTTTAATAGTATTATTAAATCTCCGGTAGCTAGCTAATTCCTAGTCCCATTCCATTCCCTGTCGCCAGTTTGCTACCCCTCCCCTCGTTATTTAGTGCACAATGTCCTTTGTTTAGTGCAACATGCTAACCGCAAAGACACTTGTTATCTGTTGAGCGTTTGAGTGAAATAGCGAGCATTGAGTGAAATAGCGAGCATTGAGTGAAATAGGTGAAAATAATGAGTAAAGACCTCTTCATGTTTACTCCAGTCTGCCCTTTTTTTTCACGGATCTGTGTCCTAACCTTGGCTACCATTCTGTGACCGCTTTTGACCACCTGCAGTCGTGTTGTCTTGCCAAGTGTCTCGCCTATCTCCACTTAAGTTAGGCTATCCTTATATCAACGACATCACCGTTCGAAACTTTGGTCCAGCGTCTAATTTCCACATTCGGCATGTGATCCAGGAGACTGATAGCTAATATGGGGCGCTCCATGGCTCTGTGTGCTACTTTTATTTGGTGCATATTTGCCTTTGTAAGCGCCCATGTTTCCGATCCGTTTGTTACGACAGGCAGGGTACATTGGTTATAAAGTATTGGGGCCGTTTTGCCTTGAAAACCAGCGGGGTAATCACGTAACTTATTTACTACCGTTAGGCAGATTTTAATGTCAAATTTCAACTGTCAGCTCATACATTTATACTTCAAAATTGACATTAAAATCTATCTAACGGTAGTACATAAAGTTACGTGATTCGCCTGCAGGTCTAGTTTATTAAAAGCGGCCCACCCGAGCTGGATACGCCTACTTGCCTTATTTTGCTTAACCTGTTAAGCCAAAGGATAAACGTAATCCTGTAGTGTGCTATCTCCACAGTGTCTGTGCCAACATGAATAACATGACACGTTCACGCCAAGGCCCACTACCAACGATGCTGCGTAAAAATTTTGTAGCAAGCTCTGAATATCTGCGACGTTCTCAGCAAAGATGACTATATCAAAACGATGAGACATCCACGAACCATTCGCGTTGACTCCTTTTCCATCCCACTTAAGCATCTTTACACATCTTCAAGGAGATTAATAAATAGCTTCGGTGAGATGGTATCCACCCCTGGCGTACGCCTCGGCTGTACGGGGTACGGTAGGTACGGGGCTGGTTAGTTAGAGCTGACCTGTACAGCTCCCGGAATATTTTCACATAGAGTAAGTTTCCGGAGTATCCATTGTCGACCCCGCAACGACGTTCGTAGTGAGTCGAATATGACCCAGTGTTCGATACTGTCGAAAGCCTTTTATCTAATATTCGACGAAGGGGTAATATAAGGGCTGGTTATACTCTCCAATTTTATCCATCAGGTGTGGTCGGTTGTGAAATAAACGCTTGCTACAGGTTGGTATTCGTCGAAGAGGCGTGTCAACCTAATAGCAGAGTACTTTATCAGTCTGTAATCTTGGGACAGTAAGCTGAGAGGGCGATAATTATGAAGTTTAGTTATATCCCTAAAAATAAGTAATAAATACAGTAAATACACTATAAATTATGCAGAAGTATCGAAATTTCATTAAATTAACCCATAACCGGTAATTTACCGGTTAACCGGTTACCGCATCCCGGAGTCGGTTATTTAACGGTAATGAAAACCACCCGGTTATTGCATTCCCTATAAATACCCAATAATAGCTGACATTGACATCTATTGTTTAGTGGCAAGTATTTATTGGTTCAATGTCGAGCACTGGGATATTTACCTCAACTATCAACAAGAATTGAAATATATAACATTTAACTATAGGGTTCTAATTACTTAGGTCGAAAGGTAGGTTCGGTAGGTTAGGTCGAATTCGGCCTAAGGCCGCCTTTAGCTCTAAGTACTTTTCGCCTAATTAACAAAAGTATAAAAATATCAACGATGCGTACAGGGCGGTTACCATACGAGTAAATAAGTGCCATTTCGCGCCAAAATGTAGAACATGCCTGCCTATACTGGTTCGCCTGAAGCGACTTGTCATACGTTGTGAACACGATCTGCTTTCAGTTCAATATAAATAAAAGGACTTACATTTAAGAATCACTCGTCACATTTTGCCTTCACGTTAACAGTTCGTATAATTAACTAATTTCAATATGTTGCAAATGAAAATGTGTATTATAGTAATCGTTATGTTCAAATCGGGAAATAGTTGGATAATAAATAACGTGGACTTGCCGAGTTTGCGAGGACGAGGTTTGATTGAAGACAGTAATGAGGTGGACGTGGACGATCCTGAGCTAAAATTCAGTTTGATTTACCCAGGTTTGGTCACTGTTGTAAAATATCGATACCCTAGTTCACAATCGTACTAATTACGGGGAAAATATGGTGTGATTTTGACTTTATGATTTTGCACTGCACTATCGTAATAGGGGCCGATTTTTCAATCCCCCTGATAAAAGTACCTATTTGCCAGATAAATTTTAGCTTGGTCCTTCTCTTAGGTAATTACTATGATTGTGAACCAGGGTTAAGTTTTCGAAATGAATTTTCCCTTAACTAATTATAATTAAATTAAATAAAGAACAAGTACTATCTAAACGAAGGCAAATCCTCCGTGCGGATTTATTAAAAGGTGTGAGGAACTAAGGTTTTGACTAGATAGTACTTAAGCGACCGGAAATTCAGAAAGAATATTATTGAAATTTTGATATTCCATAAACAATTTCATTAATTGAATATTTTTACAAATAAGGCTGCTTTTTACTTAAAATCGACTACTTACTCTTTCTAAAGAAGTGACCGCTACTTCAGGGGAAGAGTCCAAATACATTAATAATAAGTAGGTAATATTAATCTGTTTTGATAAAAAACTTATTTTCACGCCAACATCGCAAATTTTTTGCGTGTGGGCGACGAGCTCATATTGAGCCAACATTAGCAAGCGAGCAAGACAACAATTCATGGCTACATTCGCCTTAATAAAGAAAATAAAGTTGACGAAATGGCACAGACTACAAAAATTACAATAGGTACGTCTACATTGTTCAATAATAAAGTCTCATATTAGAAGTAAGGCAATTATTTCTTACTTTTTGGTCTTTTTTGGAGTCGATTTTATTTTATTATTTTTAATATTATTTATTTCACACTTTTTAGTGAATTATTACCAGAGTGCGTCTCCTAACGATTCCAATAAGCTCAAACACGGATAAGCTCCGTTGCCTACCTACCGGCTTCACTTCAATTGCCAGATCAGGTTGATGGTAACATTAAATCAGGACGATTTACATTGACTTCGTCATAGTCGCTTCCGTATCTTAATCGAAATATCTTAATACCACACCCATGAAACAAACACTAGGAGTTTTGGATGACCATTCGTGGTCTTCTTTCTTCAGTTCTCGTTCACCAAATGCTACTTTCTGAATGCAAATGCTTGATTTATTACCGAAAATACTAAAATCCCTATATGTTTCTCTTGAATTTTCGAGAAGTTCCCTCAATTAGTTATCGATCCCATCATCAGAACTGGATTTTGGTAACAACGGGACCAACCTTGAAATATATTCTTTTAAACAAACAAAAAAAAATTCAATTCACTTTATAAAGGACGGAGTTCTGAGGTACAATAAACTGCCGAATAGGAGATTCCATATTTGAATATACCTACCCTACGTCATTCCGAGGGAGGGCAAAGTTACAAGCAAGTTGCAGAAGTTGCATTGAATATTTTAGATTTAGCTGTGGAACTCTACATAATCTAGAACTTGCGATGGTATTTGATTAAAACTCTCAAACGAAATAGTTCAAATGTTCAAAACGAAACTCACGAATTTACTCGGAAAAAATCACACTTTAACTTACTTTTGTTATTATCAAGAGTTTTTAAATACAATCATATGTACCTATACTAACCTCAAACTTATGGGGCTCCTAGCTCCCAATGACCTTCGATCTGTAACTCTCCATTTTTTCGTGTTTTTTTATGGTTTACCGTGTTAAGAACAACGAAGTTTATCGAAATAGTATACCAAACTCACTGTCTTCGAGATAATATGGCGTCAAACTTTGGCAATTTTGGACCAAAAAGCCAGTGTTTTGGACGTAACTTTGGTGAAGATGAGTTAAAAACAAAAATCTCTCCTGGGCAGGGCCGTCTTTCCCACTGGGCACTAAGGGCACTTGCCCAGGGCTCCGCGATCGATAGGGGCCCACTACTTACTGCCAGATCACCAAACGATAACCAATATTTAGTGATCTGTCAAGGGCATAGGGGCCCCATTACCCTAGTGTGCCCAGGGCTTCCAATTGGTTAAAGTCGGCCTTGCTCCTGGGTTGTTAGAAACGTCAATAAGGAACAGTTACATGTATATTTCATATATATAAATGCATAAACAACATACTAGTATCGAAAATAGCGCTTTTTCGTACGATTTTTCAATAAATCATAAAAAAGTACCCAGTCTTTTTATTTTAATTTGGCTCTTACAAATGTAGATAAAAGGAATGAAGGATCGATAACCGTTGTACCATAAAAAATATGTCTGTACTTTTGACGGAGTAGTATCTACTCAAAACTCGTCAAAAATAGATGAATAGCGCATGAAGCCCCTTAACAAAAATTATAACAGACCCATTTTGCCATTTCTTAAAAAGTTGTTGATTTGACTATCAGTCAACGCAACATCACTATTTCCATACTACTTGCTCTTTCTTACCTACTTATATCTTATTTAAGTCTATAAGCAGGTACAAGCCGTCATTAACAATCTACTATTTATTGGAACGGGTTAGGTATATAGGTAGTGAATATACGACACGAGTATACATAGAAGAAATTTTGCGATTTAATAAAAGGTACAAAATGGTGCGGCGCCGGTAACATAGCTGATGGCTACGAGGACCTGGGACCAGCTCGGGAGACCGACATGTGCTGTCGGGAGCACGATCTCTGTCCCGACATTATCTCGGCCGGAGAAACGAGACACAATCTCACCAACAACGCCTTCTACACGCGGTAAGGATAATCGATTTACCGAAATTATCAGGTGACCGAAATGCAGATCCAGTCTGCCCCGATATGTCTCACATAGCAAACGGCTACGCTACGACCAAAGACTACAATGTTTTACTGGCTCCACGGACTAGAGGACCTACCGCGAACGTAAAACGAAATATCTGCCTCTCTGTCGCACTTGCATAATATGCATATTCGAATGACACAGAGGGAGATACTTCGTTTTCTCTGCAGCTCGAGAGACGGACATGCGCTGTAGGGAGCACGATAGAATATATAAATATATGTATTTTGTAAAATACAAGTATATATACCTACAATGAACAATGTGCCTATGGCGTGAAAATAGGGGGAGGGAAATATAAGGTACCTACTTATGTTATATTTAGATCGCTCTATAGCGATAAGACCGCCTGTTGTTACCTATTAGTTTTTAAGGTTAATCTTGTGACAATTTCTTTTTGTGGTGCAATAAAGAATATATTATTATTATTATTATTTATTTATTTATTATTCAAACTTACATTGTATTTGCACAAATTTATTTTATCGTATATTATGTGCCTCTTTCAACAGACTGAGCTGCGACTGCGACGAACAATTCCGCCAGTGCCTGCGCGCGACAAAGAGCAAGACAGCGAAGCAGATCGGCACCGTGTACTTCAACGCGTTAGGCACCGAGTGCTTCCGAGAAGACTACCCGGTGGTCGGTTGCAATAAGCCAGGAGGGTCAGTGCAATGCCCTGTCACACTCTAGAGCAATGAAAAATAATTTAATATAGAAGACTTATACAATCCGTATTGCTCTTTTCATTGCTCTTCCATTGCATAATATTGAGTCTCAGTCCCTAGAAGCTTTTAAGCGAAAAAATCAAACTTTTAAGGTAACTTAAAAAAAAGATACACCTGCGGCCGTTTATGGGATCAATTACATAGTAATTATTATCACAATATTGGGTTATCAATATTATCGTGCTATTGAAAAATGTAGGTATGCATTTTGCTTCAATATTCATGAATACATTATCAATACATAGTGTATATGAGTGTATCGCGTGATAATAATCAGCGACATATTTCGACACTCAAGGGAGTTATAGGGTATTTTCCGTTGACCAAGAACTATATAATTTGGCAAGTAGGTAATATCGTCTTACATAGTAGAGGGAAAAATCTGAATACTATACATTTGTATTCTTTTATCTTAGAAAATGTACCTAGTCCTTATTTAAAGTGCGTAATCATCAATCAAGGTTAAGCAACAGTATGCGCATGTACCTACAAATTGTACATGGCTCTCGGTGGATGAGTAAGAATCGCACTTGTCCGGTTTTTTTTTACATAAATTAGTTAAATTATTCTTTTTATTGAGAATTATACTAGTTTAGATTATTCAAGACAGGCCATCACCAACACAATTAACTGACTAGCCATGCACTTTATATACCTTGTAATAAGGGTCACGAATGGTCAGTTAGCTGTGTCAGGCTGTGTTGACGTTTGTACGTCGTTTGTACGTTGGCTGCGGATTCCGTCATAATTTTATAAAAATATACATACTTCCTGTTTTTTTTTTCAGATGGCTGAACAATAAATGCTTAGAGCCCAAGTACGACACGAAAGGACAGCGGCATTACCAGTGGTTCGATGTGCCAAATTATTGATCTATTCTTGCTTATTTTAAGTAGATATTTATATTTTAGCCATAAGAATAAATAGGATTAGTAGGAACATGTGTGTTCTGAATTAATTACTTCTTCGGTATGCTTAATTAAACAAAATTATAAATGTGAAAGAGAATTTTTTTGAACCACCCAAACACCTAGAAAGAGTCAAGTATTTTATATTAACAGTTTATTTATTTAATAGGCAGTTAATTTCCCACTTTCTTGCAATACTGCTTACTGAGTAAGCGCGATTTAGACTACTAATAAGAACTTACGTGAAATTTTCAGTTTCGCCTTAAGATTTATAATGGTTGTTCGTGGGTTATTCACACTAAATTCATCAAAAAGGGTCAACGAATAGCTATATACATTCTTATCTATGGAATAGCTTGCACTTGCAGGATTGTAATGCTCGCCCGTATGGATGCATTTTATGACACGGACGTTCCCAACATAACATACTTTTTTCTACTCGTCGACTTCAATGTTTGAATTACAATATAGTAGACAAAACTAAAATCACATACATTTCTCTATTGGTTGCCTTCAAGTGAACTCTTATGAAATAGACCAATCACGTGTCGCCGTTTACTGTACTCTTATGAAATTGGCCAATCACGTGTCAGCATTACAGTACTCTTGTGAAATTGACAAATCACGTGACGCCGCGGACATAGAACAAAAGACCAACGAGCGCCCGACCCATGTGCCTAATGTTCATTGCCGCAGGACTAGTTTGTTTGACAGTTTTAGTTTGTTTAATTAATTTCCGTTGACTCGTAGAAAAAGTAGTGTATACAATAGTCATATAATTAGCTTTTTAAGTCTCGAACTTTAATTAGACCACTCGGCAAGCCTCGTGGTCTAAACGCAGTTCTCGCCTAAAAAAGCATACATTATACAACGATTGCATAAACTACTAATATATACTCTTTGTACGGACGTGTTAGTAGCACAGACTTATAATAAATACAGCAGTGCTACCGGGTGGATTCGCGAAAATCAAAGAAAAGGTTGTTCCGGTGTTTTTAAATTAAAACATTACCTTTTCGTTATTTATCAATTTGTAGTACAATACAGGACATGTTTGGTAACAATTTGCCGCAGTTCAAAATTGTTAATTTGATTTGTGTATTTAAAAAAATCTAATGAACATCGACTAAACATCATTACCATAACGAAAAAAATTGAGTGTATGAAACTTCGTACCATATTTGTTGAAAATTCACTGCACGCAATCCGATTTTTTTTTTCGTAAAAGCATATCATGTTAATAACTATAAAGAAAACTCGAAGCGTTTCATAAATAATATCTAAGGTTAAAAATATTATAAAATTTTGTCATAGAATTTCATCATCGCCATTGCGGTCGCGTCAAAGTATTTTTATATTTATTCCGAGTGGCTGAACACCCGAGATGTCAACGCCATCCTGCTCCTCAGCCACGTGTCATCGCCATTCAAATCAAGTAAGATAAAATATTACAGTTAGTAAACCACTTTGTATGATAATATATTGTGCATGTTCTCCAAATGGCGTACGAGCTCTGTGGTTTCAACCTATCGTTTAGCGTTTTGTCGGTATTTATCTGTTTTCGTCATCACCGTGGACATCATAACCATTTCGTCGTGTATATGGTAATGATTTTGTATGACTGGTAATGACGCATTGATACAATTTCCCTTCGAAGTTTCAAGGTAAAAGCGAAAGAAAAGGTTCTTTACGACATTGCATTCGGTCTTTCTTCTGGTTCCTCGGGCTTGCGTGGAAGTGCACGGGATGCTTCGGGCCTTCGGCCCTCACATTTCGCTTGTAAGGATGACCAGGAAAGTGAGTGCTACCGCGCTCTAATGGGACGCTTCGGGCCTTCGGCCCTACGCGGAGCTCAGCCTTCGGCCTCGCTTGGCCTCACCACTAAACTTCGGGCCTTCGGCCCTCAGGTTTCGCTTGTAAGGATAACCGGGATGGTGAGTGGGACCGCGCTCTAATGGGAAGCTTCGGGCCTTCGGCCCTACGCGGAACTCAGCCTTCGGCCTCGCTTGGCCTTGCCACTCACTTCACTTGTAAGAACGACCGGAATAGGGGTGTGAGCGTGTTGGACGCTGCAGGCCTTTTGAAACTTTACCATAGAAAGGGGAGGGAGAGTAGGAGATGTAAAATCTGCAATGGGAAGCGGAGAGCGGGAAAGAGATTTGCGAGGCGGAAGTTACACTCT
Source organism: Epiblema foenella (assembly GCA_963556455.1). Lineage (NCBI taxonomy): Eukaryota > Metazoa > Arthropoda > Insecta > Lepidoptera > Tortricidae > Epiblema > Epiblema foenella. Next base: position 9,681,257 of record OY747100.1, read on the forward strand.
GTCTTTCTTCTGGCCCGTCGTTTAAATCAAGGCTGCTGATTACCAAATAATTTATAATGTATAAGAATCCGATTTATATACTTCTACTTATAAGAGGTATTGTACCATGGATTAAAAATTTTGAGGCAACTTGTCTCGTAGTATATAAATTATCATGTTATAGTATTATGAAAGTAGATTATGTCATCAAACCAAAAAAAAGTTTCCTCGCGTCTCGTTTAAGCTTATTTCTAAATAGTCATTGGTTGATTTGTATCCACGTTATAAATTATATTTTCCCTGAATTGAAGTGTGCGTGTTTCATTTACAAACTCCAATATTTTTTCATGTTTTCGTCATTACCGTCTACTTGGATTCATTACCATTTCTAAAAAAGTCATTCCATATACTTACCGTCATTACCATTTTCATGACAAAACTTTGGACCACAAAAACTTCTAATTTCATGAGTGTTTAATGGTGCCTCCTGTAGCTTTTTGTTGCTCTTTATGATGTATTTAAATTTACGCCACTTAGCACGCATTCCTAACAGTTTAAAAAAAACACCAAAAAATAGTTCAAATAATAAAAAAGGCGAATCCATCCTACCGCGAACCACAAACGAACCGCGAACGGCATTCGAAATTTTGCCTCTCTGTCGCACTTGCAAGTTTGCACATAAGTGGCATGTATGTATAAAGTGTGTCACACACTGTAGCAGGCTGCGGTAGCTGTTGTACACCGCAGGCCGCTACACTGCCCTAAAATATATTGCAGATTTCACCTCAACTTCCAGAACCTGGCAACATTACCTCAACCTGTCATTGTCAATGTCAGCCCAGCCTCTATTGATGGGCGATATTTAATTATTTATTAGTCACTAATTTTACCTATTTAATTAAAAATGATTGGTATAATAAAAACATAAACAATGTCGATGGACGAAAACGAATTCTTTAAGCAGACTGTGCAACATCTGGCCAGATGTCTGTCGAATATTCAGCCGACGCCATGGGAAAAAGTACGTAAATTTACATCTTGGCTAATAAATTTTGCGAAATCCTGTTTATAGAAATAACATATTGCATTAGGGTTTTAAGAAACTGGTTGGTTCTAGAATTATTATATTTTCTGTAATAACGTGTTAAATTATGATGACTGATACCTTTCCTATGATCTCATCTAGTACACTTCTTTGATAAGTTTCTTATGATTTCATCCAGACCTTATAATTTGTATATTTTGTGGTGAGGTAGCTGAAACAGTATAATTTTAGTAGTACTGCTTTGTATCTTGACTTGACAAGTATATAGAAAATCAATCTATGTCACACCTTTGACCTTCCAAGGTTCAAGATTTTGACTCAAAGGCTAGGTTAGTTTAAGTTAAAACAATGTCATTTAAAATATATTTTTTTTACTTTGCTTGTATGTAAATCAATGTGCCACATATTACTTTTTGACAAACACAGAATATAAACCCGTCATCTTCCGAGCCAGATATTGAAGATTACCAACAACATATCTACCTGTAAAAAAATACTCTGGCAGATGACAGATTAATAGTACTTACATACAGAAAGTTTTCTATTGAACAAAACCAATGTTAGACAGCTAGAAAACACAGAATCATGATATCCTGCTTTACTGAAAAGCACATGCTATGTTGTGTAGTTAGGGTAGTATAGTTTCGCACACCATCACCTACTAATATACCAATATTACACAACCCAAGTTGAATGGTGCTGTTGCTGTCCATTGATCTCGGCCACATTGAAGTGAATTAACACACCAATGGTGCGTGAGAAAATATGGTGAGGGTACGGAATCACAGTAAGGTGCCTCAGTGCATGCCTGCGTTTTTACTCATAAGTCTAATTTTATGATAATGTAAGGAGCATTTTCCGTAGAAAGTATAATGTTTCAGGCATTCTGATCATGGTGTGCCCGCAAACCAACTCCTCGCTTGTGGTCACAACACGGTCCATAGTCTAGGTCCTAGACTCTAGGACAAGATTTGCAGAAAATTTAAGCCTGTTGTGTACACCTCGCTTCAAATTTTATGATAAAGTAAGGAGTGTTTTCTATAGCAAGTATGATGTTTCAGGTAAACACTCTGTTCATGCTGTGCCCGCAAGCCAGCTCCTCGCTTGTGGTCACAACACGCAGTATGGAGGCATGTATAGCCCTGGGGCTTTATTACCTTCAAAGTGGCATGCAGCACCAGGATAAGCTGCATCCATACTTCCTGAAGGTCCTAAAGAGTCTCACTACAGCACAGTTTGAGGAGCCAGTGTGTCGGATCAAGAGTGGTGATCGTGAGTGATGACCAATACTACCAATCATTTATTTATTGTCTGTGTAAAACTTGTTCATGATAGAATATTATTGCTATTTTCTTTACATCTAGTGCTTACTTAGTCATCACTCTTCCATACAAACTTCCTCCCCCTTAAGATATGATTTCCAAGATGAAAAGTGGCCTATGTCCTTCCAAATATTAAGTATGGATTTAATGCATGAAATGAATAACTTATGGTGCCTTAATGCCATAAAGTTTTTCACGTTATGGTTTTAATCAATTCTGCTGCGATGACAAAACACGGTTACTTGAGTTATTGAAGAGCTGGTGGAGTTTTGTATCAGATTTCCGCAAATTTTGATGCTAGAGGTCTGAAAATTGACATAAGGACTTCTTGTTATAAATAATAAAATATGCATTTCAGTATTTTTAGTAAATCATCCCCCAGCCTTTAACTTAGGGACTAGAAGTTTGTATGGCTTTTCCCATAGAAACTTAATTTCATCCCAGAGATCTGAAAATTATACAAGTAGGTAAATACTCAAACTTAGCAAAATTAAAGAACATGTATTTCAAGTTTTTGATAAAAATCATCCCTCAAACCCATACATTAGGGAATAAAAGTGTATTTCGCCAGAAGATACAAAAAGAAATGAAATTCCACCAAAAACCATGTTGCCAAGACGAAACCAAATGGCTCGCACTGTCAAAAAGTTATCAGATCTCACGCAGAGCAAGCTTTTAACTCTACACGCTCTAACTATATAAGCACTAACTTTACAAACCTACACCTTAGTCAAAATATATGGCTTGGCCGTTTCACTACCGTCACAACTAGGGTTTGCAATATTCATCCAATTTTAGTATTCGAATAATACGAATACATAAATTTACAATATTCGAATATTTCGAATAAAACGAATATTCTTGAAAACGAAACAAAATAATCATTGTAAAGTATGTAATGTAAAATGTAATGACCTTGCAATTAAAAACATCTATATTTATAGTATCTTCTTAAAATTAAACAATGTTCATTTGGATTAAACTTTTCAAATAAAATAATAAATTACTTAATCAATCACAGCACACAGTTACAATATAATTTTACTTTTTTTATTATAAATCACAATAAAAACAAATAAATATTGAGCCCTTTTTTCCGTATTTATATATTATAATGAAATTAATATGAAATGTTTGGCAATCAACAAATTAAAACTATAATGAAGCATATCGTCAATCGTTGTCGTTGCTACTTAATATAACTCTAATCTACTACAATTTTCAGTAAAAAAATCAACAGGCCCTAAACTTTAATCAACAAGTTATGTAAATGTACTTTAGTCATGTGCCAAACAAAAATAACGTTGATTGTTACTATTAAACTACTTGCATCTAAAATAAATATGTGATGTTCTCAAGCCAAAGCTACCACATACCACATGCCGGTTGACGGTAAGGTAAGGCAAGGGCCTAGTAAACAGGTAATGGAACACACATGCAGTTTAAATCACCATTATTGCAACAAAATCAAAAAATCAAAATCGAAACATTTATTCTGCAAATAGGCCTCAAGGGCACTTTTACTAGTCAAAATCTATCTAGGTACATCAAATAAAAATAATACAATAATCAAAATATCATTAATTAAATGTAGTGTTACATGTCAAAACTAAGACTAAGAAACTAATAACAATCGAGATTTGTTAGAGATGTAAAAGGTCTCTAAGCCTCAAGATAAAAGGTAATAAAGTAGGTACACACTAATCATAATAAAATATTTTTAGATGTATCTATAAGTGTCAACATGAAAATAATAAAATCTAATTCTTGAGCAGCTAAAGACTGACTGAGCTTTTAAGATTTTTGTTTATGTCAGTTAATACTAATTACGTAGCAAGAGTGGGTAGTCGGTCTCGCTACCCTTTTATCAATTACTGTACGGTATTTAGTTCATATTAGAATTTTGTTTTTGGCAAGGGAAAAGAAAAATAATATGCTATTTGTCTTTGATTATAACTTCTTTTTAATATTTAAGATTATTTCTACGGAATTGTTAATGTAGAGGATAATTGATCTTGGCATTTTATTATAGTTTTTCGCAAAGGTAAATAATCTCAGTCAAATTTCTGCACTATTCGAAATATACGTTTTATTCGAATAATGGATGTCGTCGAATTCAAATAATATATGTGGCGAATAATTCGAATATTCGAATAGTCGAATATTCGAATTGCAAACCCTAGTCACAACGCCACATGGGCGTAAGATGAAAAAAATATTCACTGTTCCATACTTTTCTGTTATACAATAGTTCTTGTAGTAACTAAACCTATTTACACTTTATCTTCGTCTGTTTGTTCACAAATGTCTCCTCCAATTTGTCTCCATGTCTCCCTGGTCAGGGCTTTTTTGGTTCACCATTCAGAAGACGGAGTGTCGATATGGGTGTAGATAAAAATTATTTAATTTTTAAAGGTGTTCCCATGTCGGAGAAGTTTAGCTTCTGTCTCAACACACTGCTGTCCGACGTTGCCACCAAGCAGCCGTCACTTCGGGAGGAAATCATCACCGCTCAAATAGAGCTGATGGGGAGCCTCACACAGGTTATCCTGGACTGCCATCAGACCAGGGACTACAGCAATACAGTGTCCAAGCTGCAGCTCTGCAAGGGGACCATACCGGTGCTTATAGGTTGGTGTTTATAAATAAATAATTATAAATAAATATATTTGGACAATCTTACACAAATCAACCTAGTCCCAAACTAAGCAAAGCTTGTACTATGGGTTTAGAGGATGATATACATACTTATATAATAGATAAACAGATACTTAAATACGTAGAAAACATCCAAGACTCAGGAACAAATATTCGGGCTTATCACACAAATAAATGCCCTGACCGGGATTCAAACCCGGCACCTCCAACTTCGTAGGCAGGGTCACTACCAACGACATCTATGCTCAATAATAGAAGTGGTGACCGTGACAGGACACGTTCTAGTTCACTTTTTCCTCTTAGGGAGTCACAGGTTTGAGAAATTTGTACTTTAAGATCATCACCGCCAAGGTAGAGACGATATCTAGCCTTACCTAGATCAGGGACAACACCAACATATCCAAACTGCAGCTCTGTAAGGGGACCATACCGGCGCTTATAGGTTTGTATTTATATATATTTATACTCAATCCTAGAAGTGGCGTCCACGGGCTAGTGCACCTTGTTTTTTCGTTGTCCAATAGCAGTGCGAAGACACCGTAACAGTGCTTATGTCATTTAATATTGTCATGGAATGAAATGGTATCAAAATAAATAAAAGTGACCTTTCTCATTTCTCGACTAATAAATATCACCACCCTAAATGACCTATCATCTGGACTGGAACGATTCATAGAATTATTAAGTTACAAGCCCCTGTGACTAAGCAGATTTTATTTTATGAACATCTTTGCTCATACATAAAAATGGCGACCGTGGGGTTTTGCGAAGTGAATATATCACGATTTTTTGCTTCAGGCCTCGCACGATCCATGGGTCGCTTCGCCACCATCGACCCCCCACTCCTCTGCCGCCTGTTCCCCCAACCGCCAAGCCCAGTGAAAAACAAGGAGCCAGAACCCAACTTTGAATACTCGACGTTAGACAAGAAGAGAAAATTTAACCAGTTCCGCCCAATCATACCCAGATCTTTATCAGGGAACCTGAACCCCGTAGAACATATAATGGAGAACGGGAACGATACAGTGGACGGCACGGTTAAACGCGGCTCTCTCAACAGTTACCACTCCGTACCTTACGATCCTACTACGTACTTCTTCCACAAGTTTGGGTCAAGTTTTAACCAGTTCCCGTACATGAGATTTTCGGAGTCTCCTGAGAGAAGGATCAACGTTCAGTTTTACGTGAGATATCTCCAGAACATTCTTTCTTACGCGAAGAAGTTGTTGACCAAGGATTTGTTAGCGTTTTTGGATGAAGAAGCGGATGATATATACGCGGCAGGACAAATACAGGTACTTATTATTTTATTTATTCCTGCAAAGTTCTGCTTTTAAGGACCCTGAAATATACGACACAACTAAACAGAGTAATTTCCACAATAAGTAGCATATTTATTAACGATTACAACCTTATGGTATTGGCCCACCCTCTTTCTTACTATAATATTTCTTTGCATCAACAGGTTTTCCCTTACAAATCGTTTTCCGAAACGCTGAACCTAGTGATGGTGACGTTATTGAGAGAGATATTGCAGCATCAGAAGGATCTACCGGGGCCTTTTACCAAAGATGTCCAGGTGAGTTTAAGTTTACAATTCAATACAATACAAATATACTCTTTAGTGCACGACCTCAATAAAATAACACTTAATCACAAAAATTAGAGGCAAAGAACAGGCGGTCTTATCGCTAAATAGCGGTGTGTTCCAGTTAAACTTACGGTAGCTGATTGTCACAGGTCGGTCACCGAGTAAGTACAGCAGGAACAGGAAAACCTCTTCATACGACTAAGTCTTTTGATAAGGTAACCCTATTAAATGGTTAACCAAATGATATGGTTACCCTACCATTGTTTTTCAACTTGGACATTGTTGTCTACTTGGAGCTGTGGGGACCTCTTACCACCAGGTTACCCTACCATTGACACCAACACGACATACAAGCAGGGCAAATTACAGTGTTATTTTGGATGGGGTTTTCTGTAATCATTAAGTACTTTTTCTCTTGGGCTGCTCAATATATTACCGATATAACATTTCGCTGTGCACTGTTACTCTAAAAGTTATTGTGTTAAGCTTTCGTTATGAACTAGGTTAGCCGTTTTCGATTCTCCTTAGCCCCGCAATAAAGATCGCTTTTTGTAACAGGAATTCGTAAAATGCTTATTCCTGAGCGGTCAAACAGAGCTACAAAGCCGTCACCACGACGCCTCCGAGAAGGAAGACCGGGAGACCAACTACGCGACCGTCAACAAGTTCAAGGTCAATGTCATGGCCAATTCGGCGTGTGTGGACTTGCTCGTCTGGGCCATTGGTGACGAGACAGGTACGCTATTAATAATTGTTACATTGAGATAATAGTGTGACATGAAATTATAAACTTTTTGGGCCATTGACGAAGGAATGTTATAAATACTGTTAATAGGAAGGCGAGGTAGCTAAATGGCGTAATTCAACGGCGCCGTCGAGACCTATCAAAATCGAAAGATAAAATAATTTCGAAAAGAAAAGCTCGTATGGTAAAAACCATTTTAGCGGTGGGTTTGGCGTGTACGGTATTTCTAAAACGTTAAAAAAAACAGTTACTTGGGCATTCTCGAGCGCGTCAGATATTCATACTACGTATGCCCCAAGTGCCTCTGATAACAACGGTATACTAATCTGCCGGTTTGCGTGGTGGGGGTAGGAATATAAAGTAGTCAAAAATGCAAAAAAAAAAAAATTACTTGAGCGCGTCAGATTTTCGGAAGGGGTGTTAAGTAGGCCCCAAGGAAGCTCCCTTTAAAAAAACTGACGATTTCGGCGTGACGATAAGTTACGATGAATTTTTGAAAATGTAAAAAAAAAAAGTTTTTTTGAAATACTCGAGCGCGTCAGATTTTCATAGGGGAGGTTTATCTCGGTATCCTGAAAGCATATTTTCTTAATCTGACAAAAATGTTGGTGGGTTCTCTTAATCTGACCAAAAAGGCTACAGGGGAGAAAGTTTCCAGCACATTCGAGAAATATACCGTCGGGTCTTTTCTCTCTTCAATCGGCGTCATACTGAGGGCATATAGGTCTACGGTAGGGAACCATAAACATATATATATATATATATATATATTAGGGTGTACCGAAAATTCCCTTCTACCGCTTCTTTCCCCACCATGAATGTTGCGAAATAAAGGAAAAATACTGGTAGGACGGCATATTTCCGCGAAGCGCTCAGTCTGTATTACATGTTTATGGAAAATTCCTCTTTTTTGCTTCAATTCTTCACTTCGTTTTGCTTACGGTACGTCCAAAATACAATTTGAGGATCAACAGGCTATTGAATAATATATACATGAAACTGTACATGTTAATAATACTTTTGTATACAGATACGCTTAACTTTTTCCGAGTCCACTAAAATTGTCGAGAAGCTTTAGAAAAAAAAATTTTTTGAGATATAATAAAAGTCACATAATTTAATCATCGTTATTTCATATCAATTTTTTTTAACACCCTCAGTTTTCGATATATACTCAAAAAACCGGGAGTTTGAGTTTTTATGATGCTTCAAGTCAAAAAGTTTTAACTTTGGACAAAAATGTAAACAGACCTTTTTTGTGTAAAATAAAATTACTTTTTTTGTTTATTTAAACTTTTTTTTGTAAAATGTATCGTTCGCGACTTATATGCCGCGACGCGTTTTTCTGAAGACGAAATGGCTCCTCCACACTTCCGGTCATGCGGAAACCGGCAGATTTTGTATTTTTAGTAAGTTTTACATTATATTCTTCAAAATAAAAAATAAAAAAATCGCGTTCGAGAATGCCGGATTAACGTTTTTTTTTACAAGTTTGCGACCCTATAACTCGGCGGCGTCAAGGACTTATCGTCAGATTAGTTAAATTTAGTCTTAAAACACTAAAATCAACCCCCAATATCTTAATCTGACGCGCTCGAGTATTTCAGACTATCGATTTTTTTTTACTAATCTGATCGTCTATCCTAGGCGCGCGTCACTACATATAGAGCTAAATACTTTACAAGGTTGTTCTATTAGGTCTAAGGTATCTCTCATATCTTAAACTGCCACGCTCGAGTATTACCGAAAATTCCCCTATTCGCCTCCCTAACTATAATGAACGTTAGATTGCGCAACCCATGCACGACATGAAATTATAAACTTTGGGCCATTGACGAAGAGACTGGTATCACGTTATTGATTGTTAGACTACGCTAGTAGTGAGTCATGCAAATATAAACTTTAGACCATTGGCGGAAAAACTGGTATGCTGTTAATGAAGGTTAATACGTGATCCGAAGTCGCGGGTATTAGTGCGATATGCAGTTATAACTTTTTGTGACAATTTAACGCCTTATTAAGGAAGTGTGGATAACCACACTCCCAGATAACTGCTGCCTCAAATAGGGGTGTTGACACCAAATAAGAAAATCAATAAGTTCGAATTTTCTAGAAAAAGGATCAAATTCTTAATCAAATGGCGAAAACTGTAACTCAAAAGTATAAATAATTACATAATTATAAGTCTTCAAAGTTTTAAGAGGGGGCATACGCTGTCCTTTTCCGCAAAACGCACCTTTGTATTGAAACGATCGTCATTTACTATGGCGCTCGTAGTTAATGACGTCACTGATCTGTCGCGCTTTCTCTCTCTAACCAGCAACATTAAAACGGTTGGAGCTTCGTTATCTTTTGAGATATTTGAATAGGATTTTCACCATTTGGCATATTTTTTTGCCTTGTTTCTTTTGGAGTAGTCAAATTTTGAGTCAACATCCCTATTATGTAATTTCTAAGGGGTAAATACCAAACAAACTTGGTTATGGAAAGACATTGTAACGGGCAAACTTATGTTACCGCTCTTAACTTTGCGTCATACGACTAGTAACAGCGGTCTATATATTATTTGTTTTTTTTTCCTTCCTTGCCCTGCTTTAAGACCCTTAACGATCAAATATGGCGGGGACGTCCACCGCGCGATCGCGACAACAGTGACACATATAGTCCCTATTCGTCCCGGTACCGCCGCACACCGGGTAGAGTCAGTCCGACCCAGGTCGGACCTAGCTGAGTTTCTTGCTGGACTCTTCTCAGCTAGGCTAGGTTTAGTGAACCAGCGACAAAACTCCCAGTAGCTCGATTCCACTTACACCTCAGATTCGGTTGAAACCGCTCAACCAATCTCATTGGAGCGCAAGGTTCAAAAAAAAAAGTTCAAATGTAATGGTGATTTTCGTGATTTTTGTAGGCATTGGCAATCTTTTGATTTATCCGTCCATAATTGTTTGTCTCACGGGACTCCAAAGTTCCTTGGATTACCTATATATAATATTTATCTATATTTCATTATGGTTTTCCAGTTGATGAGGAGTGTGGGGTGCCGGCTCTTATAAACGCTCTAACAATATTAATAGGTATAGGTATATCGTGGGCTTGAGAGTGACCCCGAGCTACCCTTTGAAACTAACGCCTGCATGATTATGAAGCTTAATACCTTAACTATAGGTTTAAATTTATATTTAAATAGCGTTTTTAATACAGTTGCTCAAAAAGAGGTACTTTATGTAGCTGTATATCATCCGCAAAGTTGGATTTCGCGCATTAGTGTTTTTTACTTTTCCAATTTTTTTTTAAATTTACTGGTGGTCCAAACCTCACATCCAACCGAAGAGTTTCAGGATCATAGTTTACTTATTTATTTAATAAAGCATTCGGCATTAAAAACTATGCTTATTAGAGAAGTTAAAACGTTACCAAAAATTAAAAAATCTAAAACTGTTTTCAAAAAGTTGCCTGGGTTGAGTAGACCAATGACCGGAAACGAGTTATTATGCGAGACCTCCGATTAATAGAGTATTATGCAAGACCGCCGCGCCGGATGAATGAACGCTTGTTTTTTTCGCCAAAACACACATGTATTTAAAAATAAATCAACCGTAAATTAATAATACTTAGTAGTTTTTTTTTTCATGTTTAAGTGTAATTAAACGTGTGACCTCCTAAAACCTCTCCCAAAAATAGTTTTTGATTTGGCTGAATACTAACAACCATGGCATGTTGAGAAAAGTTTATCAATTAAAAGCTATTCCGACTTTTTAATTCCCGCCTCTTTCATTTATAATTTCAAGAATTAATTTTGTAGTTATGTATTTTTTAAATAATAACTTTTGTAATATGTGCGATTTAAACGATTGTTAAATACGTTGTATGTAAACTACGCCAGATGGTAGACCATGGTACGTGCAAAGCCCACAATAACAAGTAAAAACTTTTTGTTTTGTCTTTTACTATTACTGTTACAAAGAAACAAATCTAAATATTGTTTCTTTGATATTTTTTCGCAACTGTATTAAAAAACGTTGTTTGATATACGTGCGGAAGTGTCATTTTCGCTCGTCCCGAGTCTTATCCCTCGCCTGACAACTCGGGGCTCGTGCAAAATGACCCTTCCGCGTTGTATTGCTGGATGAGTCCGGGAATATGTTGGAAAGAATCTTCGCGTCCCGGATCAAGAAGCATTTAGAAAATACGGGCACCAACGTCACTCCAATATCATGGAGTCCCTCCTTACCTAAGGCGCATCGTGGACCACTACCTCACGCAGCGGGTCTTCTATGAACAAAGGGGAAGACAAAGAACAAGGCCCATGGCCTGTGGTGTGCTCCAGGGGTCCGTGCTTAGACCTCTACTATGGAACCGACCCTGGGGTATAACCGGGCAGTAAGGGGTGTCCTCGTTCCCCGGACTCATGCCGGATGGCCTTCATCTCCTATGCAGACGACACAATGGTGGCTGTCTGGGGAGCGGAACTGAATGAGGCTCTGCGGCGCCCCTGGAAATGTGGCGTGGGGTACAGGTTGGCGCAGGTAATCACCAGACATTGTTGCGTCATTACCTGCAGAAAAGTAAACCAGAGGGCAACACCCCCCGACGCTGAAGACGATACGGCCCAGCACATCTTGGAATGGTGTAGCCGCTGGGCCTAGGAGCGCCACACAATAGCAACAGCTCTCAGGTGATCTCTCGCTTCACAACGTCGTGTCGGGCATGTTGCGAGGCGAGAGATCCTAGGAGGCGGCGACCTCCTTTTGCGAGACAGTGATCTCGCAAAAGGAGGCGCTGGACATAGGTGGGAACGAGCGCAGCCACTGGCTAGTGGATTGGAACCCACATGTCATGGGGGAGGGTCAAGCGTCACTGGCCTTCCCCTTCTTTGGCGCGGGTGTCCCGGCTTGAGTGAGCCGGAACTGAATCCTTAAGAGCAGAGCGGGTGACACCAGTGTATTTGGGTTTGCTCCTCCTCTCTCTTTGACTAGCAGAGGGGGGAGACAGCCCCACGTAGATTTGGAGGGTTCGCACTATACAGAGGCAAACAAAGATCAAACTTGTGCGCATCCTGGTGTTTTCGATCTATTTTTTCTGACTCGCAGACGTGGACTATTCGGGCTAAAATGAAAAGTCGCATCGATGCGTTTGAGATGTGGTGCTGGCGTCGACTTCTAGGGATACCATGGACTGCAAGGCGAACAAACCAGTGCATCTTGGAAGAGCTACCCATAAGTCGTCAACTATCGACAGTATGTCAGGACCGCACCCTCACATATTTCAAGCAGCTCTCACCACGTTCTTCGGATGACACGGTCCTCAACATTGATGGAACGACTGATGATGATGATGATGTGCCGCATCCACGTTGTCAGGATAACTTAGCTAGCAGTCTATTAATAGTCTTGGTTTTGGTCCGGCATAATGTAACAGTGAAAAGGAACTGTCGATTTTTAAGACATCTTTTTTACATGTTTCTAGTGTTCCTAAAAGAGGCACAAATTATAAAAATGTGTCAGATAGTTTTTCAGAAAAGGAACAACTACATAAATTTCCGTATTATTGCGGCGATTCGACGCCGTTACGGGACTCTAGTAATCCATAATACACACGTACGAGACTCGCATGCGAGTTTAACTACATTGCGCGGTTTGATATGTCGATTGAAGTATGTAATGACCCGCAATGTAATGGAAAGGGAATTCGCATGCGAGTCTCGTGCGTGTGTAAATAAGGCATTATTAAGCTTATTATGGGGCGGGTTCAGTATGTGTAAGGTTGTCCCTCTAATATTTATGTATGTATTTATTTATTTTTACTGCTCTTATGCTGAGTCCACTCAATGCCCACTAATAGTTTGACCCACTCTCCATTCGTCTCATCGAAACATAAACTTGAACATAATACTAATGTAAGAGTGCAATAGGGTTTTATATAAGATTCATTTCTTCGGATGACAACCAAAACTCACTAGCAAATCTGCCTTTACTCTTAGAAACCTCGTATCTCAGTATTGAATTGATGCTGGCATTTTTTATTTATCTTTTTTTTATTTGTAACTAATACAGTTTTATGTTATCTGTTTTTTTGTACATTAATAGGTAGAAGTAATCATTAACAACAGACTGTTGAAAGTACATACATATAAAAAATAGAAATCTTTTAAATTATATAGGTTATTTATTACTTACTTATTTGATTTTTGGTTGTCAACTGGCGATTTATAAAATAGTGAGTCAATAAAATAATTGAAACACTGCGTAACTCTATTATTCTTACACCCGATTTCCTAATTTGCCTAGGAATTAAATTTTAGAATAGGATTTTTGGTCGAAATTATTACATATATTTTGAATCAGGCTTTCAATTAATTTGTGTACACGTTGTAAAATTTACATTTGTCATGACTAATATTTACGTTTTCTACCATACTCTTCAAAAATGAAAACTCGTGTGTTTTTATTATTTTAGGTGCCGATTCTTTGTGCGGACGTCTCACAGAGAAAATAAACTCAAATCATAATCACAAGCTGATACTGGCGCATATGCCTCTCCTCATGGTCTGCCTTGAAGTAAGTACAAAAACCTATTTTTTGTGATCGTAACAGAGTTCAATTTTCAATAATCTTAGTGAGCCACTAATCAGGATTCAAAACTTTTGTACAGTTGTGGAAGGTAACGTTTTATTATCAATTGGGAACCTTAAGTTTTTTGGAGTGGTCCATATTATTGATAAGATAGTAATAATAAAAAACCGGTAACAGTTTTGAACTCTATAATAGGTCTACTATGAATAAGAAATATAATATGGACCCCTCCAAAAAACGTAAGGTTCCCAATTTTCACATGTACAATACAGCTAACCGTTGTTGGGGGGCCATACAACTCGATTCCAACCGGTTTGCCTAATTTTCAGCCAGTCCAGTTCTTTTACTACGGCTCATGAGAAATAAACAAGGCAAATTAGATCCCTAAAAATATTTCTGACGCGCCGCCACTGACTGCTAAAGAGATATTTTGATTTATGAGACTAGATTTCTTAATTGACAAGTAATTTAAAACTCATGGGTGACATCTTGAGGTTCATTTTTGTTCACAGGGCCTTGGAAAATTAGCAACGAAATTCCCAACGATCGCAAACACTTCGATATATTGCTTGAGGGATTTCTTAGTCACTCCTTCGCCGATATTATTTAAATTACATAAACTAGAGTTAGAAAAAACAGGAAAGGAGCATATGAAAGTCACATGTAAGTTTTCATTTAATTTGTTATCGAGTAGGCTAGTAGTTAGGTTCTATTCCCTCACGGCTAGAATCGATTATTAAATGAGTTGGCTCATGCCTTAGCTAAATAATATGTAAGAGTGAGAGTAACAGAACAAGTTACAAATCCAATTCATATTACCAATTAATTTTAGGCGTGGGAGAGTTGAGCCTCAATTCATTTCATTTCAAGTCTTATCTTGGCTACGACTTAGTGGTGTGAACAGCACAGTATGCTTTTCCATTTCATTAGTACAGCACAAATTATTTTCAGAATTCGTAATACTTGTATTTTAATTTCTTAATAATACTCTTCTTTCTTAGCCAATGCCAACTCTGTAGAAAGTTCCAGGCTTACAGGTATTAATAGTATTATATTATATTTATTAACATTTAAGTTAAGCATTTATTATACTACGTGATATTCAGGACATGGTACATAAAATAATAAATATTTTTGTGACATTTACACTACACTACATACTACCCGGTCACATAGGGTTAGTCGGTGCACCAGTGGGGCAAGCGCGCCTAAGCTAAGATATCAAAATCAACAGATATTGCAATAACTTATATCCTTGCAACGACTTTTTTTAGCACGACTGTGGACAATAAACTTACGGCCGGTTTGATAACAAGATACCGTAGCCCGTGGCCTATGGACACTTCTGTCTCCAGAAAAGTCGTTTTATAAAAAAAAGTATCAGAAATAAATGCCCTTACCGGGATTCGACCCAGGGCTATTCTGAATGGGCCCTGAATACCTTGTAGTGTTTTAACGGAAGCTGGCACGAGTTGTTTGAATTTAAACTGATTCTGATTGGATTTGTATCGCAGGAGAACACTCACACAACGATAAATTAATGTACGATTCTTATCGACCGCGCGGAGTCGGAGAGCATTCTACTAAATACAGAGGCATTTGAGCTGTGTACAAAGTACTTACGTTTCATATTAGAATGAAATGATGCATCCGCTGCAATTCGGGGGCGGCCATTTAACTATGAAACATCTGCGCGGTCACTGAAAATCGTACATTAGGGTGGGTTGCACCAAACCGTCTGTAATAGTAAGCGGTGTTCGTTAAAATGTGATTGCATGGAAAGTTTGTAAATTTTCTTTCCCCAGACAACTGCCGACGCCATATTTAACATTGATCGATCTGTAATCGTAAGTCGGTGCAACACGCCATTAATGATTGACCTCAATAACTGCTACAAAGTATGAAAGTGATCTAACTGAAATTAATAAAGTCGATGTGTCTCGTACATATAGGATGTCTCAAAAACGCACAGATGGAGATAGACCGCCCATTTATGTTAATAACACATTACACACCTAGGACGGCAAAATAAAGGATGACAGAACAAAGTAACATGTTCATGCATCTAATGGTATCCAACATATTATTAAGACATTTCTATGGGATTCAATTAACAAGTTCCACGCGAACGAAGTCACGGGCAAAAGCAAGTTAATTTACATATTAAAAAAAGACAATTTTGTGACCTTAAATGCGACTAATGTGTATAAAGATCCAACCGGGATTCGTCTTAGTTTGACCAATCTACCCCTTTACCTAATCCAAACATTTCAGTACAAGGTAAAGAACTCCAAGGCATGACTGAGTCCGGGGTCCCTGTGAAATCCACGCCTTTCGAGAAGCTTCGGGACGCCGCCATTGAGAATCTCTGCGTGGCTTTAGAAGCGGCCTTGACCGTGGACCCGTTCTGTGTACCGGCCCTAGTGGGCTCCGTGAGCAATCGACTGTTCACGGCCGAAACGAGTGACAGGTACTTAATAGTACATTACTACAGAGGCCGGGAAGTAAGGGGTTGCCGGCCGGGTACATATAGACGAGGATAGTTACGAGTTTGGCAACCCCTTATCACGCCGAGGTATGTACATATAGTGCTTTTCTCAAACATGCAATAAAATAAATAAAAAAAACTCAAAGGAAAAACTTTCTAAATAAAGTAACAACAAATAAGACAAAAAATATACCTAACAAATATATTACTATTTATTTCGTTCAATTTCCAACTTGATTTGAATATAAAACACTACTACTACATAAATATACTAAAATGTACGAAGCACGTTTCTGAACGAAACGTTATGATCGACCTATCCTATTGAACGACACTGACAGTTTGTTATTCTTGTAAATTGTCAAAAATTATAACCTCTTTTAATTTTTTTATGAATGCTTAAGGTGGGTAGATAAACGTAACTTATTTAAGAAATGTACATTTCTTCATCGCTGTTGTCATCGTCGTCGGAACTCATATTTAAATAGGTAACAAATTCAACAACGCTTAAATCCAATTACAGAATGAAAAAAAAAAATATTTGTCTCCAAAATGATTTATAAAATACCTTCACGGTTTGAGTAGATATTTTTACAGCTAATATTTATATGAAATATTTTAAATGAATTTTTTTGTGGACTGGACTGTGTTAATAATGGGTTATTTATTATGTTCATGTAGATTTTATATAAATAAAACAGCAAAATATATCAAACATCGTTTATTTTTACTTTTTTAATAATCGTAGTGGCAGAATGTCATGATGAACAAAAAAGCAAATAATTGCTTATGGCTGAACTCCGTGATGCTGTGTCACAAATAAATGTGGAATGGAATTTCAAAAAGAGCACCTTGCAGGCATAGGCCTCCAACTTTGCATGAAATTCCTTTAAAGGCCTCTCGTCTAGCTGCACCCGAAACGTGATACTTCGCAGCCTATTATAAGGAACATAACCTCAATATTTCATTGCATGTTTGAGAAAATTATTACTACTTACTAGTGATCAAAGCCTTTAATTGTGAACATCACGGCACGGTTTATAGTTAAAGTTGGATACTTTGTTTTTCCGATAGATGTCCAAAAAACAATACCCTTAATTAAGTTAAGGTGGATGTGGGGAAAGGTAAAGAAATTATTATTATTTTGTTTTGGTTATCTATCGGAAAGTCGGAATTGTTACCTCCCAATTCCATTTCCCTAAGATACCATCTAGAAATCTTGAATCAAAATGAGCAGATGAGTATATTACGTTTATACGAGGTCTATTGTTTTGCAGCGAATCGTCATTGATAAGCACCAACATAGTGATTATGTTGGGTCACGTGGCAGTAGCTCTGAAAGACACCCCGAAGACCACCGATACGATTCTGCAGTTCTTTCAACAAAGGTATAGTGGCTGGAATTATTTGATGGTCGTTCGATTTTGAACCCTGTCTTAAGTTATACAGACTTGTTCTTTGGATAACCAAGGAATTACTAGACTTATCAACGACAAACTAAAAGCGACTAATACTTTTGCGATTTTAATTTGCTCTGAACTTCAATGTGCTTGTAACGCATATAGGCCGAGACGAAAATGATATATTAATTATTTAAAACTTATACTATTACTAGCGGGCGCCCGCGACTTCGTCCGCGTAGATTTTAGATGGTAACAAAGATATAAATGAGGTTTATTTTTTCTATCAGTTGTCTGATGCTATTAATCTTTTGTGAAAAATTACTCAAAAGAAAAAATAAATGTCCGCCATCATAGATTTGAAAATGTATGTCATTTTCGTAATCCACACCCCGAGGAACCTCGACGATGACAACCATATCGATTTTTAAGAAAAGTAAAGATTTGCTCCCGGCACAAACTTGGAACCCCTTTTTACCCCATTAGGGGAACAATTTATAAAAACGCCGAAACATGTTTTGTTGTATTTAAACAGTGAGTCTGTATACAAAAAATTTAATCTCGCACTTCAAAAAAGATTTGCTCCCCGTACGAACTTGTAACCCCCTTTTCACCCCTTTAGGGTAGCAATTTCAAAAAACGCTGAAGTATGTTTTGTTGTATTTAAACAGAGACTCTATTTACGAAGTTTTAAATCTCTCACTTCAAAAAAGATTTGCTCCCCGCACAAACTTGGAACCCCCTTTTCATCCCTTTAGGGGTATGAGTTTAGAAGATCGCTGAATTCAGTTTTGTTATATTTAATCAGAGTCTAAATACGAAATTTCAAGTTTCTAAGTCCAAAAAAATTACGTTTCCTATACAAACTTTCATCCCTTGTTTTACCCCCTTAGGGGTGGAATTTCCAAAAATCCCGTCTTATCCCTTGCATACGTCATAAAAGTAACCTCTGGACCAAATTTGAAGTTTTTAGTTCCAGTAGTTTCGGCTGTGCGTTGATGGTAGATCAGGACTTCTTCTTTTATATACTTAGAAGAAGCAGAAGATTAGATGAATAACGCTTACGTTATACTAGTGAATAACTCTCGTCTCGGCCTTCAAGTTATCCTCGCTAACTTGCACTCTTTACAAAAGTGATCTTTTTCAGGTTATGCCGCGCGCCGTCATCCCTGGACACCCTTATAGTGGACCAGCTGGGCTGTATGGCTCTAGCGAGTCCGGCGGGCCCGGCGCACGACGAGATCATGCGCATGTTCACCGTGATCACAGTCGAGGCCGCCTCCGCCGCGTACCACCACACAGATGACAGGAAACAGTACAGGTACATGTCAGACAACATCACAAACATTAGATCAGCTGGACATGACTCTAGCGAGCCCAGCGGACCCGGTGCACTACGAAATCATGCCTATGTTCACCGTGATCACAGTCGAGGCCGCCTCCGCCGCTTACCACCCTACGGATGACAGGAAACAATACAGGTAGTTTAATTTTTCTAACCATTTCGAAACCAACCTATACAATCGTGCGGGGGTTGATTAGAATTTGTTATCAAATCAGAAACATATGTTAATAATAAATATACTTCATTTTACGGCGGTAAAGTACAGTTTAGCACTTCATAGCTTATTTGTGAACACTGCAGTCATGTTGCTCTCTTTTGTAAGCCTCCCGCCGCTAATCCTCAGTTCAAAATAAGAAGCAAGGAACAAATAAATACAAAGCTTCTCTAAGTCAGAAGGTTGAAATTGCTCATTCGAAAATGATACTTAGAGATCGAAGGTAACTTGGAGGTACAGAAAAACACAGCGAAATGAGTGACCCTGTGTGGTTTCGGAGTGGGGTTTCACATTAACTGGGTTAGTTTTTATCTAACCTATGTGTCTTCACTGATGAATATTTAAATTAAAGAAACACATATAAATACTATTTTCACACCTGCTATTCAGAAAAGAGTTATTGTTGCCTTCGAATGAGGGATCAAAGATGTACTTTTCTTCCCTCAGGCAACAATGACTCTTTTCCTGTAGAAGGTGTGAAAAGCAGTATGTGTCGCTCAGGATTCTATTGTAGAATCTTTCGCTACACTCAGAATTCAGTATACCGCCCTCGCCATAAATATATCATTTTGCTCCCTTGAGACACAATCTACTATTTCTCAAATATGCAATGAAATTGACGTTATGTTCGTTACAACAGACTGCGAAGTATCACGTTTTGGGTGCGGGGCAACCAGCGGCAAATAATAGAATTTCAGACAACATTGAAGGCCTAGGCCGACGAAGTGATCATCTGTTGTTTCAGGGGCGAGCTGGGCCGCGCGCTCCGATGCGCCCCGAAAACAAAACACGGCGCCGACCGCCCGCTTCCGCAGCGCGTGTTTTTATTACTGCATTCTTGGAATTTCATTTCGAGTTTTCCTATAATTTCCAAATTTCATTGCATTTTTGAGAAAAGCACTATACAAGGTTCGTCGCAAACAGGGATTGTCGTTAACATTCGGCCATCTATAACTACTCAGCCGGTAATCTCCTATTTCGCGGTCTCTGCAGTAACTATGACAAAGAAATAATAACAACATTTTGCTACACATATACAACTTTAATAAAGGTAACCAAATTCCCCGAGATTACTTGTCAAGTTGTGGATTACAAGTGGCCGTTTATTGTCGTATGAATCCAGTCCAAGTAGCTTGCGACTTTAGTGTACACCCCTGGGTAGATGCCGCACCCGAATCCATAGGACACTATGCCCACCTGTACGCCGTTGTACGTCAGGGGACCTCCGCTGTCTCCCTGTTCAATGAAAAAGATAACACCTTTTGTTTATGAGCTTATCGAACTTCTGTGTTACTTTGTGTGCTTCTGATGATATAATCTCGAAAATGAAATAATTCCGCAAACATAAATTGCAAATCGCATCGGGTCGCATTTTCATTGGTCATTAAGTCGGTCGATATTATGCACGCGGGTGTTCCCCGCATGCGGTTTAACGACCAATGAAAGTCATCAGTCGATAGCACAGTCGTTAGCGAGGAATAACCGCATGCGGTATAACGAACAGTGAAAGTAGGCTAGTCGTTAGCGGCCGCATTTGGTTTCCGGGAGATTTTAATTATTTTAGGCACAGGCGCTCCCCATTTAACCCTCATTAGGAATGATTATCTTGATGCCAAATATCTAGGATCCATCCAGCGGTTTAAGCATGAAAAGGAAACTAACAGACAAACGTTCGTATTTATAATATTACTATTCATAAAAAGTAACAAACCTCTGCTAACTGAAATGTGTTTGTAACTTTTTCACAAACAAAAATATCAGTGACAATAAAACCAAATGAATTTCAAAGGCGTTTTAGCTAAAATAGGATTGATGAACGTTTATGAATACGGCCTTAAATATGAATGTTTTAGTGGAATATTCCTTGCCTGACAAGAGTCATGTCCTACGGATCCGGCGCAAATCTGGTCGTCTTGCAACTCTCTGCAGCATTCCGCCGACACCATCGGTATCGATGTTTGGTACAAGTTGTTCTCCATAGAACTGGCCTGTTTTAAAACAGACACTCGTTAGTTATGCAGAATGGAATAATCCTAATATATTCCTTAGCCCTTTAACCGACGAACGTCAAAAAAAGTTACGCTCATTTCAACTCTGTCATATATCAGGAAGGTATCATTTACACTGTCACATTGTTTAATATATCAGACGACAGGGTTCGACGACGATTCCGTTTCTCCCTTCGCTATATTTAATATCGTGGCTTTCAACTTAAGGGTTATTAGGACCTATGCTAACCTAAGGGTTTCGACTATTTTCGGGGTGACTTGACACATCATGACCAATTTCTCTCCGTTATGTACTGATATCGGCGATAGAGTATACATTTAACATGTATTTTTTGCATTTATATCATTGAGAATTACCGTTTCAAACGTCACTCCAAATTGACAAATATCTAGCTAAAACAACACTTCCTTCTATAATACAATTACTAGAATGTGCAAACAGTATAATAACATGGTGGCTGGTAATGTTCATGTTGACAATATTTGATCCACGCATTATTAAATTTTAGAGAGACTTGGCGGCTATCCTTTTCTCCGCTCACCCTGAAAACCAAACGTTACCCTGATTTCTTAGTTAGTTAATTTCGTTTCAGATTTATCGTTCAGATAGTACCTAAGAATGTGTACATGTTACCAGTGTTCATGTTGATATATTGGTTCTACTTGGCCGAAATATAGCAAATCTTTTATAGAATGTTCATCTTTAGGATTTAACCATGTAATTAACCCTGCTTTGTGTTGGTCGACTTGACACTAGTACTGTATACACACTTGGTCAATTATGCCGTGTGCACTTGCTTTGGATGTCATACTGGACTACGAGCTACTGATTTTATGCAAACTTAACTGTATCGTTTATTGTGCGAAGTCTCTGAAGTGTACCTTATTAATAAATAAAACCGGGTTTAAGCATCGCACCTATCCTTCACTGTAATGGAATATCAATACGTTTGTCATAATTCGAGTTCAAAACATTTCAAACATTGTAATGCCTACATATTTTCCTCCGATATAGCCCCATCCCGTAACATTGACCATAGTGCCTTCTTCCAACTCGTATCCCACATCAGGCAGCTTGACTTGCGCCACCTTGCAGCCGAAAGGCACAGGCTCGCTCAGTTTGAGCAGACATATGTCGCCGCTAAACCTTATCACGTTGAATCTCTCGTGACAGATTTCTTCTTCCACATCGATCATCATCCCACCGGCGTTTAGACGGTCCGAACCGATGAGCACTCCCTTTGATGTGTTGCTGTTAAAAAACTAGACCTCAATCACAAAAACAAAACAGAGTCAAAAATCAAGTTTAGTGTGAGTCTGACTGGCGCACCGCGGGTTCCATACACAGATCGAGTAGCCGCCCCGACCCCATTAATTCAGGAAATATACGATCGAGATTTAATCTAGCGAATCTGATAATTGAATTTTATTTGTTCTAAGTTCAAATAAAGCAAAACAACTACGTAGTACCTCAAAATCTTACTCAGTTTCTGTTGATCACATTTGGTCCTTTATATAGGACGCGAGGTATCTGAAGTATATGTATAAAAGACTTACGGAGTAAAATACAAGCAATGCGCAGCCGTCAATACAAAACGTTCATGGACGATGGAACCACCGCACATTGCCTTGTAATCGCCAGTTTTGTTCTTTTGGTGTAACGCCACGATGAAAGGTACATCTTGTATGGTAACCTTGTGTCCGCCGATGATGCCCAGATTGTTATGAGTACAGTTGTCCAAAGCATATAAGGCTGAAAGTAGATATAATTATGTAGAGTAAAACCAATCTTAAGCTAAACGCCTCTCAAAGGTATATACGTAAAGATAAACAGAATGTGGAACTTGAAGTTAGAAAACATGGTCAGAAAAGTAAAACTTTGCGGGGTGTCGCGTCGCGAATTATATGTCGGTAAGGGGATTTGTACAGGATATTACGGTGACCAGTTTTTTATAAGTGAATCTTTAGAATTTCATCTGGATTTTTCTTATAATTTTAAGTGTTCATGATTTTTAAGGGTTTCGTACCCGAAAGGGCCAAACTGTCACTTACACGTCCGTCTGTCCTCTGTCACAGAGGTTTTACAAACAAACGGTTGGAGTTACATACAGTCTTCAAATTTTCAGTATAATTCAACAAGATTCACCCAATGCCATACAAATTATCAATAAAGATTTTAAATGTTTTTAAGGGGGCTCCCATAAAACTAAAGGGGGCGCAAAAAAAATCTTTGACCTACCCCATCGAATGGAGTATCGTTATTTAGAGCTCGTTGAGTAGATATGTACTGTATTTTTTGTTTTAAATAATATTAGAAAACAAAGGAATGAGAAGCCACCAAAAACACCTTTTTTACAAACCTTTATGTCGAAGAACTTTTTACCTTCCCATTGCCCTATGAACTTGAAATTTGGTGATAATTCTTATTATTAAGTATATTTTACCAAAAAAATCTAAAATCTTGATAAATAAGATTTTTTCGTAAATATATTGTTTGCCCTAAAAATATTAAAAACAGTCACGCGTTCTCTTCCAGATTTTTCAACTTCTTAGGTCTTCTTCTTTACAACAGGCGTAATGCGCGGCTAGACATATATCCACTTAACTGATTTACATGAGATGTAAATCTACGTTACGAGAAGCCCTAAACAACATGTCATATGTTGTTTTAAAATATTTTTTTAATACAGTTGCTCAAAAAGTGGTATTTTATGTAGCTGTATATCGTTCGCAAAGTTGGATTTCGTGCACTAATGCTTTTTACTTTTCCAATTTTTTAAAATTTACTGTTGGTCCAATCCAAACATCCAACAAAAGAGTATTAGGTTCCATCAGTTTACTTATTTATTTAATAAAGCATTTGGCATTAAAACTATACTTCTATTATATTTTTAAACATTAAAATTGCATGTTAAACAGGTTAAAGGGTTATCATATACTAAAAAATCTAAAACTTTTTTCAAAAATGACCGGAAACAGTATTACGCGTGACCTAATATTATGCAGGACCGCCGCGACGGATGAATCAACGCTTGTTTTTCGCCAAAACATACATTTATTTACCAGAAAAGTCAAATATAAATTAATTATAAAATTAAAAATAACTGTTTATTCATGTATGTTGTGTTTGTTCATGTATCATGTGTAATTAAACTACCACATAACATAAAATGTCTAGCAAAATAGTTTTGGTTTTAGCTGAATGCTGGCAACCATGGCTTGTTAAAAAAAGACTATCATTTAAAAGTTAAACCGACTTTTTAATTCCTGCCTCTGTCATTCATAATATCACGAATTAATTTTGTAATTAAGTATTGTATTAATAATATTCTTGTGATATGTGCGATTTATACGATTCTTAAATAAAATGTGTGAAAACTACGCCAGATGTAGACCAGGTACGTGCAAAGCCCACAATGGCAGGAAAATACATTTTTCACACCTGCTATTCAGAAAAGAGTTATTGTTGCCTTCGAATGAGGGATCAAAGATGTACTTTTCTTCCCTCATTTGAGGGCAACAATGATTCTTTTCCTCATAGAAGGTGTGAAAAGCAGTATGTGACATTCTGTATTAAAATCATTTGTAAGATATTTCATGTTTTTAGCAGCGGGCCTCATAGACGGTATGAAAAGCAGTATGTGTCACACGGTAGCAAAATTATTTCCGTCTTGGGCGTAAACACTTGAATCCCTCGCTACGCTCAAGATTCTACTTTAGAATCCCTCGCTACGCTCAGGATTCTATTGTAGAATCTTTCGCTTCACTCAGAATTCAAGATACCGCCCTCGCCGTAAATATATCATTTTGCTCCCTTGAGACACAATCTACTATTGTTTCGTCTCTCTTTTAATTACTGTTTTATTTAGTTTTGTTTCTTTGATATTTTTTCACAAGTGTATTAAAAAACGTCGTTTGATATACGTGCGGAAGTGTCATTTCGCACGAGTCCCGAGTTGTCTTGGCCCGACCCGTCCGCACTTGCATGAAAATGTACTATTGTATCATAGGATATATTTTTGTACTACTTATTTGTATTATAATTTGCATGTGAATATTTTTAAGTAATTGTAAGCCCTTCTTTGCCTGAAACAGGGTTTCCAAGCTCAAGCATGTGTCATTTATTACCATCTATTTGTAAGCTCCTAGTCTACAGTTCCTAATATTGAACAATGTTTTTATTAATAAATTATTATTATATACATCTTTAAGATTTCCTTATTTTTACACTACTGCTCAAACTAAGGAGTGTAGTTTTTTTCCTATTAACTTAATTTTGCGGTTGGTGCGGAACTCTGAACATGAGAAGTCCCCGAAACGCAGTTGGTCGGGTTGTTTAAGGAACGCACTATACAATCCTACCCGCGGGGTAATCATGTAACTTTTTTACTACCGTTAGGTAGATTTTAATGTCAAATTTTAGTTGTCACCTCGTACATTTATACTTCAAAATGAACCTGTTGGCCAGAACGCCATAAATAAAAGAGAAGAAGAAGATACTTCAAAATTGACAGTAAAATCTATCTACCGTTAGTACATAAAGTTACGTGATTCACCTGCAGTGGGGTAATCATGTAACGTTTGTACTACCGTTAGGTAGATTTTAATGTCAAATTCTACTTGTCAGCTCATACATTTATACTTCAAAATTGACAGTAAAATCTATCTACCGTTAGTACATAAAGTTACGTGATTCGCCTGCCGGAACAGGGTTTCTTTTTATAAAACCAGTTATCAAACTTGGTTATCTACGGGGAACAAGGGTACTTACCTGAACAAGAAACTATATGTATTACGTTAATAAACAGAAAATATAACGCCTGTAGTGGTCCCATGGTGCACATCTGCGCACGAGTCGATATTATGTCCGTCAATTTTATATCACTTATACGATTCATGTTAATTAAGTAATTAGGCCTAAATATAAATTAATGGTGTTTGTATGCAAAAATTACTAATTAACGATTTAAGCATGTGTGTTTAAATATTGGCCTGCATTTGTTATCAATAAAAGCAATAATGATTGGTTATAAATTAATGATTGGTTATTGCAACATGATACAGAACTGTTATTCCTATTTTTTAGGGTTCCGTACCTCAAAAGGAAAATACGGAACCCTTATAGGATCACTTTGTTGTTCGTCTGTCTGTCTGTCTGTCTGTCAATATCCTTGTATCTCGGGAGCGCGTAATCCATACCTTACGCGCTCCCGAGATAAAGGATATTGAAATTAAAACCTTGCACTCAGATCTACAGTCCCTTGAAGCTGTGAAAAAAACAAACTTACTATGTTAACGTAACTTGACTAAGTAAAGCATCTTAGATGCAGCCTTTTTGTACAAAATAATGAACCATAAAATAGATTGTCCAAAGTTACTATCACTGTTACACTTTCGCGCTTCTTCACGTTTTCCACGGAATCCCATTACTCTTGCACCCACCGCTCAGAAAAATTGTATCCGGCAGTAACTCCCCGATATGCAAGCTATGCAAAATTGCCAATAGCTGCAGTGACGCTGCGGATATCCACTCTGACTCGCTTGCTAAATTTATAACGTAATTTTTAACTTACGTTTTTTTATTATTTTAACGCATGTGGTGGTCGCCTGTAATTGATTGTGACATTTATCTCTTAAGTATTTAAAACTGCAAATCATGAATGTATTGATGTTAACAATTGTTGGTGATCCTTAAATAAATAAATAAATTTAAAATAATAAACTTACTAAACGTAAAATAAATATACGCCCGTTTATGCCGCAAAAAACGTATATTCCGAAACTCTCAAGGGAATCAAAATTTATAGGCTACTTCCCGTTCACCTAGAACTATGAAATTTGGAAAGTAATATCGTCATATACTACAAGAACAGGGAAAAATCAGAAAACTATTCCTTGTAACTATCATTTGTAATGAAATCATACAAAATATCTCACTTAATCTAAATATATAAAAGAAGAAACTGACTGACTGACTGATTGACTGACTGACATCAACGCACAGCTCAAACAGCTGCTTCTAGAGATTCCATATTTGGCACGTAGGTCCTTATTAGGTCTAGAGGTGCACTAAGAAAGGATTTTTCAAAATTCATCCCCTAAGGGGGTGAAACGGGGGTCCAAAGGTTATATGAAAACACGTATTTATTGCAGTGAAAGATTTGAAACTTTGTATACAGACTCTCTGTTGTCATTAATAAATTAATGGCGTATTTCAGCGTTTGTTCTAAATTGCTCCCCTAAAGGGGAGAAAAGGGGGTTCAACGTTTGTACGGGGAGCTAATCTTTTTTGAAGTGAGAGATTTGAAACTTCGTAAATAGAATCTTTGTTTAAATACAACAGAAAGTATTTCAGCGTTTTTCTATATTGCTCCCCTAAAGGGGTGAAAAGGGGGTTCCAAGTTTATTTATTTAATTTTTATTGAACAAAAGAAAAACTTAATAGTACAAAAGGCGATTTTAATGCCAAAAGCATTCTCTACCAGTCAACCTTAAGGCAAAGCAGAAAGTTGTGGGCGGTGCAACTTATAAGAAAAGTCTTAAGTATGTAAAATAATAGGGGGATTATATATGATACGATATGATATTATACAATATTATACAACATTTATAATATAAAGCTATACATAAATAAATACAACTACATACATACGAATATAGATGAAACGTACAAGTCAGATACATATTTCTGCCAGCAAAAAACTTAGATAAGTTTTTTTTTAAAACAGGCCTGTTTGGAGATCGTCTAATATTAACGGGGAGACTGTTCCAGAGGCGGAGGAGGCGGGGAGAGGGGGTGAAGTTTGTACGGGGAGCAAATCTTTTTTGAAGTGAGAGATTTAAAACTTCGTATATAGACTTTCTGTTTAAATACAACAAAAAATTACTCGGCATTTTTCGAAATTACTCCCCTAAAGGGATGAAAAGGTGATTCCATGTGGTGTTTGTTGGGGAGCACATCTTTTTTGAAGTGAGAGATTTAAAACTTCGTGTATATTATAGACTCTCTGTTTAAATACAACAAAACATATTTCAGAGTTTTTTGAAATTTCTTCCCTAAAGGGGTGAAAAGGGGGTCCAAATTTGTACGGGGAGTAAATCTTTTTGAAATGAGAGATTTAAAACTTTGTATAAAGACTCTGTTTAAATACAACAAAACATGTTTCAGCGTTTTTAGGAATTGCTGCCCTAAAGGGGTGAAAAAGGGGTTTGAAACCCGGGGAACCTGTTTGTGCGGGGAGCAGTAATATGGGTGTCATCTTCGAGGTTCTTCGGGGTGCCGATTACGAAAATGACATGCATTTTCAAATCAAAGATGGCGGACATTTATTTTTCTTAAAAATCCATATGGGTGTCATTTTTGTGGTTCCTCGAGGTGCCGATTACGAAAATGACATCCATTTTCAAATCAAAGATGGCGGACATTTATTTTTCTTAAAAATCTATATGGGTGTCGTCTCTATGGTTCCTCGGGGTCCCGATTACGGAAATGACATCCATACGTATCTACATACATACACACAAACATACGGGTCAATCTGAGAACTTCCTTTTTTGTAGACGTTTAAAAATTACTCTTATTACTCGAGCGAAGTCGCGGATAAAAGCTATTATGCATACGAAAGTTAGGATGTTTGGATCTTTGGATGGTTGTTACTCAATTACGAAAAAACGGCTGAACGGATTATGACGAGACTTTGTATACATAGAGTTTTTAGCCTGGATTGACATGTCGGATACTTGTTATCCCTTAAATCATCCCTCAAATTGATAATGTCGGGGGTGGGAGTTGAACCTATGAACCAGATCAGAGTCATGTAGATATTTACAATGCCTGCTGACGTACGGAAAATTCGTCTCAGAAGAACCAAAAAAGGAGATTAAATAGACTGCGCTTTGATATCTGCCTAGTTGTTAAGAACCGGGGTTAAATAAAATGTATGGAGTTGTTAAAGTGCTTTGTTTAAAGTCACAACAATGACTTGTGAAGTTGTGACTTTAAACCCTATTATTACTAAAATGTTGGTAATCATTGATATGTTTTTTAGTTTAAAATAATCGGTACCTAAGTAGTTGGCTATCAGAAAAAGGCTTTTTTTACCATGAAACTGCAAGTTTTTTTTAAATTTCCATTTTAAATTATTGCAAATTAGTTCTAGTATAACCCCCTTCACGGAATCGATCGAATTACTATAAATATAAGTTGGTAATTTAATCACCATTGCGTGTATTTTTGTTTTGTAAAATGTAAACTCGATTCTTGTGCTAAAAATTACTAAATTATTCAGGCGCTGAAATTGAATTATTAGGGTTCGGGGCGGGTACACGCTCTGTGTTCGGAACCCTCGGTGCGCGAGTCAGACTTTTTTTACTTTTAATTGTTTTTCTGCCTTTATTACCCATATAGTGGCATCTTCTTACTATACATTCCGCATATATATTCCTTATTGGCCCGAAAACCCGATTGAAAGAACAGTACTTGTCATTTCGTTAGCACCAGTCACAGATATAATCTCTTCCTTGTCCTTTACTACCCCCTTCGATTCAACAACAACAAACCATTATATTATTATTGGCTACTAACTATATGATATTGCTTTTTGTCCGCAGGCACGTGTCAGGCGCTGTCCTGAACGCGCTCGCGAACATAGCGGCGAACGTTCGCGGCACGAACGCTCGGCTCGAGCTGCTCACTCGACTGCTCGAGCTGTTCGTGCAACTTGGGCTGGGCGGCGAGCGCGCCACCGACCGCTCGCCCGCGCCCGTGCTCAAGTGCTCCGGCAGCGCGGGGAACCTGGGCGTGCTCATACCCGTCATAGCGGTCAGTGACTAGACGAAAGGCCCTAATACACACGAACGAAACTAGCATGCGAGTTTAACTAAATTGCACGGTTTTACAGAGCGCTTGATCTCGACCGTGACTCGCATTGTATAATGAAACTCGCATGCGAGTCTCGTACTCGTACATGTGTAAGCTTAATTAACAGTAGAACTGGCTGGCTGGTGGCTTATACCACTTATAGCGGTGAATACAGTGTCCGAAGATAATACAGGCCGGGTATTATGATTTCGATATAACAATCTATAGCTACGTAATATCACCGCGTGTGTTTTAGACGACTGAGCTGTAGCGAGACCGTGTTTGTAATACGAGGCATGAAATAAAATAAAATAGTGCATTTCTAGGATAGTAAATGTTTTTACAGGTATTAGTGAAAAAACTTCCCCCAATAAAGAATCCGAAGCCGCGACTACACAAGCTCTTCCGTGACTACTGGTTGTACTGCGTGGTCATGGGATTCACAGCGGCAGAATCACGTAATTATTTTACTTATTATTACGTTAACTATGAATACAATTCGCTAACTCTTGACTATTTACTCTGAGTTTTTGACAGCATTTCCAATTCTTGCAGTCATTTGTTCGAAAACAGATTACTGATAAACTTTTTCTTTTTTATTATTAGCGAATAAAGGAGGCGCAAATAAAGCCCAAAGGATAGTGTAAAATAGTATGAGATCGTAATCAATGGCATTCAATGAATAAGCTCTATAAATTTCTAGATTGATATTCATTTACATAGACATGTTTCTTGAAATTCCGCAAAGTAACGTAAAAAATTATTAAATAAGGTTCGAAATGGACAACCTAGTATTCTTGGCATCGGCCACAGCCACAGCACACCGCAGCCTTACTACCATGGGAAGAAAGGTTGTGGTGCTATTCTAACCCGACACTAAGTAAACGGAGAGGGTTCAAAATGTTTTAAACCTTGCAAAATTTTGAAACGCTGTCGATTCACTTCTGTCTATGACTTTTGATTACCTATATGACGTTTTTAAACGTGTTCTCTTCTTCTGGCGACGCCTGTAGCCATGCGCAAGCGTGAGTAAACTGGCTTTTAGAGAGTTAGATGTGTGTTATTTTGTTTTTGCATCATGTCGACAGCCTAATTGTAAAACTCACGCACCACCGTTAAATTATTGACGCTAACACAACTTGCTGCTTATTTGCGCATGACTCGGCCACTTCTGTCTCATTCGCAATGCGTAATTTAGAAAGAGAAGGTTAGATTTCTCGTATCGCGTTGCATCGCAATGTCAATTGTGATAGTTCATTTACTTTTGATTGATATTTTAAAAGTAACTACCGAAAACATTCCGGCTGGTTTTGTAATTAGGCTGCAGGTTCTTTGGGATTGTGGTGTTATAGTTATGCTTTTAGTGATTTCTTATTTTATCAAAACACATGTATGTCGGCGAATAATTCCCTTGAAGTTGTGTTCAAAATATAGTACCTATGTAGTTGCAGTGCTTATATTTATTAGCCTTGTTGGTCATCGATCTTATATGAAAAATCTAGGCTTGTAGTTGTTTAAAATGTAGAAAACACAATTAATGTTGAAGGTTAAGTATAATATTTGTAACTATAGCATCACAATTCACATAACTTAGAAAATGAAGTAACTAACGAAACCATTAAAAGTTGATCAACGTTTCTTAGTGTGTGTATTATTTCAGCGTGTGCTTTTTAGGTAAACTATAGTGCAATGTTAGACTTTTATTTACAACTAGCTTGTAATTTAATATAGAAAACTCCCGTGAGTTACAGACACGTCTTTAAGGTCGAATATCGCTCGACATATTTCAGACCGGTACGCAGTCCTCAGCAGCAGTAATGATGATTATTAATAATAATAATAACGCAGTCCTCAGCAGCAGTAATGATGATTATTAATAATAATAATAACGCAGTCCTCAGCAGCTGTAATGATGAGATTCATGAGCACTGGTCGCGGCGGCCAAACAGCGCCCTCGCGATGTTTGGCCACTAGACGTACCGGTCCGAAGATGTCGAACGATATTCGACCTTAAAGACGTGACTAACCTGTTTCATTATATTTAAACTAGCTTGCGCCCTTTTTGCGGGTATTGTTGAGTTATATACCGGCATTAAGACATCACAAAACGATATAGCAAAAATTTATTTCCGTAAACATCCCTTTATTTTAAATATTTGATTCGACGATCAGATTCATATCTCATATCACTATATATCGTATATCAGTAAAGACTAACAATGTCAAGTTAATAATTTCCTCTAACATATAGTTTCAATAGATTGCGTTGGATGAGCGTTGATGTTGCCAGCTCACTTTACAAAACCTAACATCAATAAGGTTAAGGTACGACTGAAAGCATTTCAACAGCAACGCATGGCATCACATTTGGCATAGATTTAGTTTATAACTATTAAAGCTTAATTAAAACATGCTTAGAATGGTTTTAAGTCCTCAAATAGATGAAATCGGGGTTGAAATTTGATAGAAGAGTTCGCGCCGAGACAAAAATCTGTATTTTACACATATAGACGTGACATGGCTTATGCAACGCTATCTATTGAAACTATTATTTAGTTATTTCTCCTGTAATTTTATAAAGATTGGGAACCCTATAATATTGTAGTCTCTGTTAGAATGATTTATCGAGTGAGTTTTGGGGTTTGTCTTATAAAGATCCCTTGATTTGTAGAAAATCCAACAACATCTAAAAGAGCTTTTAAGAAACATCATTAGAGACTGACACATTGGGAGAACTTTAGAAATAGTTGAATCTAATCGTAATTATTCAGTAGCTATGCTGTGTGAAGTAATTAGTGAATCTACCCCAATCTTAACGAATTAGCACCAAGACATTTTTATAAAAAAAATATAATTACACTACACTTTTCAACAAAACCATTCGTTTGCAACAGATATCATACCTACACATTGCAACGAGGTGAGGTCTACAACAGTATTTTTTTTAATTAGAGTTAGTAAACTGACGTTTACCTTCGCACATCGGACGTAATTATTCCATAAAGGTTAGAGTACAGTACTTTTTATGTAAAGATACCCTTATATCTTATATCACAGGTTAAATGTATTTTTATGTATATTTTACAAAAATATTGTCTAAATTACAAAATATACACACTGAAATCTGTCAGTTTACTTGGTCTAATAAAAAAATCTACGATAATGCTCAGTCAACTGTGTCGTTGATAACTGACATATATCGAAATTTATTCACCACGAAACATGGCTACAGCTACCTACTGAATAACCCATACAAAAACCTGACAACGATCCACCTCCACAGGCTTGTGGCCGCAAGAATGGTACGCGGGCGTAAAAGATATAGCAGTAAAATCACCATATCTCGTATCTCAAACTTCACTCCGTTCCGATCTCCGCGAACTTCAGTACACGTCAGCGGTCAGAAACGACTCGGTGTCGATGACAGAGCTACAGGAGCTGAAGACACAGATACTGAATCTGTTGGATCATCCGCAGGACGTGTCGGTTATTGTCAATAAGCTGACGTTTGCGCCGTGCATGTATCTGCTCAGCGTTTATTGGTTAGAGACTTTAAGGTACGTTGGAGATATTACTTTGCACGTCGATGGAAAAAAGTAGGTGTATTTATTTATTTATTTAGGAAAGGTAACAAAATGTAAATTATTTCAGACATATACAATAGCTTAATGAGACAAGTGTTAAATTTACATTTCAATAATAACCAAGCACAACTTTCTAATGACATGCTAATATCAAATTATAAGAATTAAATTTAATGAGATCATGGATTAGTAAATTACTCCACTATGAGACAATTTTTTAACACTATTTTTGAATGAATTCCTACCTAAACGCAAAATATTAACGTCCTTACAGATTTTATTATAAGATATGTATCAACAATATAATTTTAATCAAGGTCTCGCTTAGAGATATCCATATGGATGATTGCGTTGTTATAAAAATAGCCCTAATCGGCACCACCAAAGTGGGTTTTTTGATGATAATAACATAACTGATTCATATATAAATAAATAATGATTAAGTTAATATAACAACGGTAATACATAGTTATCTTACAAGTTATCTGAATATGCCGTGAGGGCTTTTAAGTTACCCGAATAAGTGACGCGTAACACCTTCACTTCAATAAGGCATAAGGGCTTAATCTAAGGCTAAAGGTCTAAATTTAGTTAATCTCGGGATAATCTTTATTCTGGTTTGATCGAATTTACATTTATTCTAAAACTTTCTAAGTAAGGACATGCCTGATTCGAACAAGTTATCCACGTACACATTTTTATCCTTTAACCACCATCGTCTGATATATAAGACGGAGTGACAATGTATATAACATCTTCTTAATTTATGACATAGTAGAGAATTGCGTGATACTTTTTTGACGTTCGGTGGTTAAAGGGGTATTTTCACCATCATCTGTATTTCGTAGGGTGACCAACTCCCCGGAGCCCAGTCTGCAACCGATCATCGAGTATTTGAGCGACACAGCGCTACAGAAGGACAAGAGCATGATGTGGCAATGCGTTGCCAGGTATGTTTACACACAAACCTCCTTATCCATAAAACCTAGCAAACCTCTGTTAACGTATATGTGTTCTGTCCCTTTCTCATTAACTAACGTCAAAATGACAGATAAGACAACGAATGTCAGCGGATATTTATCTAAAATTGGGTTAGTCCGTTTCCACTAGCCTCGACATCGACAACATTCGACGGATCTGTAAACTCATAGACAACTTCAAATACGACCAGATTAAATACATTGTTATTGTCTAAGAAATAAATACAAATATTCTTTATTTCACATCATACGTAATATAACGTGATGCGGGGTGGCAGTCGACTGAAATCAAAAAAATCAAAAAATATTTAAAATAAATATTTGTAGTTAATCTTACCTAAAAATCGACCTAGTCCCATCTAAGCAAAGCTTGTACTATGGGTACTAAGTTACTATATAGGTACACACTTATATAGATAAATAGATTCCTAAACACATAGGGAACATCCAAGACTCAGGAGCTAATATTCTTATAATGGAAACCACCTTCGTAGGGAGCGTTACTACCAACGAGGCTGCTGTGGTCGTCAAATCAAACTTTAACACTAACTAGCGTACAGCTGGTATAATATAGCATGTTCCATGTCTTCCAACAGCGTCGGCGACAAAGTGTTCCTCAAATTTCTGGACGTGATGTCGGAGAAGGTGAAGGATGAGTCCCGGGAGCGAGAGCTCGAGGGGCACGCGCAGTTCCTTCTGGTTAACTTCAACCACATACACAAGCAGATCAGGCGCGTGGCCGACAAGTGGCTGGCCGGGCTAGTGGACCGGTTTCCGCATCTGCTGTGGAACTGTAGGGTACGTGGCATTGATGCACTGTGCGACTACTGGTCCACAACCACATACACTAGCAGATCCAGCGTGTGGCTGACTGACTGACAAATAGTCACTGTTCCGTCGAGGAACAAATTTAGTATTAAGTGCATTCTTTTCATTTTTGTAATAAGATAATAGGTTTTCTTCTTGCATACAAGACAAAATGATTGGTAAAGAAAAACTTTACGGTGTTCCAAAGATCTTCAGGGCGCACACTAGCGCCCCCTGTGGTGACAAAAAAAAACCTCTCTGCGCCGTTGAGATGCCGGCTCCGCGCACGCTCTCACGAATTAAAATTGTTATATGAAGTTCTTCCGTCGAATATTCCTTTCAAAACAATCTGGATAGAATTGACCCAAATCCTGAATTGAAGATAGTAACCCAAATCCTTCTGGTCATAGGTTCTCTGGTCCATGCTGGACATCCTGCAGGTCCTGAGTTTCAGCTTGGACCTGGATGCCAACCAGGAGACGCCACTGCTCAAAGTCCCAGGCACCGACTTCACGCTGCAGCTGCAAGATACCTTAGAGGGTAGAGAGGTATGTCCTAGTGATACCTATTGTGTGATTGTCAATTTGTTGCTGAGTAAGAGAGAAATTAGTGTCAGACTGCCAGGCCTATTCCTCTCCCATTTTGGCACACTTATCTATGGTTATGTACATTTGAGTTCATCATCGATCATCATATTAAGTAAAATATACAGGATGTCCAGTAAATAATGGACAAGCTTCTAGCCACCTATAGAGCACCTGAGGCTGGTCCAAAAAATGGAATTTCAGGTTTAGTCAAAGTCCCTTGGTTTTCGAGATACTCACCTTGTCCGTGCACTTATTTTCGTGCGACCGACTGTAGGTCTAAATTCTCAGGGTTATTGTTGCATAGAAAGTACCTTAGCAAACTTTAATTGAATGATACGAATTTCCTCGTCATGGAAGCTTGGTTTATTGACCTTGTAGTGTGTAACGCATCAACGTTGAAGATTTTCGGCATGCGGCTAACCATAGCGGGCGCGCATAGGGCGTTCCAACTTTCTCACTCGTTTGTTATTTGGTCTAAAAAGATTTTCGTTTTCCAGGGAATAGTGAAAGATTTCGCTGATCGTTGCCATGGCATTGTACAGGAGGCCATGAAATGGGCTCCGCAGTCCACACGGTCGCATTTGCAGGAGTATCTCAACCAGGTAAGTCAAAAATGGCAGTTTTATTTCACCTTATGCGGAAAAGGTACTTATAAAATAATGGGTGTGTAATGTTTAATATAAAAACAAATTGCATATTTTCATGTTCCATACAAACGAACTGCATGATTTCGATTTGTATAAGTGATTAATTTTTATAAAAATAAAATATGCATTGATACAATTTGCATAATATCATCGATTATAATGATCAATGTTCATAATTGTCAATTTGATAACTACCAAACGCTATAATGATCATTCTGTATAATATTTAATAGTCATAATATACATTTTATACAGAACTTGTAGCATAATAATCTATGAATATATAGAGTCTATTTTGCCCTAACAGGTCTTTCTGGGCTTTTATAAAAAAATAACCCCGAAGATTAAGACGAGAGCTGAATCTTCTAACCTATCCGTGTTAGAGTCGATTTTGTCCCAAAAGGTCTTTCTGGGCTTTTTTTGCCAAATAAGATTTTGATGGATTTTGGTAAAACGAAGGAATCCCACCTACACCGACCTGCCTTAGAGTGACCCTCCGCGTTAACGTTATAGAAAATGTGGTTGTGATAAGTGAGTGTTATGGTATTTAAGTATTATAACCAAAGAAAATATGCATACGTTGTTATTAGCTTTAATGATTATAATTAATGTGTATTACATAAAAATACATAGTTCAATTAAACGTTATAGATAAGGTGGTTATGATAAGTGAGTGTTATGGTATTTAAATATTATATCCAATGTAAATATGCATTTTGTTATTATGACAATCGTTTGTTATGAAAATCGGACATATGGTACTTGAAAATATGCATTTTGTTTTTATGGCGACTGAACGGCACCCTAAAATAATAATATAGAGTAGGGTATAAAATAATATGGCTTTACGTAGTATTTTCAAGGTCAAATGACGGCCAGAAAGATATGTGTTTAGTTTAGTGTATGTAAATAAAAAAATGTCTATGGAGCTTTTGTGTAGCAAATCCCTACTTTCGACAGATATGAAGTAAATTACGAATGGTGGATGACATTGTGGTTTTTTTCTATAATGATATATTTCTGTTAGAAAAAGCAAACATAATATTTGTTTATTTATATATTCGTCCTTTTTAATTCTGAGCGCATCACTATAATGAAAGTAAAATATGATTACGTCAGGTACCAAACTCGACGCTTTGGCACCACGTAGGTCTGGCCCTCGCAACCGGCGCGCTACTAGGGGCCGCGGGGCTCAACCGAGCTTCGGCCCCGCTGTCTCGCGCCGCGCTAGAAAAGCGGCCGCCTTGTGTGACGCAGGACTCTGCCGCGCTGCTCGCTGTCGTGTCACAGCGGAGCCGGTACGCTGGTGAAGTAAGTACGAGGCTCTTTCTCAAGTGATTGATTACAGGCCGGGGGATTCAACCAAGCTTCGACCCCGGTGTCTCGCGCCGCGCTAGAGAAACGGCTGCCTTGTGTGACGCACGACTCTGCCGCGCTGCTCGCTGTCGTGTCACAGAGGAGTCGATACTCTCGTGAAGGCCGTTGCAGTACCCAAATGAAATCTAAAATAGAGCCTCTCTTCACTCCACCCGTCCCACCCCTCGATACAATGGCGATACAACAGCGCCACGTAAGAAGTGGCGATTTAATAGTATATTATGCAACTGGTGTAGAAGAAGGATTAAAAAGGCAAGTGAGCCTTGGCGAACATCGCAAGTAAAGACACCACGAGCCTTTTTATACCAGTTATACACCGTTGCATACAATACTTATTCTACGACTTCAAATAAAAAGTAACTACTTATTTTTCAGACTTCATGCGCCATATTTTCCCTTAGTAATTATGCAACTTCCCTACACAATTTCTTCAGTAATGCTCTATAACTTCTTCGTGGATTTTTAAAAGAATCTACGTACCTACACATTTTCTTCATGAACGCAAAAAATCGTTTGATTTAAGTAATACTAGGGACCCGCCCCGGCTTCGCACGGGTGCAATGCTGATGCATGTAAACTTTCCCCTTGAGTCACTCTATCTTTAAAAAAAAACCGCATTAAAATCCGTTGCGTTGTTTTAAAGATTTAAGCATACATCATCATTTATTAGTTTTGAATGTTTTCGTTTTCAATTAGGTATTTGATGGGTAATCAAAAATATGACACTTTGTTTATGGTTTCTTTTTTTTTTATTTGCTAGACTTGGCATCCGACCTAAACTGAATTCAAATCCGGATCGAATCTTAACTGTTTCGTTTTCATAAATATATCCGAAAATAGATAAAACTTGTTAAACAACACAAAAAAGATGATAAATGTATGTATTTATATTAGTAAATAATATATTATGCATTAATTAATACATAAAAATTGTAGCAAAGTTGCGTTAAGTTGGCAGCACTGATTTTAATCATAAAAGTTTCACTTGAACGCACCAAAGAATGACAACTAAACAAAGTATTTGTTGTAGTCTGTGGCACCCAACTCTGCTTTAATTTTTCATTAAAATAGGGTAAGGAGTGTGTTTTTGGGCAATAGACTAGATGGACTTTTTACAGAATAAATAAAGTATGTATTTATATTAGAGTTCATGATTGCTTAAGTCGCGAAAAAAAGTATAGGAGTAGAAAAAGTTATTTTACGTCTCGTGTGTTGCAAATAGAACCCATTCGTTAGCTCGTGTTTCAATGCCGCACTCGCGATTAAAATACAACTTTGCACCCTTGTATAACAAATAACTAATGGATCATTATTGTTAGTACTATTAAGCGTTATACTTAACAAGACTATTGATTTTATGGATATCAATTTCTGACCATCGAAATTCGATACAATAAGTTTATGAGAAACGAAGGGAACCCTAGAAAAATATTATAGGACGTGAATTACCATCGAGCGTATAACCATGTATATGCGCCGTTTAGGTCACCGGAGCCGTGGCGGCGGAAGGCGGAGGCGAAGCGGCGATATGGCGCGTGGGCGCGCGCCTCCACACCGCGCTGAAGGAGGCCAGCGCCGGCGACAGCGAGCCGGCTCACCGCGCGGCGCTGTGGCGCGCGACGGCGCTGCTCGTGCACGCGCGCCACAACGCGCACGACGCCACCACGGCGCGCGCGCTGCTGCACGACGTGGGTGAGTGTGTGAGCCACCTGCACCCGCCGCGCTGGAGGAGGCCAGCGCCGGCGACAGCGAGCCGGCGCACCGCGCGGCGCTGTGGCGCGCGACGGCGCTGCTCGTGCACGCGCGCCACAACGCGCACGACGCCACCACGGCGCGCGCGCTGCTGCACGACGTGGGTGAGTGTGTGAGCCACCTGCACCCGCCGCGCTGGAGGAGGCCAGCGCCGGCGACAGCGAGCCGGCGCACCGCGCGGCGCTGTGGCGCGCGACGGCGCTGCTCGTGCACGCGCGCCACAACGCGCACGACGCCACCACGGCGCGCGCGCTGCTGCACGACGTGGGTGAGTGTGTGAGCCACCTGCACCCGCCGCGCTGGAGGAGGCCAGCGCCGGCGACAGCGAGCCGGCGCACCGCGCGGCGCTGTGGCGCGCGACGGCGCTGCTCGTGCACGCGCGCCACAACGCGCACGACGCCACCACGGCGCGCGCGCTGCTGCACGACGTGGGTGAGTGTGAGCCACCTGCACCCGCCGCGCTGGAGGAGGCCAGCGCCGGCGACAGCGAGCCGGCGCACCGCGCGGCGCTGTGGCGCGCGACGGCGCTGCTCGTGCACGCGCGCCACAACGCGCACGACGCCACCACGGCGCGCGCGCTGCTGCACGACGTGGGTGAGTGTGAGCCACCTGCACCCGCCGCGCTGGAGGAGGCCAGCGCCGGCGACAGCGAGCCGGCGCACCGCGCGGCGCTGTGGCGCGCGACGGCGCTGCTCGTGCACGCGCGCCACAACGCGCACGACGCCACCACGGCGCGCGCGCTGCTGCACGACGTGGGTGAGTGTGAGCCACCTGCACCCGCCGCGCTGGAGGAGGCCAGCGCCGGCGACAGCGAGCCGGCGCACCGCGCGGCGCTGTGGCGCGCGACGGCGCTGCTCGTGCACGCGCGCCACAACGCGCACGACGCCACCACGGCGCGCGCGCTGCTGCACGACGTGGGTGAGTGTGAGCCACCTGCACCCGCCGCGCTGGAGGAGGCCAGCGCCGGCGACAGCGAGCCGGCGCACCGCGCGGCGCTGTGGCGCGCGACGGCGCTGCTCGTGCACGCGCGCCACAACGCGCACGACGCCACCACGGCGCGCGCGCTGCTGCACGACGTGGGTGAGTGTGTGAGCCACCTGCACCCGCCGCGCTGGAGGAGGCCAGTGAGAGAACAAGCTGCCTGCTCCGAGCGAAGCGCGGAGTTCGCAGAGAGGCAGATTTACAGATAAAGAAACGAAGAGAAACAGATATAGACAGCGAGAGTGAGATACAGATAGAGGGAGACGTGGGTGTGTGACATATACACGCCGCGCGCGCTGAAGTAGGCCAGCGCCGGCGAGAGCGAGCCCGGGACTCGCGAAATAAAAATCCGGCCCTCATCAAGAAACGGATGAGGCCCGGCATGCATCGTACGTAATTGACCATATCTTATCTACGTGAGGGCCCTTGCGGATGCACTTCGATTCAGTGGGATCTTTTGTGCAATTGCCCCCTCCTTTATACCTACTCCAAGCTGCCCTCCAACATTTCCACAAACCGGATGATGGAGTTCAGCGGAAGTACTCTGAATTCCTTTGATACGGAATAACCATTACCTGAGTCATTCATTCTCTGTCTGGCAAGGGCGTGACATTCACACAATAACTGCTCTATTGTCTCGTCATCCTCGCCACACATCCTACATACGTAATTGACTGTAACTTCTAGGATTTACAAATTGATGAGGCCCAGCATGCGTCGTACGTAATTGACCGTATCTTCTGGTATTTACAAATTGATAAGGATCAGCATGCGTCGTACGTAATTGCCCGTAACTTCTGGAATTTACAAATTAATGAGGCTCAGCATGCGTCGTACGTAATTGCCCGTAACTTCTAGGATTTACAAATTGATAAGGCCCGTCGTGCGTCGTATCAGCCGAACGACGTCCACTGCTGGTTATTTGCCTCCCCCAAAGAGTGCCACAATGACCGGTCCTGCGCCACCCGCATCCAGCGTCGTGATTTTACGAAACTCGCGATATTTTCGAAACGGATGAGGTCCCAGCCTCTTACGTAATTTCCACCATGTGACTTCACTCTGAATTTAATATTTTTCCACGTCACATTGATCTACTCGTATTATCACTTTTTTTGTTCAGCTTTATAGCTTTGGAGCGGTCTCCATTGGCTAATACAATGACTCCGGGGTGCCCCTAAGGAGCGCCCCGTAATTATCACTTGGAAATGTATTCCATACGTTTGTTCCAGCATGGTCTCAAGTGGAGATATTCACCGAGGACGCTGTAACGTCAGCGGTAGAGTGCTGGCAGTGGTTAACAACCGCCCGGCCCGAGCTGGAACTGCGACTGCTCCAGGAGATCTTCGCCGCCTGGCAGTGTACCGTGGACCGCCGCATGGGGCTGTTCTCGCCCGATACAGAGGAGACCAGCCCGCTCGCCGCCTACGAGGGTATGTAGAGAGGTGGCTAACAACCGCCCGGCCCGAGCTGGAACCGGGGCTGCTCCGGGAGATCTTCGCCGCCTG
Organism: Epiblema foenella; assembly: GCA_963556455.1. Classification (NCBI taxonomy): domain Eukaryota; kingdom Metazoa; phylum Arthropoda; class Insecta; order Lepidoptera; family Tortricidae; genus Epiblema; species Epiblema foenella. The sequence continues at coordinate 9,723,705 of OY747100.1, forward strand.
GCAGTGTACCGTGGATCGCCGGATGGGGCTGTTCTCGCCCGATACAGAGGAGACCAGCCCGCTCGCCGCCTACGAGGGTATGTAGAGAGGTGGCTAACAACCGCCCGGCCCGAGCTGGAACCGGGGCTGCTCCGGGAGATCTTCGCCGCCTGGCAGTGTACCGTGGATCTCCGCATGGGGCTGTTCTCGCCCGATACAGAGGAGACCAGCCCGCTCGCCGCCTACGAGGGTATGTAGAGAGGTGGCTAACAACCGCCCGGCCCGAGCTGGAACCGGGGCTGCTCCGGGAGATCTTCGCCGCCTGGCAGTGTACCGTGGATCGCCGGATGGGGCTGTTCTCGCCCGATACAGAGGAGACCAGCCCGCTCGCCGCCTACGAGGGTATGTAGAGAGGTGGCTAACAACCGCCCGGCCCGAGCTGGAACCGGGGCTGCTCCGGGAGATCTTCGCCGCCTGGCAGTGTACCGTGGATCGCCGGATGGGGCTGTTCTCGCCCGATACAGAGGAGACCAGCCCGCTCGCCGCCTACGAGGGTATGTAGAGAGGTGGCTAACAACCGCCCGGCCCGAGCTGGAACCGGGGCTGCTCCGGGAGATCTTCGCCGCCTGGCAGTGTACCGTGGACCGCCGGATGGGGCTGTTCTCGCCCGATACAGAGGAGACCAGCCCGCTCTTCGTCTACGAGAGTATGTAGAGAGGTCAGTGGCTGAATGACTCTATTATAATTTGAGAGTATTCATACTAAAATATGGGTGTTGATAAAGTTAGTGCGAACTCTTTGTCGTGTGAGAAATGAGAATACGGAGTAACTACCTCTTCACTACTAACGATGCAAGAGAAGCAGTCGGTTAATCTAGCTTCCTTGCGTCCTATGAACTCTTTCTACCCCTGTAACGTAATGGATTGGAGTTGTATTATATTCCAGGGGCCAAGTTGGAGCCTCGGCCGCCGTTCGTAACGCCACACGCTGTGTGGGTGCGCTATTTCTGCGAACTAGCCGAGACAGCCAAGTACAACAGTCACGAGAAGGTCGAAATGCTCGCGAGCATGCTCCACAGGTCAGTGCCACACGTACAAACGCCAACACAGTTCACTGACCATTCGTGACCCTTATTACAATATGCATAAAGTGCACGAATGTTCAGTAAACTGTGTTTATAATGCATGTGCTCGAAAAGTGAGTCTTCAACCAAACTGTGCGGAAAGTACCACTTTTCCGCACAAGTGCTTTTTACTTTTCAATTTCTATCTCAGTCGTCAGCCCGACTCAAACAGAACTTGTTATTTGAGAAAAGGTTTAGAAATTAGTCAATTATAGATTTAAATTCTTGTAAAGTTATATAAATATGAATACTTGATTAAACGTTTTAGATTTAAATATTTATCTATAAAATAAATTGTAAATATTTACTAACATGTTTGGCTGAATGCAGATTCAGCCTGTGCCTTCCGTTGACGTTGACGTATCGAACAATGTAAATGCATTATAAAACGTTGTACTATACGTGTTCGGAAACGCAATTCCCAACTCGTGTCGGTCAAAAACACTCGCTAATCGCTGTTTTCAATTGTTTTCAAAAAGTTGACTAATTGAGTAGACCAATGACCTGAAACGAGTATTATGCGAGACCTCCAAAGAGTATAATGCAAAACCACAGCGCCGGATGAATGAACATGTTTTTTTTTAAAGCCAGAATAGTACATTACTGCAGAGGCCGTGCAGTAAGGGATTGCTAGAGAAAGAAAATACGATGGCGCTTTCGCGGCAAAAGCCCCAGGCGAAACAGCTGAATTATATTTTTAGTGGCTGAATGGTTATCGGATCAAAAATATCCACGTTAATGCCTATTACACACGAACTGATATTAAGAATACATATCTCTATGATTCAATGTGTTGATGAATAAATTTAAAATATTTTCTATACATAAGTCACCGGAGACATATATTTGAAATCCTCCGCACTTACTTTGTTTATTATAGAAATTAAGATTCTTATTATCAGGTTGTGTATAATGGCCCTAATAGGGTCTATTCGACCACTACTCACGCGAAATACGGACGACTTCCGTAACATTATGGAGGGATTGGAGGGATAATTAAAATTTGTTTTTTGAGAGGTGCATTTTTTTATTTCATTGCATAAGTTTATACCTACTCACTATCCGACTATACTCACCCGGCAAACCCTTCTTTCCCGGCGTCTGCAGTAATGTACTATTTCTCAAACGTGCTCGGAAATGTATGTGTTAATATCACGAAATGAAGACATGAAGTTTCTTCTTTTTGGCTCCCTACGTTACTTCTTGGCCGTAGGCCGAGAAGTAATGTATGAAAAACCCAAGAAAAACCATTATTGCCCGCTGCTCTAACTTTTTAATTTTGCTTACTAACATTAAACTCACAAAGGAAAAATTACATACTGCCAACCACCACTATACTAGACCATAGACTCTGTAACCGTACTTACGACATTAAGAACAAAGCAAAATCTATGGTACTATTATATATGTGCGGTTAAACATGGTGCTCGAATAGCTCGTTCAAATAGCATATTTAAAAATAAAAAGAGCGGCAATTTTTTTTTCGAGAAATCGTGTTTATACTAGATTTCGAGTAACTCAGGGCTAAGGATTTCAAATGTTGTATTTATTTTGAATTTTAAGTTAACAAACCAATTTTTTGCGAAAAATCGCCATTATACTCACATAGTCGGCACAAGGATTGCCGGACTCGGTTTATCCGGCCTCGTCTACGACTCGGCTGTCTACTAACTCATCCAGCAATATTACTTCACGGCCTCTGCAGTAATGTACTATTTCTCAAACATGCAATGAAATAATGAGCTTATGTTCCTTATAATAGGCTGCGAAGTGTCACGTTTCGGGTGCGGCTAGACGAGAGGCCTTTAAAGGAATTTCATACAAAGTTGGAGGTTAGGCTTGCAAGATGCTCTTTTTTAATTTCCATTCCACATTTATTTGTGACTCAGCATCACGGCGTTCAGCCATAATAAATTATTTGCTTTTTGGTTCAACATGACACTCTCCCAATACGATTATTAAAAAAAAGACGATGTTTGCTATATTTTGCCGTTGTATTTATATAAAATCGTCATGAACATAATAAATAACACATTATTAACACAGTCGAATAATTTTAATTGCAAATTTAACTATAAAAATAAACATTTAACATATTTCATCTAAATATTAGCGGTAAAAATGTCTACTCAAACCGTGAAGGTATTTTTTTAATCATTTTGTAGACAAAATTGATTTTTGTTCATTCTGTAATTGGATTTATGTGTTGTTGAATTCGTTACCTATTTAAATATAAGTTCCGACGACGATGACAACAGAGAGGCTACCGCGAATCGAAAACGAACGAAGTTCGAATGTCTCCCTCTCTGTCGCGATAGGGAGATATTCGAACTTCGTTCGTAGCCCCTCAGCGATGAAGAAAAGGGGCTATAATTTATGACAATTAACAAGAATAACAAGCTGTCCGTGTCCTTCCATAGGATATGTCGATCCTAACGTTTCGTTCAGAAAAGTACTTTCGTACATTTTAGTATATTTTTGTAGTAGTAGTGTTTTATAATCAATTCGAGTTGGAAAATGAACGAAAGAAATAGTATGTTGTAGTTATATTTTTTGTCTTATTTACTGTTATTTTCTTTAGAAATTAAAGTTTGATTTGATGGAGTTTTTTTTATTTATTTCATTGCATGTTTGAGAAAAGCACCATACATACCTCGGCGTGAAAAGGGGTTGCCAACCTCGTAACTATCCGTCTATATGTACTCGGCCGGCAACCCCTTACTTCCCGGCCTCTGTAGTAATTTACTATTAATAAACGAAGAAATTTTGCAGATCTTTACCACTGGCCGTCGGAGACGTTCGGGACCACATCAATAGACATGTAGAAGCAGTGGGTGTTAGGTTCAAGTAAGTTGCACTTTCTATCTTATCGCTCGGTAATAAAGTCTCAATTTAAAAACGTTTTAGTTATAAACATTTCTTTCACTTTGCCTGTTATTGGCTTGATAATCATAAGAAAAAGATTCACACTATTTAGTAAATTGCCTCTATGCATTCAAACAGTAATGTGCCTAAACCGAATAACATTACAGACTATTATCCTGCGGCCTGTCCCTCCTCCAAGGTGACATACTGCCGCGTTCCCTCGCCCGGAACATCCTCAGGGAAAGAGTGTACAGCGCCTGCTTGGACTACTTCTGTCGAGGGCTGCAATGTCCCAGAAAAACTTCATGTGCCTTGAGGGAGGACATAATATCGCTTATCAAGTTCTGGCAGCTTATGCATTCGGATAAGAAGTATTTGAAGAGCAGTGATATTGGTGAGTGAGTTATTAATGTTATTGTAGTCATAGTAATTTCGACTAGACAGAAATGTTTGTTAATATACAGTATAATCGTGGCGAAACCGATCTAATCCCAGAGAGAAAAAGTAGTACACTCGCGGACAGAGAATACGGGTCATTAAAATACCGTTATATTTCCTAAAATAGTGCAAACTTGTACAGTTTTTAAATCTTGTCATGATCGTTATTTAATTTTACATCTTGCAAAACTAACATTTGAAAAATTAACGTTTCTAAGTTTAAATCGGACTCCTGAAACCCCATGAAAAAAATCATGTTAACGGAGCGACATATCCCGCGTGACCCGAAATTTTTGACCTCGAGTGTAATTGAAATATCGGTTTACTTTGAACAGAGACTCGATAGCTCAGTTAATTATATCGGTATGTATTTATCAGGTGACTTCGACCTTCTGGGTCCTAGTAGCCAACAAAGCATATACACTTCGAACTCTCCCACCGACGCAAGATCTTCAGTCAACAGTGATATCGGAAACCGTCAGACCACCGGATGGATCAACACGGTAAACTAACTTAATCCTTACTGCTCCATGTCGAGGTTGGTTTTTGATTGGCACATGGTGTATTATTATTGGCACTATTAGGCACTGGTCCCACCGACGGCGAGCAGCGAGTACTCTCATAGTAATTCTACTCGTTTTTTCCATCAAGCGAGTAGAATTGCTATGAGATTACTCGCTACTTGCCGGCGGTGGGACCAGTGCCTAACTTTGGCAGTGCAAAAAGGGTAAATTTCGACCGTCAGTCTTACATCAGAAATGAGACTGTGTACCATTTTAATTTCTAAGTATGTGTAAAGCACAATCACTTGCAATGTTATAAATGCTCCTTTTATTTCGCTCTGAAAGTTTTTCATATTTTTATGTAAATACACAACAAATTGTTTTACGTGTCAGTGTTCGTAACACTTCCTAATCTCTACTCTAAGAATTTATTAAACTCTAAGAATAAACTTATTTAAAACCCGACCAGAACTATATGAGCATTGTCGAGAGGGCGCTATTATTCTCATTTATATGGCCACAGGTCAGTAATGTCAGTGTCCCGCTCAACCAATCTCACTGGAGTGCAAACTCTTAAGAGTATTCCAGTGTTCCCAACGTATCGGAGGTTTTCCCCTGGATTTTCCCCACCCTCCAACCCCGCACTCCTATCGCTTTATTGGTCCCGGCCCATAAAGCCACAGTCAAGTTCGAAAAAAAAGTCAGTGTAGCCGGAATAATGACATTTTGACTTGTTTACCTGTTAGTTCTGATGCAAATTTTGAAATGTTTTGTACCGAAATTGTTTCCCGGCGATGTTCTTAATAATGTTCCGCTCTTGACAATGCATCGTTTTGGGTATTTTTAGTTACTTATTATTTAATATTCAACACTTAACCTAAACCACCACAGTGACACTGACAACAGTGACAACCTATCATTTAAATTATCGTCAGAAAGAAATTAGTTCCAATAAAAATCCGCAACATGGCCAACGGTCATATATTTCTGGTCAGGCTTTAATTTGTAAATATTTTTTTTGTCATACTTGTTCTTACCGTTTTTTTAATACAAACTTATAGAAAGTTTGTTTCATGCATAGGCAACTGTTAAATAATATATCGCTTACCTATTTCAATTCAACCCACCAACCTAAGACATAGGACTTAAACTAACGTTACAATTGTACAATTTCTTTGTACCTACTTTTCATTTCTATTTTTTTATAATTACACTGGCTATCGTTTGTGTCTAGTCGAACTACCTCGAGGTAAGTGGAGGTCTATTCACATGCTGAACACGCTTAAACATACTGCTGTTGTTCCCTCATCATGCTTCACACAAGAAGTCTATTTCTGTCCGTCGCTTACGATCCTGATCACTTTTTAATTTGTTTCGCACACTAGCTTCCACTCGTGCCGTGCTAAGTTGACAAGCATTAATGGAAGTAATGTACCTATAGGTACAGATGTATGGCAACAGCAGAAATAATTAAACAAGCAAAGCAAGTAGGAAGATGCAAAAGTGTTAACTTACATTTGCTCTTGACTGTACATGCTTCTATTTTTTTAAAGTCTGTCGTTAATCTTCGTTTTTGACCTCAAATAGACCGTCATCTGTAAGAGTGAGTGTGATAGCGGTAGTGCTGTACTTGTGTTCGATGCTAGTTACTCGTACTGTCAAGTTAGTCTAAGGAAAGTCGAATAAGTAATTATCTTAGCATACATTTCAGAGGCATAATGTCAAAGTATGAAATATTAAAATGGAACATGGTAACACCACCTGACCTGAATGCGAGGATATAAGGTATTGTCGCATTATTATATTATACTCGCATGCAGGTCGAACGTCAAACGCCTCGTTGGTACTGCTAGAATTCATTCGTCATTATTTTACTGTTTTTATTCTAAAACCCATACTACGTGACCCGTTTAGGAGCGGTGTTTAAAATACCACGCTTGGTCACAAGAAGGAGGCTTAGGTCTTTGTCACCGAGTCAATATCCTTTGAGGGAATCTCGTTCTTTCCAGCTACAACATAGAGTTCAGAGCTTTTTTAAACTCACAGGTGGGATTTTAACACTGACGCACGGCTTTTTACCGACACCTTTGCCGACGTCACAAAATTCTTCCCGGGTACTAAACCCAGAGAAGTCAATTTTTTTCTGTCGGCATAAATTACTTAAAACCCTAAATGATTTACTATGTGGAAAGTAGAGAGAGGGATTGGGTGTTCTTAGCCTAGGTATACTACGGTTCGTCACCGCTAGAGGGAGATTGTTAAAAAATTGAAAAAAATGGATCACTTAGTATGGAAACATTCCCATGTATGTTCATTTTAATAGATAACTACTATCAGGTCCCGATGTCCACGACGACGCTCAGCAGTGGCGCTGGCAGTATTGCCGGCAAGCGGTCTAATCGGAGTGTGAAACCGCCGGCCAAGTCGCAGGATACATTCGTCAAGGATTACGTTAGGAAAAGGAACCTCATCTTGGAACTTATGGTAAGTTTTGTAGCATACTGTAGACCGGCTACTGTAAAACGTGTGCAAACTCAAACGTTTTTAATTGTCTCAGGCTGTTGAAATAGAGTTCCTAGTGACATGGCACAACCCCCACGGGCGTCCTGAACAAGCGGTTCCTGGCGAGGACAATATCGCCACCTGGCGCTCCAAACCCAACACAGAGCGTACTTGGCGCGACTACGCCAAACTGGCCTGGGACATCAGCCCGACCCTGGCCGTGTTCCTGCCGGAGAGGTAATTCACACTGTACTCGACATTTTATATTAAGTTTACGATGCACCCGTGCGTGCGTCATCATATCGTTTACCTAATACATTTTATTACTATGTTACTCGAATAAAAAAAGAGCAACAGATATACCAAGTGTTAAATATTTTATAATACAATGCTTTGAGTCAATTTCATTTGACCCTCCAATCTTTATGGTGTGAAGGAAAGACGAAAGACGGTCCTATTCCTTATATGCCATACCTTCTTGTGTAGTATGCATCCGTCTTCTTGCTTTGTTACAGGCTAAATAACGAAGGCATAGCCGCCGAAATGCGTCGCAAAGTGCAAGCGCAGCCGACCGCGGTCTGCCACATCCCGCAAGCCCTCAAGTACCTCGTCACCACGGAGACCTTACTCAACGACGCGCATGAGGTACCCAAACGCATTTTTCTAAACTACTTCATTAGTTATTAAATCATTAACGAAGATATGAACATAGAATGGTAAAACATTGTAAGGGAATCTACAGAATTTCTTAAATATCATATATAGTAAATTGGCTTTATTCTGTTGTCCGGCATTCGATATCGGAAAACAGTTATTTAGGTGAAATAGAAAGGATATTTGAAAATATAAGCATACCTATTTTCAATGTGTGATATGGCGAAGAAAAAAAATTGGCGTAATTTTTTTATTGGGTATAAACTATTGAGTAATTTTCAGTTGATCCACATGGTGACCTGGGCGCGGGTGAGCCCCGTGGAGGCGCTCGCGTACTTCAGCCGGCAGTACCCGCCGCACCCTCTCTCCGCTCAGGCGGCCGTGAACGCGCTCACCTCCTACCCGTCCTCCGCCGTGCTGCTTTACATACCGCAGCTGGTACAGGCGCTCCGCCACGACACGGTCAGTATGAACAGCTGGTCCACATGTGACCTGGGCGCGGGTGCGCCCCGTGGAGGCGCTCGCGTACTTCAGCCGGCAGTACCCGCCGCACCCTCTCTCCGCTCAGGCGGCCGTGAACGCGCTCACCTCCTACCCGTCCTCCGCCGTGCTGCTTTACATACCGCAGCTGGTACAGGCGCTCCGCCACGACACGGTCAGTATGAACAGCTGGTCCACATGTGACCTGGGCGCGGGTGCGCCCCGTGGAGGCGCTCGCGTACTTCAGCCGGCAGTACCCGCCGCACCCTCTCTCCGCTCAGGCGGCCGTGAACGCGCTCACCTCCTACCCGTCCTCCGCCGTGCTGCTTTACATACCGCAGCTGGTACAGGCGCTCCGCCACGACACGGTCAGTATGAACAGCTGGTCCACATGTGACCTGGGCGCGGGTGCGCCCCGTGGAGGCGCTCGCGTACTTCAGCCGGCAGTACCCGCCGCACCCTCTCTCCGCTCAGGCGGCCGTGAACGCGCTCACCTCCTACCCGTCCTCCGCCGTGCTGCTTTACATACCGCAGCTGGTACAGGCGCTCCGCCACGACACGGTCAGTATGAACAGCTGGTCCACATGTGACCTGGGCGCGGGTGCGCCCCGTGGAGGCGCTCGCGTACTTCAGCCGGCAGTACCCGCCGCACCCTCTCTCCGCTCAGGCGGCCGTGAACGCGCTCACCTCCTACCCGTCCTCCGCCGTGCTGCTTTACATACCGCAGCTGGTACAGGCGCTCCGCCACGACACGGTCAGTATGAACAGCTGGTCCACATGTGACATGGGCGCGGGTGAGCCCCGTGGAGGCGCTCGCGTACTTCAGCCGGCAGTACCCGCCGCACCCTCTCTCCGCTCAGGCGGCCGTGAACGCGCTCACCTCCTACCCGTCCTCCGCCGTGCTGCTTTACATACCGCAGCTGGTACAGGCGCTCCGCCACGACACGGTCAGTATGAACAGCTGGTCCACATGTGACATGGGCGCGGGTGAGCCCCGTGGAGGCGCTCGCGTACTTCAGCCGGCAGTACCCGCCGCACCCTCTCTCCGCTCAGGCGGCCGTGAACGCGCTCACCTCCTACCCGTCCTCCGCCGTGCTGCTTTACATACCGCAGCTGGTACAGGCGCTCCGCCACGACACGGTCAGTATGAACAGCTGGTCCACATGTGACATGGGCGCGGGTGCGCCCCTTGGAGGCGCTCGCGTACTTCGGCCGGCAGTACCCGCCGCACCCTCTCTCCGCTCAGGCGGCCGTGAACGCGCTCACCTCCTACCCGTCCTCCGCCGTGCTGCTTTACATACCGCAGCTGGTACAGGCGCTCCGCTACGACACGGTCAGTGTGTACAGCTGGTCCACATATGACATGGGCGCGGGTGCGCCCCTTGGAGGCGCTCGCGTATTTCAGCCGAGCATTCAGAACCCGCCGGTCCTAAACTATACCTGGATTTTTAGCGTTAGAAAGAACGCCATATTACGACTTCCGAAAGTTTTTATCGGGCACTTTCTGCGGTAAATGTGTGTAATAATCTCTATTGATATTAAAACCTTTATTTCACTTTACTTTATGTATTGTTATTCACAAATAAGAGAATATGTTTTAATTTGCATTCTCTTATACAGATTTTTAAATGATAAGACATCAATTATTTTTTCAATTAGATTTTTATTCGTTCATCTAAATTTTGATTCTAGAATATATATTTTTTATTACTTATAACAACTCCAAAGGAGCATTTGTGAAGTATTCGGTTCGGTTTTTAAAAAGTAATTTGTCATAGTCACTAACAGTTACTTATCGAATTTTTCGTGCGAATTCAATGTGTGTTTACCTAATTTCTAATCTTATAAAAAAACAAGGTAGGTACTTTCAAGAGTGACTCTTGATTTTAATACTTACTGGGAAGAAGTAATATTAAAACGATCACCAATTAATACACTATTAAAAAGCTGCCATTACAGATGGGCTACGTAGCGGAGCTGATAAAGTCCCTCGCGCGCAAATCTCAAGTTGTAGCGCATCAGCTCATCTGGAACATGCATACCAACATGTACACCGACGAGGAGATGCACAACAAAGATCGTAAGATTTCATTTGTTTTTATCCTCTAGCCAGACTAGTCTAACCCATTATACCAGAATAATTGGTAATGAAAATTTAATCTACGGTAATAGAAAATAAGGTTTATTTGTTTTTGAAATCGAACGTAACAAAAAAATGCAAGTCTCTTCCAATTTAAAGATATTAATTCCATTGAAGAGATAATTCCTTTTAATAAGGCTTTGTGCCGCTAGAGGTTAGGTCAGATTATGCAAATCAAATTTGATTTATTTTGACACAGCTGTCCTCTACGACACCCTCGAAGCGCTCACTAAGAACATAGTGGACAGTCTCTCTGGCCCCGCCAAGGCTTTCTACGAACGAGAGTTCGATTTCTTCGGGCAGATTACGAACATTTCCGGAATCATCCGACCGTATCCGAAGGGCGCCGAGAGGAAACGAGCTTGCTTGGAAGCGCTGAAGAATATTAAGGTACTGTCTTTCTATATTGAACCCTATCCTTTTAAGAATATGATCTAAATTTATAGAACGCAGTGGACACTCTCTGACCCGGCTTTTACCAACGGAATTTCGACTCGTTCGTCTACGTACACACGGCACCCATTCGATGCGATATTTTCTCGAATGTGATTTCACCGTATACGAGACGGCTGTTCACACGGTGTTTATTCCAAACGGTTTTTACACGTATGTTCGTTCACACAAGAGTCTATTCGAGTCGATTTTGCCGAATCAACCGCCAGTCCGCAATCACTGATTGCACGCCATCGTGGATCCTCATGTTACGTTTCTTTTATACTAAATACTAAAAGCAAACGCGTTCGTTTGTGTTTTGATTCGAAAAAAACTTATACTAGAGGTACAGAGCTTTTGTATCTATCACGACGACCACTTTAGCCTAGTTGGTAGTGACCTTGCCTACGAAGCTGGAGGTCCCGGGATCGAATCGCTGTCAGGGCATTTATTTAGTGATGAGCACGAATATTTGTCTTGTATGTTTTCTATGTATATCGTCGCCTAGTACCCTGGGTACAAACTTTGCTTAGTTTGGGACTAGGTTGATTTGTGTAAAATTGTTCACAGATATTTATTTATTTATCACATTGCTGTCTGCTTGGTATCAGACAGGTTGTTCGTTTCTTTGCCACCGTCGTTTCATTACTATAAATATTCCATTTGATTTCGTTTCTTTTTGTAGAATGATCTTCATTTATTTGAATATAAGTGTTCGTTGCAGGTGCAACCCGGCTGTTATTTGCCTTCAAATCCGGACTCTATGGTATTGGACATCGATTATAAGAGTGGTAAGTTTTTGACGTCTACTTTTATCAGCAAGACAGCGCCTAGACATATGCGCACTACCCTTAGAGCATTTAGAAGGAGACGTATTATATATTTTTTGATCACTGTAAAAAGTACAAGGAAAACTGTGCATTCATGTAATTGTTGTAAAAATACTTTAATAAACTATTATCTTAATATCGTCCTCAGCGTGTGACAAGCATCGTCAAAATGCCTTTAAAGCAACTATCTCATACACTATCAATGTAATTATTTGAGTAATGACACAACATCCTAAGCCCATGCACTACTTTTTTTAATCAATCAATCAAAAAATAGTTAGATTACTTATATTCAAATGATAATGAAATATATGCCCCCAGGCACGCCCATGCAAAGCGCCGCGAAAGCGCCATACCTCGCTCGCTTCCGTGTCCGCAAGTACGGGATCGCCGAGATGGAAGCAGTGGCCATGGCAATCGCGGCCGGCGAGGACCCGCCCGCGGTAAGTCACAAACTATAAGAGCCCGTTCAGACATGCGGGAATCGCGCGGTTATGTCTGAACGCTTCGGAACATTTTCATGAAAATAAAATCACGTGATTCTCGCATGTCTACACGGGCTCTACAACTACTGGCTCTGTGACCTGTAGACCTCGCGAGCAATTTTTACCTTTTCAACACCGATGGGTCAAACGTTTCGAAAAAACTCCATACACAGACTCTTTAAAAAAAATCACAATTATCAAACCTGCTCACAAAATTTCACGAGAATCGGATGAAATGCATTCGGAAATTCGGACATACGTAAGTATATTTACCCAAGCTGAAACGGAGACCTTCAATCGCTTCGCTCACTCGGTCAATAATATCTAGGCAGGTGACTGTGAACACAGCGTATTTCGCCTGGTGCAATATTTGCAATCACTGCTTGATGCCTGAATCTATCGAACATTCTTCTTGTTTGATTCTTTAATTAACAGCATAGCAATGAAACTTTCAAACATGTTAGTTTCCATTCATAGACATCATGCCCGAGTGCTTTTTGGCATGATTGGTTTTTGAACGTTATCATTTTACAAGCTAAGCTTTTCTAAACAGCCTTATGCCTTAGCCGCCGGTAAGGGCACTGATAAAACTGTTGACGGAATGTGAACCGTATGCTAAAGTTTATGGACTCCAGTACAACGCCAAAAAAAGCGAGGTTATGATATTTAAGGCAGCAAGGACGAAGGTAACCTTTAATTTATACCTTAAGTTAGGCTGCAGGAGACCCCCTGTCATTTGTGGATAGGTTTAAATATCTAAGCCATGTGATAACGCGTGACTTGAGTGATGACCTGGACATTGAACGTGAGCGCAGGGCATTGGCAGTAAGGTCGAATATGCTGCCCCGTAGGTTTGCTCGATGTTCCACCGATGTGAAAATCCTACTGTTTAAAGCTTACAGCCAATCATTCTACTCGAGCAGCCTGTGGGTAAAGTATACCAAAAGAGAAAATCATCTCGATGCTGTACCGACTTAGCGGGAGCACCAACAGCATTCTGAGTGTCATTGCAGATAGGTATGACTGCCCAACAATTCTGTCGCACTGAGTCTATCCAATAACTTGAGCGGCGTAATTTGCCTCAAAATAAATAGCGATCAATACTTGTTTTTATGCAAATTGTCGAGTGTTTATAATAGGGATTGTAAAACCGGTTTTATTTAATACCTGTATAGAAATTGACAAACTATTACCGCTAATAAAAGAATACCTATATTCTAATTAGAGGTATTGTTATCATTCCGCTTTTATCTGTACCTGTATTCAATACCGCTATTCATTGCACTTGAAAGGTAAGATGTCAATTAAGCATTACTACTAAAACGCGACAAATAGGTGTAAATACCTACTTTTTACATTACGGCACTTTGCAGAAACAAATAATCGAGTATATTGACCCTGACAGCTATTACCTGCAATGGTTTTTATAGGTAAAGTGTCAAATAGAGGTATTGTTGTCAATTGGCGAAACCGCTAATATAATTGAATACCGGGTTTGATTATACTGCAAATCAAAGCTTTAGAGATATACATAGCGAAATGCAATTGTAACCGGTTATAACTTATTTAAAACCGGTAGTAAGAATACCGGTAACGATCCCTGGTTTATATAAAAACCGGTCAAGTGCGAGTCCGACTCGAGCACCGAGGTTTCCGTACACAGATGTATACCGGTTCCAACCCAATTCCTTCAGGAAAATTTCAACAACATGGTACAGCAATAGAACGCCACGGATACAGCGCCAGAGAAAAAATACGATAGAACACAGACGACATGTTTACATTAAAATTTAAAAAAAAATACATCTCTACCTAGGCCTTCAATTTCGTATGAAATTCTTTAGAGTTCCCTCGAGTTGTTCCGCTCGAAAGGTGATATTTTGAAGCCTATTATAACGAACATAACGTCAATATTTCATTGATAAAAAGTCTTAAAGGTGTTATCCATTGTCCTAATCTACTAAAATTAGTTACCTTCAGTTGTCACTTTCATTCCCACATTAGTTTTTCTCGCAAGAATGATTATAGGCATACCTTTTTCAGATGATTGCTCAGTTATTATAAGATATAGATGCTCGATCTATATGATATTGATCCCTTTCATAATTCTATATCTAGTCTAAAATTACTATTTAAACGTAAGTTGTGTTAATTCAGCAGTTAAAGTTAGATATTAACTTTTGTCGACTGCGATTAGTTCTTCCTACTAATAGTTTTTACTTTGCTATAGTTAATATTAACATGTTCGTTAGTTAAACAAAAAATACTGTAGTTCACACTATGTAAAATAATGAACCTCCAGGTCTATTGTTTATTTTTATATTTCATGTACTGTCAATTTGTATATCTTTATGTGGCTGTCTGTGGTCTAAAAAATTAAAAGAATTTATAAGTAATATATTAAATATGTTATTATTATAACCAATATAAAAACCTGTAAAATTGTAATTGTTATTGCATTATAAAATGTGCCTCTGACTGTAAAATGAGCCCCTGTTGAGGTTTTCGGGGATGACTACAAGTATGGGATTGGTCAAGAAAGCAGTGTATAATTTTTCGAAAGATCACGAACGCAATAAAAAAAAAGTCCTTGTGACAGCTCTTGAGTTGCAGACGTCCATACGCAATGACGACCTACCTCTTGACGGTCTTCCATCTTTCACGGTCTCAAATCTATTGAAAAACCTTGTAACTTTAGACCGAAAGTAAAGAAATGCCTAAACCGAATACATATTATTTTTTCAGGAGGAAGGCAAAGACCGCTTCACCTCCATGGTGGCGGAAACATGGCAGGCGGCCATCTTTAAAGTGGGCGACGACGTTCGACAGGACATGTTGGCGCTACAAGTGATCTCCCTCTTCAAGAACGTGTTCCAACAGGTCGGGCTGGACCTGTACCTGTTCCCGTACAAGGTCGTCGCGACCGCGCCTGGGGTAAGTTACATCTAGCCGCGATTAGAAAGGGGAACAGGCTGTTTTGACATATAATTATTGTAAATAATGTATAATACCCACAACATGGCCCTTTTTCTGGAGAGTGACATAAGTATACAACACGAACAATTCAGATTTATATATTTTTCTAAGCCAATAAACACATACCCCCGTATTCATAAAACTTAACAAACCTCTGCTAACTAAAAAGTTCTTTGTCCTATTCTCACAAACGTCAATGTCAAAGTGACAGATAAGGACAAACGAACTTTAGCGGCTAGTTAACTAATATAGGTTTGACAGACGTTTATGAATAAGGGGGATAGGTATTACCCACTGTGCCCTAAAGTCATCTCAGTTATTCAAGGTCCAGCCATTGTCTATAGCGTAGGTAGAACCAGTGACGCTCCTGGCCTTATCGCTGGCAAGCAACATAATTACACAGCCAATTTCTTCATTGGTCGCGATGAAGCCCTGCAGGGTGGCGTCAACCATGGAACGCCTCAGGATTGCCAAGATTTTTGTTGCTAAGGAAATCGTTGTCCACTGGTCCATGATTAACAGTGTTAACTCACTCCTGAAGACGCTAGCTCTACAGCAGCGTTCCTCGTGAAATGGTTCAAAGCGACTTTAGAGACGTAGTATGGAAGAAAATTTGGTGTGGGGGTGGCCGTAAGGATGCTCCGCTTTAAATATTGATGACGTTTCCCGTCGTCTTGGCTAGATGAGGCGCCGCGAGATTTATCAGTTGGATAACGGCCCGAACATTCATCTTCATCACTTCGTCGTACACTTTTAACGCCGTGCTATCCATTAAGGTATCCGTCTACAGCCACTCCAGCGTTGTTGAGGAGGCCATCCGGCTTTCCGAATTGTTTTCAACGTTTTGGGGACGACGGTGGCGGCTTCGGCTTCCTTAGAGGACCTCCATTGGATAATGAGAGGTTTTTTACCAAGTGCTTCGATCTGCTTAGCGACGGCGGCTGGCTTGGCCTGCGTGCGCGCCACGAGGACCACGTCGACGCCTTCCTTTACGAACAGCAGCGCCGTCTCCGCGCCGATGCCCGAGCTCGCGCCCGTCACTCACCACCTTATTATTGAAATTCGTGTCGTGATCGAAGGTCGTGTTAAACTGAATGCAGTTGATGTTTTATAGCAATTTCATAGATTAACGAGGGACAATGATAAGCTGTTCAGATACTCGTACTCCACGATAACAACTGATAGAGCATGTATTTAAGGTCTTTAAAAAAAGTAATTAGATGTGCTTCTGCGTTATTTCACAACAAAACGTAATTTGAAAGTTTTGAATCACAATTATGTACATAGTAACAAATAACACGACTAACAATAACACCGAAAACACTTCTACTTCCACGTAAATGTACGGTCGGCCTCATAACCTTAACACCTTTGTACAGAATAGCTTTGATGTCATGTTTCAACTGTCATAGGTACTAAATTTTCAACAGTCCTAAAATTTACAGCTACTAACGATTCCGCTCCGCCCAACCAGATGTGGATGTGCCCCAACGAAAGTCTTACTTAGCGGCAGTAGATTATTAACAGTAGGGTACGATATCATATACCTAATATTTTGAATCAAGCAATTCTTTTCTACTTTATTTATTTATTTCGGGGGACCTCAGAAACAGCTCTAACGATTTCGATCAAATATGGCTATTCGGGGGCGAACAATCGATCCAGCTAGGTCTCATTCCCGAGAAAACTTCGAGCTAAGCTCGGTCTTCCGGGTACTATATGTGCTTTATGTATGTAAGGCTACCCTTGGCCGTATTCGTGCAAATATTCGTGGTGCATCTCTTTCTATAATATCGTAAAGGAAAGTGAGGCGAATACGCAACACCAACACGCATAGCGAAGTGTAGTACCGCCATAAGAATCAAGTGTTATTTTTGCAGTGTGGCGTGATAGAGTGTGTGCCCAACGCAAAATCAAGAGATCAGCTCGGGAGACAGACGGACATCGGGATGTATGAGTACTTCATTAAGAAGTATGGTGACGAGAACACGAGAGAGTTCCAGGTAAACAATATAACCGAGGATATGTTCTGTCTGTCGTTGTTGCCCTCGAAATCAAAGTCTTACTTTTCTTCTCATTTGAGGGCAACAATGACTTATGTAGAAACTTTCGCTTCACTCGGGATTCAATATCGGTATATTGAATCCCGAGTGAAATATATAATTTTGCTCCCTTGAAACATAATCTACTATTTGCCTGGAGAACCGATTACCGGTGGGGCCAGCGAGTTCTCGAGTGGCGATCACGCACCTGACGACGAGCGGTGACGGTTGGAAGGCCACGGGGTGGGCTGATGACCTGGCTAAGGTCGCGGGAAACCGCTGGATGCATTATAAAATGAGCCCCTGTCGAGGTTTTCGGGGATGACTACAAATATGGGATTGGTCAAGAGCGCGTGTATAATTTTACGAAAGATATAAAAACGAACGCAATAAAAAAGAACTCCTTGTGACAACTCTTGAGTTGCAAACGTCCATACGCAATGGCGACCTACCTCTTGACGGGCTTCCATCTTCCATGCGGGCAACACGTGACCGATCGTTGTGGCATTCTCTCGATAACGTTTTTCGGCTGATACAAGTAAAAAAATACAAGAAGCTTAACCTAGATATAAACTATGGTAGAAGAGGGGCAGTTTTATCAGAACACGCGTTTAGAAATCGTCTAATCAACAAAGGGTTGGTAACGACTCCTCTGTAGACGCAGACATCGAATCATAAAAAAAATAAAAGCTTTAAGATTGTATCATTTTAAGGCTATGTTACTTATGTTTATCAAACCTTAATTCCTACTTCACCTTATCTCCCCCATTTTTCAGAAAAGCACCATATTAGCCTAGGCTGGAATGGCAATTGAACGCTTCGTATTAATTAAACGGACTCCCATACTCGGCCTGCTATTGCCTCCTTCCGTGCCTTGACAACATTGCTGTGTTTTCAGGCTGCTAGGCGCTGTTTCGTGACGTCAATGGCAGCGTACAGTGTCATCGGCTTCCTGCTGCAGATCAAGGATCGCCACAACGGCAATATCATGCTCGATACCGACGGACACATCATACACATAGGTCAGTACAATTAAATGACTATGACTAGTTAGGAGGTAAACATGTCAAAAGTTCCCTCCCATAACCCTTGAGCCGGGGTGGAGGGGGAGTTTGTAAAGGCCTCTTATTTAGATTTTCGTAAAAAACTCGTAAACGGTAAAAAATGTCCTGAGACATAAGTTATCCACATAAAATTCTCTACAAAAAAAGTTCTACACACTTTTTCGCTAGGATATGACATTTTGTTTATGATTTGTTCTTTTTTTATTTGCTGGCAAGTCCAGCATCCGGCCTAAAATGAATTCAAATCCAGATCGAATCTGAACTGTTTCTTAACATATCCGAAAATAATTAAAGCTTGTTAGATAACACAAAAAACATTATAAATATAAATATTTATACTAGTAAATAACATAATATGATTTAATTATTACATAAAAATAATGGCAAAGTTGAATTAAGATGGCAGAACTGATTTTATTTTTAAGTTTTCCTTGAACTCACCAAAGAATGATGACATAGTATTTGTAGTAGTCTGTGGCACCCAAATCTACTTAATTTTTTCATTAAGTAGGGTAAGGAGTGTGTTTTCCGGGCAATAGACTAGATAGACTTTTCCTAGGCTAAATAATGCATGTATTTATATTAGAGTTCGTAATTGCTTAAGTCGCGAGAAAAGTATAGGAGTAGATTTTTTTTACTGTTGTTTAATACCGAATTCGTTGTCAGATTTCGGGTTCATGTTCGAGTCGTCGCCCGGCGGCAACCTGGGCTTCGAGCCGGACATTAAGCTGACGGACGAGATGGTGATGGTGATGGGCGGCAAAATGGAGGCGCCGCCCTTCCGTTGGTTCTGCGAGCTTTGCGTGCAGGCCTTCCTCGCCGTCCGGTAAATACTTACTACTACTACTACTACTACGATAGAACCAAAGTAACCGATATAGCCCTCCGTTTTTTTTAACATTCACTTCATGAATGTACCCCAGAAATCTATGTAGAACTGCATCTAAGAAAAATTAAGTAGCGCCCTAGGCGGCCAGGCGGGTTCCTAACAGTGAAAGTGTTAAACTTAAGTGGCAGCGGGCGGGACACATTGCACGTAGAACTGATCAGGCCGACGGGCGACTGTATCAGAAGGCGCAGCGCGGGTAGACCCCCCACAACGTGGACTGTTGATCTGGTAAAGGTCGCGAGAGTCCGCTGGATGCGGGTGACGCAGGACCGGCCATTGTGGCACTCTTTGGGGGAGGCCTATATCCAGCAGTGAACGTATTTCGGGTGATATGATGATGATGACTACTACTACAGCCAGATTCAAAACATAGCTGGATTGCGATCCCTAATTATCGTAGAAAGATTGTAATAAAAATCATTTCCATTCCAGGCCGTACCAAGAAGCTATAATATCCATGGTATCCCTCATGCTTGACACTGGCCTGCCGTGTTTCCGCGGGCAGACTATCCGTCTGCTTCGCTCCCGCTTCGCGCCCAACTCGACAGAGAAGGAGGCAGCAGCGTTCATGCTCTCGGTCATCAGAAACTCGTTCCTCAACTTCAGAACTAGGACGTATGACATGATCCAGTACTATCAGAATCAGATACCGTATTAGAATTGCATTATGTACGTACATCGCGAAAGAAATACGACCAGTGGACCGTTTTACGGAGTCTCAAGTTTCACAAGTCTAGCCAGAAGTAATGGCGAGTCATTATTGGTCAAGCGCATCTCAAGCACTTCTGTATTTATTATATGGGGCCCGGGAAACCACACTTAAACTTAATTACAATTTATAATCCCCACGCCACTTAACTGAAACCTGCAGTAACAGTCGATTTTCGGGTGTTACCTGCTGGTGGGTGTTAGGTGTGTCGCAAGCGTCCATAGGCTACTTTGTCTGCTGCATCTGGCAGTATGCTTGTTTGCCAACGTCGTAGTATCCGTACATATTACCTCTGCCTGTTACCTCTTCACGCTTAAACCGCTGAACTGATTGAGATGAAATTTAATATGGAGATAGTTTGATTCCCAGGGAAGGACATAATAATAATAATATACTTTATTGTGCACTATACAAAATGGAAATATTAAAAACAAATTCTAACACTGACAATAATGCAAACAACAGGCGGTCTTATCGCTAAAAAGCGATCTCTTCCTTTGACATAATATACTTTTTATCCCGGAAATTATCCCTTAAGGAAGTGGAAGGTAAGCGCCTGAAATAAATGAATAGCAATTAAATTCTAACGCGATGACCTAGTTCTACGGATATCTGAGCATACGCACTAATGAACACGAGGACCTACCGCGAACCGAAAACGAAGGATATATAGAGACAGAGAGGGAGATACTTCGTTTTCGCTTCGTGGTAGGTCCCCTGCGCGAACGCTGCCATCTTGGTTCTACATTCGTACAACGTAGTATAAAGACTCAGCCACACCAGGTGCGTAAGCGTATCTAGACGTGTGGTGTAAGTCACAAGCGATGTGACATGTCTTATGCCACAGTGGGCCGTGATGACCAGGACCAGGGTGCAGCTGTGAGGTGGAATGAGATGAAAATATCTCCCTTCAACGCATAACTGCTTCTTGTACGTTGGGCTCATTGTGAGGATCCTGCATTATGAAATTTATGAATTATGAGGACTCGCGCTTCACAACATGGAACGCGCACGTCTACGCTTACGGATCTAGTTTGCATGGTCCAGTTGCGTCAATCGACTATTGTAGCTAGTTGCCATGGTGACCATTAAATCCCAGGATTTCATACAAAAATTTGACCTTGAAGATTCTTGCATAGTGTTCAATTTAGTTCAGGTTTTTGAAAATCAGGAAGTTCCACTTATTAGCAATAATTTTGTTACTATGCGCCGCATTTTTTCTTGGTTGAGGTGACAGCTGACTGTTGATTACTTATACTTAAGAATAAAATTCTTACATATTATATTGTATAGTGATCAGTGTTAAATGAACATTTCTAAGTATACAAACAAATTAATGCAATCGGATTTATGCTGAACTTTTGTATCTGGCGCCCATGTCAAAAAGGCTGTAATACAAGCAGTAGTTTTTTTCTAATAAAAGGAGTTGAAAAGGAGCTGCGGATTGTACACATATTATCTACTAGAAAACAGCCTTGCTTTAAGAGATTTCTATAATAGTGTAATTATTTATTTTCTTATAAAACTTACACATATTATAATATTTGAACTTTCAAATATGCTTGTAAATTTCAAACTTTCTCGTTTAGTGTGTTTTGTCATTACCACCCCTAAAAACAGGCCACTTCACAAAAATTATATTTTTGCATATTTTAATATCAAGCAAGTTTTTATTTTTAAAATTATTTAAATAATTTGATACAGAATTAAGTAGTAGCACTAGTAGTAGTAAAGTAAACGTCCCAGAGCTCGATACTGACCCTATACTTGACACTTTAAATCATATTTCGTAATAATAGAGGTTAACAATAGCTGTCAACTATTGGGTATTATGGTATCAATGGGACGTTTACCTTATAACGTTTTCAAGAATTGTTAATACGCGTGAACCAAAATAGTGCTCAGTTACTGGCAATTTACCCTATTTGGTATTCCTATTTTCTTTGTTAACTATTGGAATTTGACTTTATTTGAAATTCAGCGCAGCGCAAGTGGAAAGCTGTTGCGTAATCGCCTCACTTCCTACTCGGGAAATATATGTGAGGAGTGTTGCGGGGTGCAAGATGGGGGGAGTGGGAAGTAGCCGCTGCAACACAATAGGGAAAACGCTTCTTTTTTTTTTCATGATGCCCTTCGGACCAGTTTTTAGAGAACAACCAATGTGTATATGGAACAATTACAATTAGAACAACACAAATGACAAAAATTTATTTCAAAGTATAGCATAAAATCCGAGCCCTCAAAACGTCCCATACCGACTAATTGAACATAGGATGTGGCGTATGATGCTCAAAATCTTATAAATAAAGATATGCCACTTGAATATTTTCGAAAAATTATATAATTATTTATCGATTAAAAACTACCATCAGGATTTTTGTTTTAATAAACAAAAAAATTTATGACAACAATGTATGTACTTAAACGCAATATTTCACGGCCAAAACAGCAAATTACTCCCTTTTCCACACGATGGTAGTATGAGCGCATTATAAGAATCCTGATGGTGGTTTTTAATCGATAAAAAAGTATATAATTTTTCGAAACTTTCAAGTGTCACATCTATTTTATAAAATTGTGAGCATATTTAATAATTTAATGTTTTTTGTCATAAATTGATGGTTTACTATTAAAATATGTAGTGACGTTTTATTATTATTCATTCGGCATGCATATTCTCTATTATATATTACTAATGTACTGGCATTAAAATGTAAATGTGCATAAAGTGTGTAAAGTTAAATGTCGTTCAAAACGAACGAGATAAATACATAATTGCATTTCTCTCATTAGAGAGAAAACAAGTGAGTTACTAAATCTGACAAGGGCACATTATCTGGGCTATTTCATTAATATTTCAGTTGATTGCTCAATCTGAACATTTTATTATTGTTGTTATAATTTAGAGCTATTTATAATCGGCAATCTACGAGACAAGACAATAGAGGTGGGTCTTCAGCGAACCGAAAACGAAATATCTCCCACTCTCGCAATTGCGTATTCGAGCGACAGAGACGAAGATAATTCATTGTGATACATTTGAAACGTCGGGCGAATCTCATACGCATACCTTGTACACGATTTAAGTCCCGTTTACCATGTATGAAAATAGTGCAGGTTTAAATCAATGTAAAAATTATAAGTTGTTTTGATTGCCGACACATTTTCTCTCCTCTGAATAAGTAATTAATCTATGAATTAAATGTATAGGGGCTGTGCTATTGTTTTCGAATGAAATATAATTTTATGTGGTTAAATGTTAATCTATTAATAAAATGTTATTATAATCATATTCTGTGGACATTCCTATAATCACTATTATCTTGTTGGAATAAAGTGTGGTAAAAGGTGACAGTAGTTTTATTTTTCAATGTACACACTTAATAGATGTTTTTAACCTTTATTACATTATGTACAATCAATATCATATCATAGCTAATCAAAGTCCATGTCATGACTTTCAAGAAAGGACAAATAATATTCAACTTTCTTCACACATTTTTTCAATTTATTACTATCCAAGGGAGGTAAATGTTCCGTCCCGTGTTCGGGAAACTTCTTAGAAAATTCTTTATCCTTACTCTTCTTTTCATTACTTGGTTTCACTTTAGATATTGTTCTGGCTTTGTGTAGTACTGCATAGAGGTCTGAAAGAGCTGATTTACAGTAGTACAGTTTTTGGTCTCTGCTGGGTCCCTGAAGAATTAAATAGGTATCATGTTTCATGACCTCTAGACTTGGGCGGTCAGTCTGAATAAGCTCACTCTGCAACAAAAATATAGGTACATAAATCAATGTAATGACATTGCCACAGAAAGATTAATAACATCTAAATATACATAAGGGCCACTGCCTTAGTGATGAAATTAGCAGTCAAATTAAAGCAATAGCCATAAACAATATGCGAAATCGACAGATCAAATCAACATCAACATATTAAAAAGATCCAGAACCAATTCATTATAGTTCTCAAGTGTGGTCTTATGAGTTTTTATAGTTGAGATTGTCGAGCACTGGGACATTTACCTTATTGGTTGAATTTCAAAGGGTTACATTCGTCGTTAACACAGCAATTCCTTAAATACCTTCAATGGGTTAGCGATGCATGTCTCACCTGGTCTCACCTATGCTGTCTGCTTACTATTAACATGACTGGTTCTCTATAATAGAAAAAGTATACCTGTACTATTTAAATTTATACCTGTAAACATTTCTGCACTACTGACTCCACAGCTATAGCAGGGTCTTCAAAATTGGCATTTGTGTCCAAATTGGCACAAATGTTCAGGAAATGTGCCACCCACTCCAACGGTTCTATATCTCCATTGAAGTATCTCATTACAAATGCATAGGATGCTATGACATTAGTTATATTATATTTTATTGCTGGGGAAGGCTGGACAGTCTGAAACAGATAGAAAAAATAAAGGCACAGGCTCTTGACCATAATAATCTAGATATACTCGAACTCTACATCAAAGAAGATACTTTCTTTGTAATAGTATGCTCCAGAAAGGACGGGGAAGAATGGGTTTGATTGCTGAGTGTTTAGGTATAGTATGTCTAATGATATAAGGTAGTCTATTCCTGTTCCGGCCGAGGTATGTATAATATTCTCATATTTGCTTAATATAAACGCTAGACATAGTTTTTATATCAAGCGAATATGAGAATATTTGAAAATTGTAAACAAAAAAACAATGTTGAGGAAATAAAATAGTGGTTGTTTGTAAAGTCGGTTTTCAGACGATAATCTTACGTGATAACGTCATAAGAAAACATTGATACGGGGCCTACTGCTACGCCGCCATCGCATCCCGCCGAGTAAGGTCCTAAAATCCAATAACAATTTCATAGAAATTTGCTTAACAAGGCTAAGGTTAGTCATACATTACGTCACACTTTTTCGTGTTGACATCTGTTCATCGATTTATAAGATGTTATCACGTCAAAAGGCTATAATAAAAAACACATGTAAATCTAAAATTGAGTAATACATATATCAGTAAATCATTGTTTCACTACTTTTATTTCCTGCTATAATTACTTGGAATAGTGAAATTCACCTACATTTTTCATTTATCTAGTCTAGAGCATCAAGGAAGGAAAATCTATTCATCTTTATAAGCCTGTTTTAGTTAATAATTAATTGTTCAAGATAGTATAGGCTATATTTTCAAGTTGTAACATAATTCTAAACAGAATAAATAAACAATGTTTGTTATAAATGAATATGAATATCAAGTTAGTTGACTCACAGTTAAAGAATCCAATACTGGAACTTTCTTCAATGCAGGACACTTTTTTAATAATTCACTTTCCTCTTTAGTTACTTCTTCTACCATCTTCTCTTTCTTTCTATACATCCACCATGGCTCCCACTGCAACATTATAGCTCCAACATCACCCTGGTTTAATAATGCTTCAAATTCATTTCGCTCATCTTCAGTTAGAATTCCCCATAAGGCATCCGGATCATTTAAATTTAAGTCTTTAACCCTTTCATGTAAATCCTCATCCTCTTCATCATCAGAGTCTATGGTTTCCAGCATCTCCTCTATATCCGCAGTATCTATGTTTTGCTCATGCATCCGCTTTAATATATCAATCATTTTGCGCTTGGAATCATCGTCAACATGATTTGAAGCAAGCTCTTCTGTTACACATTCTCGGTAGAAGCTTTCAGAGCATTCTTGGTGTTTTTCAGACTTGTAGCAATCTAAAGAGCAGTACAATACTTCGCAGCGGGGGCAGCAGTATCTGCTAGTATTATAATTACACCTGAAATAAAAAAGTAATTTAAGATCTATACGGAAAAATTTAACTACCTATAATAAATTTAAACCCGTCGTCTACCGGTGCCGGGGACCCCCGGGCTAATTATTTATTTTGCTATTGTTTATTTTTTTCGCTGGGAGACCACGGCTTAAATTAATGTGGTTCACGCTATAACTTTCTAGTACATCAGAGGAACTGAAGTTATGTAAATTTTAATAAGGATAGATAGGGCAAAATATGCGGCCGCGCAGAAAAATATAATCGACATCGAAAATTATATTTAAAAACTACTTACAAACCACAGGTTTTAGCGCCATGGGCGTTGGCGGACTCGCCAGACATCTTGGACTATCTTCAATTGCTATTGGTACATTCATTAACTAATCCGATTATAATTAAATTAATGAATAAAACTGTAAACAATATACGCTATAATGAAATTGAAAATTCAATAAAATTTATGGATAACCAAAAAATCTTTAATGTCTATGTCAAAATCATCAGCTGTTTGATGCACAGACTAATAAGAGATTTGATGGCTGAGGGCCTACACTCATACAGTGAATAAACACGAGAGTGGAACGGCACGATACGGTACGGTAATTTCCGTATTTCGAAATTCGGAGTAGGCCCTCTTTTTTTGTTTGTTGTTTTCTCAGTGTTCGGGTAATTATTTCTTCAAATGGAGTGTTCAAAGGGGTATAAAGTCATAATAATAATTGTTTTTTTTTATATGTGGTCTAGAATAAAATTAAGAACCATTTACTCAGGTGCCATTAAGATTAGCTCAAACAGCGAAAGGTGACATCCTGTTCTGGGGCGCTACCGCGACGGCAAACGAAGTTTTCCCTCTCTGTCGCACTTGCAAGTTTGCACATAAGTGAGACAGAGCTCTGCTGTCACTCATGTCACTGTCAGTGACCAAAACAAACAAAAAGGCGGTAAACGAGCAAGAAAATGTGAACCCGTTCTCTCCCGGCGAAAACAAATAGCATTGTTTTGTTATTTGCTCTGAGATCTCCGTCACCTTTAACTTAAAATGAACGAGCCCGAAGTCGTAGAAGACTTCTTTGGAGTTTACCTATTGTGTAACATTAACCCCAAACACAAGGGTCGTACATACATTGGCTACACGAGAGACCCGAATAGAAGGATAATGCAACACAACAGAGGGACCTGGGCCGGTGGGGCTCATAGAACCAGTAATAGAGGGCCATGGTAACTAGTATTTTGTGTAGATACCTACATTGTAAAAGTATTTCGTGAATATAGGTATTCCACTGCTTCAACATATTTAATTTTATAAGTACTGTACTTTACAATTTTTTTATTTATTCTTATATTTCAGGAAAATGGTCATGATAGTGCATGGATTCCCAAACAACATATCTGCCTTACGAGTGAGTTATTTTCCCTGTGTAATGTGTAAATTATTTTTCTGTCACTGCCAATGTAAAAGTAGTAAATAAATTCATTTTCATTAAGTAAGTACCATCTGGTACACTCACTAGAGATGAGATTTTTGATTTCAACTTCTTTGCTATTTCCATAGTTAGACATAAATCCTTTTCCTACAGTTTGAATGGGCCTGGCAAAACCCAACAAAAACAACACGACTTCAGCACCTTTATTTGAAGCGAGTGCCCAGGAAGGAGACTGAGTTCCAGTTCCAGCTCCGGGTTGTGAGTGAAATGCTTAGGGTTGGGCCATGGTGTCGACTGCCACTCCTCATTAGATGGTTGGAGAAAGACTTCTATGAACAATTTCCAGTAAGTACTAATTTATGGATATTACAGACACATCAACATATTTCTTTCACCTACATTATTTTATCTGAAGTTTTGTCAAGATTTTATGAGGGGTTCCCAAATTTTATAGACAAAAATTATGTATTTTTGACTCATTTATTTAAAAAAACACATTTATTTTTGTTACAAAATTTTAACACATTTAACTAAAATATTAAACTTTCTTCATTTTAGGCTGACCGAGAACCCCCAAGTCACATGAAAATATGCCATGGTCCAGTGAAGAGCAAGAACCTCAAAAAATCTCAGGCGATTTTCCATACAACCCACACAGAATGCCTAATTTGCTCCAACTACATTACCAGCCCTCACTCTAAACTGACTTGCTTAAACCTTCACTGTGACCTAGTTTGCCACATAACATGCCTAGCTCAGTTATTCTTGGAACCAAGTGAATTCGTCCCTCTACAAGGCCAATGTCCTTTCTGTGGGACAATGCTAAAATGGGGTGATTTAATAAGAAAAATGAGAGGATGTGCTCAGGATGATGTTAATGTGCTAAATCAGGACGATGATTGTGGCAATGATGATGATGATGATGATGAAGTGTTGTCACAAGACAGAGCATTTGTTGATAATAATTCGATTTGGTTACAAGATTGTGAAAGATTTTGACGAAAAATAAATTTATTTATTCACTTTCATGAAATTGCCTTTTCTTCAAAAATATCCTTAGGAACACCTTTGTTCGTCTGTCTTATCGAGTTTTGTCGGAAACCATGAGACAAAAATGAAAATAAGCTGCTAGTTTGGAATATTTATACAGCTTTTGTTCCATGAAAGCTGAAGATTAATATATTACATTATTTATTTCATGCCGTCCCTTTCACTCTCGTGTTATACACCATATGAGTGAAAGGGATGACACGATACGAAGTTCGGAGTAGTCCCTCGGAGGGCCTACCGCGACTGAAAATGAACTAAGTTCGAATATCTCCCTCTCTGCCTCACGAATTAGCAAGTGCGACAGAGAGGGAGATATTCGACCTTCGTTCGTTTTCGGTTCGCGGTAGCCCCTCAGATGACAGTACTGTTTAACAGTTACGCGATACGCTCACATCACAAATACGCTTCAAATTCGTAATACGTGCGTATTGATGAAAGTAGAAGCAAAATCCAAACAATTTTCAAATACACAATAATATTGACAACCCTAGCGGGGATACCGCCAACCACAGACTAGTAAGTGCCGCCAACCGAAAACGAACGAAGTTCGAACTTCTTCACCCCTCAGGCGCGCTACCGCGACAGCAAACGCAGTTTTCTCTCTCTGTCGCACTTACGTCCGAACGTGCAAGTGCGACAGAGAGCATTTTTTTCAGCGTAGTTTTTTCGAACGTTTTTACTTATTTCTGGACAAACCTTGATTTACTTTGTTTCGCTTACATTTTTTAATAGTATTGAAGCAATTATAAACCTTATCATTTTATGTTACAGTTGCTTCTTATCGTTTGTTTATTACTTTCTCCACAAAACTTCATGGAATCATGTTGTTGTCGTTGGTGGAAATCCAATGAGATTGTGGAAATCTCAAATCGTTCGTTCGGTCAACTTGACAGTTACATTCATAGAGGTTACATTTTTCAAACGAACGGAAAACAAACGGTTCTAGTCGACATCGACATGGACTTCCTTTCCTGTGAATTACATTTCTTTTAACTTATTTATTTCGTACGCGTGTAATGTGAATTGAGTCACAAAGAAATACTGTTTCCAAAGTAAGTACTTTCTATTTTAAAAGAAACAGTAGTTTCAGTGTTTGTCAAAATATAAAATGAGATTTTGTTGTGGCAGATGATGTCGGTATACAATTTTTCGCGGAGCGACGGCGAGATTCTGCAGGAGTTGGTGAAGGTGTTCAGTTCGGGGCGCGGGACCGCGCGCGAGCAGTGGAGCGCCCAAGCCGAACTCATTGTGGAGCCCGTAGGCTGGGATGCCTTGTGGAAACTCTCTAAACAGTTTTGCAAGAAGTTCGGTTAGTCATAAGTCGCAATAGTCGTTTTGGCTATTGCTGACTGAAAACTTTTAAAATAGTGATAGTGCGAGTTAGCCGATAGAAATATAGCACTTTAAGTTATAGTTCAAATAGTGGATTTAGTTTTGCTGTTATGAATATTACTTTCTTTTTATGTGTCTGTAGGTTGCAATCAATTTACTTTTATTTTTATCATCACCATAAACAGAGTCGTGTGTAACTCTCTCCATCTGACTCAATTTATCTTGTACTATTCAATTATTTTTCTTCTCAATACATTTTACTCTTAATCTTATAAATTATACTGAGTTTACAGTTTTTATTTGCACCACACTTAAAAATAACACTTATTTCTGGAACCAAATTTTTCCTTTATTCCAGAGGTCAGATTCCCGTGCATAGCTTATGTAACAGTTTCATCAGTGGACTTTGAGACCCTATCAGCATGTGTGGAGATTCTCAGTGTGCAGCATGAATCAGTGTCACTACCAGAGACTGTGGAAGATGTACCACTGGTAGAGCTCTGGCCGACCACACAGCAACGGGAACAGTGCATCAATGATGCCACTACGGCAGAGTTTATTGATCTGTTGAGGTCTGTTTATTATTATATCATTATTATTATTATTATTATATATTTTAGACAGGCAGCTGACGCTGATACGTCTAAATCATAGTTCACTTGGCACTGGTTAACACTGCTTAGATCTTAGTTTGTCAAGTTTCTTTTTAAACTGATTGACACTGTTAGCGTTCACTACTTCTGAAGGTAATTTGTTCCATGTCTTTACTATTCTATTAGAGATTAAGTTCTTGCCGATATTTGTTTTAGATTTGTTTTATTCATAATTAATTCATTGATTGCGTTTCATACTGTTAATGTATGAACCTTGCTTTGCCTGAACCTTTTGTATAAGTTTACACAAATCAGTGCTATAGAAAATTAACTCTGATACAAAAACATAAAGTTCAAATTCCTTCAACACAATCAGTGTCATGAAAGGTCAATGTAAGTAAGTATTGCAAGGTTCTTTAATATGCAGGAGACAAACCTTTTTTAAAACAATTATAATAAATTTTTGAGATGTTAGTTATTTGGGATGGGCTTACATGATTGAGATGTATTTGTTTCATTTGGCACCTGCAGAATAGAATCCTTCAACCAAATTATTTTTGACTTGTGCTTGATAATGAATATATTCTCCTTTAACACTTTCCCTGAGATATAAAACAGAAACCTACCTTTAGCAACAGCCCACCCAGCGGCACAGAATAAGTAATAGTATACAGAAGGCCCACTGTTAAGAAATCCCGGTCCCACTGTTAAGAAATTTCGGTTTGCCAAACGAACCTAATCATGGCCATCTCTTTCTATCACACGCACTTCTACTCCCTAGATTACTTTTTATCACATGAATTGGCACCTGACGGGTGCCGGCCACGTGAACTTGTAGCAGCGCGACTCAATCACGGGGTCGCCCCTGTCAGCGGACACTAGCGGGCCGTCCAACATTTGAGTTATGCAGCGCCCGCTAGGCGGGTTCCAGACAGTGAAAGTGTTATTTCACAGATTCTATTACACCAACATCTGGATGCCATGGGACGACCAAGATGACAAAGTGGTGCTGCCTAACACTATTGAAGATCGCATGCAACTTTGGATTGACCTGCACAATGGCACTATACCCAACTGCGTAGCCCGCTTGATTACACTGTTGAGAAACAGTGCTGTGAATGCTTATGAGAAACTGAAAGAGCTGGATTCTTCACTTTATGATGGGGGATTGACTGATGAGGATGGTAAGCTGTCTTTGGAATAATGTTAGAATTATTTTTAATATTTAGAGGTATAATTTTCTTCAAGGAACAAATTCGAAAGTTACTTAATTTATACTTGTCGAAGCGCAGCATTTGAAATACAAGAAAGGTAGAGGTCAGCAAACTCAAGGAAATCATAAATTGTTTATTTTTTCTCAAATACGTTCTTGGTCAAAACATTTTTAGCAGTCTGCCTATCCCACCAGCTGTTAGGGGTAGACTGCTTTTTCAAGCGACTTAGTATTAAGGCTTGACCGCTGCGTGCCAGAACGTACGGTAATAGGTTAGCGACGCCACACAGGCTGTGCGACACGAGCGGGACGTGATCCTACGTCGCTCTGGGCGGCGTCCCGCTTGCGTCGCGCACACTGTGTGACTAGCCCCCTTATTCATAAAAATTAACAAACCTCTGCTAACTAAATTGTATTTTGTCACAGTCTTACAAGCACATGTGTTAAAGTGACAGATAAGAACAAACTAATTTTAACCATTATGAGAGAACAAATTTCCTTTCTAAAAAAATCTTTATCCTGAACCTTTAAAAATCTTATACTGCGGATTTCACTGCATCATCCTCTTTAAATTTCTACCTTCTGGGGTGTTTTTTTAGCCTCGGAAATAGATAGAAATCGCTAGGAGGGAAGCCTGGTGAACATGGAGGATGCTTCATCATTGGTTTGAGCGAGCATCTTGGTTATCCCAGAAAAGAGAGCCTTACCTTACCGGAGGATGGAATTCCCTTACGTTTCTCAGGACTTGCAGATGATGGCCGCTTATAAGTCATGAACTTTTATTTAGTTTATGGACCATGATGGAAAAGTCACATATCGTCCATATTAGTTATGAGTAGAGGCAAGAATCCGTCAGTATCTTGTTGTAACCACCGCAGTTTATAGTATTGCTGCGCATCCATAAGCATTCTGGGCAACTACCGCGCTGATACTTTTTTCATACCCAAAGGGTCATGTATAATACTATAGATGCTCCCTATCAAAATCTTAACTTCTTCAGCTATGAAATGAACAGGAACACTGCGACCCGTTAATTTCTAAATTTGTGTTATCACTTGATCGGTTACTGCTGAAGTTAGGCGCCCCAAGCCTGGGTCGTCATTAGTGCAAGTTCTCCTTCTCTTAAACTTCGCCTACCACCGCGCAATCGTAGAATAAGAAGATGCACGAACCCCTAATGTTACTTGCAAGTCTAAACGAACCTGTTCTGTGGTAAAATTTTTCAAGCGCAGCAATTTAATGTAACAGAACAAAATAAATGTATTCATTCAAAAACAGAGGACTATCAGACATTTTTTTACTTATTTACTGTGTCGATAATACTGGCAATACTGGCCAATATTTTTTACATTTTCTCACTTAAGAGTTTATCATTCTCATTACTTATTGAGCACCCTTCGTAAGCCTTTACTCGTTAATGAAATAATGAAAGAAATTTATTCATATAACATAAGTATCGAATACACCTTAAAAACTAACAAACAGAGATGTGCTGCCGAAAAGGTCTCCACTCAGCAATGCAGTTGACACAACAGTGCCAACGGAGCTGGTTTTCTGTGGTTACAGTAAGATGTGCGGGACAGCATACCGCATATACTGCGCAACCCGTTTTAGGGGATATAAATACATAAAATTTATAAAAATAAATAATAAATTAATGCTTGCAGACTCACTCCTCCCGCCGTCCTACATCTCGCTCTGCGCGGAGCTGAGTGCGCGTCTCGACGGGCTTATGGCCGAATGGACGCTGTACGAGAACCCACTCATCCGAGAGCAGTGCCTCGCCAAGGCGAGGGCCAAGTGGCAGAGACACAAGGCGAGGAAAAATGTCAGTCAACTTCTGTACATTACACTATCTTTTGCTCGCAACTTCGTCCGCGTTTACTAGTTGGGTGAATCAACTTTTTAGTGCCACTCGTTGCCGTGGTTACGTCTAGTTGTCCAGGGGACAAAATTCGAATACAATCGTGATTTTATGCTATTTAAGTTTATCAAACCGACTTATTTGGGGTATTTATAAGCTATTTCCATAATGGTCCATCTGCTGAGCATGTTAGTAGAACTTAATACAATATTTTTTTAACAAACCGTGCTACTAGTGTCCCTTGGACAACGGGCCAAGATAACAACACAAAAAAAGTTGATCCACCCAGTTAATACCCTTAACTATTTAACCGCCATCGTCTGATATATCAGACAAACTGACACTGTAATTGATATCTTGATGTATGGACAGTTGAAAATTGTGAATAATTTTTTTGACAATCGCCGATTCAAGGGTTAAGAGTGCTATTACATTTTCTATAGGTACTCTTCCAACTTCGACTTTCTTTCTATATATATACTACTTTCTGTATGTATTGTACACAATAACATTCCATTTTACCCCTTAAGAGATGATTTATGAGATAAAAAATATCCTGTCCTTCCCCTTCCCTTGCATACCAACGGTGACAAACTAGAATATGGAATATGGCCTGCCTGATGGTTTTCAGTCCACATTTGCCTATAGACTTAATATTGTTTCAGGTGGTAGCGTTATGGCAAGGCGGGTCAATCTCTGAATTCGAAGAGATATCAAAGTTCCTCAAGTCCCGGGTCTCCAAAGACCAGACGCTCAGCGTGATGGTCTCGGCTGACGAAGGCTTGACGCTGGAACCGGAAGAGATGGTTGTTTGCAGCCAAGATTACGAGCTGCCGGAGATGCCGCTGTCGCAGATATCACTGTGCAGTTTTAAAGGTGAAATAACTGATTCATCCTAATCCTAAAAATGTTAGAAACGTGCAACTTTGTGTGGATGTATGGAATTGGATTAGGGAATGCAATAACCGATCATATTTCTTAACCGGTTATGGTTTCGGTTATGATGAAAAATAACAGAAAACTGGTTATAACCATGTACGTACGGACACTCGTTGACAAACGTCGTTTTATAAAAAATATGATGATGATATTTTCCATAGGCGCCACACTTAAAGCGGCGGACATGCGAACATGCCTGCTCATGCTGAACTCGGACTGTCGCCTGCGCGACTTAACCCTGCACTGCGCTCTCGTGAACACCGTCGTGGTGATGCGCGCGGGCACGCTGCACCTCGCCAACTGCGCGCTCACAGACGACTCCAGCTGTCAGGTGTGTATACAGCCTGCTCGTGCTGGGCTCAGACTGTCGCCTGGACTTAACCCTGCACTGCGCGCTCGGGAAAACCGTCGTGATGATGCGTGTCCTTTACCTTGTTTTTTCATCATTAGAAAAAATAGCAGATAACGACTTAAGAGGTTATTATCAGGCACGTTCTGCGATAAAAGCGCCAAATAATGTCAAGAATATTAAAGCCCTTATTGAATACTTACATTACTATTATATATAATAATATAACTTTTTTATTCTACAATAGAACTAGTATTTCCATTTTAAGGGTTTGCCAGGATTGTTAGTTATTGTTACTTATTTTAAATGTTAGTACTTAGTGATCGTTTATTCATTCAGTTGTGGATCCTTTTCGGGTGAAAGCCACCTCATCACATTTCCATTTCTGCCTGTCTTGGGCTATTTGAATCCAGTTTGTTCCTGCTACTGAGTTGATTGTCATCTGTCCATTTCTTTCTTCGTCTTCCTCTGTGTCTTTCCCACGGGACCCGTACACTTTGTAGATTCCAATGTCCATCTCCTGTTCTGTTTATACCTAGATATATGAATATCCTGTCCTGTCCTGTTATATAAATATATGTACTATATTTCATTCATAAGTCCCAGTATAACCCATGTATAATATTTTAAATAAGATAGCATTTGATAATTTCAGAGTGACTTCGCGCAAGGAATCGTAGCGATGTCCGGCTCCAAGATACTGATTGAGAACTGCACGTTTGACAACTTCTACTCGGGAATAGTAGTGCACAAGGGCGCTCAGGTAATATCTATGATGACAATTTCAGTCCTATTCATTTGCATAGTAGATATAGAGAGACCATAATCAAAATCAAACGTTAATCCGGAAAAGGCACACGGGCACTTCAATATGTCATTTAAATTAACTGTGGGATGTAGCTGCAGGCGTGGGTTAAAAAAGAAGAACTTTTTCTTATATGTTCATGATGGCTCCGGAGATGTCGTCTGTGCGGCGGCGGCGAGTGAAGTGGTTATAAAAAATGGCCGCGCTCGCGTTATATAAACGCGGGGCGTCCGCCATGACACATGCAGCATCTCAAGGCTTATCACCCTTTATTTATCCAATCAGATTCATGTTGGAATATTATTATTATTATTAATCGTTTATTTCACAAAGACACATCAATTTACACAAAATTAACTACACTGCCAAACTGCGTAACAGTTTGTTGGCAGTTAGAATGCTCTTGATACACTTGTGTCATTATATCTAAGTATGTAGTTATAGTAGTATTATTAACACAAGTAACTTAATATTAATTAATTCTGTTACAATTAAGGTGTGAATTTGCCGTTCACCCTTTTATATTTATTGCCGTTTTTCCCTACCTAGTTTTATGTATATAGCCGGTACCCAGATTTCCTATTCTTATCGGTTTTATAATATAGACTTTATAGTTCTTAGTGCACCGGCTCTGAGGAACGTTACGTGTACGTACGAGGGAATAGGTAGATAAACAAATTATTTCCATGATGATTTATTAATAGTAAATCTTAACTAACACGTATATACAGATATGTAAAATAAGACTTATGCCTACGACATGGTGTAAAATAATATAAGACTTATAAGTTAACTTTTAATTTACAATTCAAGAAATTCTGACAATAATAATCCGAATAATTTCAAAACTACAGATTAACAAATATTAAAGGTCATTCAATGAAAATAATCTTACAGTGTATTTATCTATTACAATATTAGTAAAGTTAGAGATCTATGTATACAGTGTGCTCCAATACACAAATATATGATACTAATGTAATACTACAGATGTATATCTCTGAGCGTCCAAATACTATTAATAATTATTATTCTAAAATAAACGTAACACCAATTTAATATTATTTGACATTTATACAGCCCAGTTAATGATATGCAAACCTCGAGAAATATAAGTTATCATATTTTATGCCGTGCCGAGAACGCCGTGAGAGGTTGAATGGCGGGATAGAGTGTACACTAACCCATAAAAAAATGTTTTTGACCCGTTTCAGGTGGAGCTACGAGCCAGCAGCATCAGAAACTGTGGTGTCGGCATCCAGATATACTCCGGGTCTGAAGTGGTCCTCAGCGAGACCATCATCTCCGGCTGCTCCGAGCAGAGTGTTCGCTGCGAGCTAGAGAGAACAACTAGTACTGACCCTAGCAGGTTGGAGGTTACTTTTTCCATATCTGATAACTTAACACTTTCATTGCCAGAATTTTAAATAATTTCTATTATTATAAGCCTACAGTGCCCCACTGCCAGACTTAAATCTTCAATATTATATATCACAAAACCGATTTAGAGACCTACATACAGCGATTATACCATCTAACAGTTACGCAGAACGTGAGAAAAGTTACGAAGAGGTCCTACCAGTGGAAGTGTTAATATATTTTTAATAATACAGCTTGGGTACAGACTGCAGAGACAGCTGTCAGTGTCATCCCGGTACAAATTATGACATGTTTAACGTCTTATGCTTATCATTTTTACTCGGGAAGGTTAAAGACCCACCGTAAATGTCTCCGTGTAGGGCAGCTTCGAAAATAAATATATGATTAGTCTGTTTAAAAATATTTTCTATCAACTCTATTGACGCTTAATAGTTTAGCAAAAATGTTTTTGATTCAATTAATCGTGTATAGTTTTTGCAGCCGACCGTCTGTACCTCTTCTGTAACCACAACCACTCTGACATTAGTGCCTTTCTAAGTAGAGAGAGATGCTCAAGATATTTTTTCTTTTCCAGTATAAAGGAACTTCAAATAATACCGAACTGCAAGATTGGCTCCGGGGACTTTAAGAAGGAGGTCCTGATTGTTCCACAAGACGCCAATTTGCTGTAACAACAGGCTATCTCCACTGTAGGCCGCGTTGCCTTCCCGCTATTTTCTATATACCCTAACCCATGTAAAAATCGGCTGTGACCTGCGCTGTATGTATTACTGTAGGTACAGTAGATATTTTATACGAATGCATTGAGTGTGACCAATGATTTTACATTTTTTGCCATAGTACGAGGGTACTATTTCATTGGCATTTTTTTCTTGTATAGAGGTATACAAGATAAAAATGCCAATGAAATTTTAATTTTTAATAGGAAATATATAAAACGAAATAGAGTACAGTTTTGTTTACAAATCTAACAAAACAAATGCAATTGTGGAGTGATCTACTCTTAATAGGCCTTTGGGCAGCTAGAGGATTTGATAAGCTGTAAAAGTATACACTTATATGACGTCAACCGTACCAATGTGTTTTCAAAATGGCATGAATTTATAAAACAAATTATAAAGTCTCCAGTAAGAAGAAAGATAATGTATAACAATTTAATATTTCTATTTGTTACCACAAAATGTGCCAAATACTCACCATACTCAAAATAAACTATATGAAAGTAAAACCAACGAGCTATATTATGTCATGAGAGAGAAAAGGTGCTAGATGCAAATCATAATGTATCAGAAAAGGATGAAATGTATCTCGTCTCATTAGGTTTACTTTTGATGTTTCGAGTCGAACAAATGTTATTCTGATACAATTGATGGCGCTATATGGCACGATATACGCTATGAAATGAAATGAAATCATTTATTCTTCAATTTAGGCATGTTACATGCACTTATGAAGGCTAAAATACGTTTAGGCACGTTTGGCAGACCTAAACGGGGGATTTCGTAACGGTGGGCCTTCTATACTTGTACTATTACTTATTCTGTGGCTCAGGCGGCCTATGACGATCACGTTTATCCCGTGATAAACGACAACATAAAGCATCTATCACTTTCTGTTACGACTTGATAGAAATTCTTTATGTTGTCGTTTATCAAGCGATAACCACGAGCGTAGTACGTGGCCAGAGCTACGCACTATAGTCGTAGTCACAGTCAGTGGCAGCTATTTAATAATCCAGGCACTTCGGGTATTATCCGATAAAGTTGGTAGAACGTTGCATATACTTCATACTTGTATTCCTGGCATTGCAAGTTATTGCATAATAAAAGAATACGAAGAATGTCATTGCGATTCTGTATTTGAATGGATTTGTCGATGCAAATTTAATTTCAACTATAGTCTGAGTTTCCCAGATAGAGAATAATGGTTTTTAATGTTAAATAAATATGCAGTCTTCCTTTTATTAAAAAAATTGTTTAATTATTTTCTATTATTCAATTATCTTAAATTATAGTGTTATTGTGACTGACCCGAGTTGCTTAAATATAGAAATATGTGTGTCCTAAGCAGGGATCGTTACCGGTATTCTTACTACCAGTTTTAAATAAGGTTTAACCGGTTACGAGGGGCGGCTGATAAGTCCTAAGCCTATGGTATTTCGAGGTCGTATATGCGTTTATGGTACTGGCAACCAGAAAGGCCATCTAAAAACAAATTATTAAAAAGAAAATCATGTCATATTTGCTTGAATCCTTCTTGAGATATTCAATGGCAAAGTTCGCCATGTCTGAATTATCAACAAATATAACGAAAATTGAGCACCGTGCTGTAATTAAGATCCTTACAAAAAGTGCAAAATCACCGCAATGTATTTTTGAAGAAATGGCTAGTATTTATGGTACTTCTGGACCATCTTATGCTACGGTCAAAAAGTGGAGTCGCTTATTTAAACTGGCTAGGGAGTCCATTGAAGACGATCCCCGTTCAGGGAGGCCAATATCGGTGGTGACTGAAGAAAATGTAAGAAAAGTCAGAAAATTGGTATTAGAAGACCGGAGAGTTAAGGTTTGGCAAATAGCTGATACTGTAGGCATTAGGGTGGATTGCAAAAAAATTGTACGTAACGCATAGGAATATTCACAAAAATGTTAAACAAAGGAAGTAATTGAAAGCTAATTTGTATGGAAAAAAATTGTGCAACGTCACACATCGTGACACAATGTAACACAAAGGATGCGAAATTGGAGTCCAAAAAACTTGTCAATTCGTATTAGAAAAATACTGTAAGAAATTCTAGCATTCGTATATGCCAAGCCGTTTACCTATTAATTCCACCATCCAACTATGTAAATACAGTAATAAAAAACAATAAGATTACCTATTTTAGGCATAACACAAAATTGACCAATATTTGCGAAAAAACGCTCCGTTTCCCTTTATCGTACCACTACACAAAAACTAATAGGGCTATCGACAAATTCGCTTGTGTTAGTAGTAGACTACTTATAGCCAGAGATAAAACTGCTGTGGCTACGTTAATTATCTACGTTAAAATGCAAAATATAGCGTTACACAGCTGACGTAATACAAAGGAACGAAATCTTTCCCCGAACTTTGAATTTTTTTTTGATATAGTATATTCGTTCTAGAAACCTGACAAACTATTTTCTATATATTCCCGCTGTACTCAATGGAATCCTAAATAAATTTCTTGGCCCGGGCTGTTTTAATCAAAGTTATGATTTTTTGAATACCCTCTGTTACACAAAGGACATATGGAATTTGTATGGGAGCAGAAATACACTTTTTTTCGAAATTGAGATTTTTTATAAATGTGTCCAATTTATACTATAAAACTTTATGAATACCAGAAAACTATGAGTTGGACAACGTGAAAACAAAAACGAAAAATATGCTACTCTAATACTTATTTTTTTACAGATTTTTGAATTAGGAGGACATTTTGTTTTTTGGAATGTACAATTTTTTTGCAATTCACCCATTAGTAAAGAACGGGTTGGGGAGATTTTACATGAACATTTGAACATGACTAAGGTCAGTGCTCGCTGGGTACCGAAAATGCTGACAGCGTTCGATAAAGAACGTTGTGTTGAAACTTCCCAGGCGTTTTTAGATCTGTGCGGAGATGGTATAGATGAAATTTGCTCCCGAATAGTAACTGTTGATGAAACATGGATCAGGCAGTATGATCCGAAGCGTAAGTCTGAATCCATGCAGTGGATTGAAAGGGTGAATGACCACCGAAGAAGTTTAAAGTGCAAAAATCGGCATCTAAGTTAATGGCCACTGTGTTTTGGGACTGTGATGGCATTCTCTTAAT
Source organism: Epiblema foenella (assembly GCA_963556455.1). Classification (NCBI taxonomy): domain Eukaryota; kingdom Metazoa; phylum Arthropoda; class Insecta; order Lepidoptera; family Tortricidae; genus Epiblema; species Epiblema foenella. The sequence continues at coordinate 9,764,384 of OY747100.1, forward strand.
AGATTATTTGGCCAAAGGTTCTACAATAAATGAACTTTATTATGCCAATCTATTGAGACAGGTGCGAGAAGCGGTAGTTGAGAAAAGGAGAGGCAAATTAAGGACAGACATTTTGTTTTTGCAAGACAATGCATCCGTTCACACCGCCCGGGTTGCGAGGCAGGCGCTGAAAGAAATCTTCGAAAGGCTTCGATGAAATCGACCACCCACCCTACAGTCCAGACCTAGCCCCTAGCGATTATTTTCTGTTCAGTAATTTAAAGAGACAGTTACGGGGAAAGCAATTTGGCAGTGATGAAGAGATGAAGGCGGCTGTACAGGAGCATTTTGAAGGCCAATCTAAAGAATATTTTTTTAACGGCCTAAAAGCATTGTATAAAAAATTTAAAAAATGCATTGAATTAGAGGGAGATTATATTGAAAAATAAACATAAGTTATTTTTTATATATTGTTTTTTTCTACCATAGGCTTAGAACTTATCAGCCGCCCCTCGTATAATTGCATTACGCTATTTATATCGCTAAAGTTCTTAGCGGTATAATCAAAACCAGTATTCAAATATATTAGCGGTTTCGCCAATTGACAACAATACTTCTGCAATAGCTGTCAGTGTCAATATACTTGATTATTTGTTTCTGCAAACTGGCGTATTATAAAAAGTAGGTATTTATACCAATTTGTTGCGTTTTAATAGCAATGTTTAATTGACATCTTACATTTCAAGTGCAATTAATAACGGTATTGAATACAGGTAATTAATATCGTAAATAGTATATACATAGAGCTACAGGTAAAAGCGGAATGACAACAACAGAGCCATCTATTGGCGAATATTGTTACGAATTTGAGCGACTGAATCATACTGAATTAAGCCTTCACACACTGCTGCGGCCTGTTGTCACTATGACAATCAAGGCCGCGTGTGTCTGAATGAATGTTAGGATTGTCATAGTGTACATACAACAGGCTGCTGCCGTGTGTCTTTCAACATTGTACTTCCGGATCGCGTTTGGATAACACCTGGTGCGCTCGGCACAGCCGGCAATGGCGTAACTCGCTCGACTCCGCCATCACTACATTTTATTGTAGCTAAGTATTTTATTTACCACAAAAACGTAAATGTGAAAAATGCCATGTTCGTAAACGATTTTGCTAACAAAATAAGCAGGTACTTAGGTTAAGATCGAACTGGAAACCAAGTTTTTTCAAAGCTCCTTAGAGTACAGCTCCAGTGACGCATAACGTTATTAAATTCGTTAAAATGATTTATTATGTTCTTTGCTGCTCAATAGCAGTGTTGGGCACTGAAGAATAAAATCATTATTGGAATAACAATTCGTACGAATAAAATCACTTTGATTTTATTTCCATCGAAATTATTCAAATAAATTTGGTCGGGAATAATTCGTACGTGAGAAAATTGAATGAAGATAACTTATTATTAGTGAAATAAATTTAATCATGATTTTTTTATTTTAAAAAATATTGCATTAATAAAATTGCAGTCCAGGTACCCGGGACAAATACGACATATTAATTAGTAGGTATAAGGTAGAGGTACTACATAGTAGTCTAATACTAGTATATTATTGTAAGACAACATTACGTCCTCACAAGACCACTGTCACATAATTTTGTTACACGTGTTGTTTTTAATTTGATAGTGATACAAATGCAAAATAATAATACCAGGTGTAATTTAGTTAAAAGACTCGCCAAAACAAAAAAAAAACAAGTTAATACTCAAAACATATGCGTTTAGCAATCAAAGAGTTCCGCTGTTCAATTTGTAGAGTATCTTTGTATTTTACTACAAAGTTAACATTATTCCAAATAATATTTTAATTAAATAAAAAGTTATTAAGAATAATCCCTTTTCTAAGAATTATTCAGTTTTTTATTCTTTATTTAAAATAAAAGTTGCATGATTTATTCCCATTCATTTTATTTTAAATAACGAGTGCAAGAATTATTCTTATTCAAATCAATTGGAATAAGAATAAAATTCCTGTATCTTATTCTTATTCAACTTCATTTTGGCCCAACTCTGCTCAATAGTGCGACTTGGAAAGGTTTACTGTTCTTCAAATTCCTCTACCTGATACCTTAACTTGGACACATTCAAACTTGGCATTTTTTGATGGGATATCATTATTTTTTATCAAATAAGTAATCAAAATAAACGACGACTAAACGCGAGACTTAGGGTGGGATGCACCAAACCGTCTGTAATCGTAAGCGGTGTTCGTTAAAACCTGATTGTATGGAAAGTTTGACAAGTTTCTATGGGATGACAGCTGCCGGCGCCATATTTGACTATGACCGGCCTGTGATCGTATGTTGAAGCAACCGACCCTTAGAAACCTATGATCAAGGCTACATTAAGTAAGGCTGGGTTTTATAAAGATCCGTTAGACCAAATGTCAGATCAAATTTTAGTAACTCAATACATTTTTTGACAACAAACCGACATAAGCTCTAACGGATCATTATAAAACTGAGCCTTAACAGGCGCGCAAATTATATACTCCCGGTTCGGGAAACAAAATAAATGATGAATAAACAAAACATATAATTTAATATTTCTTAGATTTTTCCTTTGTGTACACAAAACTACCTCGCTGGATACCAAATTTCAACATTCTAGACCACCTGAAAGTAGTTAAACATTTTGATGAGCAGTCTGTCAGTCAGTAAAAATAGTGCTGTTAGGAGGAAGCATGAAAGAGGTTTTTTTACAAATTTCAAATAAGACTAATATTGTGTTACTGGTGTGGTAGAGTTTCATTTGTCATTGATTCCAGTGTTGCCAGATACCACACTTTTCCGCTTTTACCACTGGCCCCGCTATCCGCGTTAAGCTAACGACGATCCGCTTTTTTAAAGTTACCATTTCTTCGGTGAAAAAGCGGTACATTCAAAACACCGACCGAATAGAACTAGCTAGAATTATTGCAAATAACACTTATAACTTCCCTGATGTGACGGCGTAGAGCTTTTTTTTTTCATTTGGAACGTAAACAAAATTGTTGACAATGAGTGTATTCCGCATTTTCATTAAAAAATCCGCGTTTTTAAAGCGCACCTTCCGCTTTTTGTATTTCGGCGTCTGGCAGTGGCAACACTGATTGATTTGAATTACTTTCCTTGGCGGGTTTTTGCACGGTTTTTCTTTCTGCTGTGAGGCTGTGAGTGAGACGAGACGTTTGCGTATTGATAATAGTAAACTATTTACGGATAGTAACGGATAGATTGTCCGGAGCTATCTGTTGTTATATTTTCGAACTAGACCAAAGAGAATATAATCACTACTGAACTAGACGACAAAATCTGTACGTCGGGAGGTCATGGAAGTGCCGAAGAAAATGGGAGTAGCGTAAGTAAAATACTAGGAAGTATTATAAAAACTTTCACCAATAATGAAATTCCATTATAAATGTAAGATTAAAGATTCTTAACTCAGTTTACCATGGAACACATTCGGTTTAGAAAGAAAAAATGCATTTCGTTTTATACCAATATGCCGATATAGCATAATAATTTTATATTGTTGTGCTACATATTAGATAAGGCTACTACCGCTATATCTGTCTATAAAAACACGTCAACTTAGTTATTACCTAGTTATAAGTGGTTACTTACTTAGTTATATAGGTATTCTGGTAATAATAATTAAATATTTAAATTTGTACCTACTGGAAAATCTCGGGATTTCTTCGAGTTCTACGTCTCCTTGGCGGTAATTCTACTAGCGTTAAGAGCGCTTTAATAAAATGTAGTGGGTCCACTAGCGCCACTCGTAAATAATTGTAATTATTTAAATTTAACGATATATAACTAAAAAAGGGGGCCGCTACATACTGTAGTTTGTATTTAAGTACTTTTTGAATCCATCAAACTAGTTTTTACGTTGCTGGATTCGTCAATCTATGCGTCCAAAGTTAATACGGCCGTTTTAATTTTGAGCTCATAGATTGACGAATCCAGCAACGTAAAAATTAGTTTGATGGATTCAAAAAGTACTTAAATATAAACTATAGTACGTAGCGGCCCCCTTTTTTAGTTATATATCGTTAAATTTAAATAATTACAATTATTTACGAGTGGCGCTAGTGGACCCACTACATTTTATTAAAGCGCTCTTAAATGAATCTTAGAGGGACAGTTCAAACTGGAAACTGTCCTCCTAAGATACATTCAAAGTCTGTTGACCTAAATGAAGCTTGCAAAAAATACTCTGCACTCCTCAAGGCAGAGTTAGTACCTGATGTAGATTTATCTTGCCGATTGCTTATTATTCAATTATTAAAGTTGTTGATTTTCTCTCAGTTTTCTTTTATTTAATTAAGACTTATTACAAAATATTAATGTAAGTAAGCACTAGAATTGAAGGGTTAGATACGAAAACATTAATGTTCCTGTAAAATGTATGGCACTGACTGCAATTCCATCTACCTACTTTCATCAGAATCACTTCACGCAATTTAACAACGCATTCAAATCGATCGCCTGTAGGTATAATTCATTTAGCTATGATATATTAGAAAAAAACTCGCTCCGCCTCGCGGGTACGTTCGGGAAAATTGTTCGAGTGGTAATATGGCTTTTAGAATCTTCCACTTCTATTGCGAGAAAATAAATAAACTAAGATTGTCCACCAATAATCAATGAATATATGACGGCACCTTTTTTTTAAAACTACTTTGACTCAGATTCATAGTAGTTGAAATAGGGACGAAAACAGACCTAAAGCCCGACCAGAAAATATATGACCATGCGCCATGTTGCAGAATTCCATTGAAACTAATTTCTTACACTGTCACTGTTGCGGTAAATAAACCTAATTAATTACAAAGTGGTGAAAACGAAATGGTAATTGGCAAAACATAGTCAAGAGCGAAACCTTACTAATAATGTACCTATTTAATAAATTGCTGAAAAAAAAACGCTCGTGAAATGAAAGTATTTCGCTGGAAAATATTTCCAGATTGACATCAGATCGGACAGGTAAACAACTAAAGTCAAAATGTTTAAGTTTAGTCCTAGACTGGGTTGCACCAAACCATCTGTAATCGTAAGCGATGTTCGTTAAAATTTGATTGTATGGAGAGTTTCACAAGTTTCTATGGGTGACAGCTGCCGGCACCATATTTGACGATGACCGGTCTGTGATCGTATGTTGGTGCAACCGACCCTAGTCTGTTGCCATATAGGGTCGCTACGCCAGTTACGCGGCCTGCGTCAGTTTGCGACCTTCAGAAGAACGAAGTTTTTTCAATTTAAGATATTTACATTTTTACATGCCCTAAAGACATAGTGATTCGTATGCGTTTTAATTATTAGTTACTGAATGGGAATATATTTAAAAAGCATGAAAATATTCTTTCAGTTCATCAACTCATCCAAGTGGCCGCAAACTGGCGCATCAAATTAACAGGCCGTAAACTCACCTACCGACCCTAAATCAGAATAATAACGCCGTCTTGAAAAGGGTCATATATTTCTGGTCGGGCTCTCGGTTTAAAGATGTTTTATTTCTCATTAAAAACAAATTGTCACTTACATGAGAAACTTAATTTTAAAGGTTTACAACTTTAATGTTTTTAATAGTTAAATTAGTTCAACAAAGTATGTACCAAAAATAACTCAACGTTCCGATTGGCTGTCGATGAATGTTTTGTAAATCGTAAATAAGTATTCATCCTTAGGGGCTAAATGTACTACTTTAGCCCCGCTTGATAAGCCTAATATGACACACTTTTTGATCATGAGAAGTGAAAAATACTTACAATGCCTGCTGTACCTTGTATCCTTGTATCACTATAGAGAGTAGGTCTCTGTACCATTAATGTCGTGATACATTGACCTATACCTGGGTGACGACGAAATTTTCTTTCGTTGTGATACAAAAAATTGTCTTATGCGATATGATGTACTCAGTCGAATTAAAAGGGATCCGGTCAGCTAGGGCCACAGGCAATTGGTCCATAAATTTGGTCCTCAGCCACCTCTGCTTGCTTGACACAATAAGGAAATACAGATTCCTTTCTATTGTACAAGGCACTATAGTATATATGTGTAGTGGCAATTTAATTATTTCGAAAATAGGTATGCGATTCGTACAGACAGTTCTGCTTGTTTTACTAGTCTATGCAATTAATCAAGCTACCTAGTAACTACTTCGTGACCGGTTTCTCGATTGACGTGTAGGTTGTTTGTTATAGGTACATAGCGGTCAGTGTACGCGTTGTCTTCTAAAGATGTGGTTCGCGATATTGTTGTGTCTCGGCATTCAGGTAAGCTTTTTTGTCTGAATTTACAAACAAATACGTAAACCTTATTTAAAACGTATTGCTTTGAAAGACAGTTTTACGTCAACAACAAATAAAATATAAACATCTATAGCACCTGACGAATTGATAGACCTACATATCTTCATGCATTATTATATTTATTATTATCTACAAAGGATTAAGATTAGAGAAAAAAATATCCTGACAATTGGTATTTCTCGCATCCACCTCGCATCAAATATTTATTTTTTTGGGTATAAAATTTAACAACATTAGGTACCGCAAAGCGCGAACAAAAAAATATATAAATAGATTTTGAATCTTCTGGCATGGATAATTAAGTCGGTTTTTGTACCGGTTACTTAAACACAACTCTGCCAATTCAAATAATATTAAGTAGGTATACGATGTACTGTCTAGACTCAGGCCATAGGACTAGCGGGGCGATTAGCGGCTTAATGCCAGGGTACACCGTAGTGCGCATGGTTTTGCCTAGGACTGTTTGTGGACTAAAGATTCGCCATAAGTATGGTTGACGAAATATAATTTGCACCGATTTGCCCAAGTTCTTCGAGGAATCGGTGCAAATTATACTTCGACAACTATAACTATATACACCTGACAGCCAGCATCTCGCACCGCTGAACGCCCCGCTTGTTCATAAACATTAAGCCCCCTCTCTCTTGCTTTGTAATAATGTAATGTCTTCTAAATACCTAAGCAGCCAAGGCGTGTTTGCGTTGCTCGGCCGGCCCTCCATGATTTGTTACGATTGTGAATTCTACGATAAACTCGTTCACATCTGATAATCCGCTGAACTTCGATGTTGCCATATATTTTTATTGGACGTGTGCTTCAAAGGTCAATTTACTATTTGATATGGAAATAACTCACGCACTTTAGTCATGTTGTACGGGCAAGCTTGCATGTTTTAACTGTTTAGTTAGCAACACGGAAGACATGATGAAATGCACATATTTTGTAAGACTTGACTTATAGTTATTATAATCGTTCATTGTACGTGATAGCCGAAATATCTTTATACACACATACCAGATCAGGTTGATAGTAACATATAAGTATTACATCAGGTCCATTTAAATTGGCTTCATTATAGTCGCTTCAGTATCTTAATCGCAATATCTTAGCGTTAACCATGAAACACTAGGAGTTCTGGATGTGGTCTTCATCAATTCCTGTACATTTGTTCTGAATGCAAATACTCAATTTGTTACCGAAAATACTAAATGTGCCATGTTTCCCTTAAATTGAATTTTTGGTGAAGAGTTCCCTCAATTCCTCATGGGTCCCATCATCAGAAGTAAACTTTGATAACAATGGCACCAATCTGGAAGCATATGCTTCCGAATAAATAAATATTTTCCAAATCTGTTCATAAATGGCGGAGTAATCGCGTAACAAACATACAAAAAAGAACATACCATCGGGTGAGAAGCAAAACTCACTATCAAATCTGTCACTACTCTTCGAAACTTCGTATCTCAGTACTGAAACGATGCTGATATACCTACGAGCTTTATTGTAAGTAGGTATTTGTTACTTAATGATTTTTGCTTGTAACGATTGAGAACCTCCTCTATTTTTGAAGTCGGTTAATAATAGTAATAAAGAGGGCTTTATCGATATACATTTTTATTTTACATAGCTTTAGCTTGATTACTGACCTGTCCGAACTCCGAACACCCCTGTGCATGATGTCATCAGTTATCAAGCTAGTCTCATCAAGTAGTTGTTTCACTATCAGAATCCCAATAACTCACTTAATAACCACTCACATGCCTGCTAATTATAATTCTTCCGTTGGAACCTCCACCATAAGTCAATATAAATTAATCTACTAGTTACTGTGGTAGCCTATTATAGCGACAGGTTTCTGTGGGGGATTTCTGTCAATAGCTGAAAAATAAATACTGTTCTTATTCTTGTGTTTATATTATATTCAATATACATTACCGAATATGATTAATCATAACTTAGCACATGATGCTCTTCCTTAGGTCTACCCTAGAACGATACACTTTTATCTATGCTAGATTGCTTATAATAATAAAATCTGACGGGTATATCTAGCTTATTTTAAATTCAATAATGTAGAAGCTAAGCTAAGCTGTTCTATATGTATGGCCAGATAACTTAGCCTTTACATGATCTACACTACTATTAATGCTCTCCTTATCCTCGATCCTCAGTTTTATAAAGATCGGATGGGCCCATATCAGTTAAAAACGCTAATCTTTTTAGACGATTTTCTGATTGAATTGACACGTATCTTGACATTTTCTCAGTGTTATCCATCTAGAAAAGGACTATTGCGACCTCATGCCATAAATTTTAAACGTATTTATAAGATTTTTCTTTATGAAATATCGTTTCAAACATCACTCCAAATCGACCATTTTCAAGCTAAAAACTGTGTTTTTCCGCTTAAATTATAATACACACAATAAAATCAAAAAATGGCCATGTTACTATCTAAAACTTTAATGAAATTATCGTATCCTTTAATCACTTTAAGGGTATTAGGTACCAATACTTGTTATAATTTGAAATCAAAACATTTTAAAACTTATAAGGCCTTTTATGTCAAAAATGACTGAGATCAGTCTCACTCAGGTGACTGAGTTATAAAAATTTCATCTGGCACTTTTATTATTATTTTATGATTATAAAAAGGTACAAATTAATAATTTGCGTCTGTCCCACAAAACTGTTTACACAGGCTTAGGTACACCTCGGCCCCCTGGCGGCCGCTGGTCGTTCCTCTTCTAATGCCAGGTCTGTGTCTAGGTACCTACTTACCAGATTTGGTCTAACGGATCTTAATAAGTTATGTAAGTAGGTGCTTAATTAGTTCCTAATGAGTCTAGTGACGTTATTCTTACATTACATACCTACATACTACCTGTTCTCATTATTAACTATTAGATGAGGACCAAATTTTTGGACCATAGTTAATAAGGGTTTTTTATTCGACGACCACGACGTCTAAAATTAATTGATTCCATTGTGACACGTAAATTTGCCATACAATTTATATGGTTTACTTTCGTTTCACACCGGAATCAATTGAATTGTAAACGAAGGCTTTACTATGGTCCAAAAATTTGTTCCTCATCCACATTGATCAAAGCATCTACCTAAATAGTTAACCTAAGCATAGTAGGTGTAGAAATTTTCGTTACGGAATAGTGTCAATTAAAATGTAGTCATAATTAAGTCCTTAAACTTATATGTACAAAAAATAGATTTTCACCCAGATATTGTTGTGCGTAGCGTAGGCCTTCTGTATAATTTAAATGAAAGCATAATAAGTAAGTACTTAAGTATTTAACTTTTTGTAAACAGACTAAATATAAAGGGAAATTTATCTTTGTTAAGGATCACTTTCAGCTTTATGGGTTTCACTGTAACTTTACCATTAGTAAGAAGTGAGTCTAAAATTGATTTATGAAATAGTTTCAGTGCATATATACCGTTTACCTACCGAGCATAAAGCTTGGTATTGTAGGTACGTGTTAATTATCTGTCATGTATTCCGTAAAGTATATGTGAGCGGATAACCTTTGATGATAATAATGATATACTTTTTTACATAATTGGTGTGTGTGTATTTGACAGGCAATTTCAATATTCACGATAAATATCCAGAACGATTATCTTTGAGACATTATTTGAACTTCAGGTTTTGTTTGTATTGTCTACCTATCTTGTGTATATTTGTTACATAATTTGTGAGCGCGAGTACCTATCTCGATAAGATAATATAGAACAGCTGGCAATAGCGAATGTGAAACAATTGTGAAAGTATAGTTATCGCGCCCACCTCGCGACAAACTGACGTAGGTATACCTACTTACAGCCTGCAGTCAAAATTCTGCTTTCACCAATATTCCACGGGTAATATTGTTAGGTAGGTAAGCTACATAAACTTTTCTCAGAAGATAAGAATAATGAGCTTAGTCGTGCTTCGCTAAAGTATTTACGAGTTATGAATAAAGTTACCATAGACTGTCAGGTAGGTAAGTAATATTTAACTCGGGTGAGGCTATTTTAATTGGAGCTCGGAGTTCTTATAGGTAATAATTCGCACGCTTTGAATTCAATACGGTTCCATTCTCGATACAATACACAATTGACCCTAATCTATGTAAGACGATTTTATAGTTTAAAACAATTATTCCAGATGATAATGGCAGGGAAGGCGCCTGTGATTGAGCTGAACGATGGGAACAAAATACCAGTCGTGGCCCTGGGCACTGGGAGAGGCACCGCGGCTAATGTAAGTCTTAACCAAGTCTGTGGTCTTAACCATCTATTAAGCGTTCCAGACGACTGACCCGTTATGCTTTCGTCGCCCTGTACTGTGTACACCTCGGTGCTCTGGCGGCCGCTAGTCGCTCCTCTTCTAAAGCCTGGTCTGCCTTTAACCTACTATACTTACTTACCAGATAATGGGACTCACATGCAAAAATCTAATAACTGATATTTTTCAGTGCGTTTCTAATATTTAGATTTTTTTTCATTGCATTGGTGCTACTCAGGCACTTTGAAATAAGAAATATTTATTCGAGACAAAGAAAATAAAGACAAGCAAAATAGAAAATAAAAATAAACAAAAAAGTTGTGTTATCTCGAAACGGTACCATCTCAGCATAATGCGGGCAATCGCCAGCGCTGGTCTTCAGATGGGACCGTCGAGTGATTTCACGGTGTGTAACTAACTGTATATACGAACATAAAATAATAATAAATAAAGAACGATTAACATGAAAAAAAAGAAGACGGATTTTAAAAACAAAGTTTGTCATTTTTTTTTTAACCGTGAGATGTGAAAGCAGCAGCCTGTGCTATCTGTTCCAGCTAAACTAGCGCCAATGACAGTTGGAATTTGCATTGGCAACAACTAAAGGAACTAAATGATACAGACTACTTAGACGATACTACGCAATGACGTAAACTACGTATCTAAATGAATATTTGGAACATTGCGTCATATACTGATTATGTCTAATAATTAACAAACAAGTGAAACATTTATAATGCAGTGGCTTTGCCATGCAAGCAACTGGATTATAAGCGCCTTTAATTTAACAATCAAGACCAATGGCAAAAAAATGAAAATATGACTTTATGACAAAAGCCACAACGAACTCACCTGAAGATTTACTTCAACAGGCTCCAATAGACGAAGTCAGGCAAGCCGTGTACTGGGCCATAGAGGCTGGGTACCGCCACATCGACACTGCTGCCATCTATCAGGACGAGCCGCAAGTTGGGCAGGGCGTCGCCGAAGCCATAGCTGAGGGTTTGGTTAAGAGGGAGGATTTGTTCGTCACTACTAAGGTATAAAAAGCTGCATAACAACGGTTCTACGTGGCCGGACGGTATGACCGGTAGGACGCTGTAAAATAGAACGAGATAGGTATATGAAACCGATTTCATTCGATTCCCTATCTCGATCATTAGCTTCATACCGCTATGTCGTTCACCATGTTCGTACTTTATATACAATGTCAGTGGTAAATGGCCTGCTTATGGCAAGCAGACATACTCCCGGCGAATCACAAGCGCGTTGACGACCTTCTATTGAATTGACGATTAGTTGACGTTTTGACGCACTTATGCTTAAAAAAATGTCTGACAGTTCTAGTGTTATCCCAGTACAGTTGCATCCAGAAGGATGCCCGGGATCCGCTACCTAATCTTAAGATTTGGCGTAGCCACTAGTTTTTATGGAAGCGACTGCCATCTGACGTTCGAAACCGAGGGGAAACCAAACCTTATTGGAATTAGGCTTGTCAAGTGAGTGGGAAGTTCTCAAGCCGCCCAAAAGGCCTCTAACTTGGCTTAACGACTGCTATCATAAACAGCAGCCGGGATCAACGGCTTAACGTGCCTTCCAAAGCACAGGAATATCTTATAGATTTGCAATTCACCACGCTCGACCGTCTGAATGCTAAAATCCGGGTACTCACAGCAGTTTATTTCAACACCATAGTACCTTCAGTCGCAATACATCCATTCATACAAAATATAATAACCTTTGAAACGCTGTAAGTCGTGTGTTCTTAACCCTACGTAGAGCGAGCAAGCTGCCAACTCATGCATTTGATTTTTTACTACTAATTATTAATAACAAAAATATGTGAATTATTTCAAATGTTGCTTGGGAACGTTTGCAGTTATGGAACGACAAGCACGCTCAAGACCAGGTGGTGCCTGCCCTACGGGAGTCGCTGAAGAGACTCGGCTTGGACTATGTCGACCTGTATTTGATCCACTTCCCAATAGCATTGAACGTGAGTCTTAGTTTTTTTTTTTGGGGACACAACACCAGAGCTGTGAATGTTTAAAAAGAAATTACCTTTTTTTTACTCTTAGGTGCCCATTTTATAAAGATATGTACAAGTCTAAACTGGCCACACTGGTTAAAATGGCCACATGACAAATTCCTCACTGCTATTTTATGCTCGATCCACACCAATTGGCCATCATGGGTGCAGGACAAAGACGCAGTCATGCGTTAAAAGGAGAAAGACACTTTTTATCTCATTCTACCGCATATCTGCGTCCGTGCCCTGCGCCGTCATGGCCCGCCCACACAATGGCTATCGGGTATTAGGCCGCATTCACACAATGGGCCAATTTGTACAGGACGCAGTTATGCGTTAAAGGGGGAAAAACATATTTTCATCTCAGTCTACCTCATAACTGCGTCATGTAGGTATCACCTACGTTGGGTGGGCCATCATGGCCCATTGTGTAAATCCGGCTGGCTAACTCGTGTGATTTTATTATGAAACTCTCGCCTCCGCTCCGGCTCTTCTTATAGAATCATAATCGAGTTTTAATATCTCCCATTATGTAACATTAGTTTATAATAATATGAACCACCAGCCCGACGGGTCTCCAGCGGACATCGACTATGTGGAAACCTGGAGAGGGATGGAGGAGGCCAAGAAGCTTGGTCTAGCCCGGTCCATCGGAGTATCCAACTTTAACAGCACGCAACTGGATAGACTGTTCGCTAACAGTCATGTCAAACCCGCTGTTAATCAGATAGAGGTGAGAACGATTTTATTTTTACATATTAGTTTCAAGACAATAGTGGATTATTAAATATCATTCTTGGTATATAAGGACTCAAAGCTCAGATTTTATAGCTAGCTATGCAAAAGACTACATACCTAGGCTACGTTTTTCTTTTTCTTTGAATGTCACCCGTTAACTCAGTTTATCAACGTTTATCAAGGCAATTCATCACAGAACATTCCGCTTTCCATCCTACGGGCCCGGAACCCATCGGGAATGGAGACCGCTCCAAAGCTATAAAGAAGCGTTCCGTTGCGCGTTATATAGAAACGCTGCGATTGCCGCATAAAAAAACCGCAATTAACCACGTCATTGTACCATTTCAGGTGAACCCAACCCTGACGCAAGTCCCGCTAGTGTCCCACTGCCAGCAGCTGGGCGTGGCCGTGATGGCGTACAGCCCGTTCGGCTTCCTCGTGTCCCGCAAGCACGCCGACGCCCCACCGCCGCGCGTTGACGACCCCACGCTGGTGCAAGTCGCGACCAAATACGGGAAGACCACGGGACAGGTCGTGCTGCGTTATTTGGTAAGTTGTGAATGAGGCTGTTGAGTCAATTTGACTATATAATCCAAAAGAAACAACGCAAAAAAGTATGCCACATGGTGAAAATCCTATTCAAATATCTTTAAAAAAATAACGAAGCGACAACCGATTAATGTCGCTGGTTATAGCGAGAAAGTGCGACAGATCAGTGACGTCACTGACCTCGAGCACCATCGACGCTCGTTCCAATTCCAAGGTGCGTTTTGCGGAAAAAGGGACAGCATATGCCCCCTATTAAAATTTTGAATACTTATAATTATGTAATTATTTATTCTTTTGAATTACTTTTATTGCCATTTGACTAAGAATTATATTATATTATATTATTATTATATATTTTAGACAGGCAGCTGACGCTGATACGTCTAAATCATAGTTCACTTGGCACTGGTTAGCACTGCTTAGATCTTAGTTTGTCGAGTTTGTTTTTAAACTGATTAACACTGTTAGCGTTCACTACTTCTGAGGGTAATTTGTTCCATGACTTTACTATTCTATTTGATCCTTTTTCGAGAAAAGTCGAACTAATTGATTTCTTATTTGGTGTCAACATAACCTACCATGGTACAGTACTTTTGTGGCATGTTTCATGGCTAACCCGCGTTCGTGAGATAAAAGTACGATCATCATGAATAGCTGTTAAGAGTAAAAAGCGGAAGCGAAGTGGATAGTCTCTTCATACGAGTACATATTGGTAAGATTATAGTAATTTGTCGAAGTCCCTCGCTACGCTAAATATCCAAACTCTAAATCACTGGCTACGCTTGGGACTAATTTTAGAATCTTACCCTTGCTTGGGACTCAAAATCAGCACTCGCAGACTAACTTTGCTCTCTAGTTGCAAATTTTATAATTGTATGTCATTTCATGTACACTTTTGACTTAGGTAAGTATATGGAAAAACTGTCACCTCTAATTGTATTCTAATCGTGGCTAGGTTTGTTGCGTGATTAATGAGGAAGACAACTTAATTCAGAAAACCATACAACCAGAAACCATCTTTAATTAAAATCTGGATGCTTAATGAGTATAAATTGTCAATATACTTCATTTAGGATACGTAAGGATATGGGTAAGGATTTTTTAGATCTGAGTTAAAAGGATTTTAAATCGACTACAATTTAATTGATTCCCTTGTGACACGAAAATTGACCCACATAAATTGTATGACAAATGTTCGTGTCACAACGGAATCGATTAAAATAGGTATAAATAAGGTGTTCATATATTAGTTGCAGATATTATTAGAGCTAATAGTACTCGGTCCCTGGAGTATATTTAAGTAGGAAACATTATAGTTTTTACAATGTTTTTTGGAGAAAACTGAAAAACAAATTTACTACGTAAAAACATCCTGTTAATGTGATTATTAAATGAGAACTCATTGAACAGATTCTAGTACCTCTTTCACGTACCACTTACCTGTAACTAGTCACTTCATGTCGATAAATACAATACTTGATTGTCAATGTCATGTTATTTTCCGTCTGATTGTGTCGTTTGCAAATAAATTTTATTTTGAAATGCCTTACCGCTACACAAACGATGATTATTCGAACATGGTAACGTGTAATCGCGATGCAAACTACAATACGGCGAGAGCTGCAAGGCTTTATCTACAACGATACAATGTGAATGTGGATCCTCACACTATCACTAGAGCACTATAAGTGAAATGACAGATAGGGTTAAGCGTCTTGTCAGTTAAATACACATGGTGATTATTTTGGGATGAAATTACAATTAATTTTTTGTTTGGTAAATGAAAACAAAAAATATGTATATGAAAAGATTTCTTAATTTCTATTTAAAGTTGTTTTAAAGTAAAGTATCATCTGTAAAAATATCTGCAACTAATAAATTAACATCTTATATAGATGAATTCAATGCCAACTATGGTCCAAAAAATGTATCCTCCTCACCCATATTTTATGCTAAAACTCATCTGTTTTTTATTTTACAGCTGGACAGGGGCCTTATCATTATTCCCAAGTCTACCAACAAACAACGGTTAGCTCAAAACCTGGACCTATTCGACTTCAAACTGACGGAGCAAGAGATGACCACCATCGGCAATTTTAACAAGAACATGCGGGTCATTGTCCCCGTCGTTTGGAGGGAATATCCTAACTACCCTTTTGAAAGAAATTAAATGGTTAATTAATATTACTTGGCCAAACATATGCGCCGTTCAAAGCCACTACCTAACAAAAATTGCCAATAATAGAGCAGTTTTCGTTAATACTACTGACTAAATTCCTTAATGATCTGAGCTTAGTTCCTTTTCGCATTTATTGACAATTGATGTCTATACTCAAAAGAAATTCCACCTAAACATGAAGGTAGTGGAATAAAATTCTCGATTTACAAAAAAAATGTAATTACTTATAAATTTCGTAATAAACCGTGTATACTGCTAACATCACGCGGGCTATGCGCTTGTTTACTACTTCTATTTAGTTTAAAAAAGACAATACCCACACTACGCTTTGATGGATTAAAAAAAAATGCTCATACAAAACATAAATTCCATTGTGCGACAATATATTAACTAGACTTTGGAGACATATTACATGACATGAATTCTATTCTGATAGATTTAATATTAACACCATTTCAACATGATTTAGCAATAAACAAATAATTTAAGTTACAATTAAGTACCTAATACCTACTCAATAAAATTCTAAGTACTTGTCTAATAATATTAAGATAACGAAATGTAAGCTAAACTTAAAAACCGGCCAAGGGCGAGTTGGACTCGCGCACGAAGGGTTCCGTACTAGTATCTATAAAACAGCAAAAATAACTTAACCAAAATTACAGTTAAATCAACCTATCTCAAAAACTATAAGAGATACTTTGATCAAACCAAAAATCGTTGAAAGAGTTAATTAGCATGCATCACCTCTATTTTTTTTAGAATTTTATACCCCGTAGTTATAAAAATAGAGGGGGGGGGACATACTTTTTACGACTTTGAGAGCTGATATCTCAAAAACCGTTCACTTTAAGAAAAATGTTTTTTAGAAAACTTTATATCATTTTAAAAGACCTTTCCATTGATACCCCACACGGGTATGTACATCGAAAAAAAAATTTTCATCCCTCAGTTACATGTATGGGGGGCCCCACCCCCAATTCTTTTTTTTACTATTTAGTGTCATAATTTTGTAGCGGTTCATACAACACATATTCCCATCAAATTTCATCACTGTAGTACTTATAGTTTCCGAGTAAATCGGCTGTGACAGACGGACAGACGGACAGACGGACAGACGGACAGACGGACATGACGAAACTATAAGGGTTCCGTTTTTGCCATTTTGGCTACGGAACCCTAAAAAATATGAATTTCAAGTATGTCATTTAGTGATTATTCTATGTAGAAATAAGTTTGTAATAAATGATGGATAAAATTAATTTAAATCGATGGTGTTATTTCTCATTGAATTTATAACCGTGCCAACAAGAGAGGTAAGCGTTCCTGCTTCGATTTTAAAGCCTGACCAGAAATATATGACCATCCACCACGTTGCGGAATTTCAATGGACTTAATTTCTTTCAGGGGCAATAATTTTAATGATAGGCTGTCACTGTTGTCAGTGTCACATTAGTTGTTTATTTGAACAATATAATAAGTGTGTATGTGTGTGTGTGTATGTGTGTATGTGTGTATGTGTGTGTGTGTGTGTGTGTGTGCGCGCGTGCGTGCGTGCGTGTGTGTGTGTGTATTAAATAAGAAATGACAAAACTATTCATTGTCAAGAGCGGAACATTATTAATAATGCAGGTATATATAATAAAATTCCGTAAAAAAAAACGCTCGGAAAATTACATTATTACGCTACAAAACATTTCAAATTAACATCAGAACTGACATTGCGACTATACTGACACTACTGATCTGTTGCTATACATGTACATTTAAATGAGACTAATAGCGCCCTCTTCACAATGGTCATATATTTCTGGTCGGGCTTTAACTTCATGAAAATTAAGGCTTTGGTCATTCATTGGGTAAAGACATATTTTTGGCTCCCTCTGTATTCTGAATTTAATAATGATGATGATGATTTCAGCCGAAAGACGTCCACTGCTGAACATATGCCTCCCCCAATTGGGGGGATTTGCCATAGTCGCCACGCTTGGCAAGCGGGTTGGCGACCGCAGTTTGATGGTGGTAACGATCGAAGGATGCTGCTGCCCACCCTCCGATTTTCCCTTATTCGCCTCCTACGAAACCCACGGGAAGAGATGGGATGGCGCAATTCTTACCCGGCAACCACACGGGGAATTTAATAATATCTACAGAAAATAACATTCGTGCAGCGCCTTAGTCAAATAATTTGACTCTTAAATTATCTCTAAAAATAAGTGACTCTAAAAACCGTAACAACAAAACAGAATTCATGTTTTCAGCATTAAAATAAAAATAGTGTGGTAAAAAATGTTTGACCTCTGTCCTGACTGTCACTGACCTGCCTAAATACGTGACAATATTACTCGTAGCTTACGCGTTTGGTACAAATGCATTCTTGATAAAGTTTGCGATTCTCATTTTTAGTAACTGACAATCCCAGTATAGTTGCATCGTGAAGGATGCCCGGGATCCGCTACCTAATCCCAAGATTTGGTAATAACACGTTTCGGAAGTATAATATAAAATATACATTAATTATCATTTGCAAATTGTGTTGTGCTTTTTTAGGGATCCGTAGCAAAAATGGCGAGAATGGAACCCTTACATTTTGGCACTCCATACCTACAATTAACCGGGAGATGAAAACAAAATTCAATGTAGGTACATAGGCGTGTGGAGTATCTATGGATAGGCCTTCAAAACAATAGTGATATAGAGGTATTAGAGGTTTCTAAAAAACTTTTCCATTTAAGTCAACCATTTCGTGAGATATTAGTTAATAAGAGAACAACGGTTGAAACTCACTTGGAAAGTCACTAGACATGTTTCGAACTACAATTGGAGTCCTTCATCAGGTTGAGTGTTTCCAAGTGAGTTTCAACCGTTGTTCTCTTATTAAGTGTAAATATGTCCCACGTTAGTGTAAATTTATGAGATATTAGTTGTCAAAGTCGCAAAAAGTATGCCTCCCCCCATCTCAATTTCCAAACCATGAAGACAGAAATTCTAAAATAAATTGAGGTTGTGTATTTACATAATAAATACTTTCAACGAAAATGGTCTTGAACCAGGTAGGTCTAACCGTTTTTTAATTATCGCTGAAAAAACTTCCTTGCCGACTACTGACGTGAGTGCCGTGAGTTTCCTACGAAGATACGACCTTTTTTAATTAACAGAATAGGATAGAGGATTTAAATATGGGCTAGTAGTAGTAGGCATGGAACCCTTCATGGTGCGTGCTCCGAAACGCACTTCGCCGGTTTAATCGGTTTTATCTTTAATTCTTATCATTATCCAAAAGTAATAAATATACAAAATCAAATAATTATTTCATTTTGTTTCTTAAAAGTTACTTATGTATTAAAGCATATGTTGTTAGGTATAAAAATAGCGTACGTAACCGTTTATCCCAACAACGTGATGACTGCATAACAATAAAGATAAATGCATGATTTTCAATCGGCTCCTGCTGTCATTTTAGAGGTGATTATTTTGTGATCATAATTATGTGGATGTTATTCAAAGTTGTATAAAAGGCAGGCTCGGGTACATTCTCACTGTCTTTACTAAAAACAAGCAAAATGTTCAAGAATTTCTTGGTTCTGTTTTTCGCTGTGCTGTTCATGGCCAATGTAAGCATATTGTTAAAATAATAATGATATGTATTATTATTTTATTAATACTATCTCATATAAGTAAATTTTCAAACTAAACTGTGTACAAGTAAAAGTAGGTATGTATGTACCTACCAAATTCTGGTCGTCGCACAACGGAAATAGTGCGGTTGTCACGGACATTGTAACGCATAATTTTCGCGTTTATTCGGATAGGTACCTGACCAGGACTAGGAACGCACCTTTGTTCACAGCGACGCATGAGGTAAGACTATTAAAATTAGATGTGCAGAACGCCTTTAATTCAATCAGTAGGGGACGCCCTGCTGAACGAAAAAATAAAAATATAGTTCCGGCAATATATAACTTTTTACTACAGTGTTATCACTACTGTCCATCGAAATTAATGCACATAAACAAATAGATACTTTCGGCAGTGGGTTAATTGTCAGCAGGGTGATCCCCTCGGTCCAGTCATATTTAGTTAGGCAATTAATTCAATAATAAACATTCAAAATTAAACGTTTGGTATCTTGATGATGGCACTCTGGGTGGCGATTGGCAGACTGTCTGTAGCAGATTTACCTACTCCAAATTAAAAATAAATAAAAAGATACTGGTCCGGAACTAAACAATAAATGCGAATTGCATATATCCGATGTGTATAGGAAATATACCTGTACCAAATGTAAATTGATCCTTAGCATCCCAAACCATTGAGTTTCATTTACATCGCGCCAAATATCACTAACTATATCCAAAGACTGTCTACATCTTCTCGAATTACCCATCTTCAATGAAGCCATTCTTCCCCTTCTAAGTAAATTAATTTTGAAATTTAGTGATCATTCGGGTCGCCTCCTCAAAATCAACTGTCATTCTGCTCTTTTTATTTTAAAATTCTGCCTTACCTGTTCCGTTGTTGTCCCATTTGGAAATACGCCTCACCTACTTCAATCTATCGAATAACTTTAAAATCACAAATCGAATCCATATTGAACATCAGATTTAGCGACCGACTTACCGATAAGGTATGGTGGTTTGAGTACCCGTAAAATTTCGAGTGTTGCCCTGCCGGCATTCTTGGCTTCAACCCATAGCACCTCCGATCTCGCAGGTAGAATTCTTCAAGCCTCTTGGCTTCAAACTGCCTGGTTGAGGCCTCGAATGCCTGGCTAGCTAGACCGAGTCCAAATTTGCTGTCCCAGCGTAAGATACTCCCAGATATCATAGTATCGATAGCGACCCTAATTTCACTTATAGACACCGAGACAGGCAGGGACCGAGCGACGCTTCTGGCATCATCTAGACCAGAGTCAGGTCACTGGCTACACGCCTATCTCTCACCCAACACCGGCACCTTTATCGACCCATAGACGCTCCGTATAGCCGCAGGTCTTCGGCTTCGGCAGCTGGGCGGCTTGTGAATCGTCTGTGGACCGCCTCGGCCACCACGGGCTCGCCTGCTCCTCGGGCGCCGCCCGCCTATCCCCTCACGCCGCCTTTAACGACATTCTAACAAGGTCACTCGTCAGTGCCGGCGTTCCTACCGCTTTGCTCTGAAGTCCGAGATGGTGCGGAACGACGGTAATAGCCCCGACGGAATTTCGTTAACTCCCTGGAAGATGGGCCGTGCATTGGTGTGGGACGCCACTTGCGCTGACACGCTACCTTCCATCGACCAGTGGGCGTGCTGGCGCGACAAACGGTAGCCAAATATATCTATCTCGGCGCCCAATTCGAATTCATCGCGATTGGCTTCGAGACACTTGGTTCGTGGGGCAGGGGCGCACAGGTGCTCCACAAAGCGTTCGGCAAACGGCTGAGAGAGGCAACGGGCGACCCTCGTGCAGGCAGCTTTCTCGCGCAACCGCAATTCAGTGCAGGAACGCTGCCTGTGTGATGGGCACCCTACCAAGGGCAGCAAATTTGGATAGGTATTTTTAATTCTTAGCTTTAGATAATAGATTTTAACTATAGGTAGTTTTATATTCAATCTGTTAATTTCTTAGTATTAATTTATTCTTTTATTTCTTCAATTAAAAATATTTATATTCTAATACATAAATAAATGTAAATATACATGGTAAATTTCACAGTGCGAGTTTTTTATATAGGTATCTGTCATTTTGTTAATGTACCTACATTATAATTACCAAATGTATTTTCTCTCTCAGGGCCATGCAGAAGAGCAACAGCGTGAGTACCAAATTAAAATATATAGTCCAAAAATTAAAAAAGGTATATTAAAAGCTCCTCAAGTTTATTTTCAGGTTTAGGGTACCGTACCTCAAAGTTATTGCTATCTGTTCGTCTATCTAGACCCTTTTTTAGGAATGCGTAAGGGTGTCAAGGTGAAACTAAAATCTACTCAGGTTAGCAAAACCTTTAACAAAATCCGAAAGATGAGGCCATTCATGCCGCCTATTGCTACATATATTTTGTGACGCGCAAGAGGATCAAAACCTATAGAGCACTTACCAAAAGATGAATAATACCGAAAACGTTCGCATTCTGATTTATGCCGAGCTATTCTGATTTTTGGACACATTTTAACATACATTGCTAAAATTACAGGTGATTCAGGTGGCGGATCGGGAAGTGAGTACTACAGTTTTATCTATATACCTACTAGCGGCCGCCCGCGACTTCGACCGCGTAGATTTTGGATGGTAACAAAGATACAAATGAGGTTTATTTGTTTCTGTCGGTTGTCTGATGCTATTAATCTTTTTTGAAAAATTACTCATAAGAAAAAATAATTATCCGCCATCTTGGATTTGAAAATGGATGTCATTTTCGTAATCGGCACCCCGAGGAACCTCGAAGATGATTTTTCCTTTTAAATTCATCGTATATACTAACTACCGTGCTTTTTTTCACATGCCTAGTAGCCACCGTTTAGCTGCCAGGGGGGGGAACACTTGACCATAGCAAAAATTATCACTTCAAAGCTTAATATTACGCCAACCAATCCTTGAATCAAAATGCTTTTAGAAACCTTATAATATTTTTGAAAGAGCTATCCAACGATACCCCACACGATGGGGTTTGGAAGAAAAAAATTGGACCACCACTTTACATGTAGGGGAGGTAGGTACGCTAAAAAAAAAATTTATAAATAAATATATAAATAAAATAAAATAAATATTAGAGAACAATCTTACACAAATCGAACTAGCCCCACAGTAAGCTCAAGAAGGCTTGTGTTGTGGGTACTAGACGACGATATATTTAATAGATATAAATACTTAACTACATAGAAAACATCCAAGACTCAGAAACAAATATTCATGCTCATCACACAAATATTTGCCCTGACTGGGATTCGAACCCAGGACCGTCAGCTTCACAGGCAGGTGCACTACCCACTAGGCTAAACCGGTCGTCAAACACAATACAGGTATAAAGTTTGTTAAGAATGTATCTTTAT
This sequence comes from Epiblema foenella, assembly GCA_963556455.1. Lineage (NCBI taxonomy): Eukaryota > Metazoa > Arthropoda > Insecta > Lepidoptera > Tortricidae > Epiblema > Epiblema foenella. The sequence continues at coordinate 9,787,526 of OY747100.1, forward strand.
TATATCTTATTAAAAAAATAAAAACATAGGAACGTTATACAGTTGCATAACATTTAGTGTAGTAATAATTATTCCAAATTATTTGTCGCCATAAGGAACTTTTTGTATGAAGATAACCAGCTAAATTGATAGCTCTTCTTCAAACAAAAAGTTCGTCATCATGCCAACTATCGATGGTCCACTCTCATTTCGGACGTTACAGGTGCCGGTGGGGGCATGGGAGGCGGTGGCGGGTTCGGCGGCTTCGGCGGCGGTGTTGGCGGCGGCGCCGGCGGCGGTGTTAGCGGCGGCGCCGGCGGCGGATCGCAGGGCGGAGCTCAAGGTATGTTCTAAGCATTCAGTACAGAGTTAGCCTTTGCAGCCTCATGTTCCTTTAAAATGATTTTAACCAATAAAATAAAGTACTTAAAACATATAATATATTCTTATTATCAATTAATTCCACTATCTAATTACTTCCACTAAGAAAAATTAAAAATTACTTGTTCCTAGAGCTTTCTGTTAGTAATTGATGGTTCTGGTTGTCATAATGCAAAAAAAGTAAAATTCTTCATTATTTATTTACAGGATGAAAAAGAAAGAAGGTTTTTTGAAGCATACTGCACCAGGGAGCATTTTTCCTTGTAGTCGCACAATTAAATTTCTGTATCAGACATGATGTTTAAAATAAATTAAAAATATATTTTTTGTTTTTTATTTTTTTGTAAATCTGATCTAATAGTTTTTTTGTACTGTTCGCCTTTCCAACCACGTATTTTTTTGTAAAAAAATCTACTGCCACGCCTAAAAAATGGAAATGTAAGTAATTTTTATTATACCATGCGGTGGCAAACACGCATGCGGCCCGCCTGATGGTAAGCCGTCACCGCAGCCTATAGGCGCTTGCAACGCCAGAAGTGTCACATCATTTGTTACATCTTACCCACAGACCCATGTTAAACGACACGCGACTGATAATTATATAAGTAAGTGTAACAATGAACTAGCGGAACACTCGTGATCGATCTATCCTTGAGAAAGAAACTTTGTAAAAAAATCTACAAAAAAGTTGAAGATCACAATAAAGTCAGCCATTGGAACGGAAAAAAAAGTTGGTAAATATTACGGTTGATTGGGTAAATAAGGACAAATACGGAACTTTATCAGTCATTCCCATTATTGTCAACGTTCCCACTTTTTGTAGCTACATAACCAAGTAAATTCAGCTACATGGCATGGCACATCTGCTGTTCCAAGTTAAAGTAAGTTATAGACCTAAGTGCCTTTACCATGAGTTTGCATGACCGTACTCGCTAGCGACTGCGTAAACGATTTAGTATGCCGATTCTTAGTTCTATTGCGTAACCGCCAGCGGCGCTGTACTTTTGCCCATATCAAATTTTACGCAGTCGCTAGCGAGTACGGTCATATAAACTCATGGTAAAGGCACTGTTATGAAAAAAATCGTTGCCGCAAAAATTATATAGTGAATTATTGACGCACATCGGAAAAGTTGTATAGAAATTTAATTTCGTTAATATTCTTGCTTCAACTTTCGTTAGTGAGACGTAGATGAACATTTAACCTTCACCAGACGGTGACGCCTGTATAGGACGTAGTTTCTACGTGCTCTGTGAACTATAATTAAATTCATAATAAAATCACTCATCAGCTATAAAGGTATATTTTTATAGATATTTAACAACCATAATTAAGAATCAAGAAATTAATAGGCTACAGCAGTGTTTTCCTCTCTATCCGCGTAATTATTATTATTTGAATCACTATATTTGGCTGCGTCATTATGTACTTCCTCATCGTTGAACATTTGGTCTAATTCCACAGGGTCCTCAGGACTATACACTACACCGTCATCGTCATCCACGCTGTAGTCGATCTCATTTCCCGCATTATTCACATCTTGAGGAACTTTAGCGTAATTGTACAAATGAGGTGTCAAACCATTATAATTGTCATATAAATTGCTGCCTAATTCTCTATTGTTTTCATTGTCATATTCTTCGTTAACACTATATTTTTCTGCTCTAGGAGCATTAGCATCGATATAATCGTTATTTTCCTTTTGATCGTCAGCATCGGCATAATCTTGTACATCTGAACTGTCACTGTATTTAGAATCTTCTTCAATTTTCACAATTTCATCACGACTGCTCACATTCACGCCAGCATCGGCTTTATCTTCCTTACCATTAACATCGTCGTTCTCTGCTGAATCGTAAAAGTTTGATGATGATATCAGTTGTTCGTTGCTTTCGTCACTTTTATGCTCTTCTGTTTCCGCACTGTCATTAGCTTCTTCCTCGTTGTCTTCTGCTACCTTATAAGTACTCTTTACTTCATCTGTGCCAGCCGGATCTGTATTTGCCTCAGTATCTTTCTCATGATCTAAAGTAGACACTGTAACAACAGCATCGTACGCCCGTCCGGGATTACCCATAAATACAATTACTACGTATTTGTAACCAGGTCCACCGTCTACAATATTGGCTTTTAAATCATTATCGAAATCTATGCCACTCACTCTTACGTGTGCTATGCTATCGCCTTCACCAATCGCTGGAATCCTTAGTGCTAAGGAGCCGCCCGGTACTGATACTCTGATTTGTTCTGATTTCGTTTGAAGTTCTTCATTGCCAATGTCTAATAGAAACACATATGGATACTTATGAAAAGGACTAGCAAATATCACTGTTTGATGAATAATTAAAGAGTACAGAAGAGCGAGAAACATAGCGGATGCTCTGCTTAAAGAGAATGATGGTTTGGCCAGTAATTAGGTACTTATATTGATCGATGTCACGCTCGGTGGCTGTTGTTTTTGTTTGACCGTGACTGCCCTGAGGCAAAACTGTAGACACGTACAATGGAAAATTCAGGAAGATGGAATTTCCTAGTTGTAAATTGTGCTCGTAGTGTACGATTAAAACGGAAACCTCCGACACGACCACGCGGGTGGACGACATGAGTGACTGCTTAGTGCGTGCTCTAAAAAACACGGAAAACACTGTCGGTTTTTAAATAAGTAAAACAAAATAGAGAGGTTATTTCCATATTATTAACTCAAAATAAAAACCGATAAATTAAGTAAATCACAGCTTTATTGCAATGAATAATGCTACAGCTCGTAAAATATAATTCCATTCATGTTTGACAACAATTGTCCGTGTATCACAATTCACAATGCTTAACAATAAAAACCTTGATTTCGTATTTGAATCCTTTATTGCTTACGCATAGTCGAAGCGCAAATTTAAGGAAGAGACAAAATGACTAATAATATCCTTTAATTCCTGACTTAGGCATGTATTCGGTGTCAGATTGCTGATACAGCGCTGTCTAGCGAATTTTCCACTCGTGTACCTATCTAGGTAATCGTTTAATAAAGGATTCAGTAACATGGTATATTATAAGCGAAATATAGGTATTACAGTAAGTACATGGTTATCAAGAAATTCCTACAACAGTGAAGACTTCAAACATTAGGTTTATAAGTATTATAGCTAGTTAATAATAATTTAAGTAATATTGTCATGCGACGTTCATTCACGTTTTCTTAACACTCGCTTAACACTTGCCTACAATATCAACCCATTATGCACAAATTTGCCCCACTACCCACTAACAGAGAATTTTCAAGCCAAGATGAGCCTGAAAATTCATATAATTAAAACAGTGCCTTTAACATGAGTTTACATGACAGTACTCGCTAGCGACTGCGTAAAAATTTGCATGGGCAAAAGTACAGCGCCTCTGACGGTTACGCAAGAGAACTAAGAATCGGCATACTAAATTGTTTACGCAGTCGCTAGCGAGTACGGTCATGCAAACTCACGATAAAGGCACAGTACCTACTTAATTTGTTTTATTAACCCATTTATAATCATTGGCAATATTAAGTATATATACAACATCTTATCTGCTAAAAAACGTGTTTTTTTAATTTGTTTTGTTGTCATTTTTCAACCGCAAATCTGAAAAAGAGTTGCCAGACGCCGCCGGTGAAAAAGCACCATTATAGTCGCACAGCCGGAGAGGAGAGGGACGCACTTACGTGATAGTATGAGATAATATACATACCGGACAATTCCCAGTAATCTGCGTCTCTTAGTCCGTCATTGTGGGCTACTGAGGATTTTATTCCCAGTTGTTCGTAGTATACACTCTAGCTAGAGCGTAATCTATTTTCTTTGGAGGTGACACTTTATTGCCGAGATTCACTGCAGCTAAGACTGCCCACCGAACAGGCGCTTCGCCATAGCCCCTACACACAGTAAACAGTTTGGCATGATTGGGACGTTTCGCACTCGATTCCGTGGTAGTGCAAATACATAAGGATCATATTACAACGTATAAAAGCTATTTGGGTACTCCAATAAGAGCAAAGCCAAGCAGAAAGTATCTTTCAATGAGTCAAAAAACGTTCGATATTTTAAAGGAACGTACAAAAAAGGTTTCGCCAATAAGTACTTAATCAATGTAAAACCTAGTCTTTAACATTTTGCTATAGAACGAATTGTAATTAAGTTCATTTTACAGTTAAAGCAGCAGTTGAATTAGAGAAATAGAAGTAGGTAAGTGAATCAATTTTAAAAACCAGCTACCATCACCATTTTAGCCTGGAATAAGCATACTTGCGTAGCTTAGTAAGTATACATATACGTACGTTGACCTACCTATATTTAATAATAACCTTTACATAGACATACGTACGCCTAAAACATTATTGCTATTAAGCTTTATTGCCTTTAAGGATACAATGCATATTTAAGAGTATGGATATTTTGACAACGGCCTAATATTTATCGTTCGTGAACGCAAGTGTGTTTACAATTTTAAATAATAATAAAAATTGACAACTGCTTATCGCAAAAACGTTCTCATTTGTTTACTCTGGTGAGACATAGAGCTCTGTGCCCTTTCAGTTTTAGCAATTAAAATATCAAGTTTGCTGGTGTGCGATGTCATTTTCTCACCCGCTTCCTTAAAATCATCTAAAGCGGTACCTAAGTCGCCGCCTGGATTTGACTTTCCCGCACGTGGAGTCATTTCGGTGTCGCGGGGACCAAGGTCCTGATTTATAGAGCCGATGTCCGTTCTCATTGGCACAGAGTCTTTGTCGTAATTTGTTTGGCCTACGTAACTCTGTTCACTAGAATATGATAAGTTGTCTTTCGATGACAGCTTTACGCGGAAGAAGTTTGTTAAACTGCCGCAGACGCCCTGGAAATTAATAAATGCAGATCTTTATATTAAAATCTGAAGAGAAAACATAAAACATTTTCGTAATTGGGTGAGTAACAATTATTTGGACCATAGTTAAGACTTTTAACTCGTCTACATTTTAATTTATTCCGTTGTGACACAAGAATTTGTCATAAAGTTTATGTGTCACAACGGAATCAATGGAGTTGTAAGTAGATGATTAAAAGCCTTAACTTAACTATGGTCCAAAATTTGGGCCTCATTCATTCACAACATTTTAAATAGTTATCATAAAATTTGATATTAATTTGTTCATTGTGCGACAAAAAACAATGGTTAATTGTTGTCTCATAACGGAAAATTTTAAACTGTATGGTTTTGGTAATTATAGGAGTGAAACTGTCGTGTTAAGTAGTTGATATTTTAAGTTTAATTCAATACACGATACAGGCTCACCTTTAGTCGATTTATTTTTGTTTGAGTTGAATTTAAAATCGTATTCAACTCATTAAGACCACCGCCCGTTTGCTGAAGAGTTTCATCTAGCATAGCCGTATCCTAGAAAAAAAAACAAAAATGAAGAGAAATAATACTAGAGTCACGTATGAAAATATGACTGCTTTTGCCTAGCAAAATAATCTTACCTCACCTACAGTAGTCTTGATATCTACTTCTTCAAACTCCACGATATCCAAATGTTTATGTTTTTCTAAAAACTCATCTTTGTCTGGTATTGGCTGTCCGAATAACTCGGCTCGGATACACGCATCTTCATACGCCTTTAAGGACATTTTCTTAGCTAATAGTGAAAACTAATATTTTATTTGGGTTGACGACGACTTTCTCAGTCCTTGACCTAAATCACGGTATTCACGGTCTGGCTTGTATGCGGAAAAGTCACAGACTGGGATATCCATCGAGACGTTTGACGCCTCAAAATAGGCGGGTTACATGCCTAAGTTATTGATTTTTTCGGTTACACCTAGTCTTATTACTTGTTACGCATGCATGCATGAGCTAAAACAAGGTTTTTTGACTCAAAACTAGTGCAAGATTACCAAAAAGATATTTTCTTATTATTTCGTTAGACTTTTCAATTCATTTAATAATACCATGATTTTTTTGTCCTCAGTGGACGAAATCGGAGAGGACTAAAGTTTAAATTAGCCGCTGGACTGGTATCGGCAATGTTGCCAATCTTTTGAAGTTCGATTTAGCACGAAATGCGGGATTTTTGGCGGTTTAAGTACCTACAGTCCAGATTTTTAAAACAAAACTAAATTTTTCGAAAATACTACATGCAAGTCAAAATCTAAACTTTTACTCAATAACATATTTTCTGAATGCATCTATATAAACGTAAAGAACTTTTGTCCAATGAGAGCTTAGTTGTCAAAGAAAAGGACAGATGACTGGATGATTATGTGAGAAAAAGAGTAAGTACTTTATACAACAAAATTTCTGCTACATCACCGGTTCTATTGGACCGTCATTAAATAATTATAGTTATTTCAGTGTTCGCAGTTGTTAGACGTTCCTTTCGTTCATATTTAATAAGAAGGAATTCTACAATGTCGTCAAGTAAGTTCAATCATTCATCTGATTTCATAACCTTGTAGGTGCTATAAGAGAAGCTTGGCTGTCTGTCTATCTAGATTTAAATATTTTGTTTATATAAATTATGTTCCTGGTGAGGGTTAGGAGTGTTTTAGTATGAATAACACGTTCTTATACTCGGCCGTAAAATTATTTGCCTCATGAAATTTACTACTTGTTGTTTTGTTTTGACTTAAGGTTGATCAGCTGTTTCTGTTACTTGTAAATGTAAATATATTGACACTCGTTGCCAGAATATTCATAATGTTAACAGAATGTTACTTATCATAATAGTTTGAATGTGTAAGCGGTGACAATGTGTCGCTGCGAGAAATAAGTTATCTTTGCTTTTCTCACAGTTAAGATATATATATATTTAGCCTTCTTTGCATATCAAAATAAATCTGCAGAAAAAAAACATTGAAATTGTCAAAGGGAAATAAATCTGTGCAATGTTTGGCTATTTTATCAATACATTTTAATATTTTCAAAACCTAATTATGAGATGAACAGATTGATTTTAATACAAAGAAAGGTTTTTAAGAAATTTGTCTTCTATAGTAAATGTGCTAATGTAATATCATTGTCAAGTGAGTTTACTTTTCTTTGACCAAGTACATTTTGTATACTAATAAAAATAAGCATGGAATGGAGTTGTGAAGGTTACACTGTGCAGCTTATATCGGGTTTGTATGATTGGAAAATCTGAGAAATTCAAAAGGAAGGTCATGTCAAGCATATCCTTAACATCATAACTGCATATAGTATGTAATGCATATTTGCCTTTGCACATATATTAAAAAATGAAGCAATTGTTACCATAATCGACCAAATTGTTAACAGAAGTGTGCAAATTAAGGGCTTAATATATTATCTAAGTGATTGAAACTTAACCCGTAATCTCCTGACCCCAGAGATTACTATATGCAATATTTGTGAAAAAAAATGTGGCAGTCGATGGGTTAAATTAATATTTACATTTTTTTCTTTCCATCATCATCATCAACCTATTTATCTTATTGCTAGGCATATATAGACCACCCATGAACAAATGGCAATAAGCTCAAATTATAAAACTTTTTTTATTTTCAGAACCCCTAAGTGTGGAAACATTGAACCAACTGCGGAATAAATTCTATGCGGACCCAAAGAATGAACTGGCACAGAATGTTTGTACCCGTTTCGACCCGTTTGAGGTGGCCATCAGCAAGAGGCGACAGGATACCCAGTTACATGTCTACAACATTAAGGTAAGGAATTAATTTATGGACAAAATTACAAATATGGTTCTTTTCTTTCAATGTGCTTTAGTTTTAAATATAAAACTCCCATGAGTTTTAGATATATTGAAATATAATAAACAGGTCACTCACACACGGGTCGGGTCGCGGCTGGTTCTCATGATTAAGGGCCACATATTGGTTCGCAATATGCCGAGCTATACTCGGACCTTAAAGACGTGAGTGGCCCCTTTATTATATTTCAATGTGCTTTAGTTCTTTTGAAACATGATAAGCTGGTTCCAATGGGCAAGTATCGTGAATAGAACAATTGACGTAGTAAGTAACAAAAAGTCCACCCATATAGAAAGAAAAGATGTTAGAGTCAATATATTGACTCGTAACTCTTCATATCTACATTGTCATTGTGTAGATGAAATATGAAAGTGAAAAATACGAAAAGGAATGAATTCATCCTCTAAAAATAAAGTTGGATTTTAGCCAAAACTAAAATACCTAAAGATATTAACAATATAGGTAGATCTAAAAGTTGTTTGACCCTCCCATCTCCCATCCCTCTGTACTGTACCTACAGTTCCTATATAGCTATACTAAATTTCCTTGAAATTCGAATAAAAGGTAGAATCGGAAGGCAAACCGGTGACGAACCAGGAGAACTCGGGGCGGTGCTGGCTCTTCGCCGCGCTCAACGTCATGCGGCTGCCGTTCTGCAAGAAGTACGCCATAGACGAGTTCGAATTCTCGCAGAGGTAAGTGACTCATTCAGTTATTGGCTGTGATGAGCTGTGTTTATGGACAAGTGTAACCAACACCGGCTTTAGCTGATCAGGGTGGAGCGATGTATAGTCGAGGAATGGGGTTCGCCTATATTCGACTTTATTTTAATGACATTAATGTCCAAAAAGTGACGATCATTTCATTTCAAGGCTGTACACCGCGCCTCTTAAAATACGCCTTTAGAATTTTGTCTCTCTCTTCTCTTTATTTTTTTCAATTTAGGCCGCTCTACACAATCATGTTACCTGGGAACGTTTATGTACAGGCATAGCGTCTCCATATAATAGATAATCATTCTACAGATATAATATAATAAATTAAACATTCTACAGATGGGCCACAATTTTTTATGAATTTCTGATCCTCTGATATCGATTTTGATCGCAATCGGATTACTAACCAAAAAGTTCAAAAGCAGTCCATTCATAGAACCCTTAGAAAACTTGATAGATATGATATGGTTGGCTGGTAGAAAATGCCATTTGGCATTAAGCCCGCCATTTGTACAATTTCAGTGTTTTGTGCAATAAAGTAATGTACGCATCATCATGATAATTCTCTATCTAGGAGAAAAATCAGCCAAGCAAGGTTGAAAAACACGATATTATATAAAATTGCTACCTCATGTTTACAATTGTCTAATGTGATGTCGTAAATAGACACATTTTTTTGCGCTTACATTGCAAACGCTGGCTGAACCCTACGAGATAGATCAAAATAATGTACTATGGTATTGTACACCTTAAAAAGGTCTATAATAAAAAGTCCGCGATGTCGATCTCTTAGAGATAACCCACACCATTTTTAATCCTTTACTTTTTCGAGGAATATGACTTATTTACGAACCTATTAAAAAATATAGCATTAAATTTTTATCCAGTCAAGTAGGTACCTCAAATACATTATGTGGTCCGAAATATGTCGAGCTGTACTCGGACCTTAAAGACGTGAGTTTATTATATTTCAATGTGCTTTAGTTCTTTTGAACCATGTTACCTTATTGATTTTTGTTGAACGAAATATTGTTCGTTCCCCGCACAAAATAACAGTTGACTTAATTAAAACTTATCACGAATGCATTCTAGATACTTGCCAAGAAATAAGTACACACTGTTATCAATAAACAAGGTAGGTAAATAATCGGTAGGTATGCAATATTTTTACAATGCACTGTTCATTTTGTAGAAGTATTATTTCATCATAATTATTACGGATAAAACTTGACGTTGCAATGTTTACATTACACGAGGTCGTTATGTAGTGAGCTAGTGAGCGAATATCACTATCACTACACAGTAATATAAAACAAAGTCGCTTTCCGCTGTCTGTTTGTCTGTCTGTCTGTCTGTCCCTATGCTTAGATCTTTAAAACTACGCAACGGATTTTGATGCAGTTTTTTAATAGATAGAGTGATTCAAGAGGAAGGTTTATATGTATAATACAAAAAAGAAAACACTGATAATTCTAAAACTTTCTAATGTGATGTCGTAAATAGACACATTTTTTTGCGCTTACATTGCAAACGCTGGCTGAACCCTACGAGATAGATCAAAATAATGTACTATGGTATTGTACACCTTAAAAACGTCTATAAAAAGTCCGCGATGTCGATCTCTTAGAGATAACCCACAATAACCATTTTTTATCCTTTACTTTTTACGAGGAATATGACTTATTTACGAAGCTATTAAGAAATATAGAATTAAATCTTTATCCAGTCAAGTACCACAAATACATTATGCATTTAACAAACGTATGACTAATATGGTTTTATTGTTTTTCAAAATATTCTCCGTGATGATCGATGTACTTTTGCATACGTTGAAACCAATTTTTAAAACACTTTCCATTCTGACTGAGGTATCTCCAAAACATGTTGTTTGAACGCGTCGACGGCATCTTCACGGGTCGAAAATCGTTGACCACGTAATGTATTCTTTACATTTGAAAATAAATAAAAATCATTGGGCGCTAAGTCAGGGCTGTAAGGTGGATGACCCGTCAATTCTATATTTTGACCTTCCAAAAATCGAGTTGTTTCGTGTGACGTATGACAGCTGGCATTGTCATGGTGAAGAATGATTCTGCGTCGCTGTAAAAACATTACGTATTTCTTCAAAGACTTATGGCAAACGTATGGTCGTGTACCACTCCGAATTAACCGTTTTACGATTCTCTAGTGGCACTGTAGCCACATGGCCATTAATATCAAAAAAGCAGGCCACCATTTGCTTCAAGGTACATTTTGCACGAGCTACTTCGTAGGGTTCGGCTCATTTTGAAACACCCACACTGTTGATTGTTTTTTAGTTTCAGGATTCGTCACCTGTGTAACAGCTTTTGAGTCACCTGGTTATATTTTTTCAAAATTTTCTTGCACCATTTGACGCGTGCCTCTTTTTGATCCATAGTTAAAAAAAAATTACAGCTAAATGCTCATGTAATATCTTATTAATACTCGTCATACATATCTTATTAATACTCGTCATACATATGCCCAGAGTCGCCTCTATCTCGCGATACGTGACATGACGGCCATGCATTATAAGTTTTCGTACAGCTTCAATATTTTGTGGTACAACGACCGATTTCGGGCGACCTTCCTTAAGTTCGTCCGTAAGCATACTACGTCCACGGTTGAACTTACTAAATCAGTGATACACAGTTGTTTTCGATGGAGCTTCATCACCAAAAGTTGAAGTTAATTGATCTATGCACTGTTGTTGCGTTAAACCACGCCGAAAATCGTAATAAATCATAGCACAAATATTTTCACGAGTGAGTAGCATTCTTGCAGCAAGATGAAATTTTAAACAAGCCAAAAACACAAGACTAGCGTACATAAGAAAATATATATATAGCGGCCAGTATTAAAAAAAGTTCAATTTTGACCTTGGAGGTCAGATACATAGCGTTAAAAATGTTGGAACCCGGATTCCGGTTACATAAGTAGCAGCCGTCGTATTAGATATGATAATGATTTCTTGCAGTTACTCTGCTCTTGTAAAGCATGATCTCGCACTTATGTATTACGCCCACCACTGGGTCCCTCCATCTTTTTCATGGACGATCGCAGCCCCCAACTGCGCCTACGACGCCGAAGGCTCCGTTTTATCGCCGCACGAAGGGCAGAGGATACCGTAACCATATTCTAATGCCCGGGCTACAGGTCTGCCCGTGAGGCATTTGTTTCCTCATGGCCAGCGAGAGACGACACCGAATTTGGTTGCCAATAAATAGAAGATACAGATTTGGTACAGAGATCAAAACTATCAGCATCACAGATAACTATAACCATTCGTGAACCTTATTGGTCAGGTAATTCTAATGCTGATCGTACAATAAATGTGACCCTTGATTTCGCACGCAGCCCAAGACGGGAATTGAACCCGCCCCTCTGGTTTGCCGGAGTGCCCTTTATAAGGCTATCGAGACCACTACGTCACCACAGCGAATCTTCGCCTTGCATTCTTATCCGCTACTAGGAACTACTAGAAACAGAGGGGTCGCTAGGACCCCGCTTCACTGCCAGGAACCTAGTTGGCATTGCGTATCTTATTCCAGATGATTCCGGACAGCCCTCTAGTAACAGCTAGGCGGGCTGTCGCTATAGGTATGTAGGTAACTGTCGCTACATCGGTTTCTGGTGTACCTTCAAGGTTTTAAGTCTGGCAGTGAAAGTATTAATAACAATAAGTGGTTTCAGCTACCTGTTCTTCTGGGATAAGATTGAGCGCTCCCACTACTGGCTGAACAACATCGTGGCCACCGCCAAGCAGGGGGAAGCGTTGGACGGGCGCCTCGTGAACTTCCTGTTGAGGGTAAGTCCTTCTACACTGAAACTAATTACTACTGATAAAGACTCATCATCATCAGCCGAAAGACGTCCATTGCTGGACATAGGTCCCACACAGAATGCCACAACAATTGCTTTAACCAGGTCATCAGCCCACCCGGGGCCTTCCGACGCTGCGTCGTCCGGTACATGAGTCGTGAACTGATAAAGACTATACAAAAAACAATGTAACCGAATCCAACCAATTTGAATATTCGTAAAGTAATAGGTCTTATCGTTTGATAGCCGATTCGTCGTTTGTAGTTCTTTACAACGCTCAATTACCACAAAATAAGTTTTTTTTTTCTATTTACATTGTGGAAATTTCCCAATTTTAAAATTTCTACCAGAAACTTGATCCTACAATCAACAATTTTAATTGTTAATCCTTTGGACGCCAGTGACACTTACCTATACGCATAATTATTTTCCGTGAGGATAATGAACCTTAATGTAAAGCACGAAGGTGACTGACAAATTTACCTATGCCATAACAGTGGTGTCCCAAGTTTAAGCTACCTTGGGACCGTGTCATCATATCAATGACAGCTCACGGTAAACGAAATCATACTAGCATTAAGCCGTCGTCTCCCGGCGAAAAAAATAAACAATAGCATTATTTAGTTATCATCCCTGGGATCCCAGGGACCGGTAGACGACCTATTTTGACAGGATGGAATCCTGTGTGGCTCAACAATTATTCCACACACCCGGTGGGCTCGTAAAATAAGAGTATTAACTATGATTAATATTATGTTATGTTATGTAATGCCAGTAATAGTGTTCCTGTCAGTTATCACCGTTATCTGAAACCCGTGTGTAATCTTTCATTGCAGTACCTATTCACTAGCAGCGTTTGCACTTGCTATATGATATTTATAGTTTAGATAAAGATGCATTTATCTACCTTTTTCTACTGTACCTTGTTCAAACACTACGTGTAGTAAATTATTTAAGTAACTGCATTATGTTACGGCTTAGGTACCTATAAAACTTTATCTATGCTATAATATAAGGTAGGTATAGAGAGTATGTATGTATGTAAAATTCTTTATTGTACATGAGTAAAACATAACATAAATTACAAGAACAGTTGACATATATGTTAGAGTAATGGACAGATAGTTTTTTCAGTCTTCTGCTCCCATTTATATTGATACTGTGTTTACCAACCCAGTTAAAGACTGTACCATCTGGAAACTGCTGGTTAAAACCATCCGCAATGTTATGTTATATTATAAACAATTGTTTACCAAGTTTAGAGCAGTTTCTCTAACAAACATTAATGTTTTCTCTTTGACCACTTCACCAGAGAAAATTATATAGGTGTAAACGTTATAAAAATATCTTTTGAGATGAAACTGTATTACTATTTTACGAACTATCGAGTTCATAAAATTAGTAATAACCTTCAAATAACTATGTTGTACCAGGACCCCATAAACGATGGCGGGCAGTGGGACATGATCGTGAACCTCGTCAACAAGTACGGCGTGATGCCCAAGAAGTGCTTCCCCGAGTCCTTCAGCTCCAGGAAGAGCATGCACATGAACGCGCTCATCAAAACCAAGGTATTTGTTTTCGTGGTACCAGCAGCCCATAACCGATGGTAGCAGTGAGACAAGTCGTGAACCTCGTCAACAAGTAAGGCGTTATGCCTATGAAGTGTGCCATAAACGTCACGCGAACATAGAAGCGGTTATGATTATGGCCAATAAACATGGAAATCGGTAATCAAAGGCCCCTTGAAAAAATCTGGCCGGCAAAAAAAATACCTCTAGTAGATACGCAGCCATCGGATGCTTGGTGTTTTGTAGACTCAAACCTTTCAACTGAGCAAGATTGTCTGAAAGAGATCTTTAGTTGACATATTACCATTGTTTCCAGCTTCGCGAGTTTGCCAAGGAGCTGCGCGATTTGGTGGCCAAGAAGGCGTCGGACGAGAACATCCAGGCGGCCATCGACAAGCAGGTCGGGGTCATCTACCATATCGTCGCCACTTGCCTAGGTCTGTTATTACTGTTATTATACAGTTTACAAATAAAATCAACAACAACTTCTTAGAAAAAAAGTGCAGTGTAGATCTAATAAATGTTTTTTTAACTTTCTCTTAAAAATACGTTTATGTTTCTCGAGGCGGACAACCTCGGGTAAGCTGGTGAGAATATATGGCAGGCGTTTTTTTAGTGTCCTGTCTCTGTAATAGTTTTTAATCCTAGGCACATCAAACTTACCCGCGGACACCGACCTCGTACCATGTTCGTGGGTAGTTCTATACAGATTATGCTCCTGGCTGTCATAGTTGTTAATATCCAGGAGGTATTTATGTTTTAAAGTGACAGGAAGTATTTTTCATCTCAGCAGCTCGAACAAGCCTATTTTGCTGCGAGAAATCAATGAGGAAAATGAGTTTTTGCTCACTCCGTGAGACAAAGTAACTTTTTAGTTTTGTACGGCACGAATTTGACAGTTCGGGGTCTATTAAAAATTCGAAATATTTGGACTTCATTCGCTCCGTCCCTTCCAGTTCGTTAAGAAAAAAGAGAGTGCCAGAAACAGGTCGAATTCATAGTTCGACATCACTTCGGCATTCAAATTTTTATAGTAGACCCCCAAAACCTGCTAAATAATTATGAAGACGTTCGAAAACTCATAAATTATCCTAAAAGTTAAAATTACCATAAAGTTGTTGGCAATGATTCTTTTTTAATAATAAATATTTTGAAGTAAAACAATTGTTGAAGAAAAAACAGACAGTTTATCACGTCAATTACTAATTATACTTTTAAAAATCTTTATTTTAGTAAAACTATACCACGAGCACATTTCAGAACGCCCCTTTAAAAAATTGCGGGATTAAATTGTTTTCAATTGTTATTTTGTTCTGTCTTGCGCTACAGATATTAATTAGTGTTTAAAATAAGTGTAAAATATTAGTGATCAGTGATGAAGGTTGTATTTAAACAGTGCATTCAATTTTTAGTGTAAGTACACGCGAGCTAGCGCGCGCGTGACACTGAACTGGGCTCAAGTCTGCCGCGCCTAATCTCGCGTCGTGCGTTTGAACGTTGTGCTGAGGAGTTAATAAAACAAGCAGTGCCTTGATGAATGCTGAATTAAGTTTACTTTCTGATTAATTACCAGACATGTACGTAAAAGCCTATGTATGATATTATTAAACTTTAATATGTTCTCACTGCTGAGGTGAAAAGTTGTATGTGTCACACGCGAACATAGTTATTTTCATCTCGTGCTATTGATTCCCTC
Source organism: Epiblema foenella (assembly GCA_963556455.1). Lineage (NCBI taxonomy): Eukaryota > Metazoa > Arthropoda > Insecta > Lepidoptera > Tortricidae > Epiblema > Epiblema foenella. Next base: position 9,803,445 of record OY747100.1, read on the forward strand.
CCTACGCTCAAGATTCTAACATTGAATCACTCGCTAAGCTAATTTTGGAATCTTTCGCTTGTTCGGGAATCATAATCAGCACTCACAGCAAAAAACAACTGCTCTCTTGTTGCACAAATAACTATTATAGATTTGGAAATTTTGGAACAGTTTTCGGTAATTTCGGTTGCAGTTGTTTTTAATTTAAATTTCCATACTCCTTCGAGAAATTAGATTTTTTCATTCGGCACCAACAAGCCTACACTTGGATAACCGATTACTTAATCCTAGGAATGCCAAGAATACGCGTATAGGTGTTATGACGCACGCTGTCAAAGTCACCTCAGTGCTTTAAACTAGTTCAGATTCAATCTCTAATCGAAAATGAGCTGGCGTGTAGGGCTCACTGCCGTAGGTATATGAGGTTGAGGCGTTCAAATGGTTAATTATAAAACAATCTTGTTATTATTATTTTATTTAGTCAACACATCATTTATTTGACGAAAAATTTATAAATTACAAAAAGCAACCATGAATAATTGTTAGTTATAAAATTGGTTCAGTATCTTAGTCGTGAAATAATTGTTCTAAGATAAAACAATATAAACTATCTATATATGTATATATATTACACGAGGCCGATTTTTGTACACCCCATCAGATCTACAGTTATGGCCCGATTTTAATAAATGATATGTCATTAGATTCGTCTCATGCTGGAGAGTTGCATAAAACTCCTATTTTTTCATATTTTTCTAGAAAAGACTATAAAATGGATTTTAAAAAACTACTGTGCGCTGACCACGTGACTTTGGCCGCGTGACGTCAAGCGACGTGGCTCCTGTTTTGAGTTGACATAACACAGTATAAAAATAAACAATAACTGAACTCAAACCTGTTGTACGTTCTTCAGTATGAGAAAATATACGGTTTGAGTCGGCGACATATATCCACAACCCCAAGAAAATTAACATATCACAAAATAAACGATCGTTTTACAATGTTTACATGAATGACAGACGTATTGTATCGCAGTTTGTATCGTCATTTAATTCAACGTCATAATTTAACATTTTTTCTTTTATGTCAGATTTACATTGTCAGGTCCTTTTTATAAATAATAATAATAAATAATAAATATTTGGGGATAATTTTACACAAATCTACCTAGTCCCAAACTAAGCAAAGCTTGTACTATGGGTACTAGGAGACGAATATACATACTTATATAGATAAATAGATACTTAAATACATAGAAAACATCCAAGACTCAGGAACATATATTCGTGCTAATCACACAAATATATGCCCTGACCGGGATGCGAACCCGGGACCTCCAGCTTCGTAGGCAGGGTCACTACCAACTAGGCTAAGGCGGTCGTCTAAAGGCGGTCGTCAACTTTTTACTTCAATAAAAATTACAATTATACAAACTCTTCGCATATTCAATATTTTGAGAGAAAATCTCTAATACCATGAACTGCAAGGCGAACAAACCAGTCCATCCAGCTACGTTAAGTTGTCGACTATCGACAGTATGTCAGTACTCATATATTTCGAACCCCTCTCACGACGTTCTTCGGATAGCCAGTAGATAAATATTATGACGGGAAAAGTTGAGGGCCAGAGGTCCCGGGGCAGACTACCCGTTAAACGGAATACCCATATCACTGGTGTCCTGTAACTATATCTGCACGAGGCCATCCATAAGGTGGGTGACAGGAGCCTATGAAGGAGTCTGGTCAGCAAGAATTGGACATTATGTCCTCAGCATTGACGGAACGACTGATGATGATGATGATGATGATGTGCCGCATCCACGATGTCCGGAAAACTAACTTAGCTAGCAGTCTACTATTAGGCATGATTTTGGTCCGGCATAATGTGACAGTGAAAAGGAACTGTCGATTTTTAAGACCCCTTTTTTACATATTTTTGGTGTTCCTAAGAGAGGCACAAAATTAAAGAAATGTATTTGTACCTATAGTTGTTCCTTTTCTGAATAACTATGAGAATTTCCGTATTTTAGCGGCGTCGGAACGCCGCTACGGGACTCTCGTAAAACATAATATTAATTGAACTATCTAACTTAATGTATTAATTATGTAAAGGTGAGTGATGCAAAGAAATGTAAATGTAAAAGTCTTGCTTTGTCGATGTCAATAAGGACGATTTTAAATTTGGTCGTTGTGAAAATTGCCCCTATCATCAAACTGGGATTTGTTGCTTGAGAATGACACATTTATTTTAATTTATAGGCACGCCCCCGGAAAAGTTCACGTTCGATTACTACAACAAGGACAAGGCGTTCAACACCTTCGGCAGCCTCACGCCTAAAGAGTTCTACGACAAGCACGTGCGCCCGCTGTTCAATGTCGATGATAAGGTAATTCAATCTGTTTTGAAAATTACGACCATTAACTAAAAAACACAAAATGGCGGCTACTTTTCGTATTAACACGTTCACTGACCACATACAAAACAACCTGACAATGTCATAAGTCCAACTGGCAGTTGGACTGGGCATCTAGTATGAGAACGTGACTCCATAGTGGGAGCATGGACTCCTGAAAAAAAGGTGCATGGCCCCACATTGGAGGCACCCGGAAAGGGATCGTGTTAAAAAAAGGGTCGGCAGCGCGCTTGTTCTTGATACGCGAGCGTCCATAGGCCTCGGTGTATGCTTTCCGTCAGGCGAGTCCTATGCAAGCTTAAAATCCTGATTATTTTTCTTGATAAGTGCTGTGGTTCTAACTTGGTCAAAATTATAATATAATCTCTGACATTGCTTTCGTCCTGATGTCTATTGGTGATTTTTAACGCAATAGGACCGTTAACCTAAAAAAAATGGCGCCTACTTCTCCATTATCCGGTCCTTATTAAGTTTCTTTGTAAGTACTGTGGTTCCAGCCTGTACAATATTATACTATACTAGCTTTTGCCCTTTTTATTAAAATTATTAAAAGTTTTGCCCGTGACTTCGTCCGCGTAGAACTCGTTCATCCTGTTAAAATCATTGCTATTCTTTTAATCCAGGCGCTTACCTAGCAAGCTATCGCTCTTCCATATAAACTTCCACCCCCTTAAGGGATGATTTCCGGGATAAAAAGTATCATATGCCCTTCCCGGGACTCGAAACTTTCTCCATATGAAATTTCATCTAAATCAGTTCAGCAGTTTAAGCGTGAAGACGTAACAGGCAGACACACTTTCACATCTATAATATTAGTAAGTAAGGATCATCTCTGACATTGGTTCAGGTATGTTTGGTGAGCGACCCACGGGAATCCAATCCGTTCGGACGTCTATTTACCCTGCAGTGCCTTGGCAACGTGGTGGGTGGTCGACAGACCGCATACAACAATCAGCCCATCGAGGCCCTCATGAAGTGAGTCATCATTCTCAGAGTGTATTCCCGGCTGTATCCTAGAGCAGCAGGGGTCTCTTTTGGCATCCAATCCTTAGATTTGGAGTAGGCACTAGTTTCATCAAAGCGAATGCCATCTGACATCCGAACCCAAAGGGGAAAACTAGATATTGTTGTAATTAGGCCGGTTTCCTCGCGATGTTTTGCTTCAACGAAAACTTACAGAACAACCCATGCCTATGAAGTGATTGAGAATGAATTTTATGTCACACCTAGCCATAAAGTGGCAGTTACCGCACGCTCCGCGCTCGGAAAATCCCACCTCCTGGCCAGGGTTAGACATAAAATATTGTACTTAGCACGGGCGGTAATAAAGAAAGCCTCAGATCACATATTTATCGCCCTTGACTCCGGTGCGGGCGTCAAACGCCTGTGATCTGAGACATTCTTTGTTTGATCGCCCTTGGTAATAAATGTACTATTTTAGATTTAATTACGTCTAATTAATAATCCAGTAATCCTAGATCTCAAAACGAGTTGGTAATACATTTTGTTCCTCAAACTACCAGATTGTTTAGAGTCTGGTACTCTGAGATAAACCTTGTCAGCTTAGTCATTATGAGACCAAGGACGAATTGTATCAACTTCCTATAACAGACCGTTCAACGTTAAATATGCCGCCGGCGGCTTCTTCATATATAATAGTAGTTTATACAACTGCTACATAATGAGAGGCATTAAAATACGAGTGTGGTTTGTACAGTTGTTACACTACTTTTTCTACATCCATATATTAAATCCTTTTTCACGTGTTCAGGAACCAATGCGTTGCAAGTGTAATGAGCTAGGCCGTTGAAGTGAGCACGAGCCTGTGTCGTTATGGGCGGAGATGGCCATAACGATACCGTTTTCGATGCCATTATGGCCATCCCCGCCCCGGGCCGGATATTGTAAAGCTGGTCCTTACGTACATTTGTTGAGCACATTAAAGCGGATTTCATATATGGGTGTAGATAAACTTGTTAAACTTTCACAGCACAGCTTACGATTATAGGCGGTTTGGTGCAAACCACTCTAAAACGTTTTATTACTGTAGAGTGGTGAAGGACAGCATATCGGGTGGCGAAGCGGTGTGGTTCGGCTGCGAAGTTAGCAAGAGGTTCGAGCGGAAGAACGGCCTTGAGGATCTAGATGCGTATGTATCCTATACTTTATATTTGACTATAAGCCAGCCTCGGCTTCGCACGGGTGTATTAATAAAAAAGTGAGACAAAAACCACTACGAGATAGTAGACTTCTATCTTCGTACATTTTTAAAGATTTTTCTTTCATACAAACCCCCAGACAAATACAAACACAATAATAAAAGATGGCTAATTCTTTTGTTATAGTATTTGTAGTTGTCGGGGGGCACACCTGATATTCTATGGGACTAACGTTGTAATTTTCTTCCGTCGCTTGAGGACAACAATTTCTCTTTATCTGAATTGCAGATGTGTAACGCAGTATGTTAGTCGGTAGCAATATTACCTATTTCCGTCTTGGGCATAAACACTTGCTTCACTCAAAACTTCACTCACTTGCATTACGCTCAAGATTCTACTTAAAAATCCCTCGGTACGTTCGGAATTCTAATGTAAAATTTTCTATCTCAGGTTTCAATATACCATCCTCGCCGTGAATCTCGCTACGTTCGAAATTTCGAAAAGTAAAATCTTTCGTTTCACTCAGGCCCTCGCCATAAATGTATCATTTTGCTCCTGTAGACACCGCGGTCGGGGCCTTTTGGGCCGCTTACCATCAGGCCTGTTTGCCACCGTCGTTGTATAAAAAAAATCAAATTATTATAGATATTTGTTTGTTCCCCAGGCACGACTACAAACTGGTATTCAACACGGAGGTGCAGATCGGACTGCAGAAAGCCGACCGGTTACACTACGGCGACTCCTGCATGACACACGCCATGGTCTTCACCGCCGTCGCCACTGACGTGAGTTGTAAATTCTCGCGCAACCATGCAATCGCATGAGAGTAATGGAAAACAAATAGGTTGCAATAGTACAGTTAACCAATTTGATTTCTGGGCCACTTCCTACGTTGTCACAGTGATAAACAATATGAATATAAATCCGTTCTGTTCGCAGATGATATCTCAATAATTATTACTGCAGCTAAGAATGAAAATAATAATAATTACGAAAATAAAATAAATGGAATACTAGAAATATTAATTAGGTGGTTAGAACAGCATAATTTACGAATAAATATGACTAAAAGTAATGCACTACAATTCAGTATGAAAAAGGGGATGAATAATAAATTGAATTTAAAATACAAACATGAGCATATCGATGAAATTAATACTACTACATTTCTAGGGTTAAAATTGGACTGCTGTTTAAATTGGGAAACACAAATCGAAAATGTATGTCAAAAGATTAATAGGTTTGTGTATGTGCTGAGAAGGCTTAGACGTACTAGTACCTTAGAAGCCACCTTAGCCGCTTACCACGGATACGTAAGTTCCCAGTTAAGGTACGGACTAGTTTTATGGGGAAACTGTACAAATTTTAATAGGGCTTTCATAGCTCAAAAAAAATGCTTGAGGGCGATATGTGGTGTATCTCAATTTAAATCATGCCGGCCTATATTTAAGAACTTGAAATTACTACCTTTACCATGTTTATACATTCTAGAAGTCTGTATTTTTGTTAAGAAACACCCTGAATTGTTTAGAACAGCAAGAGACGTGTTTACACGCAATACTAGAAATCCAGGGCGGCTGGCACACGACTGCGTCCCACGAACATCATTCTACTTTAAACAATGTTATGGCATGTGCATTAAGCTATTTAATAAGTTACCGCTAAACATCCAACAATTGCCTTTCAATAGATTTCGAAATAGTTTAATAAAATTGCTGCAAGAGAAACAGTATTATGAGATAAAGATGTTCATTTTAGATAAGTTTTAATTATTTGCATGCTAGTATTATTTTTGTAATACCTATAGCAGAATATGTTCTTTAATTGTATTTTATCATCCATGTAATTAATTATTCTATGCAAATAAAGAAGTTTGAAGTTTGAAAGCCGCTAGACAATCTCATATTAATGTTACTGTGACGAAGGTACGAAGTAAATATGCGATCTGAGGCTTTCTTTATTACCGCCCGCTGTAAGTACAAAAAATTGTCTCACGCTGGCCAGGAAGTGGGATTTTGGCCAGGTGTGACATATCGCCTCTGACGGAGCAGTACTGATTCACCTTACCTATTATAGTAGCATTAAATTCGCAACGCACATAAATGTAATAAAGTCAAAGGCATAAATATAAATTCGTTCCCAAAGTGACAAAAATATCTGTACGCTCTTATGCCTTGTCACTAAAATTATGTTCGCTCATTTTGTCATTAGAGTGCGTACAGATGTATTTTTGATATTGACTGTACACCCATCCGTTTTGTGACTAGTACAGTCGATTGCATGTAAAATACGTTCTCGTTGTCTACAGGAGAAAGGCAACCCAACCAAGTTCCGCGTGGAGAACTCGTACAGCGACAAGGAATACGACAAGGGATACCTATTGCTCACTGAGCCGTGGTTCAGAGAGTTCGTCTTCGAGGTAAACTCATTTTATACCGATTCGTACCTGTACCTCTAGTATATATTTTTTGAAACATTCACATAAACTAACGCGTTTTTTAGTCTCAATTTGTATGGCAACAAATAGTTACCACCAAAGGCCACCAGAGGCGCTGGTCGCGTTGCCATGCAATTTGAAACTAAAAACAAACGTATAGGTGCTGCCAAGTCGTATCTCGCGCGGCTCAACTATTCCTTTCTCACTCCTGTGCGAATAGGGTTGTCGACGCAAATTGTGAAAATCCTATCCAAATATCTGAAAAAATAACGAAGCTACAACCGTTTCAGTGTTGCTGGTTAGAGAGAGAAAGCGCGACAGATCAGTAAAGTCACTGACCTCGAGCGCCATATTAAATGACGATCGTTCCGATACAAAGGTGCGATTTGCGCGCTTTAAAGACTTATAATTATTTGTTCTTACACCAGTTACTTTTTACGCCATTTGATTAAGAATTTGATCCGTTTTCGAGAAAATTCGAAAACTTACTTTTGACGACCTGTTTAGCCTAGTGGGTAGTGCCTGTGAAGCTGACGGTCCTGGGTTCGAATCCCGGTCAGGGCAAATATTTGTGTGATGAGCATGAATATTTGTTTTTGAGTCTTGGATGTTTTCTATGTATTTAAGTATTTATATCTATTAAATATATCGTCGTCTAGTACCCATAACACAAGCCTTCTTGAGCTTACTGTGGGGCTATTTCGATTTGTGTAAGATTGTCCTCTAATATATATATATTTTTATTGATTTCCTTATTTGGTGTCAATATCCCTATTAGATAGAGAATTTTTGTACTCGCATCTCGTCGCAGTGGCAGTTGTGCTTTGTAGCCCCGATTATAAACTGCGGCAATCCTGGACAACTGGCCATTCGTTATTGGTCCAGCTCCTCAGTATTGCCAGTTTATACTTGTACAGTCGCCATCAGATACATCGAAGCGAACAAGGTGCTAACAAATATCTGAACGCGACTATTGTCAAGGCGTTGAAGTGCATGTTCAAATATTTTTGAGCACCCTGAAGAGTACAGATGTATTTGATGGCGACTGTACAATTGTAGCTTCGAAACGTGCCCGTTACACGAAAGGTACAAGACTTGTTCTACAAGTGTGTATCTATGGAAACGCTTGTAAAACAGTGAAACTTTATATTTTTGTTGACAGGTGGTGGTGGATAAGAAGTACGTGCCCGCGGAAGTACTGGAGGTGTTCAAACAGGAGCCTCAGGTCCTCCCAGCTTGGGACCCCATGGGCACCCTCGCGTGTCCCCTGTGTTCTAAGGAATAAGTACCCATGCTAAAGGGTCGCTAGGTGCTAGGTTAAGTGCAGAGATCCCTGCATCCTTTTATAAATTGAACACTTGAATAGTCGAAGTCGAGTCGTTAGTCGCTACATGTTAGCAAAATTATACACATCTTTATTTTAAGGCAAGAATTGGTATAGATCATAGCTACTTCTGCCGCTGACTGAACGTAATGGGCAGCTAGCACAACTCATTAAATCCTGTCCCATTCCTACTGGATAAATTAGAAAGAGGAAGTTAGATTTTTCTCGTCTGGTCTCGCGTCGATAGATATATAGCTCTGTCATGATCATGACGCGGCTGTCATATGCAATGGAAACATTAATCAACGTCACCGCCACATTATGACAAGTTAAATCTGTTTTTCAAACCCATGTCCCATAATAAATTATGCAGACTATTGCAGGGGAACTCATTACAATTACATTATTACCGCGAAGTGTTCATAGTATAATACGTCCAATGTGTATTGTGTAATCGAGTTCATACAAACAAGAGCATAAATATGTAAGCATTTTTGGATATTATTTAGATGGATTATGGTAAAAAAATGCATATTGGTGCCCTAGACCTAGATAGGACATAAACTTTGGGAAAGTACGTATAGTACGTTCCAAAAGTCTGAGCAACCTTATGCCTAACTAGACAATAAAGTGTTTACATGTTTTTGATCACTTTGTTCATGCATATATTCCCGAACTCGCCTTTACAATGCCGTCCTATTACTCCTACATGATCAGTGAAATGATGGATTGTGCTGTGCAAACCACGAAGGAGCGCCCCACTAACCGAGTCGGTTCTTGCGGTACGGTTGGCGTCACAACGTTCTTAACACCTTAGTACCCTGTCGCTTTAATGTCATGTTTAAACTGTCATACTAAATTTGAAAACGACAAAGTACCAATGTTCAGCTACTTATGAGGCCAACTGTACCTGTGCGGTGCGGGAGGGTTCTTGTGACGCTTAAGTTCAATCTAGTTTTGGTTTCGTTGATGCTATCACCTCTCTCACAGATAGACTCTATTCAACGGTATGCCAGAGGGCCACTGTGAAACGAAAACCAAATAGCTCTGCCTGTGTCCCTCGAATATACAAGTGCGACAGAGAGACAGATTTTTTGTTTCGCGGTAGGCCCTCTGTAAATAAGGCAAAGGAAGAGAGGTGGTGCGCTTCCTTGTGGATCGACGGAAATCACTAATAACGGAAGTTGAATGTTTTGCACAATAGAAATAGAGTCTAAAAGTGACAAACATTCAAATTCCCCAACTGTACCCTACCATAGATGTATTTTTTGTCTAATATCAGCCTAGCTCGCGGGATTGCATTTATGTTGCACATATAGAAATCGTGGTTGCTACTGTCTATATGATGCCGACTATCTGTGAACCTTATTGCAACGAGATAAGGCCTACTAATTGTCAGTTTGTCACCGATAGTACTAGTTGTGATATATTGATAATAGTAATACAGATGTGTTGTGTGTGATACATACGACTAATTTGGATGTTGCCAAATTTATGATGCTGAATGTACTTGTTTCTAGTTTTTTTTTAGAGCAATAAATCACAAATCGTTACTATGCGAACATCGTACTCGATTTTTTTCTGCTAAGCTGAAATTGCTCACTAAAGATGTACATCTATGCAGGGCCTAACGCCCGAATTTTTGCTTTTATACAACATTGTTTTAAAGAAGTTGTTACCATAATAAAGTATTTGTTCTTTATATTATCTTTTGTTTTGTTCTTCAATACCTGTCCATTTATAGGGGTCTGGTAGACACTTGGAGCATTTAAGAACGGAGACACCATTGATATACTTACCGCTCTGCCAGAGGTATAGGAGAAAAATCTACCACGTTATTAAAAACTACTACATTATACGTCAGTCTCGAAATCGTTCCCGGCGTTTGAAGATCTTCGTCAAAATGCCTTTGTGCTGTTTGCGGGTGCATCAAACGTTTTAATTTAATAAATTTTCAAAAAGATGAATTGTCATTTCACATGCATGTACCTATAATTTATGTCAAGTGGGGTGTCATATGAAAGGGCTTGAGTTGCACATTTTGAAGCATTTTTTTTACGTTGAGTCATTTTCGAATCACAAAGGAAAATGTAAAAAAGACCCTCCCACCCTATCTCCAGTGTTTGCGAGGGAAAAAATATAATTTTATTACATAACATGTATATTAATGTATGTTTTACAGGAAAAATATAACTATAGCTCAATCCACATTTTGTTTTTTTTATCATCAAAAAACATTTCTATACTAAGTTTGTAATATAATCACCTTTGTATGTATTTTTGTTTTATAAATTCCTACGCGATTATGCAGAAAGTACCTGCTTTCAAATAAAGAAATTAAAAATGAAATCGGTTCACGTGATAAAGAATTATCTTTGAAAAACCACCATACATACTATACCTTGCTAATACAATACTAAGTTATTCAGTCGCTCAAATTTGTAACAATATTCGCCGATAGATGGCGCTGTACCCATGGCGTTCAATTTACCTACACCATGTTGTTGATATTTTCCTGAATTAATAGGGTTGGAACCGGTACACACCTGTGTACGGAACCCTTGGTGCGCGAGTCAGGCTCGCACTTGACCTGTTTTTTTTGTTTTCATGCCATTCGAATCATTTTTTAGAAAGGAATAAATGTGTATATGGAACAACTACAATTAGAACAACACAAAAGATAAATATGGGTTAAAAGTACAGCATTAAAACTGAGCCCTGAAAACGTCCCATGCTTTGTTTCTCAGATTAAATTAGAGCTAAAACATGATGACTTGAAATTGAATAAGTGGAAATATTAATAAACAAAGACGTAGTCATAATTTGTTAAAAAAAAATCCCAAAGAGAGTTGCACCTCATTTTCGCGCAGGAGGATATACCCCAAAAAGTGTTTTGTCGTCGTGTCGTAATATTAGTGGCAATTTAGCAAAATAGGTTTGATGACCGATAATGAACAAGGGGTTTAATGTCTAAGAGGGCGTGTCCCGGAGTGCGTGGTTTACTAAATTAAGGCACCCCCTTAAGGAATAATGAACACAACATATTATAACAACTTTTATTTACAGCACCAATACGCATAACAGGTGAACGTACAAATTGGAGAGTAGAATCCGGTTATAACGACTCCGCATATAACATTTGACCGCTTTTAACGACTTTGAAATCACCACACATTAGATTTAATACCAACATTTTCAAAGTAAATCAGTCCGTTTCGTGCGACGTCCTGTTAGTACGACGTAATGTCACAAGTCCCTTGACTGTCGTTGTATCCGGATTCCACTGTAACATCTTTATTACTTGAACAAAATTATCAGTGTTTTTACTGTTTTTTCTAACGACTAGATTATACTGTAATAACGCATCAGTTCAATTCATTACAACAAACGTCAAAATTGCGAGTTATTTTAGACCCAATGTGGAAGTAAAATGATTCCTCATGCCTTAACCACACAATGGGCAATGATGTCGCAGGTAGGACGGGGACGCAGCTATGTGGTGCAATGAGATATATATTTCTCCCTGCTATGTCAGTCAATATATTTAATAAAATCCAGAAGAAAAAAATAGTATAGAAACTCAATAAACCATTTGAATTGAATTTAACACATAACTGCGTCCTGTACGATGGGCCATCATGGTCTATTGTGGTGATCCGGCATCAAGCAAAAGTATTATTTTGCTTGAACTTGACAAAATCAAAGCTATATGAGTTGGCCGAGTTATCAAAGTAATGCGTTAAACGATTCTATCACTCAAACAATAAGGTTCAATATCCAAAAACATTTTTATAGATATTCGGACAACAAAAATAATTTTTAACCTTTCCCCTTTTGGCGACGTCAATAAGGCGCCAATGCCGTACTGATGAAATTGTAAATCGACCTTATCGACATCAAGGGACCTTGCTTGAGAATCACACAAATATTTAACCTTGTCTAGCGAGAGTTTGAATCAATAAGAACCTGCCGCTTACCCCTGAAGGGATACAAACCATTTAGAAACTGTCATCACATTTTACAAATTGCTTCATACTTCAGGGCTGTTGGCAAATTTACTTCAAACTAAATAACAAATACTGATCACTATAGATTTTATACAAACATTATTGAGTAAGGGCGTTTCCTGAATGTACATTTTATGGAACTTCAACCTAGTGGTATAAAATGACTTGTTGTTATAAATGCTACACGGAACCATTTCAGCCTTTTGTTTGTAGTGAGAGTTCCACTCAGTGCTAGGTGCCACAATGACTTTGCAACTCAGCTAGCACAGCACTGCGTAGGATTTTTTTCGCGCGCTTCTTTCTAAACCCAATTGATGTGGGATTCAACGCCGTCTGATGGCGCATGAAGCAATGTTATAAATTGAAAAACAGTTAAAAAATGAGGCGTGTTGCCCCTCAGACCACGTGGCCATAGGCGGTGGCTCACGTCGTCTACTCTTAACGCCACCTCTGAGGGCCTACTCCGAACTTCGAAATCCGAACTTCGTATCGTGCCGTCCCTTTCACTTGCGTGTTATACAATATATGAGTGAAAGGGACGGCACGATACGAAGTTCGGAGTAGCCCCCCTGCAGCGGACGTGACTACACTGCCAGATATCGTGGCGACATGTATATAACAAAATTCCTGACATCTGTGGGGATTACCTTTGACCTAACTCTCACATCAATACACTGTTGTATAATATCACTCTTGTGTTACACAATTTTACCATTGCCACCACCTTTACCAGAACTATTTTTAAGTGACCTCATATACTTCAGTTTCGCCCAAACGCCTTGGCACATGCGTACCAACCGCTTGTCATGTGTGAGTCGACCGAACGAGTGAACATTTCTCACAATATGCCTTGACAGTTTCAGTTTGCCTTTCTGGGCGTATGAGAGTGCTGAATAGAGTCTACTTCTGGCAGCTAGGGCGTCGTCGCCCAACATTTGCGAAAGCTTGTATTGGCGTAATGATATCCTCCCAGCTTCTTCGGCCTGTAACGAGATTATTGTAAATGGCTTACCTACTAATATCAAAATCATAAGAATCCGTTGTTATCTTCAAAAACGGAAACAGTAAAATAAATATAACATTGAGAATGTCATGTCTAAAATGCCATATTATTATTAATTGTTATTATTGTAAGATTTGTAAGCATGTTCTGGTACACAGACTGATGAAAAATGGGATCCGGTACAGGAGCAGGCATTTATGGAAATGACTCTATAGAAGTAGTGTCTTTGTTGTAGTTGTCTTTCAGGCGGAGACATACGCCATAATTGCCTGCGCACAGCAGAATATAGACAGAGGAACCAGAGGAGAGGGGAGAAGCTGGGGCATGGCAGTGCCCCCGACAAGTCGAGCAAAACAAACAGGCACGGCTGTACCATCCTTTTGTCGAAGCGATTCAGGGGCGCTACCGCGAACAGCAAACGAAGTTTTCGCTCTGTGTCGCACTTGCACGTACGGACGTAAGTGCGACAGAGAGGGAAAACTTCGTTTGCTGTTCGTGGTAGCGTCCCTGGCCATTTTCAACATTCTATAATTTTGTGCTGGCTAAAGCTAGAACCCTGAATTTTCAGTAACATATAGGGCATAATACATATTCTGAATAATATTCAATTTAAACTAGTAGTTTAAGAACTATTGCCCGTCAAAGTTCCTTAGTTTTGTCACTGACACACTCACTGACTGATCATCATAATTCTAAGGTACTTCTAGCAGACCTAGAAGCTTCTAATTTTAAACATAATTAGACCTAATAATATTGTAATTTCAGTCACGTTTCAGAGATATACAAACTGCATAAGTAAGTTAGTAATCTTACACATATACAATTAGAAGTGATACAAAGTTATACTTTTGTAGATCCTGCATCTATGAAAATGTTTAGTTCTAGAGTTCATTGTATTGACACATTTACCTACAAAAAGAAGTGAGATCACATAAAAAACATTTCATGTAAAAATAGGCCAATTATCGAAACTCTTTCACCGTAAAATATTTTTTTGTGACTTGGCAATCTCACAATAGTACATAGTTTTAGGTATGCAAAAATTAATGAATGAGGTAAAGTTGTGTGATTCTCAAGTCCCAATTTTTTTATTTAGTAAGCAATTAAAGATTTATATTATAACAATGCCTGACTTGGCTCTACGTAATATCTCACAACTTTTTACGGGGAAAGAGTTTCGAGATTATATACTCAGTGACAGTCGGCGGCTCTTAAGGCGCTTACAGTACCGAAAGTGGACGCCGAAGGTGGAATTATTCACATAACATAATTACAACAAACATTCTTCCTTTATTACTGAATAAAGAATGCTAGAGGAAAAGATCCCAGTCCCGGGTGGCCAGGTAAACTTTTAGATTTGCTGATTGCCAATAGGGCTTTAGGGGGACCCGTGTGGTTGCCGGGTAAGAATTGCGCCACCCCATCTCTTCCCGTGGGTTTCGTAGGAGGCGAATAAGGGAAAATCGGAGGGTGGGCAGCAGCATCCTTCGATCAGTACCACCATCAAACTGCGGTCGCCAACCCGCTTGCCAAGCGTGGCGACTATGGCAAATCCCCCCCCAAGGGAAAAATAAAAAACATGCCCTTGGGGGAGGCCTATGTTCAGCAGTGGACGTCTTTCGGCTGAAATGATGATGATGATGATGATGAATAGGGCTTTTTACAACAGTGCTGTCTGATTCAAAACTAATAAATTGGTTTTGCCAGGATATACAGATGTATTGCAAAATGATTTTCCTTCGGGAAAACTCGGATCTCAATCGGAATACGATGGCACCCGAACTGTCAATCAATAATTGTGTTAAATGAGTGAAGTTTTCATATCTATTATTATGGAACTTTATTGATTAGTGTCAAATGTCAAAGTGAAAAATTTTATTGTATAATATAGAGATGTTACAACCACCTTCAATAACTTTGAAAATACTTAGTTTTATTGTCATTAGTAAACTAAACATTATCTTCACTTTATTAAAACATAAATTACAACAAAATAAATCTTATTCGGAAATATTTACACGAATAAAACTCAATACCTGCCTACTTGAAAACAGCATCTACTTACGGGGCGGGCAATAGTATGAAAATTTTTATGTCATTGGCGTCCCTATCCCTATCGCACTTAAGTAAATAACCCGCGTGTAAGAGGGATGCAAACGACATGAATTCTTTCGTTAGTATACTTCTAGGTACAGTCACCGTCATAAATAAGTGGTGATTTCTGTACCTTGTCGCTTTTAATCGTTTGACAATTTCGTATGACATTTCAAACACGACGTTAAAGTGACAAGGTAATACAACCTTTTTATAAGTAAACTGTAGATATAATCAAAACTATAGCGAATATTTGAATTGCGTGTTAGCCACTCTATATATATATTAGTCTGCTGATGCTACTTACTCCTACGGCTGTAAGATGGGTACTAAAGCTAATTGAGAGAGCACGATAAATACGAACTTTTCCGATAAAGTACGAAGGAAAATCATTTTGCACTACATCTGTAGCACATTTGTACCTTCACTGTCTGCAAGTATTTATCCCTTTTCCAGACAGTACAATTTATCGATCACATAGGTGTCAATAGAATTTCAATCTTAGTTCTGGGGTTTAACATTAAAATTAGATTGCATTTTCTTTACTCGCGTTGAAGTGAATAACTCAAACGTAACTATTTTTAATACATATTTAATTTTTTTTGTAAAGCCTTCTAGATTGGCGTGGCCTGGAAAAGTACTGTTATAAACCATATAAGGAATGGAGCAAAACATTAACAACATGGCACCCAAGAGACTGCAAACGGAAGACAGGCAGACAATGTAAAGTGGGAGGACAAAATTGCAGATATGGCCGGCAGGACATGGACCATAGTGGTCACAGACAGGGCCGAATGGAGCAGACCGGGGAGGTCTTTGCCAGAAGGCACACAAACAAACTTAACAAACTAAATTAAAAAAAACTATACAAGTATAGTTCTGTATAAACCCCGTTCCACATGGAATGTGTTAAATCAGATATATCACATTCAGGATGACAACTTACACAGTCCTCAAAGTAATCTCCAAGAGCTGAATAGGCACCACCAAGGGTGGACAGCCAGGAGAATGCATTCTCAATTTCTACTCTACTCCATACCAGCTTGAGAATCCTGTCATTCCTGAAAATGGGAAATGGTCAATGTATAAATAATAGACAAATATTTGTGGACAATCTTACAAATATCAAACTACAGTAACCTCAATAAGTATACCTAGAGATTTTCCAAGCACAAACGACATTTGATAGTGCTTGACATAATAAACACAGTAAAACACACCCACTTCGCATGCCACCCATTATGTAGAAATGGACATTATCCATACATTTTTGGTCCTCCAAATTTTTTTGCTAACCTGCAATGATTACTGTTATTTGGAGCAGTCTAAATGAAACTTTTAGTGTGTATTGTCTCATTTGGCTGTCTAGATTTTATGTAATCTCTTCTTCTACATTTTCCTTAATTCCTCATGACATGACTTGAGGGTTGATTTAGCAATCACCAGTTACTTGTTTCACCAAAGCTCTCCATGTCTTTCTATCTACCCCTTTATGGATAGATTCCTGCAGATTTGTTTGGCAGGCTTCAAACTCAAACTCAAAATATTCTTTATTCAAATAGGCCTAGCAACAAGCACTTTTGAATTGTCAGTTATATATTACATAAATTGAATCTAATTATTCAGAGCAATTTATTGATGCATATGAAATTTAAAAAAAAAAGAAATGAATTACTGTAGTGTATGTCAAAAGAGAGTATAATAAATTCACAAAAAGATTGTCAATATGTAAAATAAGAACATAAAAAATAGTATAATCTAGACAGTTTCTAGAATAAAATCTAAATGTCAATAGGAAAATCTTCCTTTACCGTGTCGGTCCATCGGGTGGGTGATCTTCCACAACTTCTTTGTCCGTCCACCTACCTTTGTAATCTATATCGAAGTAAAAAAAAAATGTCCTCCAATTCCTCGAAGTACTAATAAAGTGGCAAAATCGTAACACATATTTCATTTCATTCCTCTACTTAATATCAATGTTAAATAAATAATAAAACTTTTTAGATCGTATTTATTAAATTAAGGCAAATATACGAACAAGATTTCAAACAAAAATATGCCGCCCAGAAAAATGTATCAAAAAGAGAGAATTAAATAATTTACTGTACATTCACTGGAAATTGAATTTCAAACATTGTCAATATTTTCTTAATTATGTAGGAAATACTATGATGTTGAAATGGTGTTTATCGATAACAGGTTTGTGGATATTATTATTATGTCAAGCACTAACAACATCTTGATCCTTCTACAAAAATATCTAGGTATATCAATAAGGCTTGTGTTATGGCTAATAGACAACAATATATTCATTCAGATATAACATTGAAAACAGCATGAACATTCATCACATATTGACCCTAAGAGGGGTCGAATCCAGGATTGTCAAATAAGTCACTTAACATTGTTTTTAATTCTTAATTTAGACTGTTCTTACCATGCATAATCAATCACTTCCTTGTCAGGGGGTTCCAGAATCAATTTTAAAAATGCAGTTCCATTTTCAGGGTTACCACAACGCTCATTCAAACGTTGCACCACATTAGTCCTATACACTACAGAATTCAGACATTCCCTCATAAACGGCTGTAAAAACAAAGCATTCACAACCAATTTCAGGGACTTCGTGTTGCGGTCACCGTCACACTTCTCCAAGTCGATATCCCACGAGTCCCCGGGCTTCATACCAAGAGAATTATAATACATTTTGTCTGGCAATACGAATAAGTCATCAGACATGTAACAAACTGTATAATTACTACGAAACAGGCGAATCTTAGCTACTAATGGCATTTTGATTAGGTTATATTTTTGTTTAACAAGGGCACTTGATACTGAGTCTGATAAGCGATAAACGAAATTTCATTTATACAATTACAATGTCCAAAGTAACAATACGATAAGCCAAAATACAGATTTAAAATCGTGAACGAAAAGACAAAATGAAGTACCGCGCCAAACTGTCAAAAACAATGATTATGACTTAGAGTATAAATATGATTATGATGACATGACAATGACATTGACAGCCTCGAATTTAAGATTGGATACACGCTCCGCGGTAATACTAATACTCATCATCATCATCCCAGTACAGTTGCACACGGAAGGAAATTTATTTAAAATTTGGAATCATGTCTTAATATTTATATTTTAAACAACAATTACAAGTGAAAAATAAATGAACAATTCACAAACAGTAAAATTTTTTTGAAGTCCCTGGTTATTCGGTTTTTATTTGCCTACCTATCTCATGAATGGGTGCTTCTTGTGCTTTAAGTAAAATAGGAAATCACTCTGTTTCCATTTACATAGAAGTAGCGTCGAATGACGCGCGTTGCTTGTGTTTTTGTCACAGACTTATAATAAATACAGACGTGACGCGGTAATAATAATACCAATTCCAAGCGAGAAGGTCATATACAAATCTCGCTAAGTGCGCCAGAGAGATATGTATCATTTGCTGTCTTTGTCATAGTTCCACTTTTTGTTATTGGGCACAATGTCAAAGTTAGCATCCGTTGGGCTCAACAAAAGGTAGTCGGAAGTGTCATCTCAAAATATAACTGAATTAATTAATGTTTTTGTGCATAAAATAGTGCTTTGGGCAACAAATGATATAGATCAGGGTTTATGTGGTACAGTTTCTATAAAACAATGGTAGTTTGCAGCGTGATCGGCTGTAAAAGCCGCAGAGAAAGATGCGAAGAAAATGTAACCTTTCACAAGTAATTATACTATTTTATACCTTTATCTAAGCGTAATATGTGTTATTTCATTGGTACCATTATGTGTCATTCAAAATCTTGTAAAATAAAGCGATTAATATTGAAATAACAACATTGTTTACATTGGTGATTTTAGGTTATAAAGTTTTTGTCGACGTTATTATCCGCCTAAATTACGTAGGTCGTTTATTGGAAGCTGTCAGAAATGTTTAAATCTGTTCTTAATTTAGCTTCCCTGCAATCAATTTAGGGATACCAGCTAATAGGATTTTACAGTAGCCCAATTATTTGGTAATTTAGTGTACTATAAAAATAACACTTGTCATTATATAAAATACTTATAATGCTAGCCTAGGGTGAATTTTATTGTATTTAAATTTATGTAGTAGCAAAATTGTAGTATTTCTTAGAAATGGACAAGCAATATACAATTTTCTTTTCTAGGTTTGCACTAAATTATTCCACCCGAAATAAGTGGATAGCAGCGACAGGTCGGCAAAACTGGAAGCCGTCTAAAACAGCTGATTGTGTTCAAAGCATTTCGAATTGCATTGCTTCCGCAAAACACTATCAAGAGTTTATGTGATTAAGACCACTAAGCCAAACAGAAAAGAAAGTATTAGAAAAGTATACACAAAATTAATATTATTCAAAGGTCAGTAAGTGCCCCGATCAGGTTCCTGTCCTATCTTTAAAAAAATATTATATGTATAATAAATGTATGAATGTATATTTGTTTGTCATTTCGTTCCTTAGTGGAATTATTTTTTCGCCTTACATATATGTAATTGAGTAGTTAAGAAAGTGCATCATCAATTTTAATTAAAGAACTTCCGTGAGTCGGACATATTGAAATATAGTAACTCGCTCACGTCTTTAAGGTTGAATTTCGCTCAACATGTTTCAGACCAATACGTTGTCCGTAGTCAATAAGAACCAGTCGCGATGGCAGCTTGTCTAGCACTGCCTGCTAAATAAATGTTGGCGGCGGCTGTGGCGAGGGTCCGTTTATTATATTTCAATATATCTGAGACTCACGGCAATTTTCTAATTAAGTAAAATCGCATCTACACACTTTAAACCTATACTTACACGCCAAACCACTCAAATGTCAGAAAGGTATGGAAAGCTATCTCGCTTGCACAAGCATGACAAGCACCATAAATAAGGTAGGTACATGTTTTGTTAACTCGTCGGCTACCGGTCCCTGGGATCCCAGGGATCATATCAGAAAATGCTATAATATTTTTTTTTTTTTCGCCGGGAGACGACGGCTATACCTATTAGTGACAATAACTTGTACCCAATTTCGGAGCATTATACCTACAATAACTTCCACCTAATAATTAACTTATACACTTTAACGAAGTTATTTAGCATGGAATACCGCAAAGAAACACTGGGTGCCGAGCGATTCTCTAACTTACCGGTCATATGTCATTATACATGTAAGTATACTTTTTTCAATTATTTCAAACAAACAACTTACTCTATCGCTCATACCAGATAATTACATAATGCCTATAATGAGTCGAAATATATAAAATAAACAAAAGCCATGGGGTAATTTTAGTAACATGGTCACCCCACGGGAGGTATGTACTCTGTTGTCGTCCCTCGTTGCGGCACGCGTATAGCAGCTCTTTAGAAATATTTATACTCTAAGGTTTTTGTGAAATCCTATTGGTCAATGAAGACATTTCAGTGGTTACGATTGGTTGAAATAATATACTAAATTTCTAGGTAAAAACGGAGGTACTGAAATAGCAGACAGCCATTTTGTCCTCCAGCCTGTCAGGCCGGTGATTCTGAAAGGAATAATTTACGAATTATTTCCTTTGACCTCAACCGAACGTCTCAAATTTGTGTTAATGAAGTGAAAAGTGCAGTGTAAATCATGGCGCGATACGGTCAGAGACCGGAGAATGCCCTTAAACGGGCCAATGGTAAGTTAATAATTCATGCTATCTTACCACGTTGCACGTTATATCTCTGACCTTTATTTCGTAACAGGCCCTCTTTCTTAGCAATTTCTATACATGTTCTATACGAAAATCCTGATACCAAACTTTCGCATGAATCTTATCGTATCGCGGGCTCGTTCTTGATTATCATTTAACATAACCAAACTAAAAATGTGTATCGTCGGCGTCGTATCTTACAGAGTTTATGGACCTGAACAAGCCCGCCCGGGCGCTGGATACCTTGCAAGAGGTGTTCCGTAACAAGAAATGGGCCTACAACTGGTCGGAGTCGGTGTTGGAGCCGATCATGTTCAAGTATCTGGAGTTGTGCGTGGACCTTCGAAAGTCGCACATCGCCAAGGAAGGCCTGTTTCAGTACAGGAACATGTTCCAGTCGGTCAACGTTGGATCGTTGGAGCTAGTCATTAGGTAATTACATTTTTTTATTTATTATCACCCTTCTTGGGTTGGGCCAGGTGTTCTAAATATTTTAAATAGGTATACAACATATTACTGTTATGATGCCGTATACTGAAATCAGTTTCCCTTTAACATTTTTACACTATATTTTGAGTATTGTTTAAAAACATTGCATTATGAAGTTTATCTGGTTCCAAAGTTTCCTATTTTAGGGCTAATTCAATAATTTTAACACTTAAATTAATAATTGGCAAAGGCCAGTTAAGTGGCCTGCGTCAGTTTTGCGGCCTTCTGAAGAATGAAGTTTTTTCAATAAAAGATATTTACATTTTTACATGGTCTAAAGAAATAGTGATTTGTATGCGTTTTAATTAGTAGCTATTGATTGGGAATATATTTCGGTTCATCAACTCATCCAAGTGGCCGCAAACTAGCACATCAAATTAACAGGCCAGGTAGGTGGGTTTGTGTATATATTTTTTAATATATGGATATGATATGCTTTTATAATAAAACTTTCCCTTACTCTACAAAAATGATTAATTATAGTTAATATCAGTGGAATGCCTGTATGTAATTATTCTGAAGGCCAAATGACTACTTACAAGACTGTCTCTTTTTCTCTTTTGTATCTCTGCTTTTTGATACCTACAATCCTCGTTTAAAACCTGCTGTTTCAAAACATGCAATTAATCTTTTTATTTTAATTATTATTTATTAAGCTTTGTTTCCACACAATTTTTTTCTTTTTTTTCCTGTTCAGTGTGTGGGTAAAAAACCTCCTTTTTTCCAGTTCTGTCTGTCCGTCTGTCTGTCCGTAGTGATGCTCATCCAATTTTTTCCTGCTGTTTTTATGATGTTTGAGCCCATCTTGCCCTTTGTCTTCCTTCTCGCTTTTTCCCATTTGGCCTGGCCATTTTGTTGCCTGGTGTGTCCACCTTTCATTGTTGTCTATATTTATATCTCACAATAATATATGTCCTGCCCAACTCCATTTTTCTGTTAAACAGTACTTGAGACCATCAATTACTTTGGTACCCATAGGCCCTCATTCTTCCAGTTTATTGAAGATATTCTTGAGGACAGCTATGAACAATTTTGTAGAGAGAGGGCCCCCCTGTCTCACACCTCTTTCAATTGCGAACTCCTCTCCCTGTCTTTCCAGCTTCAGTTGACTTGTACTCTTGGAATAAATGTTTCGCTGGGGGTTTGCGCAATGATTATGCGGGAGTGTTCGGTCTGTGTACTTTGGCTGCCAATTAACATAAAAGACATCAAATAATGTCTCTCAGGAATCTGACACAAAACTTGTTTACCAACAGAGGCTACTTACGAATGGCAGAAGAGAGAACGGAGGCCGCCCGTGCGCAATCCACCCAAGCTGTCATTGACACAGATGATCTGGACAACCTGGCCACACCAGAGAGCATACTGCTGAGCGCTGTCTCCGGGGAGGATGCGCAGGACCGCTCTGACAGGACTATACTGACCCCATGGGTAAGTATTTACTAATCTAATATCTTTAGAGGAGCAGTTCTTGTATATTTATTTATTTATTTCGGGGATCCTGGAAACGGATCTAATCATTTTGGTAAAATTTGGTATGGAAGGATTTTCGCGGAGAACAATGGGGGCTATCGTTTTTGTGCTCACCAGTTGGCGCCACTGTCGACTAAGGTCCAGCTGTCAAAAATTGTTATTGGTTATTATGGACATAAGAACGAAGTTTACATTTAAATCATATTCAATACCTTAAAACCGTACCGTAAAAATATCGAATATACCGCATTGTAGCGTGGTCCCGTTTTGTTCGGAAAAAATGAGGAAATAATTTTCCGAAAGACAAATCTGTCTCAAAGCCCTGACAGTCATTGACCCTTAATTCATATTTGCCATAATCAAGCTCAGGTATTGCAAAATAGTGACCATATTGTTCTAATTAGATATTAACCCGCGTAGCGCAACCAAAAAGAGTGACATTTGACGTTTCGGAGGACCCCACGCTACACTAGCGCCTCTAGCGGCGAATTCATACGCGATAGCCCCCATTGATCTATCTATCAATGTCTATGTCTCATTGTCGGGCAAACACCAGCAAGGCTTGGTCTCCCCTCCACTTATATATTAATAAATGTAAATGATGTGTTATTTTATGCTGTGTTTTATAAAAATACTGTTATTATTTGTATACCTCTGACATAAATCCCATTTCTAATATGCACATTGTTATGAGTTGGTAGGCATCAGGGGTACAGAATTATTCAGACTAGATGCAACAGAATATTTGTATTCTGTGTTAATTAACGCCTGCACAAAATAAGTATATAATAGATATTTTGATATAAAATCACTCACACACGGATTTAAAATATAATTTATTTGGATTGAAGTAGAAGAAGAGCCCGGTATATTTAATTATATTCAAAGAGCATTTGAAGAGAGCTGATTGCTGGGAGATCTAACCAAGCAAGAGTTTTTAACTGAAAGACACATAATCACCTTCTTTTAAAGCACAACCAAATCTATAAGAGTATAGTGTAATGGAAAAGTTTTCTCTCCTTTTGACTACTTCTATTCTTCTCCCCAGGTGAAATTCCTCTGGGAATCCTACTGCCAATGCCTGGAGTTGCTCCGCACCAATGCCCACGTGGAGACACTGTACCACGACATCGCTCGCATGGCTTTCCAGTTCTGCCTCAAGTACTCGCGCAAGACGGAGTTCAGAAAGCTATGCGACAAACTCCGGAAGCATTTGGAGGATATCTGCAAGCCCACTGTAAGTATCTTATTCCTTGTACCTGAAGATGGAAAATATTGGTCAATTTATGATGACACTGAAAGGATTATAACTGGTTGAATATGAAGCAGTAGATTGTCTTTGTATGTATTCATAGATGCACTTTGGAACATTCGAGCACCTTTATGTTATTGAAAATTAGATGATAATGGCAATAGCCATTTTAAAAAGATGTAAATTAGTTTTGTAAGCCTCCAAAATAAAATCCCATTTGCAATGTTGTTGAAAAATATGTTTCGTAATTATTTTCTTTTATTATTTCAGGTGCAAACTGGCAATGTGAGCATCTCTAAGCCAGAGACGCAGCAGCTGAATTTGGAGACCAGACTGTTCCAGCTAGACAGTGCTATCCAGATGGAACTTTGGCAGGTAAGCTATTCAGGGCAATCAGCTGTTTCACTCACTGTACCTGCAAATATCTGAATACAACTCTAATGTCTAAGTAAGAGTGCTTGTTCAGATATTTTTGAGCACGAATAGTACAGATATATTTGATGATGAAGAGTTTCGTTTGCAAAGGTATTCTGAAACATAACTTTCAATATATTTAGGTTATGTTTGTTATCTGTTCTTTGTGAGATAATTAAGTTCTATAAGGGTGGATTGCACCAAACCCTCTGTAATCGTAAGCGGTGTTCGTTAAAATCTGATTGTATGGAAAGTTTGACAAGTTTCTATGGGATGACAGCTGCTGGCGCCATATTTGAAGATGACCGGCATGTGATCGTATGTTGGTGCAACCGACCGTAATTGAGAACCTTCAATTGGCCATGTAATTCTATTATAGTTTATAGTAATGTGTTACGCCACCAACCCAACCAAACCAACAGGTTTTCTATGTATTTAAAAAAATATATATATGTATAAATCAGTCATAGTTTATGAGAGTAATTTTGATTTGTCTGCATGCCTAGCATAACTTTCTACCAATTAAGCAACTCCTGTCTTACCCGCTCTGTGTAAATTCTACAGTCGTCATTCTACGAATTTAGAATTTTTCGTCACGCATCGCATCGCGGTGTAGTGAATCTGAAAAAATATAAAAATGCATTTATTTATTACTAGCGACTCGCTCCGGCTTCGCACGGGCGCAATTCTTATGCATGTATTATACATATAAACCTTCCTCTTGCATCACTCTATCTATTTTAAAAAACCGCATCAAAATCCGTTGCGCAGTTTTAAAGATCTAAGCATACATAGGGACAGACAGATAGACAGCGGAAAGCGACTTTGTTTTACTATAGACTGATACTTGCAGTGTACGTCTTTAGGCTGATGATTATTACTGATCGACAGGAAGCCTACAAAGCCATCGAGGACATCCACAGCCTCATGAACATGTCCAAGAAGACCCCAGTGGCCAAGACCATGGCCAACTACTATGGCAAATTGGCCCTAGTGTTCTGGAAGGCCGGGCACTGTCTGTTCCACGCCGCTGCGTTGCTAAAGCTGTTCCAGCTGTCCCGCGAGATGAAGAAGAACATCACTCAGGAGGAGCTGCAGAAGTGAGTACCAATACCAGGCCTTCCTCTTGCTTTCGGCTAAACTCGACTCTGGCAAAGATCCTTGGTGTCCAGATACCCTATCGGGCGAATAACGAAAGAGCACATGCTATGCGGCGAGCTGTCAAACATCGGTTTTGTTAGACAGACTAATGTTCTAATACCGCAAATTTAACAAAATTCATAAATTATATCTTATTTACTAATATACTTTTTTATGTTATAGGGCATATATACTTAATGTTTAGTAGTATTAAATTGCCATACAAAACCAGTAATGCTAAAATAAAGTATTATTCACAACCATTTTGTGAAATTTGCTATACCTGTGGTATATTAGGTAGCATGATTATTTTAGTACAGATGAGCGGAGACGGTAAATGGAAGCATATTGTCTTGCGCCATCACATTTAAACGGTTAGTTGGCCTGTAGGTGGCCAGCCTGTGTTAATTTCATTTGTGCCATTGGTACTATCAGCTGGCCAATCTGCTAGTTTTTAGATGCAAACGCAGATGAGCCATGGTTGTGTGTTGAGATACTTGAGATATACATGCAAATTGTTTGCGTCAGCGTAGGAGCTATGAGTTCACGTTCTATATGTGTTTGTGTCAACTACACCTATGGCTAACCCACGCTCGTGAGATAAAAGTCCTGTACAGTCAGGTTGACTAATAGTGATCTTATCACGAAGGAATAGAGTGCAAAAATGTACATATATGAATGAAGTCGAGTGTACTAACACCGCGTGTCGCAGGATGGCGTGCCGCGTGCTAGTGGCCGTGCTGTCCGTCCCGCTGCCGTCGCTGCACCCGGAGTTCGACCGCTTCGTCGAGACGGACAAGAGTCCAGTGGAGAAGGCGCAGCGCCTCGCCGTGCTTCTCGGGCTCGCGCAGCCTCCAACCCGCACCAGTCTGCTCAAAGGTACTGATCTATCCATATCCATACTAATTCATGCGAACATCTGTCTGTCTGTTACCTCTTCACCTTTAAACGGCTCAGCCGATTTGGATGAAATTTGATATGGAGAGTTTGAGTCCCGGTGAAGGACATAGGTTATTATTTAAGGCTGGTTCACATTGGTTGCGTGCGCAGCACGTAAGCGTCGGCGTGCACAGCACCCCTGTCACACCGGGTTATGTCTGCTGAGAAAAGCATATATTGCATGTTGAGAAAAGCACTATACATACCTCGGCGTGAAAAGGGGTTGCCAACCTCGTAACTATCCGTCTATATGTACTCGGCCGGCAACCCCTTACTTCCCGGCTTCTGTAGTAATGTACTATTTTATATGATGAACTCGAATATTGGAGTTGTAAATACACACAAAAGAGCTGCGCGTGTCCGGACATATTCAGTTTGCCGTCTCATAAGGAACGGCGTGAAATACAACGTCATCAATGCACGCATCGACGCGACGTTGCCGCTTCGCTCTGCGTGTGCGTGCACGCAGCACGCAGCCTGTTTGTCTCGAGGGAGCTACAATGCGTGCGTTGCGCGTGACATGCACGCGCACGCACACGTCACGCAAGCGGTGTAACATCTACTATGGAGATTCATACTTTACAACGCGCACGCAACCAATGTGAACCGGCCTTTATCCCGGAAATCATCCCTTAAGGGGGTGGAAATATGGTATGGAAGAGCGATATCAAGGGAAGCGCCTCTGAAATGAAATAATATCAATAAATTGTAACGATATGAACGAGTTCTGCGCGGACGATCTCGCGGCCAAAAGCTAAGTCATCATAATTTTAAGAGCTGCCACTGCCTTGAACTCCTGATACCATATTACATTGACATTCTCCTTGTCTTTTCTTTGGCTGGGTTGACTGATAAAACCCCTACTGTGTCTTGCAATAGGGTTGGTTCTCCTATTGTATAACAAAGTGCATTTATTGCAAGTGAACTTCGGTATTCTACTCTGGCGTCAAAGACTTGCGTTGAGATGTGGTTTCTTTTACCGCCCTATGTAAGTAATGTACTCGTACTAACTACTACAACTACATGTGTTGTAATGTGAACATTGTTTGCAGACGTGGTCCGGCTGAACGTGGTGGGGCTCGCGTCCCCGCAACTCCAGCAGTTGTACGCGTGGCTCGAGGTGGAGTTCGACCCGCTCACCATCTGCCACAACGTCAAGGGGGTCATCAAGGCTTTGCAGGAGGAGCCCAGTAAGTTACAAGATATATAGGCATAATGACTCATGTTACAATTTATAACATAGTGTTGCTATATGGATAGAAAACTATCATATTATCACCATAAATATAAAATTAGACAAATTAATGAAAATCATAAGAAATATGGGAGTAAAAAAATTCGCACAAACACTGTTTTTTGTTCAATTACCAGATGTAAATTGCAAGTTACGAATAGAATTCTCATATTTCAATAAAAAAGATTGTACGGCAACTATATACATAAACGCAATATTTCATGAATTCATGACAAAAACGACAAATTTCCCTTTTTTCCATACAACGGTAGGGGTAACGGGACACGCCTCCAGACGCGCCAAAGCTCCCGATGATGCGCAGTGTTGAGAGCGAGGGACTTGCAATCTGCAAATGTCTCTAGCTGTGAACACAACAAATTCTGTCAGAAAGGATCAGTAACGCGTTTGTGATTCTTCTGTAGTCCATAGTCTACGGTTCTTGCTTACCATCAAGCAGTATGACTTGTGCCTGCTTGTGTGCCACAGTCTTATAAAAGTTTATTGCTCTCGCACAGACTCCCCACTGGTGCAATACTGCGTGGCGCTCAACGACGTCGCCCTGGTCCGTTTGGTGCGGCAAGTGGCGCAGTGCTACGCGTGCGTCCAGTTCTCGCGGCTGCTGGAGCTGGCGGCCACCGACGACCTGTTCCACCTGGAGCGGCTGCTCGTGGACTGCGTGCGACACAACGACATGCAGATACGCGTCGACCACGCCAACAAGTCAGTCGCTACGAACGTCAAAATTTCAATCACATAGTATCTCAAGAACGCGGGTGAGCCATGGTTGGTATACAGCTATGAGTTCTCATTGTCTATTTATTCGTATGTGTCGCAATTACATCTATGGCTAACCCGCGCTCGCGAGATAAAAGTACTGTACGATTTTTTTCAACTGGACCGTCCAACGGTACAGCATGAAAATTTGTATAAATTAAATGGAATCGGAGGAAATCGTGTCGATAATCGTAACGTGTGTGCTGAACGGTCAGTTTTATTTAGTAGTAGTTAGAGAGATGTTAATGTAATGTGTTGTTTAGATGCGTGCACTTCGGCGTGGAGGCGGGCGGCGGCGAGTGGTGCTCGGCGGCCGACGAGGCTTGTGGCGGCGCTATACTGCAGGCCACGCCCGCTGAAGAGGTAAGCTATGATGTCACACTGTGCTCCAGCACTGGATCCTTCAGTAGATATGAAGGGTCCTTCTATCTCCACCAATGGATATTTCAGTGGATAAGATGGGCCCTTATATTTCTGCCAATGGATCCTTCAGTGGATAGGCCCATCAATCAACAACGAGGAAAATCCCTTACACGGCGGTAATAAGATTGTATAAGAAATTTTTAGCCAGTTCGGAAATTGCCGGCGCTGGCGGCTAGCGCGCTGGTCAGGATATTTTCTAGAACGGTTCGCGAATATGCGCTGCGTTGTACCGTGTCAATATGTATAGGCTCATAGCCATAGATAACCTCCACTAGATAGAGCCTATGAACGATTTAGTTCGAATCAAAAGTCGTAAGTGCCAGCTGCGGGGTAACAGAGCTGCGATTGGCAGTTTCAAAAACCGCGCGAATTCGCTGCAAAATAGCACGCCGGCATAGAGATGGGACACGTTGTTTATTAGAGTTTGTTTTCGGGCACAGTAATTTATTTTAAGCAAATTATTTTAGATGATTTGTATGTCTATTGAATTGGTATTACGAGTAAAATAATATTTTCTAGGCATGTTTCCAACCTTTACTATTGTATAAAATTGTGTAGTATATTAAGATTCTAGCAGCTATTTCATTTTGATTTCTGTATATATTGTATATTATACATAGCGTAATTTACAACTAGAGCATTGGTGAGTATTAATAAAATAACTAAAATTTATTGGGCATTCTTATAGCAAAACAATAAGTAAAAGAGGAGGGGAAAAAAATGTCGGTTGAAAACCAAAACTCACTAACAAATCTGTCATTCATTACTCGCAGAAATCTTTATATAAGACTTCCGTTTTTTTTTCACGTTTTAGTTTGTTTGATTCTAAATTTTTTTAATGAATTGAGGTTATCTCCAATATTTAAAATACTGCCCTCCATGTGGCATATCCGTGGGAAATCCTGAATATTAGTACACTGCTGTACTGAGTTTAAGGTCCTGATAGGGATGTTGACACCAAATAAGAAAATCAATAAGTTCGAATTTTCTCGAAAAAGGTTCAAATTCGCCGTGGTCTCATATTATTTGAGCGGGAGCTCAAATAATAAATATTTACATAGTCATAAGTATTCGAAGTTTTAAGAGGGGGCATACTCTGGCCCTTTTCCGCAAAACGCACCTTTGTATTGGAACGATCGTCATTTAGTATGGCTCTCGTGGTCAATGACATCACTGATTTGTCGCACTTTCTCTCTCTAACCAGCAACATTAGAACAGTTTATAAGCAAAACATAGCCCATGTGTGGCGCGCGCTTCGCCCTATAAGCTCTATCTAGTGGTCATAGGTAACTAGACGATGTGTATGTGTCCACCACAGGTCCGTTCGCAACTAGTCCGCGCCGCGGAGGTGCTCTCGCGCGCCGTCCAGACGCTCTTCCCCGCGCGGCGCCGCGCCGAGCGCGAGCGCGCGCGCGCGCACATGGTCGCGCACTACCACGAGCACAAGCACGCCGAGCACCAGCGCGTGCTGCAGCGCCACAAGATCATCGAGGAGCGCAAGGAGTACATCGAGCGGCTCAACACCGTGCGCGAGGAGGAGGAGCTCAGGTAACTAAACAATAGTAGATTGTGTCTCAAGGGAGCAAAATTATATATTTACGGCGAGGGCGGTATATTGAATTCTAAGTGAAGCGAAAGATTCTACAATAGAATCCTGAGCGTAGCGAGGGATTCTAAAGTAGAATCTTGAGCGTAGCGAGGGATTCAAGTGTTTACGCCCAAGACGGAAATAATTTTGCTACCGTGTGACACATACTGCTTTTCACACCGTCTATGAGGCCCGCTGCTAAACACATGAAATATCTTACAAATGATTTTACTACAAAGTGTCACATACTGCTTTTCACACCTTCTTTGAGGATAAGAGTTATTGTTGCCCTCAAATGAGGGAAGAAAAGTACATCTTTGATCCCTCATTCGAAGGCAAGAATAACTCTTTTCTGAATAGCAGGTGTGAAAAGAAACATTTATTCACAGACACAGAAGAAACACATATATGACAAAAATTTACACATATATACGACAAGAATGATAATAGTAGAAAAACATAGACACAAACCTTATAACATGTATGTCCCCGCGTCGTAACTATTAACTATACACCGTTTGACCCCGGCGGTGCATGTCAAAGGGTAGGGCACGGAACAGACCAATCCCTTCTATCTCCACCAATGGATTCTTCAGTGGATAGGATGGGCCCTTCTATCTCCACCAATGGATCCTTCAGTTGATAGACTGGGTTCTTCTATCTCCATCAATGGATACTTCAGTGGATAAGATGGGCCCTTCTATCTCCAGCAATGGATCCTTCAGTGGACAGGATGGGCTCTTCTATCACCACCAATGGATCCTTCAGTGGCTAGGATGTGTCCTATCTCCACCAATGGATCCTTCAGTGGGTAGGACGGTCCCTTTTGTCAACGACGTGTTCCATTACAACTAGATCGTACTCGGTGATCGCATCAGTATGCTCGCCAATCACATTTATATCGTAATTTAGATAAAATAAATAAATGAAATAAATGAACTTTATTCTGCAAGTAGGCCGCAAAGGCACTTTTACAAGTCAAAAACTACTAGCGTTTCTCAAGAGACCACTGCCGATATTTAATTTAATCCTAATCCGGCTAAGGTGCCTTTCAAAGCAAGTGAGCGTTTAGTTAATAACCTCTCAAAGCGGTAACCCATCCAAGAACTGATCTCTGTTCTCAACCTTGCATACCGCACGAGTGCTCCTTGCCTGAAACAGATAGTAACAATATATAATTGATCCAGGCGCCAGGAGGAGCAGCTTCGCATCGCTGCGGCGGCCGAGGCGCGCCGGCAGGAAGCGGAGCGCGAGGAGCGCGAGAAGCGCCGCCACGCCAACGAGATGGCCGCCGTGCGCGAGAGGCATCTCCGCGAGAGGATCGCGCACATCTCACAGAGCGACGTCGGCAAGCGCGTGCTCTCCAAGCTCGACGAGGAGGTGTGTACGAGTATACTCCCTGCCATGGCGCACGGTCATATATTCCTGGTCGGGCTTTACCCCACAAACCGATGTAACGAGCTACCTATGACCTACCTATAGTTAC
This sequence comes from Epiblema foenella, assembly GCA_963556455.1. Lineage (NCBI taxonomy): Eukaryota > Metazoa > Arthropoda > Insecta > Lepidoptera > Tortricidae > Epiblema > Epiblema foenella. The sequence continues at coordinate 9,835,762 of OY747100.1, forward strand.
GGCATTAGTGGCACTAGTGGGCTCCCCGACATAAAGAAAGAAAGAAAGAAAGAAAGAAAGAAACATTTATTCACAGACACAGTAGACACACATAAATGACAAGAAAAAATACACAGAAACCACACAACATGTGTGTCCCCGCGGCAGTGAAACGGACACTGGCTCAGCATTATGCTGAGGTGTCATTGACACCTACAGCGCTGATTTTCAGCCAGTACCATCGGTGACTCACGGAACGCCATACAGTTGCAGAAAAATAAATTAGTAAAATAAAAATAACTAACAATAGTGAAAACAATTCGTAACTAGTCGTACATGAATAAATAAATAAAATAATAATAATAATAAGCAAAAATAAAAACACTTACTACTTACATACAGCATCGGGAGTACAAAAACAAAAAAGCTACGAAATCTATAAATGAATACGGTTGGTATATTTTTTTGCTGTTAATAGTGCTGGATTAGGATTGGGATTTTTGGAGCGTCAACAAATAGCCTTTAAGCTTACGCTTAAAGGTATACATCTGGAACAAGTTACACATCCTCCTAGCGTTTCCTGGGTGTGTGCGTAAAAACTAGTTATTATCGAAAAAAATTGCCAGTTCCTTTTTGACAGTTATGAATTGGTGTTTGTAGTGAGGGTAAGACGAATCGATTGTCTTAATTAGCGATTATTAATGAATGGTGATTGATTATTTAAATCGATTTTATTACAATTTGTTTTTTAATATCCCGGTATATTTAATTACTGAATACGAATCTAGACTAAGAACTTATGTCACATGATTTTTATTCTACCTATGTCAATTTTGTATCGTTCAGAAATCGATACTGTTCCGGGATAAAGGTAATTTCACACTTCATTCGTTTGCATTTTATTGTAATATTTTTTTTATAACTCGTAATTTATTAATGTATTAATAAATTCATTAATTTGATCGATTTCCATCAACTTACGGAGATATCACCTGAAAGGTAACGAATGATTTAGTCAAACCACTATTTAAAAAAGAAAAGATAGTACGTAACTGTTTTTATGGTGAATTATTATCATAAACTGCTACGCATCAGTGATAGAAAATATACATTCATTTGATTGCTCCTCTAAAACGCGTATTAGAACTTCCTAACTATTCATGAAGCTCTAATATCAATACTTGATTTTATTCATTGTTTCAATAACTGTGTAATGCGGATTTACGTTATATGCGTGTTGTGATTTATCGAAAAGGAATTGGTAAAAATGTCCTATAATAGGTATAGGAACCCTTCGTGTGTTAATAGTAGTTTGTGCAACTGTTGCATAATGAGAGGCATTAAAACACGAGTGTGGCTTTTAATAAGTTCGTACGATTATTTTGAGTGAGTGTGCTCTCCAATGACTATAACATAAGTACCGTCAACTGTTTTGCCAAACATATAAAGAGTAATTTAACTTTCGCGATAACAAGTCACGCGGTCGTTTGTCTTAACCTCGCCGAAATCGAATAAAACAAATATTGGCCGAAACTTTGTGAATCCAAGTTATTGTTGTCATATTTACTTCGATTACAGACAATTAAACACTATATTTTTGCTTAGGTGCTGAAAAAAATGGACGCCGAAGCCATCGCCCAGCGCGAGGCTGAAGAATTGATGAAAGAGCGACGTGAATTGCAAGCTAGGCTCAAATCGCAGGAGAAAAAGGTAACTAAAATTGCAAGCTACTATCTATTAAAAATTTTAGAAAAAAATGCATAAACAAAATGTGAATTTAAGGTTAACACACACGTGACTCCTTTGGAGTATTTCACAGCAAAAACGGCATATTTCCCTTTTTTTAGGCCTGCGTGTCTATCAGTATGGAACGTTTTCAGTGTTCGTTAGCAATACTGTACTTTGCCTCTCATTTTCGTCTTTTGTGTTGCTGTAATTGTAGTTGGTCACATACAAACATTTGATTGTCTCTAAAAAGTGGTTCGAATGGCATGAACATCTTTTTTGTCATCATGCCTATTATCGCTAAACGTTTTGGGTCCCATAATTTAGTAGGAAATTTCCCTTATTTATTAAGACGCGCCGCAAAAGTTGGTGACAAAAGTTTAACATATGTATATGCGTTTCTGTTTGTGAGATCGTAGCTCCCTAACGGATGAATCGATTTGAGTGCGGTTCTTTTTAATTGGCGAAGCTATGTTTTGTGTCGGGATTTTGTTTAAATTTTTAATTTATAGGTGGACTATTTCGAGCGCGCCAAGCGCCTGGAGGAGATTCCTCTGCTCCAGAAGAGTCTAGAGGAGAAACAGGTGCAGGACAAGGCGTTCTGGGAGCAGCAGGAGAAGGAACGCATTCAACAGCTCATCGGTAAGTACACAATGATGTCAAAATAAAAGTTTGATTTCTGACTGAAAATTGAATTTACACCAGGGTGGACTGTACTTTACGTCCCGAAGGTTCAATATCTAACAAAACGAATCATTGAGACTACCGCTCCAGCATAACAAGTGTTCTTTTGTCCAGTTAGGGTCATCTCGTTTGCGTGTCATCGGCATGCTCGCATAACGATGGGTGTTGTCACTTTCAACCGAGATCGGGCAAATTATCACTTCAGAGGTGCTTCGAGTTTAGCTAAAGCGACAAGTTGGATAGGCCTACTGTTTTTTTAATTGAGGGAAGCGTATCTCTATTGCTAGATGGTTTAAACTTCGAACATCTGTTTTTTTTAAACCGTAATTGCCTCCGAAATAAATCCCATTGGTAATGTTACAGTTGTTACACAATGGTAGGCCTCGGAGGCACAGCATGTTGTGGGCTAGACGCGACAGGGCGCCTTTAAGCGTTCTGTGTTAATTTACGCCTGCACAATGTCGTTCTTAAAACACCATATATATAATGAAGCGCCGAGTCATTCTTATAACTGATGAAAATACTGTTATGTAGAAAATGGCCTGAATGGCTTCGAGAAAAGGATGGTACGGCCGTGCCTCTTTGTTTTGCTCGATTTGGCGGGGGCACTGCCGTGCCCCCAGATTGTCCCAGGACAATTTGACTTTGCAACTTTTCTTTAGCAGCGTTAGCCGACCTTACACTCCTTTCATTTTAGTATTCATTAATATGATTCACTGCTGTGAAAGGGTAAGGAATATGAGGACTCGACTGTAGTATGTAATGATCTGGCCACCTCCTTTAATGGTTTCGAAGTCACTGAAAGCACAAAAATTAATGTGTCCGTTTGCTAACGTGTGTATATTTTCGTATATAATTTTTAAAAAATCGAAAAAATGATGTCGTTTGGTTATTATGACAAAGATCCCATCGCACGCATCTCCACCCGGACGTAAATTGCCTTATCTAAACAACACCTGATATGCTAGTAATGGGTATTAGAAACATGTTATAATTTATAATACAGTGCGGTTATATAGATAGAAAACAATCAAATTATTATAATAAAGTAAATTAGACAAATTAATCAAAATCATAAAAAGATATGGGACTCCTTTTTGCCGTCATTTAGCATTGCCGGATATCTCAGGGCACATAACAAAGAATGCTATTGTTTATTTTTTTCGCCAGCAGAGGGAGATAAACGCAATATTTCACGACTAAAATGGCAAGTTACTTGTTTTTCCCTACAACCACAGAATAAGTAATAGTACAAGTACAGAAGCTTCACTTTCTAACAAAAACGGCGTTTAGGCATAAAAAACATGCCTACTCTATGCATCTCTGTCTATCGTATAACTTGTATTCATTCACACGCGGCACGTGTAGCGCTAGAGCTGTGGCTCCAAAAATACATCGATGAAGGCAAAAATTTGCTATATTAATTAAGTACCCACCTACGTGTTACTTCACATTACTATACATGTCTATGTCAGTGTCATTGTGAATAATGCCACTAACAAAACAACACCATAACGCCAATTCTCTTGAAATCTTAATTCGTAAATAAGAATAGTCCATAAAGCATGCATTTTTATAAGAATACTTGTTTAGGGTTCCGTAGCTACTTTTATAGAAATTTGTTTTGAACAGCATATATAGCTTTAAGCCTTTGGCATTAAGTCCGCCATTTGTACACTTTTATTTTTGTGAAATAAAGTTTAAATTAATAAACTAAAAAGCTCAAAAATTACGTTATCCCCGGAAAACGGCGGCGGCGGAACTTGAGACGACGTGCATGTGCTCGCTCGCTTGACGACGCCCCTCGACTGACGAGCGACCCCGGGGCGCGCGAGCGTTAGGTATCTAAAGCTACGTACGCCGCCCATTGTAAGCCCCCAGATACAACGGTATTACGAGGCCATGGTCTAAGAAAACAAGGTTTCAATCCGGATCGTGACATGACGATACTTCACTCTCGACAGGCTATTGATAGGCGGATGCTGGCTGATGATGTACGGTCGTGTCATCCCCACTACTAACCGATGTACGGATTGCCATACGTGGCGCAGTATATATATATTTTTTTGTAAATTATTGATTTTATTAATTGACAATTTAATGTAATGTAATGATGTATTTGTCCAAATTCAAGTATTAATAACTAGACTCTAAATAACATTTGTACGCCAAGAGGCAAGACACAGAGTTCTGTATTATATTTTATTTAAGACCTTAATGTTACCACCTGTGTTTTACAAATAAAAAGTATTCTATTCTATATTATTGCATCATGTATACGAGGCCATCGAACTGAACGTCTCTAAAAAGTGGTTCGAAGGGCACCATAACATTTTTTAGTGAAATAGCCAATTGTAAGTATTCGTTCTGTGTTTAGAGGCGCGCACCCGCGACGTGGCGACTGCCGAGCGCATGTCACGCATGCACGCGCACCGCGACGAGTTCGTGTCGCGGCTGAGCGCCGAGCGCGGCGCCGCGCACCAGCAGCGGCTCAAGGCGTTCCAAGACAAGCTCGCCGCCGAGCGCGCGCGCCGCCGCACGCAGCGCGCCAAGGAGCGCGCCGAGGCCCGCCGCCAGGAGGTAATGAGGATGTATCCCACAGACGAAACCGGTAACGGTACATAACGGCGGCTCGCGCGTTGTAGGCTCGCAGTCTACCTCACACTCCTCGTCGTACCTAACGGAGACGTCGATAATTGTGTCTACACCGTACCATTTAAAGTTGGGGATTTCAAAAACTCTATATAATATATTTTGACGACGACTGACAAACGTCACATAATGTGCGACAACGCTCTACGAAGCCGAAATTAGCCGAATCTCTTTCCAAAGGTCCACGTGAAATATTTAAATATTTATGGCCGGGTACTGTAACTTAATTTAGTTACTTCATTGACTAATTTGTGTCTTTAGTGGTTGGCAGAGAAGCGCCGCGCCGAAGAACGTGCGGCTGAGGAGGCGCGCCGCATCAAAGAGGAGGAGGAGCGCAAGGAGCGCGAAGAGAGGGAGAGGAAACTGGCGGAGGAGCAGGCCGCCGCGCGCGAGCGGAAAGAGAAGGAAGAAAGGTACATATACGCAAAATACAATGACTAAATTTGCGAACATGACTTTAATGACAAGGGCGTAAGAGTGTACAGATATTTTTGTCGCTGCGTCCCATAATACAATATATCTATGCCTTTGACGGTAACTTGTGTATAATGTTCATCATCATCATATATTTAAGAGCCCTAGCTCTTGTCGGTGGAGTAATCGCCATTCTGTTCGGTTCCCCGCCAAGGCTTTGAGCTCCTGACACATTATATTGACCTTTTCTTTTGCTTGATCTATAAACGCACGTCTCGGTCTTCCCCTGCCTCTCCTTCCCTCTATCTTTCCTTCAATTATGCTTTTTATGTAATTGTCATGTCGTATAAGGTGCCCCAGAATGTTTCCTCTTCTGTTCTCGATCGTCCTCAAAAGTAGTATTTTCTCTCCTATCAAATCCAGAACCTCTGAGTTTGTTTTTCTTTCTGTTCAGCTTATAGCTTCCATTCGCCTCCCACACCACATCTCGAAGGCACTTAGTCTCTCTCTATTTCGCTGAGTTAATGTCCAAGTCTCGCCTCCATACAACGCTATGCTTCAGATATAAGTCTTAATAAATAGTTTCCTTACGTTTCTAGAAATCTTGGCTTTGAAGATGTGTTTTTTCGCATTGAATGCTTTCTTGGCCATAGCTATTCGGGTGGTGATATCTTGGGTACATCTGGAGTCACAAGTTATTATGCTGCCTAAATATTTAACTGTCGACTTGTTCTATGGTTGTATCTGTTATGTGTATAGGACTTAAGATTCTATTGTTTTCGGTTTCTGCGTGTTTATTTTAAGTCCAAATTCTTTAAATATGTTGTCCATTTCCACTACTAGTTGTAATGTTAATGTGTTCATATTCTTAGTTGGTGGCAGAGAAGCGCCATGAATATGAGCGAATTATTCCGAAATAAATAGAGTGAGAGGAAGCAGCAGGCCCCTATTTCACCAAGTTGACATATGTATGTAATTGACATAATGTAGGCTGACAAATCGTCAATTTTCATGTGAAAACTGTTTCACCAACTACAATTGTAATGTTTTTTGACAATTGTCGCACCTGTCAGCTTTGGTGAAATAGGGGTCAGGAGTATTCTTTTACTTTAAATTAACTATTATATATTTAAAACAAGGCGCTATTTAAATATGGACGAACATACTACCTACCTATTCACCGGACTATGTCTACTACTTTTGTGTATGCGACTAGCGTATACTCGTTCGCGTCTGTGTGGCTGCGCCCACCAATGGCTACCGGCTGTTTCACTTGCGCCCTGTCCGATTTAACATCTACCAATTCAGTATTTAGTCTCTTTATTGCGAGTAAGGAAACAATCCATGCAATATAACATATACAAGAATAAGAAGTAGGTAGGTACAACGCGATTCACCTAAATCTAATTGAAATCTACAATTTAACACAATCTAATCAATTTTGCTCAGGGAACATCAAGAATACCTAGCCCGCGCGGAAGCCAAGGCGCGCGCCAGGGACGCCGACGTACAACGTCGTTTAGAGGAACAGAAGGCGGCCGTGGGCAGCTCGTGGCGGCGCGGGGACCCGCGCCCGGGGGACAGGGACAGGGACCGGGACAGGGACAGGGATGCCAAGCCCGAGAGGGAGGAGAGCGCCTGGCGCGCCAAGGACAAGGACGACAAGAAGCCCGAGCCGTGGCGGCCAGGTTAGTGCGAGTTACGAGACTGAAATTGGTTTACAGACTTTCCAGAAAACATTGTGTTACTTACTGGTCCAGTCTGCCTCATAAGTAGTTGGACACATTGAAGCTTTGTCGCTTTCACCCGCTGGGAACTTAATATGACACGGTACAAAACTGTTTTATCTGCCGCCTCGCTGCGCTTAGGATAGTCTTTTTCACTCGCTTCGCTCGTGGTTCAATTTTACGATATTTTGCTACAGATAACTAAACAGCAATTTTGCATAACAATTTTTCGATTGTGGCTCAAAGGAGCCTGATGATATATTTGCGATGAAGGCGGTATATTGAATCTTGTTTAAAACGAGAGATAGAATTCCGGGCGTAGCGAGGGATTCAAGTGCTTACGTTGAAGACGGAAATAATTTTGCAACCGAGTGGCACATACTGCTTTTCACTTCTTCTACGAGGAAAAGTTATTGTTGTCCTCAAATGAGGGAAGAAAAGTATGACTTTGATCCCTCATTCAAGGGCAACAATGACTTTTTTGAATAACATGTGTGAAACTAACAATAGAGAATATGCATGCGGAATGAATAATAATAGATCTCACTATAGTAAACCATCAAATTATGACAGAAAACGGTAAAAATCATAAAAATGATATGACACTTGAAAGTATCGGAAAATATGTATTTTTTTTAATTAACTAGAAGTAAATTACGAACTACCATCAGGAATTCAGGATTCTTATGTCTTATTAAGACATAAGAATTTTAGAATCAAGAAATTGTATGATAACAATGTACCTAAACGCAATATTTCACGTCCAAAACAGCAAATTACTCGTTTTTCCATACAATGTTTGTACCGGCGCGTAGTACTAATTAGTATGGGACGTTTTGAGGGGTCGGACTTTATATTGTACTTTGAAATCCATTTTTGTCTTTTGTGTTGTTCTAATTGTACTTGTTACATATCCACATTTGTTCCTCTCTAAAAGCTGGTTCTAATGACCTCATGAAAAAAAGATGCATATTCTCTATTGTCACACCTGGCCTTAAAGCGGCAATTACCGCTCGCTACGCGCGCGGAAAATCCACATCCACACACGGATAGCCTCCGATCGCATATTTATCGCCTTTCCTTTCGGCGTAGGCGTGAAATACTTGCGACCTGAGACATTCTTTGTTTTACCACTAGGTAAGTAATGTACTGTGTTGCAGCGCGAGCGCGCGAATCCGGCACCGGAGCCGAGCGGCCGCGCTCCCCGGAGCGGCGCCGCGACGAGCGCCCGCCGCCCGCCCGCGACGACAGGTATGTAGCGTGCTACCGCGTGTATCTCCAGTGCATGCTCAGCTAGCAGCAGGCAACAGGTGGCCCGTGGGCCAGATGCCGGACTTCGCTTAGTGCCTTAAACGCATATAAGCGTTAATAGTCATAACACATTTAATGAATGGAATGTATCGGAAATATCTGAACGCACAAGTGCTTCGTGGGCACTGAGGTAATGTATCGTGAGATAACTCACAGTTAGTGTTCAAACCACTGGGTGAATGTCAACAAAACGCATATATGCGTTGCTGGCAATGAATGCGTTAATGACAACCGAAAATGTGGTACCTTTTATCTAATAGTCACAAATTATTAACACGCAGCAATTTTGTTAACTACTGCTCTGGCCCTTGGCTGCTTTAAGGTTACCACCTGGAATTTACAGTGATTGTTCTAAGGCGCTACATATAGCGTGCTAGCAATATCGCGATTACAGTACTATTATCTCACGAGTGTGGGTCAGCCATAGTTGTAGTTGTGACATATACGAACACGTAGGCAATCTAAAGTCATAGCTCCTTCGCTGACGCACACATACGAGTAGACAAGCTGCATGTATAGCTCTACACACAACTAAGTACTGTACATGTTTAGTTTACGGTGATTGTTCCATACATCGGTTCCCACTCACAGGCGCGACGAACGCGGGCCGCCGCGCGACGAGGGGGCGTGGCGCGCCCCGCGGGACGCCGCTCGGGACGTGCGTGACACTCGTGACACGCGAGACACTCGCGACATACGCGATACTCGCGACGCTCGGGACACCCGTGACACTCGAGACACCCGCGAACCAGAAAGAGACAGGTATTTTACCATTCATCATCCTCCTAGCGTTATCCCAGTACAGTTGCATCCTGAAGGATGCCCGGGGTCCACTACCTAATCCCAAAATTTGGCGTAGGCACGAGTTTTTACTGAAGTGACTGCCATCTGACCTTCCAACGCAAGGGGAAAACGACATTAATGAGATTAGGCTTGTCAAGTCAGTGGGTCACTCAACTGTTTTAGAAGTGCTCAAGCCACCTGAAGGCCTCTAACTTTGCTTAGCGACTGCTGTCATAGACAGCAGCCGGGGTCAACGTATAAATGTGTCTGCCAAAGCACAGAAAAAACAAAGGTGCAGGTTAAAGGTATCGCCAGCTTGGTGTTAACCCACTTATAATTATACAAATAATCTTTTTATAATTATACAAATAATCCGTAGCCAAAATGGCAAAGACTTATAGATTCGTCATGTCTGTCCGTCCGTCCGTCCGACCGTATGTCACAGCCGATTTACTCGGAGACTATAAGCACTACAATTATGAAATTTGGTAGGAAGGTGTATTCTATGAATCGCTACATAAAAGTGATGCGAAATTATAAAAAAATAAAAAATATTAAATTAAGGGGGTCATACATGTAACCGGTGGATGAAAAAAAAAATTTCAACGCACATAGTCGTGTGGGGTATCGATGGATAGGCCTTTAAAAATGATATGGAGGTTTCTAAAAAACTTGTCCATTTAAGTGAACCGTTGGTGAGATATTAGCTGTCAAAGTCATAGAAAGTGTCCCCCCCCCATCTAATTTCCAAACTAAAGTACAAAATTCTGAAAAAAAATAAAAAAATAAATATATATATATATATATTGAGGTGGTGTGCACTAATGTGTCAACGATTTTGGTTTGAGCAATATAGGTTTTACGGTTTTTGAGTTTCCGCTTAAAAACTGTCTTACCCAAACAAAAGGTCGTAAGTGCCGTGAGTTCCCTATGAAGATACGACTTTTTTTAGATTCAATTTATTGGATAGTGATTTTAAATGTGGACTAGTAGGTATTGGTACGGAACCCGTCAATGTGCGTGGTCCGACACGCACTTGGCCGGTTTTTTATAATTTATTTTATTTCATTTTAAAAACAGTGTTAGGCATTATCTGATCTATTATTAGGTTAGTGTTAGGTATTATCTATTTATGAAATATATACATAATTATGTAAGCCATATTATGAAATATTATATATTATGTAATTTCCTAATTGAAGAATAAGTAAATAGTACTTTTAATATAAACCAACATATATTAACTTATTAACATATATTTACTTATTTACTTGTGCCAATGCATATACGCTTTTTAATGTGTTAATGTATTTGGCAGGCCTCGTTACGGCGGGCGCTCGAGCGGGCCGGACGGCGGCAGCTGGCGCCGCGCGCCCGCCGACCCTCCGCCGGCGCCGTCTGTAAGTAACACCTTAACTGGTAACATCTCTCAAACGAAGGGGTACAAAACATCATCAACATTATATCAGCCGAAAGACTCCCACACTGCTAGACAGGCCTCCACCAAAGAGTGCCACAATGACTGGTCCTGCGTCACCCGCGTCCAGCAGACTCCCGCGACCTTTACCAGGTAGAAGTTAGTCCACCTTGTGCGCCTGCGCGTGCTGCGTCTTCCGGTAACTACGTGGTCGCAACCAATATAAGAGGTACAGTAGATTGTTACCCATGGGTTATACTATTAAAGTTACTTTGTACCCTAGGGTCTGGAAAACAATTTTCCACCTGACTATCGGAGCAGATGATAATCAAAATTTCCGAACAAGAGAGATGAAAAAGAATAAAACAAACTAACAAGTTTCGTAATAACGTTATATTTTTTTGTGACAGGAACGTTCGTCAGCCTGGCGGACCAAGGACGCGCCCCCTCGCGAGGACCGCTTCCGCGACGGACCCCGCGGCGAGCGTGACGGACCCCGCGGCGATCGTGACGGACCCCGCGGCGATCGTGACGGACCCCGCGCCGATCGTGACGGACCCCGCGGCGATCGCGATGGCTTCCGCGACCGCGACCGCTACGGACCCCGTCGCGACGACCGGGACGGACCCAGGCGGGACGACCGTGACGGCCCGCGTCGAGACGATCGCGACGGCCCACGTCGGGACGATCGCGATGGACCGCGTCGGGACGATCGTGACGGACCGAGGCGTGACGACCGCGACGGTCCGAGACGTGACGATAGAGATGGGCCTCGACGCGACGACAGAGACAGACGTCCGCCGCCGCGTCGCGAGGAGAAACGTGAGTCTCATTATACTTTTCTATACAAAACTTGAATACATTAAGACTGCTATTAATTACTAAGCGTAATTTTAATTATGTATGATATATGAGCAACATGCGACTTTATGTGCCGTTACTCATGTAAATAGTAGTATGTATAGTTGATTAATAATATCCTAATACTTATTTCACCATTATTTAAAATTATTTTATGAATTAACCTAGACATTTCATATTTACCAATTTTACCATAAGGTATACGTCCCAGTGCTCGAGACCTTAGTGCGCAATAGACGACACCTATTAATCACCTCTGTCATCATGACATAAGATTGAAAGTGCCATGTATAGGGACAGTGTCGCGCACGGCGACGTTTACCTTACCTAAAAAATTAAATTTCGATTATATTATTGATTCCGTTGTTATTGTGTATATTAATTATTAAAAAAAGCATGTACTTACCTAGATTTAAGATACAGAGTGCCCTTCCAGGGTGTCATGAAATCTACCATACTTAGCTTGTAACACCTTAATGTATAATATTGAACAAGACTACAATGCAATAATGAAATCTTGTTGTTGCAGCACGCGACCCTGACGGCGATGACTGGCAGCCCGTCACGCGCCGCTAGACGCCCGACCCGAGGGTTCAGTAGCTTCCTGCCATACCCCAAGCTATACACTGCAATAACAACTCCAATGTGTATCGTATTAGGTTGAATATTGAACCGCGTGACACTCATGTGGTCATCCACACCACCGCAAAAATCATATTGTAAAAATTGCTAGGTTGAGTATTGTACCTTAGATCAGCTCAATCATTCAATAACATTCAATGGACAAAGTTAAATGGATCCGATAACATGTCTTTATTTTGTTTTGTATCGCAATGAGTATTTCATATTTTTATATACTGATTGCATATTTTATGCTCGTGTGTTGTTATTATGAATACTTCACCGCCTATTTTGCACCTTATTACTGTCAAAAAAATCGAAACTCGTTACTCTTTCGCTCTTGTCACACTACCCTTAGTAAAAAGATAAGAAAAAGGTGTTTTCATTATAGTCTATTGGCGGTAAAAGGGTTATAATGAAATAGTGTTTCTTGTATTGGTGCTGGCGCTATCGAACATAAATTAATTGTGTCTTTTCGAAAGGGCTTACTTTTCTGTTGCTAATTCCGATGTTCTTATGCGTTTACGAATAAGGTGCACTTTCTATCATCGCACTCAGAAACAAGCCCTTTTCAAAATAAACTATTCAAGCCTTGTCAAGCTTAGTGAGGTTTATAGAGCTATAAAATGGTTATCAAAGAATAAGTATCTTAATATTATCCAAATATCCTATTCGACATTTTGCGTTCAACCTCACAACACTTATAGTATAATTAATCAAGTCATCAAGTATAATTAAAGATGGCCAATATAACACTGAACCCTTGATGTAATCTGACGATTCAGATGCGTATTATATTTTAGTTGTAACAGTGCTTTTTACTAACAATGTAATAAACATTATATTCATGTGTTTGGGCATATGTTGTTTTACTTTATCTACAGATCACCTCCAATAGATACCTACTTTGAACGATTTCCTCCTAGGACAGTAGCTGCCTGGTGCGGGTTGCGGGAAGATCAGTAATTTTATTTCAGACCATGGAGCCACCTATTGTTAGTTACAAACTGATTACCTCTTATCTATCGAGCCCCCGAATATTCCCAACGAAATATGTATTCGTAAAAAGTGACCATGGTACACAATGGCATAAAAGCTACACTATATTATAGTGTTACACCATGTTATGTGGAAAGCCGTCACCCGATACATATACATATACAACTACGATGGCATCCATTTTTTGTATGAAATTTTTTTTAAAAAACCTACCGTGTTGGGGGTATCAAATGAAATGGCGTAATGACCTGATTCCAATAATATACCACGCCATTAGATATCAGCCGGCGGTTTTTCGTAAAAAAAAGTCCAGTTAAGCAAATCCGTCAAAAATAATCATAGCTGGAAAATGTACCAGGACACGGCTGTCCACCCGAGTCTAAAATACTAAGACTCCTACTAAACTTTCCCGAAAATAAATCTCCATACGCAAACTTCCCTACAGGACAGTAGTCGGGTTCTTGATTGAAATGAAATCATTTATTCTTCAATTTAGGTATATTACATGCATTTATGAATGTCAAAAAACTTATTACACTCACAAACACTCGTCATCAAACTGATACGCACCAAACCGAGCCATTCATTTCCCGCCACAAATGCAATGCCCAAATTTCTTACGTATCTATAGGGAACGAGCACAACGAAGGTGCTGCCAACTGGTGGCTCCAATCCGAATATTGTACCCTATACTTGACATTGACGTTGTCACACTCATGCGGTTTCCGGACGATATCCGCGATACACCGCTATAGACTTGCATAGCGATATCCCGCTCGCACTGCGGAAACTATCCGGAAACCGCATCACTGTGAGAACTACTCCAAGTTCAGACCCGCCGAAATGTCCGAATGAGTATAATAACCTAACCTAACCCAACATCAGACGTCCAGCAAACTTCCACAACAACAGACCCCCCAGATCCTCCTGATACCCCTGGAACAAACCTAATTTTGTTTCCCATAAAGATTCAAACATACCCCAGCACCTTGTAGTACTGCTTTAAAACTGTGTACTGTGGCGAAGGCATGTTATTATTTTACACACCACGCACTCAAAAAATCAAAGAAGGAAATCCCAAATAGACTTAGTTTTAGTTATAGCACTTTCAAACTCCTCTTTCTCTTTTCACTTTTTCTTCTTCCATACTTTAAATGTTATCTTTCTGTTCTTTTTCCTCTTCTTCGTGGCCTCGTTCCGGCCCTAAGGCTGAGTCGTGAGTGAGTGAGTGTGTTAGCTCCGATAAGAAAGCCGCGATTCGCGTGTATGTATAATAATATGTACTTACGGCCCGGCCGGCCGGGCCGTTAGCGTTCGTTTTATTGTATGGGGCCGAGTTGGACTTAAATGCTGAGCAAGTAACTAACACAAATGTAATTATTATAATTAATAAGTTTAATTTTCAAACTTCAAAAATATAATTAAGTCAACGCACAGTATAAAATACACACCATAAAAACGTCAAATATATTTCACTGGCCACATACCTGTTTGTAGAATAATGGAAATATTAAAACAATCTTACTATGAAAGTGTCAAATCTTTACAACTTGGCTGTAGTTAGATATGTTTACATCGCCGTTCAATACTTTCTTTTGCAGATTCTGAAATAAAGCAACATATAATTATTGAAAGTACCTATTTTATATGACGTCTACCATCAATAGGCATTTCTATACTAATATTTACCTTTTTAAAAATGTTAGCCATCAGTAAATTGGTCTTCTTAATACTCTCCTTCTTCGCATCTTCTTTCTTCTGTATTACCTCGGGGAGAGATTTGTATATCTTCTCAGAATGTTTCTTCATTTCCCGTTCACTCATAATTTTCTGTTGCAATGCTGAATAGAAAATTATTTATCTATTAGGGGGAAATTAGCAAAGTAACTCAAAAATATTTTTAAGTTCGGTTTTCGGCATCGTTATACAAAAATTTAAATCAGAGAGTTCACTGAAAAATGCGTTAATCCGTCGTATACCAAGCGCAGTAATTAACGCCCACATGCTATTGTTATGTACAGTGGAAGAATCCGGATAAAGCGACAGTCAAGGGACCGGTGATATTACGTCACACTAACAGACGTCGCACAAAACGGACTGATTTACTTTGAAAATGTTTGATATCAAATCTAATGTGTGGTGCTTTCGAAGTTGTGAAAAGCGGTAAAATGTTATAAGCGGATTCTACTGTATTGTTATTTTTTCCAGTAGACACAACAGGGTAGACGGTAGGTTCACAAGATTTGGAAGAAGAGTACTCGCCATCCGATTTCAACAATAGATATAGGCTATATTTAATCCCGCGGCTTTGCGTCCTTTGTAATAGGCGGGCGGAGTCTCGCGGGCAGCTAGTCAGTTAACGCATATAGATGGCAGAAAATACTGTAAAATCATAGGGAATATTAACTTACGTCGATTCCGTCTATAGCCAAGTTGCTTTGCTAGATATTCTAATTCTTCATTACTCAATGTCGGCAAGGACCCCAGTCCCACCAATTGTTCTCGCAGTTCTGATCGTTCTTTTTCTCTGAAAATATTAAATTTAGATTGCATTATATTGGAAAAACTAGAAATATTCGTAGCATAACATCCGTAACTGTATATAACCGTGATACTACTGAGTTTAATTTATTAATGAATTCGTGATATACTACATGAATAAAAAAAGAACATCAAAAAGTAAAGTTAAGAACTTACCAATATTTATAGTTAGTTAAGAATTCTGTTTCTCTACTCAGTCTACTCGCTCTGTGTATTTCGTAACACAAAAGAACCAATTAACGTCTTCACCGCCACAGTAGATTCCATAAGTTGTGTCTCACACGCCAGTCTTTGTAGCAAAAGATTGAACATGAACCTTACTTGATAGCACGTAGCTTGCTTTTACATCGATTTTATATGAAGTCATTGGCGTGTGGGGCACTAAATGTCCTGACTTTATATCATGTCAATGGCGGCGAAAAGGTTAAAAAATAGTTGATTAACTCCTTTTTATGTACACTTGTTTTGAAAACAACTATTAGGGCTTGTTTATATTGGGTCCAAGCGAACTAGACAGCGCCTTAAGAAAAGCCTGGCGACTTAATGTAAGCCGTCGTCTCCCGGCGAAAAAAATAAACAATAGCATTCTTTTTTTATGATCCCGGCGATCCCAGGGACCGGTAGACGACGGGAAATCACTGTCATATTTAACTTCTTACCTATCATAATTATTGAGATTTAAGAGAGTATAGGCTATATATACACTAATTAGTGATGTGATTAGTTTCTACTTAAACTAAAAGTACAATATAAGTCAAGGTATTTATAAAACTAAGCTAGGGGTATAGGATTTCAACAACTCAAATACCTTCACAATGCATGTCCGTTTGGCTTGAACAACCCATGCATTTTGGGGTATGAATTATAACCATATTCATACGATTGGGGACGGGTGGTGCTGGATTTCTGGAGTAAGAAATATTGGTAAGTTCTTAAACTAATTCCAAGTTTAATATACAGTACTCATTAACATACCTGCACTCGCTTGTCATCCTGATGCAATTTTGGCGTGTAGCGCATCTGTTGATGAAGTCAGGACGATTTCTTTCCAAGTACTCCCTGACAGTACACGCCTTTGCTATTTTAACGTCATCCGTACTAGAGATTCCACAATCATTGGGCCAACTTTGAGACCGGCCTTTAGGCTCAAAGCGGGTATCGCAATACGGCAACTTCTGCTCTATTTTGGAACACGCTTCTTTGAAAGGCATGTTCGCTTGTTTGCATTTGGGTACTCTTATAACAATATTCTGTAACTTCCGACATTGATCAAAAACTGATTCTTCACTTATCAAACTATCGGACGTTTGAACAATCAAATTGTACGCGACGCTTTTCTTTTTTATTTTTTCCGTGGATCTACTCTTATGACATCTGCATTTATGATGTCTACATTGGTATTTGTCTGCGCGCTTACAATGATCGCAACTTACCGTTGTGCTGCTGGATGCTTCACATTTTTTACAAAATCTAATATTTCTCTTTTGATATTTCTCGCACTCCTTTTTTATTTTATGCACAAGTTTAGATGTAGGCGAGTCAGTAGAGCAACACGGAGGATCTGTAGAAACGGGCATGTCTGATGATTCGTCACAGTGAGAGTACAAAGATTTAACTCGTCTTACAGTAGATTGCATACATTTATTAACGAATTTCTTAGCATCTTGTCTTTTGCATTTCAAATTTTCTTTGCCACATCTACCGGTTTTATGATTGCAATCCTTGCACTCTGAAGCACCATTGCATCCACAAGTTTTATCGCAGGTTGTTTTTATTTTTTTAGGGGAATTGCACCTTTCTACATTTGTAGGTCTCATAGATTCTCTGCCGCATTTGTTAATTCCATATTTACGAGAATGGGGTTCAATACATTCGCTGCACTCTGAGGAACCATCACATCCACAGCCCCTGTCACATGTTTTGGGTTTCTTAGGTGAATTGCTACTCTCTTGTTTTTTAGACCTCATAGATTGTTTTCCACATTTCCCTATTCCGGATTTCGGAGAATGTGGTTCACCACATTCATTGCACTCTGATGAACCATCACATCCGCAACTTTTATCACAGGTGGCTTTAGTTTTCTTTGGTGAACTGCATCTGTCTTGTTTTTTAGACCTCATAGAATCTTTGCAACATTTTCCTGTACCGGATTTTAGAGAATGAATTTCACCACATTCATTGCAATCTGATCTATCATCAGAACTATAACCTTTATCACAGGTTTTTGTTCTTTTAGGTGAAATGCATTTGTCTTGGTTTTTAGGTCTTATACATTCTTTAGCACATTTTGCTATTCCGGATTTTCGAGAATGACGTTCACCACATTCACTACAGTCTGATAAACCATCACATCCACAACCTTTGTCACAGGTTTTTGGTTTTATAGGTGAAATGCATCTCTCTTTTTTTCTAGATGAGGTGGTGGTTGTTGTTTTGGGTGAATTACACCTTTCTTCTTGGTCCTTGGACTTTGAAGATTTTTTGCCCATTTTATATTTTGGAGAATGTGGCTCCACACAATCCTTACATTCTGAGGAGCCATCGCAGCCGCAACCTCTGTCGCAAGTAGTTTTTTTTTCCTCAGGTGAATTGCACCTTGTTTCTTGTTTTTCAGATCTCACTGATTCTTTGTTACAGGTACCAGTTCCATATCCCGTAGTAGAGCCTTTATCGCAAGTAGCTTTTGTTGCCTTGGGCGAATTGCACTTAGATTCTTGTTTGTTAGGTCTTGCAGATTCTTTGTCACATGCACCAGCTCCATATTCTGCGGAATGTTGTTCTACACAATCCTTACATTCTGACGAGCCATCGCAACCGCATCCTTTATCGCAGGTAGTTTCTTTCGTGCGTGAATCGTATATTGCTTCTTGAGTATTACTTTTGGCTGATTCATGACAATTTAAACTGGTTTCGTGTTTCGGAGATTTAGGGCCATCACAATCCTTGCAATCAGAAGAACCATCACATCCACAGCCCATTTCACAGGTTTCAATTTTATCAGATGGATTGTAACTGGCACCACGTTTGAATGATTCTTCTGTATATATTTTATTCTTCTCAGATGTTTGTTTCAATAGTCCTTCCATCCTGCGAGACTCTTTGCCTGTACTGCCGTATTCTGTAGTATGGGATGTCATGCATTCCTTGCAATCTGAGAAACCACAGCCACATATACAAGTATTTTCATTTGTTGGTTCATTTCTTAAGACTGAACTCGTTCCATGGTTGTCTGACCTCGAACACTGACTTCCCATATTAGATTTTACAGCGACGCGATCTCGCGACTTCATCATCTTAGAATACTCTAATTCCTTATCCCTATCAGAAGTTTGTCTGATGTTTACAGTTGAATTTCGGGTATTACTTTTTTTTTGACTTGAAGCAGCCTTGTTCCTCTCTGCCTCATTAAGGCGTTCAGAAAGGAGTTCAGACTCGGAAGTTTGTTGTGTTGAATACTGAACTCCTTTAGAGGTTTGTGAAGTTTTTGAAACCTCCTGATCTCCATCTCCACTGTCATCTGTATCTAAAAGATAACTTAGAGCGGTCATAATTTCTTTGAAACATTTCTTTTTACTACGTTTGTCTGCATCCCGTTTGGAATATCGTCTAGTTATACCCTTAATTACATCTAATATAAGATCGTTAGGTTTCCCTTCGTCAGTAATATCTTCATAGATTTTTTTCTCCTTTGGTTTCTGCCACTCAGCTGAATATTTATTTTTAAAACTATGAAAGCTTTGAAATTTTTCATCAGTGCTGGATTTTGAGCTTTCGGAAATGCTATGTTCACTGGGTGTTTCCTTAGTCGATTGTGCTTCACAGACACCCTTAGATTTAGCTTGATTTTCAGGCACCAAAGTTTGGTCTATTCCTGCACGAAAACAAGGTACTGTTTCTTTATCCTTGGTATAAATGGCATCTGTTTGAATACCGGAACATGCTCCAAGTTTCCATGTATCAGTGTTAGAGCGAAGAAGAGGCTTTTTCTCACTGATCTGAACCCTTTTTGGGTATGTATTACGACCTGACGTGTGTACTGGATCAGGTACAGAACCAGAATTATTATTCGTGGTCATCTCTTGTACTTTTTCATTATTATGGTCGTAACGAGCAGGTTGTCGTGGCGAGAAATCTGTATCTGGGTTCGTTTCAACACTGCGAGCCCTTTTTACATTACTGCTTACTGAACTTTTAGCCTGCACGGACTTAGAACAGCCATCTAAAACAGAAGTACCTTTTAAAATGGTTTTAATATTATCCATTTCAGCTTCTCTGTGACCCTGCATTTCGTTTGGTATTTGTTTGTCTTGAACTTGTCTGTTAATTGTCTTTCCGCCAATACTCAGTTTTAGCATCATATTAGTTCCCTGTATAGGAATTACTATGTTATCTGAAATGCTATCTGGCTGATTAGTAAATGTTTTGTGGCAACCGACACAACTTTGAATGACATTTTGTTCGCTTGGTGCTTCATCTGTCAATGGGACGATATCATTTAGGTCCCTAACAAGATTGTCTTGTTCTCTATCTTCGTTCCGACGAATATTGTCTTTCGACGACTTGCAAGTATATGAATTGCATTCATCTTTCTCGCTTGAACATTGACATTCCGAATTCGTTTGGGAAACCTTTTTATATAACTCTTCTATTAGTTTTACACATTCTGCACTGTGTATAATGTTTAAATCTGACACTGAAGGCTCCGAAATTTTGGGATGGATACTAATTTTAGTTTGTAGACATCTTGTGCATTCAATTATGGGTTTATCTTTTCTAGAACTAGCTGGATGCATGCCGCACGATGATTGATTAGAAACACAGTTCTTATACGTAGTTATTTGGTTAGGACATTTATGTATTGCCATTTCATTATGATTAATAGGGCATGTAGGTGTTTTTTCAGTACAGAAGCAAATATACTTTGCCTCTTCAACTAGATTAGGTGGACTACACGACCATTGCTTATCTTGATCATTTATATTAACCTGCACTGAACTATCTGTTACAGCAGGCTTGTTATAAGAACCAGCCATATTTCTATCCCCGTTACTAGGTCCTGCTCTTGGTGAAATCGCTTTTTTCTTCTGTAATTTGTTTTTCATATTACAACTTTGATTGTTTATGTCTGAATTGCCAGAGGATAAAGTAAATACAGAATGACTTCTGTGTTTTCTGGGGACTTTTTGCCTTGTGATGTCGAAATTGGAACTGGAGCCTCCTTCTAATTTACTTGCATCGCCTGAACCATCATCATAATTGTTTCTAGTCAGGTCTTTCATTAGCTCTTTTAATTTAGTATTCCTACTTGGATCAAGCTGTAAAGGTACCTTTTTTACATGTTCTGATCTAACAAGTTTCTGTTTTAAAAACAACTCTTTGTCTCTCAAATGCTGTTTGTATGCTTCCTCTTTTTTAAGAGCATCAATGTATTTCTTATAGAGTTCTTCGGATGATGTTCTAGCAAATACTGTGTCGGAAGATGTTCCATCTTTAGCGGAATTGTTTGACACATCTGTTTCGGTTGTAGATGATGATGTTATTTTGGATAAACAAGACATTACAGGTTTGTCGCTATTTACTGCAGATGGTAAATTAGGTGCACTTTGGGAAGTTAAAGCTACGTTCATAGGATCAAATTTATTAACTCTAAGTATTGATTTTTTGGGTCTTGTATGTACCATTTTTTCTCGAGTATTATCTGCTTCTGATGTACTGCTTGTTGGAGTTTTCTTACTGGTCAAACTCAAAACGGACAGAAAATCAGGAGTAGTTTCGCCCTCGCCATAATTAGATTTTAGAAGTCTTTGTATGATTTCTTTAACAAGCTTCTTTTTCAAGTTGGAATCATATTTTTCTTTTAACGTCGATTTAAGCAAATTTATCGTCTTATCAAGGTCTTTGCTAAAAGAGTATTTTGATTCTTTACTGGAATCTGTAGTATGAACAGCACTTGATTCAAGGCTTGATTTATTGTCCACAATATTGCTGTTATTTGATCTATTGTGATCTTGTGTTTTTAATTGATTCTGATTATACATATGACCGGGCATGTATTCAAAACTTTCAGCTTCTGATACTTGTTCAGCACTTTTATCTTTCTCAACTCTGATTTCTTTCCTAATGGTGTGTTTTCTTTTATTCTTGAGTTTTATTCTTGTTTTTCTAATCTTTTGCCGCCTTTGCTTCCGTTTCAGTGTATTCAAACCTATCAATATTGGATTGTTATGTGTAGATGTCGAAGCTTTGTCTAAATGGTCCACAGTGCTCTGATCTTTTTCTTTTCTTCTCAATAATGATGTTTGTATTTCTTTATCAAACTTTACTCCTGCACTTAACTCAACTTCAGCAACATTTTTTTCTGGTGAAACAGTAATATCCTTCTTGACATTATCAATAGTCATGCCACCATCTTTTTGTAAATTGACAGAAAATTGTTTAGTCAGGTTTACATTGATTGGTTGAACACTTTCCATGTTATCAGGTACATTCACTTCAACAAAATCAACGTCTTTTCTTGAAATTGATATTGTTTTCTTACCCTGCCCTTTGTTACCTTTAGGTTTGCTTTCATTCGGGTCTACTGGAGTGGAATGAGCAGTAGGTACACCCAAATCACTATTTTGTTTATAATCAAGGGTGTACTGCTGTTTTTGTGCCAGAATTTCTCTCTCCAGTGTACTCAGGCTTGATGCAGAAGTTTTCCGGTCACTTTCATTGCCATACCCAACATCTGCCAGTGAATCCCACTCCAGTTTCCGTTGGGATGTTATACTACTTGTTGGTGATAATGGCTTATAGATGGATGTGTCTAAAGTTGCATCTGCAGCTGAAATTGAAAGTATAAAGTTGAGTATTATATGGTACCTGGTAATGTGAGTAAAGCTACTCTTCGTAAATATATATAGAAATGGAAAAAGAGGAAAGTCCCTTGCCTAGTAACAAGATCAAATCAGTAATGGTGCATTTTCAGTACAAATAGGCGGAGGGCAGCGAGAGACGCGGGCGGAGGTTAGTATAATATGATGACTATTTTGCAATACCTGAGATTGATTATGGCAAATATGAGTTACGGGTTAATGAAAGTCAGTGCTTTGAGGCAGTTTTATCTTTTGGAAACTATGTCCTTCTTTTTTCCAAACGAATTGGGATTGCTCTACAATGCTGGATGTTGGATATTTCTGTTACGGTTTGAAGGTATTGAATATGATTAAAATGTAAATATTGTTGTTACTTCCATAATAACAGATAACAAACTTAGACATCTGGATCTTACTCAACAGTGGCGCCAAATGGAGAGCACAAAAACGGTAGCCCCCATTGAAAGTGTCCAAAGGCTATTGTGTCTGCTTACCATCAGGCAAGCTTTATGCTGGTTAGCCACAAGTAACAAAGTATTTCTCTCTCTCACCCTTATATATTTTAGCTAGTGATGGACATCTGCCATAAATGTAATCATGCAATGTTAGATAACTGTAGTATGAATATTAGGTATATTATATTTTCAAAGGTTTCACTACACATGAGTATGAGTACTTACACTTTTGGGAGTGGTTTTCATCAATTGATTCATCACCAGAGGGTGATTGTGTTGGTACAACATCAGTGATGATGGGTGGGGACTCAGAGTCATTATTAGATGCTGTAACATGTCTTTTCTGAAATGCATGTGGTCAATAAAAGTTAAGCAGAAAAATATTTCACATCTCTTATACACATGTTTTAGGCACAGGCATCTTGATTGACAACTTGCGGAAAACGCCCAGTTTAATTAACAGGCAGGGGCATATTTTGAAATTCAGCACCCTGGGCCAATTACCTATGGTACCAGTCTAACAGAACTTTGCACTTGAAAGTACTTTGGTAAACGGTGGCTGCCGCCCCCAAGCAGTATGCAACCCTGGGCCTGGGCTAAATACGCCGATTTAGCAGGTAAAATGCTTAATAGCATAGAAAAAAGCTACGATAACTTGAGAGAACAAGCGAGTGAAATGGTGAGTTAATATCTTAGTTAATAAAATTAGTAGTTTGTCAAGCACCAAGTAAAGGAATATAACTTACTTCAGTTTCAGATGTCCCTGGAATAGAACATTTAATAGAAATTCTACAAATTTCGTTAGAAGATTCACTCTTCTTTTCTCCTGAGTCCGATGTATCACTCTGTTCTTTCATTCTTCGCCAGAATAAACTCCTCGGGTCCCTTATATCGTTCTGCGCCGTTGACAGAGAAAAATATTGCTCCAAATCTCTTTTCCGTCCAAACTTTTTATAGTAATCAAGAATCACCGAGTTCACAGCAGACCGCGGTCTTTCGTCCGAATCGTCAATTGACATTAAACTTGCTTTATTGCCACTAGCAGCATCTTGTTCCATTATTCCAATAAATATCTTCGGAAACGTATTCTCGAACAGAATTTAACAAACAACCAAACCATCTCAATTTACTCCTAAAGTCGTAAACGGTTTTTCAAAAACTTGACGTTTTCGATAAACAAAACAATGCAAGCGCTCAATTTAATGTTGCCAGATACACTCCTAAACCAACTCTAATATTCATTTTTGTAGTGTAATGCGGGGAGAGAGGGGTGTAATGAGGGGAAGAGAAAGAGAAGAAGTACCAAAAAGTTATGTTATTAGGCCCTAAAAAACCAATAGAGTGTTTTTAATAGATTCTTTCTTGGCTAAATCCGATTAATGGCTTATAGATGGCCGATAAATCCAAGAAAAAGCGCAAAATTTAAGTCTTGGCAACACCACTTAAGTCTAATGTTACCACATGAAATAAAAGTTGTTCGGGTTTTACTTTAAAACGCTATTGCGAATTTCACTTCCGATCCCGTAAGGCTGTGTCCTGTGGATATCGGATCCAATACCGATAAAAACTTAGAGTATAAATATTTCTAAGCCTGTAAAAATAAAAATGTATCTTCTAGGAATGTGTCCAATATCGGATCGGATAGTATGAACACTAGGCGTTAAGCGGTTTGCCATGCATTTTTATCGGTGTCGGATCCTACACCGATATCGAATCGGATAATGTGAACAGTGTGTGAACAAGTCAATTATTTTGACATTTGTGTTGACTTGACCAAGATTTGACTATGGATTTGACTGTTCAAACAGTTGTGGTTTGTGGGCGGTTTTCGGAAAAATAGATATTTTCATCTAAATCCGATAACGAATACTTTGTATATATTTGTACAATAAATAGATCACATAAAGCAGCAGCAAAATGTCTCGCCAAACCTCCAGACTGGATGCTAAGAAAGTTGTACGTAATCAGCCGTTCACTGTACAGCATAGGTTGTCGTGGCTTATATTTACATTTTATTTCATTAAATTTACAGAACTCTGAGCTGTTAACGCTTACCTACGGCGCGTTGGTGTCGCAAATGTTGAAAGAGATCGATAACACGGATGATGTAAATAAACAGCTTGAGAGAATCGGTTACAACATGGGTGTGCGTCTCATTGAGGACTTCCTTGCACGCACAACGTCTAATCGCTGTTTGGAGATGAGGGAAACAGCTGATAAAATTCAGCAAGCATTTAGGTAATTTTTATCCCTGGGATTACCCTTTCATTAGGCTTTGCCTTCACTGCTACGTCTGATACCCCCCAGTGGACCAGCAGGAGGCATATGGTTAGCAGTAGGAGATATATATATATAATACACATAGGCTAGTGACGAATGTTTATAACCCATCATCTACTAATAAAAAAATAACAATAACATGGGAACGGTAATAACTATTCCTTGTTTTTTTCCATTACAAAGAATGCCACAGAATGACTTAAGAGGTATTTTTATCAGGCATGTTCTGTGGTAAAATAATCTCTAATAATATTAAAACCTTTATTTCATGCTTACATTATGTATTGTTATTCACAAATAAGAGAATATGTCTTTATTTACAATTATTTTTTAATTATGTTCCGGTTCATTCATCTAAGTCGTTCAGTATAAAACCCCAGGAAGCAGAGATCGTCAAGGAGTTGGTTCAGTTTTTAAAATCACTTATTCGGATCTCTCTTGTGAATTCTATGCGTGTTCTTATATTGTGAATAAATGAATCTGTATCTGTGTTTACGACCACTGCTTCTTTCTTTGCTTACTTTCTATTTCTAATCTTAAAAAAACATTGGTTATGTAGACAACGGGTTAAATGAGAAAAAGAGTCAGGAGTATTTTTCAAATTTAATCATTTCCTCTAGTCTAGTTTATGATGATAACTCCCTCTATTTTTTCAATGTTTCAGGCTATACCTAAACATGCAACCAACAGTGACCAGTTGGAGCAGCTCCGGAGACGAGTTCTCACTGGTCTGGGACCAGTGCCCACTGAGCGAGTGGGTGGAGATGCCTAACAATGGGCTGAAATACTGCATGCTCATACCAGGCGCTATTAGAGGAGCATTGCAGATGGTACAGCTTGAGGTGCAGTGCTGGTTTGTGCAGGTAATTTGCCTTTTTTCCTTCGGATATCTATGT
Source organism: Epiblema foenella (assembly GCA_963556455.1). Classification (NCBI taxonomy): domain Eukaryota; kingdom Metazoa; phylum Arthropoda; class Insecta; order Lepidoptera; family Tortricidae; genus Epiblema; species Epiblema foenella. Next base: position 9,861,964 of record OY747100.1, read on the forward strand.
TGTCATCTTCTAAGCATTAACCCATTGCAGTTGCATCCTTACGGATGCCCAGGGTCTGCTACCTAATCCGAAGATTTGGCGTAGGTACTAGTTTTTTTCAGAAGCGATTGCCAACCCAGGGAGAAACTAGGTCTTATTGGGATTAGGCTTGTCAAGTGAGTAGGCAACTTGACTGTTAGAAGTTCTTAAGCCGGCTGAAGGCCTCCAACCTGGCTTTATGACTCCTATGATTTACAGCAGTAGAGATCTACAGCATAACATGCCTTCCAAAGTATGGGAGAGCTAAGTTAATAACTACTCAAAGCGGTTGTCCATTCAAGAGTTGACTTGGACCGAGATTGCTTAACCTCGCATACCGCATGTGGTATGCGGGCGCCGCGGGGACCCGAACAAATCCTTCAGATGTATATTTTTTTGGAGTAAGAATGCACGGTTGACAAAGATGAAATTTCCCAATAGGATAAGACCATACCAGAGACCGGAGGCTTGACATGATATGTCCATGAAACAATTAATTATTTTTTGTCCATTGTCAATGAGCATTTTGAACCTACCAATACATTAATTACTACAATCTTTTAACTAATACAGTACTTTTCATACTGACATCCCCATTCTTATCTTATTACTTATTAGTTTAGTATTGTACAATTGACATTGCCTCCACGCTTTCATGGCATGAAGTTGACACTATTATTATTCACAATCTTGACTATTCATTTTTATTTGTCATTTTATGTATTCAATGATATGCTATGAGCGTATCTATCGAATATTTTGCGCCAAACACTTGCTGATTGTGACGAACTTCAATATCATTCTTACCATTTATATAATCACTCACATTCTGACAATAAATAATTTGAAGTTTAGAATTTTGAATACTATTTACGTACATAAGGTTTACTGTTGGTCTCACCGCATAACACGTGCTCTTTCGTTCTTAGCGTGATATGGTATCTGGATACCACGGAGGTGTGCCAGAGCCGAGTTTAGCCGAAGCGGCACGAGGAACAGGCTTGTCATTACATTAGCAGTCATGTCACAATTCGAATTTATTGATTTGTTTTCAGGATCAATTGAAGGGTGATCCAGTGACAGAACTGCGCGTGAAATACATCAAGAGGCTAGAAGACGCCGTGCCCGCCGGGGAGGACTAAACACGCAGACTGTTAGTTATACATAGTTATTATGTCTATTAATTAATTAATACTACAGTTTACTGCAGTGGTCTGTGATGCCTCGGTTTACTCGTATTATTGAGGGGCTCCTGCTTTAATGGTACAGATAAAGCGAGAAAAGTTTTTTTCTATCAAGGCCTTTATGGCATTGATATAAGATGACTTTCAGTGGGCTTGTGTAATAGGGTTTTTTCAATATAGAGTTTAACAATAGGGTATCTTTTGACTACGTCAATAAGACAATATATCCCTTACTGGGATAAGCTCGCCTTTGTACTTCAATCTTCGACAATGCTCATGTGACAGCCTTGTCGAAACAAGTATCTATAAAGTACGATTCTCATCAACGGGGAATGGGCTGGAACCCATTTTACTAAATGCGAAGAAATTTGAACTGTCTCTAAAGGAGTTAGGGTTCATATTTCTTTGAATCTAGTAGAACGCGCTCCGGCGCGTCGCGGTCATTGAGAATCGTAGGTTCAACAAAGCAAGAAAAAAAGATTTTATGTTTTTTTACACTGATTATTTATTTCTCATTTTAATCAGAAGGTTAACTGGAAGATATCTCCTGTACCCGTACCCTCGAATTGCAAAAAAGTTACTCGTTATTTACAACTAATAAGTCAAATCATTTACCGCATTGCAAAGCGCATCTCAATATACACAGACCCATAAAGAGTTATTCAAAAATACGAAATAAAAAATCTATATGTTTTGAAGTCAGTACCTATCTTGCTTTTACTGAGGTCCCTCACTATATAACTTTCAGTTTTGAATCCAGAAAATTGTATGGCTCAATTACACTGGGTTGTCGGACTTAATTCGTCTGTAAATCCAATATAAAGTATTCCTTACAGTAGCTTGATTGAAAGTGTTTGGCTACATATTATTTAATAAAATATTAAAATACTGTGTCACCACGGTAGTAGGCATCTTCAGAATATGTATGCTGTATATAAGTTTAAATGTTAGCTTTAAGCCGTCGTCTCACGGTGAAAAAAAATAAATAATAGCATTCTTTTGTTATGATACCTGGGATCCCAGGGACCGGTAGACGACTGGTAGAAGGATGAAATATATATGCAATATTTATAAAGGTACTTATTTTTTTATTTATCATAAAGCTAACATGCAAAATAGTTATCCTTAACGTAAAAAATAAACCACCAAAACCAATTAGTATCTTAGAGCATTTCTATTAGAAAAGTGTTTGTTTACGAACGTAACGTGTGTATTTACGTCCATAAAAGCATACATACAATGTTGTTCGGCAATTTAGGCATACTTTTAAACTCTCCTTTGCTACAGTTGATTTAATATGAACATAATTTATTTTTATACGAACGTTATTATATATATGATTAAACTTCAAAGCTCAGCGCGTTACAGCGTATCAGTGTTGATCTTTTTCTGGAATTCATACGAATACAATCCCTAAACTTGGACGACATAACCAACAAAAAACCGACGTGTAAACTTATTATGAAAATGTAGTCTATTATAAAAAAATATATATTACACAAAAATATATTCTTATGTATATGCGTACTTAATACATCGTTGTTGCCAATATTGTTTGTCAGAATCAATTTGTTTTTTGTTTTCGTTAATTAAGACCATCGCTCGCGCTTTTGTTTTTCTCCACTGAACAGCGAGCTAAATTGAATTTTTTGAGTCTGACTACATGGATTCGGATTTTTTCCGTTTTTAGGGTTCCGTAGTACAAGGAACCCTTATAGTTTTGCCATGTCCGTCCGTCCGTCTCCCGCTTTTCTCAGTAACCGTTAGTACTAGAAAGCTGTAATTTGGCATGAGTATACATATCAATGACGCCGACAAAACGGTAGAATAAAATCATAAAGTTGGACATTCATGTGACGGCCCGACGTGACAAGACGGCGGTGTCAAGTTGTATTAGGTCGCGTTCAATTTTTAGGCGAAGCGTGCTACACACACCGTCATTAACAACCAGGTTTCGCCGGAAGATCAGCGCCAGCTCCCTGAGTCGGCATTACGCTGAGGCGAAACCTTTTTGTGGCGATTACTTGTTGTTTTGTTCTAATTACGTTTATTTATCTATATTTTATGTTTGTATCGTCACGAATAAATGTTTTTCTTTCTTTCTTTCTTTCTTTCTATAAAAAAAATTTTTTTTAGGGTACCTCCCCTACATGTAAAGTGGTGATGCAATTTTGCAAACCCCATCGTGTGGGGTATCGTTGGATAGCTTTCAAAAATATTATAAGGTTTCTAAAAGCATTTTTTTATTCAAGAATCGGTTGGCGTGATATTAAGCTTTGAAGTGATAATTTTTGCTATGGTCAAGTGTCTCCCCCCCCCCCCCCCCCCCAGCCAGCTAAACGGTAGCTACTAGGCATGTGAAAAAAATCATGGTAGTAGTATATACGATCAATTTAAAAGGAAAACTATCACAGCTAAGTGGACATTACCGTAAAGGGCAAAAATATGTTTACAACACAACATCTCAAAAAAGTACATCATTAGTACTAAAATCAGTAAAACCCCTTCTACGGGTCCGTAATTCCGCATGTGACCGGTGACGTGATGGACGGGCAACTACGGAACTCTACACTGTGCGTGGCCCGACACGCACTTGGCCGGTTTTTACAGTTATCTACACGAGTAAATTCCATAGGCCCTTCGACAACAATAAGCAAAAGTCCATAGATAAACCTTCGGCGACGCTGAATAGTCCAAACGTTTCTATACTCAGGAAAAAATTGCAAATAGGAAAACGGTCAAAGATTCAGTCCAGCCGGCTAGCGGCTGGACATTATCGAATTAAGGGTACACGTGAATTTACAAACGTTGAAAAATGCAGAAACGACAAGTCGATATGAATAGGAACCCGATCATTATAAATGGGAATATGGAGTACCTACTCGTGTGGTGCCCCCCAAATCTACAGTCTGAACTAAAACCTAACCTTAGCGGGGTCCTTCCCCTCCCAAACTCCCAAACCAAAATAATGGCGTACTTTTAGAAGAGTGCCTAAACTAAAACCTAATAATCTCAGCGGGGTTAAGTAAGCATCCCCTATCCCTCCTAAGCTCCCAAATTGAAAGAAGCTTCCCCGAAAGTATTCCGAGTCCAAACTAACCTCAGCGGGGCAAGCCTCCCCTATCGTGTGCAAGTTCATTTGATTGAAGAAAATCTTTCAATCATTTTGAGGAAATAATCATACTTGAACTAACTGTCTGTATACAGTCAACATCGTAAACATACAGTCAACATCGTACAAAACTACACAAAATAACCCTCCTTGACAGGCAGGTACTAATCTGAACACGCCTATATCAGTGATATTCTGCACAGATGTTTATTACGTGTAGTTATTAATGTTGACAGTACGCGACATACAGCACATAAAACAGAACAGACAATGAGTTCGTTAGCAGGCGAGGGCACTCTACTGAAGGGTACTGCAAGTCGGGACAATCCGGAGTGATCTTCAACTACTATTGTTAGGTACAGACAGAAACATATATAGTTTACTAGGTTTTGCCTGCGACTTCGTCCGCGTATAAGTAGTATATATCGTATTAGCTGACCCGGCGAACGTCGTGCTGCCTAAACAGTCAATAATACCTTTTTTCTAAACTTAACTTATGATTTTAATTTACGTACTTACTTAATAAAAGGAATATAAAAAAAATTATATAAGTTTTTTAAAATATATATAAGCGATCCGCCCGGTAGTTGTTATCATTTTGACGAACCATCTCTTGGTAGTTTCGTGGCCTTAAATAAAAACAGTAAAATTAATATCGCAGAAGACTATAAAGGGGATCAACAGAATCGCGTGATATATTTGTTGCAATTGAATAGTATCGCGACGTGTAAGCAAAATATCGCGATTTTTTTTCGTGAATCATTTCGATATTTTAATAGTTATTTTGCTATTCAGGGTGGAAACGAATCCAACAAATCAGAGATCTTGAAAATCGGTCCAACCGTTCTTGAGTTACACATGGTGTAAGTAACACGACTTTGTTTTATATATATAAAATTTCCATACAAACTTTCCTCCCCATTTAATCCCTTAGGTGATGATTTCGGGGATAAAATCTATGCTATGTCCCTTCTCCGCATACAAACTATCCATGCCTAATTTCATCTAAATCCATTCAGCAAAGCGTGAAGATGGTTACTGTGTCTGTCTGTTAAGCATTTATATTATTAGTATGTATGGATTCGGGCGACTTCAAAGTGTGTTTGATCATTTTTAAGCCTTCAGTCTCATCACATTGCAAATAGGGATGTTGATTCAAAATTTGATTAATCGTTTTTGCATACGTCATTATCGCGGGTGCAAAAACGATTTGTCAGTACAGAAAGATTATGAAAAACAAGCAGTAACAGACGCGAAACTCATTTTGAGCAACATTTATGCCTACTCGTACGAGTTAAAAATTTATCAACATTAGGTATTTCTAATACCTAACCTCCATACTTGACTTGAGAACAAATACATTCTTAAAGAGATTAACTATGCAGCCGCAATGCAAACTCTTTAGTCACTTTTCCTATTTGACATTATAGTAAGGACATTATTAATTATCCGTACTGATAACTGTGTTCACAATATATTTAGTGCTTTTAAAAATGCCGCGAAGGAAAAAAAGCATGCGATGAATTTGTGGAGTTGTGGATAAAGGCTTATCCTGAATTACAGGCTCGCGATACAAAATTATATTGCACTAAGTGCAACGTTAGTTTCCCCAAAAACAAGTTTCTGTGGAACGACATTGTATAAATAAAACCTCCGAAAGAAAACTAACTTAACCTAACCTACTAAAAACTGAACGTATACTTACTGAAATACTAAACTTGCGACTGTGCCATGTACGACTAACCATTTTAGTCGCACGTTTAGTTTTTCGTTCGGACGGTTTGTTTACCTTTGTAAAATGGGTATATTTTTAAAGACCGATTTTAGACAAATGGGGTAATTTTTGGACTAGGTACTTGTAGGTAACTCCTTCTTAAACGACCACTATGATACCAATAACTCAAATCCGCCAAAAATGATAGGTATGTTGTTTTTGTAAACATGCCTTCAATTTTTATAGACCTTTTCTAGCGAAAACTTTCCCCATGTAAAGAGCTTCTTAGATGCTTAGTAGCTGTAGGCAGAATATGTCAGTTTCTACCAAATGGACATTCTGTTATATGTGCTCTTTATCTGATTGGTTATTGTTATTGCACCCGCGATAACGACTTATGTCCATAAGACTACTCCAAAAGAGACAGGCAAAAGATATGCCAAATGGTGAAAGTCCTATTCAAATATCTCAAAAAATAAGGAGGCTACAACCGTTTTAATGTTGTTGATTAGAAAGAGAAAGCGGGACAGATCAGTGACGTCATTGACCACGAGCGCCATAGTAAATGACGATCGTTACAATACAAAGGTGCGTTTTGCGGAAAAGGGACAGAGTATGCCCCCTCTTGAAACTTTGAAGACTTATAATTCTGTAATTATTTATTCTTTTGAGTTGCTTTTTTCGCCATTTCATTAAGAATTTGATCCTTTTTCGAGAAAATTCGAACTTATTGACTTTCTTATTTGGTGTCAACATCCCTATGTATTTTATACATAATATAAACATTATTGTTATACGTAATTTTTAGACACAGTTGTCTGGACTACTATTATATTTAACTAACTCCGGGTATACGTTTCGGACAGTTGGCAGCATCACTACGTCCAGTAACTCCACGTAAACATTTGCGTTAGCACGTGTGGGTATGAAGTGAAGTTCTCCGACGCCGTCACCAGACATCCATCCCCACATTCCTCAGAGGAACAACGTGATCTTCGTGTACCGGGTTCCGTCGTATCGCCAGAGAGGTCCATGGTCACTTGACTTAAAACTTTTGTCGTCGGTAAAAATAGCTTTACTCCAGTCGTATTCTAAATACCGGCGTGCGAAATTTAATCTAAACGTTTTTTGATTTTGAGTCAAAAATGGCTTTTTAGCGTGGCGTCTGTAGTGCAAACCCATTGCGTGTAAATTGTTTCTTATCACCTGGGGACAAACTCCGAAACGGTCAGCTATGTTTTTTGTAGGAAAAAATGCGTTCTCTTCGTAAATATTTAATATGCCGCAGGAGATTCCTTCGCTCGTTGGTTAAACTTGAACGCCGACCAGAATTATCATGACGGTGGTCACCAACAGTCCCTTCGTCAGCATATCTTCTTATCCGTATGCTCACGGTATTGTGCTGGAAATAAAAACTTAGTCGTAAGTATACGTTTTGTAATAGAAATGAGTGTTAAACGCAGAAAAGATGAAGGAAGGATCGTGAAGCCTGTACTATAATTAAGTTTGGAAATAAATACTTACTGTTACTCCCAAATTGCGTGATATATCGGAAATGGTATTGCCCGCTTGAAATTGAGCTATAATTTCGACTCGTTCCAATTCAGATATTATCCGATTTCAATGCGACAAGTTTCTAATTAAGCTCAACATTTTCATGGGCCGAATGTACCTACTAGTAACAATCTCATCGACTTGTCAATTTTGTATATTCACCAAACGTATTTTGAATATTCTTACAACAGTTATTAGTTTGAATATTCTTATAAATAATCTCTAGGTAAAAAAAAATATTACCCCATATAAAAGTGGCATATTAACATGTTCACAGTCCGTGACCCTGATAAGGATCACTGCAAGCCTCTATTACAAAGCCGTAAGGTTTACAATTCGGATTCAGACAGTGAACGTGTTAATATGACATAAAAATACGAAAAGACTTTTTCCTACTCAATATTAAAAAATGTTCATAATCACCTGCAATCCGCACTATGTTTAGGTATGCGTCATTTTATTAGATTGACTTTTTTTTGAAATAAAAAATATGGCATTGCCTGGGGTAAAGATGAGGCCGACGCTGAAGCGAGTTCACCCAAAGACGTGAGGTACAGTCGCACACACGAAATATATCTGTACTCTTCACCATATACAAATATCTCAACATGCTCCCTCATACCTGGACAATAGAGTTGTATTCAAATATTTGTCAACACGGTGTTTATTTCGATATATCTTCTGGCGGCTGTAGGTACCTAGTAGTTTGTTTCGTATTATTTTTAGTACTTACTTTTTTTATCGTACATTAAAAGGTAAGCACTTAATTTTTTACGTGTGTGTGGAAGAAGTGTATACATGTGTGAGGGGTGTGTACTTAAACAGGAAAAACTTTTTTCTCAAACATGCTGGAAAAGTGCCGTAGTTTGTTTGGAAAATATCCAGCCGTCTAAATTTATAAACTTAAGCTCTTTCCTGTCATACCTTAAGCTGTTTCGTGTGTCAGTATATGGGTAATTATTTGAGGTGTAAGATAAATGTTACAGAAATAAAAACACACATTTTGATGTGGTCTGTTTTATTTTGAACATAAGGATATGTACCGATAAGATGCTTTATATTATAAGAGATCGATAAAGTTTATTTTGGTTAAAAAAAGCAAAAGTCCAATTTTAACGGTAACAAAAATGAGCACTGAGACAACGAAAAAGAACATTTTGTTTATTTTAAAATCTTATAATTGTACTATTTGAATGAAAATGCGATCATAATGAGAAAACGAATAAGCATTATTTAATTAATCAGGTATCAACAAAAATAGACAATCGATATCTATATAAAAAAAAAATTAAAACTTGACCACGAAAATGACGACTTCAAATTGTAATTTTTGTAACCTTTTAAATACTATCTAGAAATTATTTAATTAAAGTAAGATTAATAACTTCAACTCACAAACAAAAACAGCTTTCAATACCTTCTATATATATAATATTCCCGTGCAGGTTTACGGTAGACCCGAACGAAATTATGTTACAACGAAACAACACAACAAAATGTTCCTCCAAATGACGAAGTTTTTTTTTAATATTTAGATATATACATTTCACACGTACATTCAGGGCAAAATAATTCTCCTTGCTTTCTTTTCGTCTTCGGATATTTTATGACGCGTTCTCGCCATGTCTCTGTTTCAAAAGGTAAAAACAGGATAATAGATTTTTCTAAAACAAACTACAAAAGACGGCATAACGGCATAAACGATTACACTGTAAAAAGCAGAAAATTCTATAAAAAGTGATCTGTATTTTTTCTACTTGTAGGGAAAATCATCTTTTTCGTGGTCTTTAATCAGTTTCGTGGCCCATAGCACCACGAAAATGATGACCACGAAATTGAAAAGTTCTTACTTTCGCGGCTCTGCAGTAAATATCCTATAGGTTTGAAGCAAATGAAATCAATATTGAATAACTTAACTGCAAATGACACAGCACCAGTAAAACATTATATTTCTTTACCCAATACTCACCAAGTCGCAACCGTAACGAAAATGACGCTCGATCTTTGACGCAAATCTAACTTGAACCTTTATTACATTAATTATAGATAAATAATTATGGCTTGCAATAAACATTATACGTCATATTGAAGCAGTCTTATTTTCAAAGTTGCTTATAGTTAAAAAAGGATTTACAGGAGGTTTGACCTCTTTTTTTGTTTAAAATATTACTTAATAAGTGTGGCCACGAAAATGATGGTGTATTTTGGAACAACGGGAAATGTAGAAAAAAATAGTCTTATCAAATGTCCTAATTTTTTTATGTTTGCATGCATGGTATATCATATTATGAACATTCAATCCATGTTTTAATAAGCAAGTTTTTCTATACCTTGTATTTTTTACAATACTACAAAGTAGTCAGGGATAATCCGAACCTGACCACGTAACTGACTTTTGTGCAGAAAATTTAAGTTATTGTGGAAAAAAAGATAAAATAGAATAAAATGTAATTACCACAAGTTTCAGTGATAATATCCTAAGCAACTTAAAAACAATAAACGATATATTTCTTATTTTATAACTGAAAATTTCAGTCTGAACACAATTGAACCTCTCGAAATAATAACCCATATAATAGTACTACCAAAACCAAGTATTTCCCGCTGAGTTAAACTTTAAACAATTCTGGCAGCCCCATATTAAATCGAAACGACTAAGGAATAAAATAAATTCAGATTGTCAGTGTGTGCGTACGTTTAATACGTTTTCTTTTTTTTGCTTTTCGTTTATGATAAAAATAAAAACAAATAAAAAGCTAAAATAAGTACCATTTATATTTATTTGAGCACACGAAGTTTGAGTAGTAGTACGTATAGTATACAATGTGAAAACTTAAAAACGCCTATAACTTTGAAAGAAGTCGTAGAAAAAGATCTTTCAGCTAAAACAAAGCCAAAATATCACGTTATGGTATGCCACCAAATGTTTCTTGGAATATCTTAGTGCAATTTCGTCACATTGTTTGAGAAAAGTAATATGCCTTGGCAGAAATCGGGGTGGCCTGACTTGGCTCTGAGAAGCCTCGCGCTGCCAACCATCGCGTCAGGCAATGTTGTACATACTACATATTGGCAATCTTTTGTGCCTATAGGCACCTGTGCGTAAATTACAGCTACTTAGTGGCAGAATACAACGACGGTGGCAAACAAGCTTACAGCCTGATGGTAAGCAGACAGCGTAACCTATGCACGTTTGTGTTTCTAGAAAAATCTAAAGCGCATTGCCGACTCTTTATTGACTTGAGGATTCGTTGTGTCGACAGCTAAAGACGTGCAGGTCCCTAATTTTTAACACAGCGTATACTCGGGAGCTATGACGACTTTACCACGAGGAAGAAAACGCCACATTCTTAAAGAGCAACGAGTATTGTTATTATGGCGGTGGTATTTGTAAGGTGGAGGTACTTCCCCGAAATATGAGCGGGAGAGATGATGTTCCGCTGTGTCCTACCTCTTTTAACGATATCTAACCATGTAATTTATAATCTTGTTATTTGACTTCGACCAACTTCCATTTTTCCAATGACCTGGAAAGGTCAGAATATGTAAATTTCAAAACAAGGCAATTATAAGGAGTCTAGTAAGAAAAAAACCTAAACTTGGGTAGTTGGCATTTGTAAATGTTATTAAAATGTGATAATCCATATTGAAAGGGACCTTATGGCGGCCGGCACTTACGCCTTTATTGCCGCTGTTCCAATACAATAGTGAATAGGTGTAACGTAAGCGCCTGCCGCCATAAGGTCCCTTTCGATGTGGATTATCACAAATACTTAAGCTTATATAGAATAAAATAAAACGTGCGTCTTTGTTTCTATACACCCACGCTAATTACCTAGGCCATATCTCTTTCGTTCCGATAGTTTTACCTTTTCAATTTGAGTATGAAATACCTCGTTGGGTTACCCAAATATTAAAATTCTATATTTGTTACCGTCTATTCTTTGTGCGTGAGGAAATGAATACACAAATATTTAATAAGTACTGGCAAAATTTTTTTAATAAGAAGGACACTGAAATTTATTTACAAAATCATTCCATCTAACGTCAAACCTTTCTAATGCCTTCGTTTTGGCATCTCCTCCAAGCGCACTATACTTCAAAGAGTTCAAAGCCAGCTGTTTCAAAAGTCTCAGGTCGGCGTGCTTGCTGGCTACACCCATGAAGGCCACATAAAAATCGTCAGACAAAGGGTCCGATTCCCAAGCTCCCGGGTCGTCACTAGATAAAACCACCGGCAGACCCTGAGCAAGAAAAGTAGCCAAAGGATGGTTCCGAACATCCTGCACTAAAGACAACACAGCGTTTGATATCACATTCACTTCTAAACCGATATCACGTTTTATTACTTCCTTCATCAGAAGCGGATGTTTTGGTAGAGCGTAAGCATGTCCTAAGCGCTTTGCTCCTAAAAGAATAGCGTCCACTAGGTTTTCATCTGTTGATGTACCGTACCAGTCAGTTTCACCAGCGTGGAAGAAGTATTCCAGGTGCGCCGCTGCCGCCGTCAACTGCGGGACGAAATCTAACAACGGCTTGCCCAAATCTTCTTGCCCGACTAAGTCGAAACCAGCGAAAAAATCCGTCACTTCGTCTTTAACTCGTTTCGCAATTTTCAAGTAAAGGGATAAGGCATCTGTATCGACTTTCCTGGCTGGAGCGTATATTACCTTCGCACCGATAAAATCGGGATGATTTTTGACAAATCTGCTAGCGATTTTCTTGTAAGCCTTCGCAGTGACTACGGGGTCATATGTAGTTCCATCTAGTTCGTAAAGAGGCGGCAATATAGTCCTCACTTCTACATACATGACGTTGTCATCTCTGAATGTTTTTAGTACGTCATAGAAGTATTGTTCCCAGACAGGTCGATGGGTTATCATTGGGAACACAGTGTCAAAGTAATCCATGAATGCGCTCCACGTGTCTTTGATACTCGGATAAACATGAACTGGGTCGTTAACTACCATAGTAAAATGTTTCCTCAGTTCGGAGTCGAACTTCTGGACATTATTTGACTGTTTTCTTGCGTCGCGCATTAGATTCCAATCACAAGTGATATTCGGTACTTTGTTTGCAAACTTTAATAACACTTGGTTTTTGTCAAAACAAACGTAAAGGCCGTTCATGTAAGTTACGTTCACCAAATAATCCGGTGACATCAAGCCTACATCGTGTAAATGCAACGCAGCTCCTTTAGGCATGTCTTTGATGATTTTAAATACTTTTGATCTGCTGATTCCGTCTTTATACTTAAAGAAATGATGAGAGAAATTGAAGTATTCGGGATGGTCGAAGGCGTAGTTGATCTCATCTAATTTATGTTTCATCAGGCAGTTGTTTACTTTGGTTTCTTGTTCGGTGAGTGCGATGTTGCCGCCGACGGTGAGTTTTTCTTCATCTTGTAGTATCTGGGCTCGCTTGCTTGCGTGGTTACTGTCACATTGGGAGCTGGGGCTGTATATTACTAGTAATGTTATCAATACGAGGGACCGCATGCTGACAGGTCACGGACGCGGAGCCAGCAACGCGTATGAATCGAAACTGAGTTACATAGGCACATTGACCCGCTCCGTTGTCGTATCAATAAACGTTCATTGCTTCCGTTTAGTTTGTTACTAAGTACGTGCTTGGTTTCTCGTGTAGTGCTTAGTCATTGGTCATAACTAGGGTTGCCAACGTATGTGCTCAGATTTGCGGTACTTTTGTAGTAGAATTGCGGGACCTGGCTAAAAAATGCGGGACTCGCGCACTCTACAGGTGTCAACTTTTCTTAACGTTTAGGAAATTGTGATATAGGGTACATTATTTCTGCCCGCGACATATACCTTCTTAGTGCATGATTTCCGAGATAAAATATCCTGATACTAGTACAGTCCTCCGGGTACGGGATACAAAATATTTTCATTCATCGAAGTTGCGCGTTCTTTACTCCATTAAAACAAAATATTCACTCCAGTTCTTACAATTCTGACGAAACCCGGTACAATCGGCGTCCCGCACGCATCGTTTGCGGGACGCATCCTCTAGGGCGCTGGAAACGGGACGTCCCGCCTGAGGCGGGACGGTTGGCAACCCTAGTCATAACTCATATCCAACCACCAATGACTAAGCACTACTCGCATACGACAAGTCAAAATGTAGGTTATTTCGTGTTATTTTTATGCGGTATTTTGACGTATATAAAACGTAATGGAAATATAGGAACACTAAGGTATGAATTAGGGTTCATTAAAAAGGAAAAGCCATAAAAGGTAAACAGTAAGTCAATCAATCAATCAAATAATTTATTTGTCAAACACAGGTACAAAAGTATATTTTTTATAAGACATACAAACATAATTATAAATTCAAAAATTCATTATACACAATTAATGTCAATAAAAAATTTATAACGTGTGTAATTTTTATAACATATTAAGCCGTCGTCTCCCGGCGAAAAAAATAAATAATAGCATTCTTTTGTTATGATCCCTGGGATTCCAGGGACCGGTAGACGACGGGTTAAAATTAACATTTAAATACTATCAATATACAAGTTACCTAATAGATTTCAATTTCAATTTGTGTAAAAAAATAAAAAATGCATCGATTAAAGAGTACTTACCTAATACAATGGTTAAATCGGCGCTTAGAGTTTTCCACCGAAGAGGCGAAGCGAGGATTCTAGGTTATTTTTTGGCTTTAATTTAACGTCGGAATATTTTTTGTAGAGTTCGTGTAGCACTTATAAAAATCTAGATTTTGTATGTGTCCATTACTGAAGTTGACAATTGACTACGTACTTAGGTAGATAATAACAACTACGTCATACTTACGTGACTGATTCGTATTATTGCTGTTATCGCTCGTACATCATGTTTATGCAACACACCCATATATGATGTTTACATTACATGGCACGATCCGAAATTGTCGCGAAATCTATTCGAACGCAAATTAGACCAAAAGATGCACACACCCGCGAAGTTATAAATAATATCTGCTTATTGACTACTTATTGTCGTTGGCACCCTAAGGATGCGCATACCGGAGAGGATCCATACTTAGGACGTCTAGCTGTTCGAGTCGAGGTATCTGATATATGGGAACTCGTCTTCGTCATTCACCTTGTCTAAAAGCAAAGTTCTATTAAAATACCTAGATGATAACATTGATAACACTCCTGAAGACCTTAAAAAACTGTACAATTAGTAGTTAGATATAATATGAATCGACAAAAAGAAAAATTTACCTTCTCTTTATGCGACACACCCCTTTATGCGACACACTTAAATTTAAACTGTGTCACTCGAAGTGTTTTAAAAAAATGATTGTATTTCTGGTAATGCCGCTGAAGTGTTTATTACAAGTACATATTGTGTAAGGTTAGGTGCTTAATTGGATATTCTGGAATGGTGAATACCAACTGATTTCGGTTAATTGAATGTCACAAAATTTACCACATTATTCCACCCCTTTAAGCGACACTTCGGGGGAATTTTGCTACGTTATGACTTTTTTTACTAAGTAGTGGTGATTTATACATGTTGTCCCTAAAACCAACGCCAAAACGAAGAGGGGTGATAGAACAAGCTCATAAGCCATCCGATTAATCAAATTTGACGCTAATGAAAATCTCATGGTTTTCGAGATTTTGACACTTTTAAAAAACTAGTGATTTTTGATGCCCTGCGTCAGTGTATCGATTGCCACCACTGCAAATTTAAGTATTTTGTAAATCTGTTTTTTGCAGGATGTTACCAAAAACATTTCCTATCGAATGTACTACACTTATCACATGGGATGATCCTATGTCAGCAAAAAAATAACGGAATTAAAGAAATTTTAAATTTATCCTACAGTTTTGATCGAGTTTAATTGAATAAAGTATTACTAAACTAACACGGCACACAATATTAAAAAAAAAACAACAAATTTATTGTACATAAATTTACACGTGAGACATATTTACACTTAATAAGAGAACAACGGTTGGAACTCACTTGGAAAGTCACTATTTGCGACATGTTTCGGACTACAATTGGAGTCCTTCATCAGGTTGAGTGTTATCAAGGTAACCGACCGCGCAACACTGCCCTCCAACTGGCACCACTCACTCACTGTCTTCCCAAGTGAGTTCCAACCGTTGTTCTCTTATTAAATTTATTGTAGTTTTCAAAATGGTACAGCACTACCTAATTTACGCAGCAGTTTACGAGATAATGCTATTTTACACCAAAAGTAACTGGCTGAAAGCCGTATTGGTTTCGATTTTGAATTACCTACTTCTTGTCAAACTAGACTTCCATACGAATGATGTGTAAAAAATACATTATAATTTTTAATATAAACCATGAACCAGTGAAAATATAGTGTTTCAATTAGTTATATACATAATCCACGACAAATTTCTTTAATTCGGTTATGTTTTTTTTACCGCCACAGGATCATGGCATGTGATAAGTGTAGATTACATTCGATAGGAAATATTTTGGTAACATCCTGCAAGAAACAGATTTACAAAATACTTAAATTTGCAGTGGTGGCAATCGATACACTGACGCAGGGCATCAAAATTCACGAGTTTTTAAAAAGTGCCCAATTCTCGAAAACCATGACATTTTCATTAGGGTCAAATTTGCTTCATCGGATAGCTTATGAGCTGTTCTATCACCCCTTTTCGTTTGGCGTTGGTTTTAGGGACACCCTGTATTTTGATTATATAGTACAAAAAATGTGATATACTAATATAACGATATTTATTACCATATCTTGAGGCCTAGACTATTTTTTCAACTAACATTTCATATCACAAAACAACTGTTATATTTTACATATACTGAACACATTTCCGGGCCACAATTGTTACATTAGGAAAAAAATCCCGCGCTACTTGCTTAAATTAATATTCCACAGTAATGGCATTAATAAGTAAGACGTAAAAGGTCATTTCATTGTTTTTTCTAGTGCCCATCTATAAAATTGGCGTTGCCTAAAGGCCTTTTCTGGGAACTTTTTTAGGTCAACTCAAATTAATAGAATATTATTTCAGATGTTCCTAATTTTTTTTTATAAAGTTATTATATCCTATCAGTTCACCTAATCGTAAGCTACAACGCTAAATTACCGGTCGCTAACTGGCGCATTGTCTTTTTATACCTAGACAAAGCTACCGAAACGCGGATTTGCTGTAGATATTTGTTTATCGTCAGAAACGGTTTAATAGTTGCGTTGTTATACACCTGGACTATTTCCGGTTTTGTATGGGAAACCGAAATGTTCACGTACGGTACGGTTTTAGAAGATTTCCTCCCTTGGACGCTCCGGTTGTGGAATGAGCTCCTTGCCGAGATTTCCCCAAGGGACTACAGTATGGGGTTCTTCAAGAAAAGGAGTGTTAAAATGTTTAAATGGTCGGCCACGCCCATGTAACACCCCTGCATTTGCAAGCGTCCATAGGCAGCGGTGACCGCTTACCATCAGGCGGGCCGCACGCTTGTTTGCCACCAAAAAAACTCTTGGTGTAAGAAATGTTGGTCATAAATGTTTGGACGGGCCTATCCTTACTTCTATAATGATTGACCCCCACTGACTCATTGAATCATAAAGAGTAGCTTCTCGATCAGTAATTGATTACCAACTCTCGTACTTGTAATTATTCTGCATCCAATTGCAATTATGCAGATACGGAGATTATGTAGGTATGTAAAAGGAAATTACTTTAAATACCTACTATTACTTTTATATCACAAACGCGGGTTATAGTTGTAAATATATATGCACATTGTCTGTGTGCGTCAGTATAACTTCTACACTGACGCACACAGACAATGTGCATATATATTTCAGCATAATAAAGAACTCCCATGAAAAAGAAACTAAATACGGTCCTTTGTGGAATAATACATAACCTTTTATAACTATAAGGCTTCTTAATCGTCAAAACACTCAGCTCTGGTGTAAATTACAAACCGCGGCGTGGCTCAAAAGGGTTCATTTACAAAACGTACTGAAGAACCTTAAAAAAAAGAAATGCAAAGACCCGTCCGCCATGCTGATTTTATGCGAAAGGGTTGGGGTACAAGACAAGTGGCACTTCACCGTACCGCCCCGCGCTACGCATTCGTAAAAAAAAAAATATGGCTGCTCAGGGCGTCACGTATGAATTTCGAGATGAATATTTCAGTCGCAGTGTCACCTACCCTTTAATCTTCTGATTACTGCCTCCTCTCCTGCCTCGTGTAATAATGTCAAGTGCTTGCCGAAGTACCTATACTGTGGTACCTAGATGGATTAGTGCTATAAGTTTTGCAAGTTTTGAAGTGATGTAATGAGTTGAATGCCATCTTGAACGGGCAGAAATGTGGGCAGATTAATGCACGTGGTTAGGTAAACGATTCCATTTATTTGACGTGAGAGAATTGATTTTATCTTACACCCGGAACAAGCGACACTGCGAACGTAGCATCTACGATTAAGTACTACATTGAGTGCACATGTTCTTAATCCATTGGATATTCTTTTTAACATTAATTTAATAGAATGTCTGTTAATAGTTAATACAAACATGATTTATAGACATGGTGTATGTAATAAAAACCGTATTACATTAGTGTTAACCTAGAATATCCCATGGGCTAAGAGCTTAACTTAGTTTCATTTTTAATAGTTATTTGTTATGCAAGGCTGCAAAGTTGTTGTTTGGCGCGAGTGCTCGAATTGAAAGGCGAGCTAGCGAAGGATTCTAGAATTGAACCACGAGCGTAGCGAGTGGTTCAAGAATAGAATCCTGAGCGTAGCGAGGGTTTCAAGACACGAGAAGCCAAATAACTTTGCTGCCGAGCGAAACACACAACTTTTCACCTCATCCTAGCGAGGAAACGTAGGTACAGTTGCCATCAAATATATCTGCACTCTTCAGGGTGATCAAAAATATCTGAACGTGCACTCTAACGCCTTGGTAATAGAGGCGTGTTCAGATATTTATGAACACCTCGTTCGCTTCGATATATCTGATGGCGACTGTACAAGAAAACAATTCAAGTATTATTAAAGAAAATTGCAATACGAATATTGTTTGAATATATTGCTTATTTTTGTATTTCCATAAATTAAAAAAAGTAGGTAAAATAATGATATAAAACTAAAATTGAATGATTTTCAATTTAATGTAAGTACCTAAAATAAAATGTTTCATCGGATGACACATTCCTTGTGCGAGCGGGCCGTAGCTATATACATGTATAGCGCTGACTCACTCGCACACCGCCGTCGTGCAGAAACCGCATCAGTGTAGAAACGGCCTTAAGACCGCATGGCCGAACCATGATTCTGAACGCATCCATAAAAAAAATTGGGTAGCGCGGTACTCCGTCATGTTCGAATTTCAAAATCACTTTATCCGCTAGCGGATAAAATGGACTTTTGCACGCAGATTTGAAACGATAAAGTAAGCCTTTCAGAGCGGATGAGGTGAAAAGTATTTTAGCCAGTCCTTACCGTTGCCGACGACGTTGCGTTAGCAAGTACCTACTTTCGAACTAAAGTTCTTGCCCCGAAATCAGACCAGTGATGGAAAAAAAACAAAGAACTTTGTATATGGAGGTACGTAACATTTGTTTTAGTTGTTTTCGATCCACAATAGAGAAACCATTCGTTGGCTACTGTTTCTTTTTGCGGAACTAAAAAAATATATAGTCGCGTTTTAACACTTCTACTCTTCTAGTTCCGAATAGAACAGCCTACCATTTTAAAATCAACCCCTACATCAACTCTTATAAGGAACGGCACCGCAAAAAAGTTTGGCAATTACTGCCTACACCAGTGTTGCCAGGGCCGTTGGGACGAAAGTTACATTTTTTTTCTTGAAAAGTTACATTTCTAATGCAAAAGTTACATTATATATATTCTTCATAATTACTTATCAAAACGTTCATAATTACTTATCAAAACATTCGATTCTAAGAAACGAGTCGCCATATACGGCTATAATTCGGCGAGTTCGGTGACAGAATTTGGGCGGTGTTTCAAATGTCATACAAAGTTGCAAGAGACGGACAGACAGAGTCGTACTATGTAGGTTATTTTGTCACCTTTTCTGTATGGAAGCCAATAAATTGTGTCGCTTGATCTCGGTTAGATAAAATTACCTTTCTTTTTAAATACAGTCTCAATATCCTCAAAAGTTACAAAAAAATCCTTTACAACAGAAGTTACTTACATGTTACGCGAGCCGGTCAAAAGTTACGAAAAATGTAAGAAATGTAAGCATCTGGCAACACTGGCCTACACTGACACCAACTGAGAGCGAAATATGCATTTCCTTACATCGGAGCGAGATCGCGGTTAATGTCAAAGCGGCTGACATTGCGGGCGTATGTGTGTATGTGTGAGTCGTAGTGTGGCCAGTGGTGTATTATGATACTCCTTGACTTCCATGAATTCTGTGAGTATTTTATACAGTCCGACCACGCTAACTCTGCATTGAAATAATTTGGCAACACTACCTCAAACGTCACATTTTCATACAAATATGACGTATAATGCACAGTGTTGCCAGATTATTGCAGAGTTAGTGTGGTCGGACTCTAATTATTATTTAGTTCATTCATGTTTAACTTGACCTATTGTGTGTGCTTAAACAAGTAAATGCCAATTGTAATGAGTAAACAATCTATTTTGCATGATAACGGCAGTTTTTTCCTTAATTATTTGTTTTGTTACTATAAAGTGGCAACTAGACCTCGTGTCACGATCCTGACTGTCAGACGTTGTTTTCTTAGACCATGCGGTCACGATAATAGATGACAGTTGACATGTTTAGTCTTCATTTCAAATCGTAAGATAACGCGGAACACTTACCCACTTTTACCCGCTGTTTTTTCGCTAACTCGAGTAAAGTAGGTAATCAATTTAAAAACATGCCCGCATATGGATCAGGTAAATGATATATGGCTTATCAAAACGATTTAACGACTAAACCCAAATTTTATCGATAGGTATAGCGATAGAAAAGTACTTAACTAAATACCTATATAATCCTTTCAAGATAAACAGATAATGGTTGTAATTATATACGCTGCGCTATATCGTTTGCTATCTTACTATGTATTTAAACGTGGCATAGTAATAACGTATCGGCGTTGATCGAAATCAACGTGTTTGATAACAGTTGGAGTCGTGCCGAGGTGCCGACTCGGGCGCATAAGCTACCTTCAAAGTATTCTCGAATTATGAGAAAGCAGCCTTGATCTCGTTTCTTATAAAGTTGAGTGCCCGATTGTTGACAGCATTTACGAACCATGTGGGTGTTAGGTTGTTTGTTATTGGCGTCCGCGATAATAGTGTATTCAAATAAAGTTCAAACGGTGCAAAATGAAAGAAATTCTCTTTTGATGAGAGAACTTGACATGATGGTCGGAAACGACATCGAATTGAGCGATAACGAACTAATTGCGAATCAAACCATCATGGCACTGAAACTAAGTGAATTGGACAATGCCTATAAAAATCCTCATCAGTTTCACTATTCTAAACACTTCTTTGAATATAAGGATGCTGTCAAAGAAACTGCTTTATACAAAATTATACAGAAGATGCCTAAAGGAGCAGTACTTCATGCTCATGACACTGGACTATTGAGCCCCGACCACGTTCTGAACTATACATACTGGGACGACTTATACATTTGTTACGAAGGCGATATAGTTCAATTTCGGTTCTCACGTGACACACCATCCATACCGTGTTCAAACCAATGGCATTTGCTTAAGAATCTCAGATATTCGTCCGGTAATGTTGAAAAATTTGACGCTGAACTGAAGAAACACTTCACCATTGTTATCGCCAATCCACAAGATGTTTATACAGACATTAATAAAGTTTGGACTAAATTCCAAAATTATTTTATCGTTACAGCTGGAATGGTGTCATATAAACCACTCTGGGAGCAATACTTTTACGATACTTTGAACGCTTTCAGGGAGGATAATGTCATGTATATTGAAATAAGAAGTGTTTTACCGGAGTTGTACGACCTGGCAGGTAACACCTATGACGCCGTAGCAACCGCCGAGGCATACAAACGGGTGCTTGATGACTTTGTGGGCGAATATCCAAGCTTTTTCGGTGCTAAGTTAATCTATGCGCCCTTAAAACTGGGCGGCATAGAGACGGTCAGAGAATACATCCAAACAGCAAAGGCCATAAAGAAGAAATTGCCTAGTTTCTTTGCCGGATTCGACTTGGTCGGACAAGAAGATACAGCACCGCCTCTAATACAATTTTTACCTGACCTGGTTCATGCTGCCGACAAATTGGACTATTTCTTACATGCTGGTGAGACTAACTGGCAGGGGTTAAGCGATGAGAACCTCTTTGACGCTGTAGTTTTGAACACAAAACGTATAGGACATGGTTTCGCTATTGCTAAGCATCCTCTTCTTAAAGAGGAGGTGAAGAAGAGAGGTATAGCGATAGAAGTCAACGTTGTCTCTAATGAAGTTTTAAAATTAGTTGAAGATATGCGCAATCATCCTCTGGCCACGTTTCTCGCTGAGGATATGCCTGTAGTGCTGTCCAGCGACGACCCCGGGGTGTGGGAGGCGGACCCAATGTCTCACGACTTTTATGTCGCGTTTCTCGGAGTGGCTAGTCGTCGTGCTGATTTAAGGCTTCTAAAAAAGCTTGCCTTGAACTCTTTATATTATAGCACTTATCCGGACAAAGAGAAAATTGTATTCGAGTTTGAGAAACAATGGGCGAAGTTTATAGGCAACGGTGAATTTAATGAAGTGTTTCGTTCCTAATTTTCGATTAGTTTGATGTAGTTGGTAAGACAATATGGCGTGGGCGATAACTGGGCCCCATTTTTAAAGCATATTAATCTAATAATACTAATATTATTAGATAATACTAATATTATTAGATTAGTCACACCATAAATGTTTTGTCCCATTTTTTGCTTTTAAATAAAAGACAAAGAGAGTATTATTAGCTAAATGGGTACGCTTTGCAAAATGGGATGGGGCCCTGCGCGCAACATCATTCAGGTACCTTTTAATTAATGTTATAACTCAAATTATGCGTCGTAAAATGTTTCCTTTTTGTGTTGGCTATGTGATCGGTTAAAATTGTAAGCATTGATCAGATTTCGGCCGTCGTTGCTACCAATATGTGGACACGGCTCTAAATATATAATTAAAGTCTTACCTAAAATTCCAATTTGAATCCTATCATGTTGGTAAACTCGTAAATATATAATAGGTACATACAAATATTTGACATTGCGTGTATTTAAGTATTAAACTAAAACATTATTTTTTCATTATGCACATACTGATATTTTTAGTAATTGTTATGAAAGCATAAACATAAAATATGAATTTCAATTATAGGTAGTCTATCTTTGGGTATAAATTAATTTATTCAATCTCTGGAGTTCATGTCCAAATTATTCCTAGTAATGACGATCAAGTGTCTATCTCTAATTAAGTGACAGTGATTTCTGATTTGATCAAAATTACTCGTCAAAGTTGGTAGTAATTATATCCAGTGTTATTGCATGTCTCTTATTTTTTTGTAAGTAAAGAGTTTGTTACCTTGTATACACCTGTTTGTGTTTGACCATTAAATAAATAAATAAATAGGTTCATTCACCCATCAACATGAAAAAAATGTTAAATGATAAACGTAAATCTAGTCTTTTTATTCAATAGATTAGTTTTGATTATAATGACAAGTTAGTATTTGTGCAGAGTGGAGAAGCATTTACCCTAAACCGCGACCTCCAGATTGAAAGTCGGGTGCCTTTACCTACCGCTACGTGCCGCTACGCTACAGTGGCTATTATAATCATACTATAAATCACCATGATTATGATTATAACAGTGGCTATTATCTAACGTTAGTTAAAAGTGAGTTTGATTTGCCGCTGGTCTTATGACCCAACCACAAAAACACAGCTTAGATATTGGTATAGTCCGCTGGTCTATGGCCGAATAACCACAAAATAAGCTAATTAAGTACCTATTTAGTCTATTACAAAAGATCGACAGTGATTTTACACATAGTAAAACCTAGCGTAATAGTTTGCGCTAAAATTCAAAGTCCAATGACACCAATAAAAGTTCTAATGCGACAAAAAATATTTGACGGTAGTTGTTGACATACTCTGCCGTTAACTATTGACCACTAGAGACACATTTATTTCTTTTTTAGCTGTATGAGGTTCTCCTAGCATTATGTCCTGTATCCTATTGATGTCTCAAGAAGCATGGGCAAAATTACATGTTTTTCATGTAGGTTTAAAGATATAAGAAAAACACAGTCAATATATTAAAAAACGAGTAAATAATAATGGCTATTCATACCTGGAGGAGTTGAAAACAAAATCTAATAACAGAAGTCATGTTTGAAGACTACTTTTTACTGTGTTATTCAGATAGGTACATTTACCCTAAACTCTTAACGTGATTCTGCTATTACTCGAATTATGGACTATATAACGTTGGAGGAAAGCTGAGTTTGGCACTACACGGTTTTAGAATTGCAGAGGTTAATTCTTTCACGTGTAGTCTATTGTTCCTATCCGTAATTGGCAGTCGAACATGTATCGCTCACAATTGTGACTGAGGGCATTCGAGGCAGTGCTGTGTCTCGTTTTAATGATATAGAACAAAACATATGATAATGCAATATTTTGCCAAGAGCGAAACAGAGTTACGAGTATCAAACATTCGTCTTTGCCCGCGATCTCTCAATCTTCATAGCTAATTTACTATGTTAATCCCTTCAGTGGTTTAAGCCGGACAGAGTTACTTTCGTAGTTAATATGGATTAGTTTTTGCGGGTTCAGATAAAACGCCCACGTAAAAACTTTCACCCTCAATTCACTCTCTTATGTACCTAATGGTTTCTTCGATGATGATTTCTGCGAATTTCATACCAAATCAGGAATACTGCGCGTTGTTTTTGCAAGTATCAGATATAAGTTTTTGCTGAAAACAGTTGTGAATCGCCACAAGAATGGTGTAATTCTATTTATTTTGCTGTTTAATTTTAATCTAAGCTAGATTAAGTCCTCAATTCGATTCAGTCAAATCGGGCATAAACAGTTTGCAACTCTCGCTAATGGGGGACACCGCTCTTAATCTATTTCTGGACTGATATACACAGCACCATTGCCCCTGACAGCACCTACTGACAACTCGGTTAAGACAAACCAGTATAAGTTTGACCTCTGATTATTATTATTTCTTGAACATGACTGTGACTTTTTAGGCCGGGCCCAATAAAGCGATACGAGTGCGCGGTGGGAGAAAAGCTCAGGGGAAAACATCCGACACGACCACGCGTGTGGTTTGTTACACTGGTATACTCTAAGAGTTTGCGCTCCGGTGAGATTGGTTGAGCGGTTTCAACCGAATCTGAGGTGTGAGTGGAATCGAGCTACTGGGAGTTTTGTAGCTGGTTCACTAAACTTAGCCTAGCTGAGAAGGGTTCAGCAAGAAATTCAGCTAGGCCCGACCTGCGTCGGACTGAATACCCGGTGTGCGGCGGTACCGGGACGAATAGGGACTATATGTGTCGCGATTGCGCGGTGGACGTCCCCGCCGCGTCGTGTCTGAGTTGGACACCGTACCTAAGCGCAGCGTTCCATCTTTCGATTACGTCGCTCGGGTCCGTGATTATGCGTAGCCTCGATATATTACAGAAAGAAAACTACGAATTTCGGGGAAGAGTAGCGGTGACGTATATTTATTAATCGCATAGCTGCTTTGCGATCCACAAAGTGCTTCGGCTCGTCACTAAATTCATTCTTTTTGACCCAAACGGTGAGACGATACACTTCATCCTTGTTTGATACGTCATTATTAGTATCTCGCTCCTTTTCTCTCTCATGATATTTATCTCTTTTCTTTGGTTCCGTACTTAATCTAAGCTCAGCCTAACCGGTTCGCCACCGCCGAGTGTAGCCGTCGTGAATGCCGCAGAAGCGTCACTAATCAACTAATAGTGCACCCTTAGTGCAGGCGCCGCGATGTGACGCTTCGTGACGCGTGACTCTTCCCCATGATCCGTGACGCCTGCTGTAACGCTAAAACGACACAACTTCATAGTAAATCCTATGCTAGCAATCTCTTTCTTTGTCAACGCGAGACACTTAAGATATTTATTGTGCGCCGTGACAACATAATGTCCGCACCACACTAATTAGTTCATTAAGAATTAGTATTTTATTTTAGAGCTGTCGTCGTGAAATTGACTAGTGAGAAGAGATGTTTTTACCTAGATATGGTGAGGAAGGCACAGTTTTTAAATGATTCTCAAAAGGACGAGGTCCTAAATGTTACTGTAGGTAGTACTTACTAGGTAATAGTATTTTCTATGTTGTAGACAAGTTTATTCGGTCATTGGTTCGAGGTCCGATTCGTTGTACAAAATTCTTTGCGGATTTTCCTATGCTTGTTAGAAATAAGGTCTTTTTTGGCCTGATGATAGAGTCCGTACCTAGCGAAACGACGGACTTCCGTAAAGTGTTGTGTGTACTGTGTTTTGTACTGTTCTTTTTTCTTCTGAGGTGTGTAATAAGAGTATTTGTATTGTATTGTAAGTATATTATAGAAAAAAATAGGCATGATGGCAAAAAATATTTTTTCATACTATTAGAACCAGTTTTTAGAGACGATCAAATGTTCGTATGGGACCAACAAACACACAATAGAGCAAACCAAAAGACAAAAATGAGAGGCAAAGTACAGCATAACTAACGAACACTGAAAACGCTCCATACTGATAGACACGCAGGCAAGACGTCACGCCTGCATGGCTTCGTACTACCGTTGTATCGAAAAAAGGGAAATTTGCCTTTTTTATTTTTGCCATACAATCACATTTCTACTGGAGCATGAGACTTTTATTGGTAACTTTCAATTTACGTTTGGCCAATAAACAAAAAACAACATTTTTGCGAATCTTTATAGTCCCATATACTTTTATGATTTTAATAGAATATAATTATTTATTGCAACAAAGCAAACTAAGTATACATTGGTATAGTAAAGGTCCACAAATTGTAATACGGAACGTAGGCTTTGTCAGGTGTATGCACATATCAAATATGATTTTAATTAATTTGTCTAATTTACTATTTATTGTGATAATTTGATGGTTTCCTATCCATATAGCCACACAATGTTATAAATTGTATGAGTCAGCCTCCCCGTTATCTCTGTACGATCGGATGGGAGAGAGCGAAGTCAGTTGGTATTTATTAGCGTGATCTAAAATGCGCCGAGAGTTAATATGTATGTGTATGTGTAGGTACATTTGACACCTAGCTGTCGATCTTGCGAGTTGCCATATATATGACAGCTCCACGACGTTATGACCGAGGACCGGGATTTTTCAAGAGACAGTGATATAAAGTCACACATTAACACATTCACTGACAGGAACCCAAAACCACCCGCATGGTCGTTTCGGAGGGTTTCCCCTAGATTTTCTCCGCGCACTCCTATTGCTTTACTGGGCCCGGCCTATAAAACCACAGTCAAGTTTAAAAAAAAGACAGGAACCTGCCTAGCTGGCGCTCTGCTCGTAGACGCGTATCCGACACCATGAGTTTCCCTTCCCTGTATATGTAGAGGAAATTCCGTAGCATTATGAAAAGCTTGATGGCAGCAAAAATATTAACTGTTTTGTTAACCAGTGGCGTCACGTTTATGCCCGAGGCTTGGATGATACATTGACCAAGGAACCCTTTACCACATTTAGACTTGTGACTTTGATTATATTGTCATGTTTAGAGTTCCGTACCTCAAACGAAAAAAAAAACGGACATTTACAGTATAACTTTGTTGTCCGTCTGTATGTCTGTATGTCTGTCAAGATTCTTTATTGAATTGATGAAACACTAGGAGTTTCGGATCACCATCCGTGGTCTTCTTCATCAGTTCCCGTTCACAAAATGCTATTTTCTGAATGCAAATGCTCGATTTGTTACCGAAAATACTAAAATCGCTATATGTTTCCCTTGATTTTTGAGGAGTTCCTTCAATTCCTCATGGTTCCCATCATCAGGAGTGAACTTTGATGACAACGGGACCAATCTGGAAGCATATGCTTTCAAACAAAGAATAATTTTCCAAATCTGTTCATAACTGGGAGAGTAATCGCGTAACAAACATACAATCAAATTGAGAACCTCCTCTTTTTTGTGAAGTCGGTTAAAAATAAGTCTTTACTGAAAGTACGTAATCAATCATAGAAGTTAAGCAAGGGTATGCGCGTAGATTTATGTAGTTAGTGTACTTACTCGCACTTGTCTGATTTTTTAAAACCTTGATTGGGGCCCTATTGTAAGTGAAATTGTTAAGAAATCTTTGTCATTGATTAGTTACTTACTCTTGATAATTCACTACTCTTTGATACCACCGCTGCATACTACATAAATTGCTCGTCAGTTTTTTTTTATTCGTGACAGACACAGCGTGAATGTTCACAGTCTCGCGTCATTTGATCAGTTTCTCATCAAAAAGCCGTATCTAATCGAAAAATAGTGCTAAATTTAACCTTAAATTTTGACAGATAAGGCTGTCTATAGACTGTCCAGCGGAGGAGAACAAAATAATTTTGAAAGACTCCTGTCCTCATGTCTACCAGGCCGAGCTGTTAATTGGTGGTACTAATGTGCCATAATGTCACTGACAGGGCAAGTATCGAATTAATCCTATCGTACGCATATAAAATATGTAGAGTATGCACACATATTTCTACACTTGAATGTACCAAAATGAACTACCTATTTTAAGTTTCTGATTGACGCCTTTAAAATGCTTTTAAAAATGTGATAAATTATCGATTCGAAACGTAGTCACTACATATTTACAGGCTTTTATTTAGCTGAAGCTAAATAAAGGCTTGTAAGTAATTTAAACGTGGGTGGATAGTTCTCTGTACAATGCTCACAGAGTTTTCTGGACCTCCTTATGACTAATATGACCTTTGTCGATAAAGCCATCTGAGATTACCGGTTAATGTGAATATTAAATTAATAAACAAATGTTTACGTTAAGTACCTGTTTATTTGTGTATTGACATCTATATAAAAACACTCAATAATATTATTTGGATCTAATAAATTGACCGCTGTTATATTTCTTATTATTTTATTTATTAATATAAATACTTTGATGATATTATTTACAATTATTTCTTAACTAGAATTCACACTAAAATGATTTTGTACTCAAGACCGCTCCTCGATTTTACATATCGTGTTATGGTTGAAATGACTTGTTCATACGAGTAGGTACGAACATAATACAACACTTGTAAAATCTGTCATTACAATTTTAAAGTCTTGCTCAGATGAAAAACTTCGTTTTTAAATGGATTACTATCTCAAATATATTCAACTATATCTAACGGGATTGTAAACTCGTTTCTATCTTTAATACACTAAAGCAAGTGACAAAATATTCTCTGATTGTACTGCTTAATTATAGACAATGTCACAAATATCGCGAATAAATTCGTCCAATCAATGTGTTAATTAATATTCACTGGTTGCACTTTAAACTTCACATATGTCTCCTTAGATAAAAAAACTACAAGTGCCTATATTCACAATTTATCACGATGAGCAATGGCATCATCAATAAATTGATTCCATGTTTTCTCGAATGACTTAAATAACTTAATCTTTCTCTGATCTTCCAACGCACTGTATCTTATAGAATTAATCGCTAGTTGCTTCAGCATTCTCAGATCCGCGTGTCTACTAGCGATAGCCATGAAGGCCACGTAGAAGTCGTCGGACAGGGGCTTCGCTCCCCACACGCCGGGGTCATCGCTCGACAGGACAACGGGCAGGCCCAGCGCCAAATACGTCGCTAGAGGATGGTTCCGCAAGTCCTGCACGTGAGTTAACACAGAGTTTGATATCACATTCACTTCTATAGCTATGTCATTACGGTGAACCGCTTTAATGAGGGTTGGATGCTTCATAAGCGCGTAACCATGACCTATCCTTTTAGATCCCAACAATATCGCGTCAAATAGATTCTCATCGGTTGGTGTCCCGTACCAGTTGGTTTCGCCTCCGTGTAAGTAGTAATTTATTTCATCCTTTGCTTCCAATAAAACTGGTAAAAAGTATGTCAACGGTTTTCCCAAGTCTTCTTGTCCGACGAGATCAAAGCCAGCTATTATATCTGGCATGGTTTGTTTCACTTGACGAACTAAATCTAATGCATCCCGTACTTGTTCCATAGATGACGTACGGACTTTGGTCACGATTATCTTTATTCCCACAAATCCTGGGTTGTCTTTCATAAATTTATTAGTTACGTCGTTATATAGAGTCGCCAAATACATTTTGTCATGCTGAGTACCATTTAGCTCGTACACGCTTGACAAACCGCTTCGAATTTCAATATACATAACGTTGTCGTCGTAAAAGTCCTGCAAGGCTTGGTAAAACATTTTTTCTCGAACAGGTCTGTAGTTTATCAAAGATTTAATCACGTGGTAAACTTTATTAAACTTATTCCATGCTTCGTTTATGTTTGTATAAAATCCCATTTGGTCTTCGGGGCCTAAAGTGAAGTATTGTTTTAATTTCCCGTCAAATTGGGCAACATCATCGGAAGCGTGTCTGAGCGTGTTCAGGAGAGTCCACTTAACTGGGCAAGGTCGCTGGGGATCGGTGTCGGAGAAGTGTAATTTTAAATCGTCGTCGGTGAGACAAGCGTATAAGTGGTCCTCATACGTCAGCTGCACCAAGTAATCCGCGTCGAGCATCAGGGAGCTGTGGATGTGCAACGCCGCACCCTTCGGCATCCGCCGCATCAATTGGTACACTTTAGAGCTCTTCATGTCATCCTTGTACGTAAAATACGGTCTCGAGAAGTTGAAAAACTGCGGATTATCAAATAAATTGTCCAGCTCTTTCTCTTTCAAGCGCATGAGGATGTCGTTGACCACTTGCTCCTTGTCTGTGAGATACAGTTTCCCTCCGACAGACTCCTGGAGCTCCATTTCAATGAGGTCTAACCTTTTGTGTGTGTATCCGTTTATGTCTTGTTTGTAGTCATCGATGGCCCTCGCGCGGGTCGGATTTGCGGAGAGTAAACACAAAACATTGGCGATCACAATAAGCAGCATGACGTTGATTTCTTCGCTAACGAATGCCTGAGACACTGGGATGACTCGGTCTGGACTCGCCGACTCGAGTGTGATTACTGGGGCCAGAGTGTTGACGTCCGTTCATTTATATAGTGAATAGTTTTTACACAGACCGGAATAAGAAATCAAGGTAATGGATGAAGTTACGCAAATGAACTCGAGAGTTTTACTATTGTGGTGTATTTATTATCACCGGTACCGTGGGTGGGGTCTTTCTTATTAAATTCTTGGGTCAGCCGGTTATTGAACGATGTAGTAGGTACAAAGCTTTATTTACCTTTTTAGGCTGAGCGATGTGTTTGAAAGTCGTTGACCCGACGACCTGTTATTTTGCAGACAGTTGTAGCGCTTATTAACCATCGCATGCGATATAATTACATCTTCTAAAAAAATATGATTAAAAGTTATAATGGCAAGCCTTTATTGCATTTATGTTCATCTCTAATCTCCTAGATTAAACTTCGCCCGTACAATTTGATATTTCTTCTTAGAAACACATATTATGTCTAAACATGCGTCAACATACTTTGACCTTTTATTCTCGTGAGATATCTTATCGCGTACTACATTTCTCTGAATCGAATGGTTGCGTGGTGTTATGTTCATGCTCAAGTTCCCATAGGTTTCGAAAAAGTCGTCTACGGGAATATGATTTGTGTGCTGCCTAGTTACGATGGGCTAGCATCTTATCACAGCATATTTAAATCTGAGCTGAGAAATGGTAATGAAAATGAACTATGTAAGTAAGTACTTAGACATTCAAGTCTGTTAATAAGAAAATATGCGGACTCCTGAAACATTACGAAGTTATTAGGTAGGTACCTAATCTAACGTACCTAGTTTCTTACGGGTGGATCGTTAGGAATCTTAAGGCCGTTTCTACACACATGCGTTATTTATTTTATTTATCAAACGTCAACGATTTCCATTTAATCTGGAAAGTAACGGAGTAAGCGTAGCCTATGGTGTATAAGATCTTGGGACCAAAAGAGCAAAGTTTAACGCACTGTTATCAAGGTACCTACCGCATTGGGTACCTAGATCAATCTATTCAAACTATTAAGTATTACATGTAGTTTACCGTAGTTTACCCATGCCGGAGATCTCCGGGCACATACAAAAGAATGCTGTTATTTATTTTTTTCGCCGGCGGGAGAGGACGGGTTAAATGAAATCCTATTGCGACGCTCAATTTTCAATCCGGAACAAGGATTTGCTGTATTGATCGCTTAAGTCAACAGGGCTATAGCACAACTGCCACTGCGACGCGACGCGAGTAGAGAAAAATTTACCCTCCTTTTTCTAATTAGCACAGTTCGAGCGAGACAGGAATGGCTGAGTCGCGCGAGATACGACTTGGCAGCAAGTTGTACTAGCCCACGCAACACAGCTAGCTGTCAAGTCGCGTCGCGCGCGACTCTATGCCTCCCGTGTCACTTTTACTGTGCAAATTTAGAGGAGTATTAGAGATACTATCTTCTACGGGTCCTGCAGGTCTCTCGCTCTATAGGACTATAGGTAAGCTGAGATCTTTTATATATTGGTCGATATTTTTTAAAACTGTTATTAGATTTTGAAACTTTTGATGGGCAGAATTAAGTCGCTTATTGTACGGATTCTTTAACACAGCATCACTCATAATCACAACTACAATCTTAAGTACCTTATACACGAACAACGGAAACAACTTGTTAACGGGAGATTGAATGTAAGGTATTTATTCGGATAACTAAAAAAGTAACTAAGACACCTTAAGGCTCGGTTTTATAAAGATCCGTTAGACCTTATGTCGGTTTGTTATGTCAAAAAATGTATTACTGAAATTTGATCTGACATTTGGTCTTACGGATCTTTATTAAACCCGATCTAAACCTAACAAACAGAGATGTGCTACCGAAGAGGTCTCCACTCAGCAATGCAGTTGACACAGCAGTGCCAACGGCGCTGGTTTTCTGTGGATCCAGTGAGGTGTGCGGGACAGCATAGGTACCGCTATACTGCGCGACTCGTGTTAGGGGATATAAATACAAGTACAAAAATAATAATAATATTAGCATATATGTTTTGGGGATAAATAACTTATAAAGATGATATCTAAAGATAGTGCTTGACAAACAGTTAATACTATCTACTTATTAGATTAGACATTATTCATTGTACTAATGAACTAATATATGCAGGAAATTGTACGTGTCTTCATCTTATCACTTACAATTTCCTAATGAAAAATTGTGCAATGTGGTGGTACAATACCCGTATTTACAATTTTTTATACGGTATTGTACATAGGAACTAGGTATCAAATTGAATATATCCACTGTTATAAATATGTTCTGCGAAACAGTTCCTCTGCTTCTAGTTGAGATACGTCACCCGCGTGTCATTTTAACACTTATTACTATTAAATATCGTATATTTTTTAAAGTTATTCGCAATTTTGATCGTCATCATCCTTCTGGAGTTTTCTTGGTTGTATATTACGAGCCTGTGTCCGCTTTGGCGCCTAATAACCCAGAGGAATAACTAGACCTTGTTCGTAAGAACAATTTCCTCTAGCTCGATTCCCATCACACCTCACATTCGGTTGAAATCGCTCCACCAACTTCACTGTAGTCTGGAGCGCTCAGAGTACTCTAGTTTTCCAAACCACAGACGTGGTCGTGTCGGAGATTTTCCCCTAGATTTTCCTCAGGCTACTTTCCAACTGCGCACTCCTATCGCTTTATTGGGCCCGGCCTATAAAGCCACAGTCAGGTTAAAAATCTCTGGATTGAAAGTCGCGTGCCTTTACCGCTCAGCAATATATATATATATTATATATATATATATATGTTTATGGTATATGCTTGCAATTCTCAACCCTGTAATATACGTATATTACAGGGTTGAGAATTGCAAGCATAGATTGTACGTACAATCTACATATTTACCGTTTCTCCGTATTTCTTTATCAATTTTGTCATCTCATAACAGAGAAATCAAGCAATAAACAATAACAAATGGCGTATTCTGTTTGACGATCATAGCACCTACCGCCAACCGAAAACAAACAACAACATAACGAGTTTCCCCCGGCAATGAAACCGGACTTTTCCTTCTTCTCAGGCTCATCCTCATGGGTCGTGATTACCACTGGCGCCTAGTACCACCTTCCTCCAGGCACTCCTGACCTTACGGATAATCCGGACTTAGCTACACTTAATAGCAAAAATAATGGGTACACTTTCTGTGGAAATTCAATACAAAGTAGACCGATTTTTCTGTCTCTGTAAACCCCTCAGAGTTCTGTAAGAAATCTCATCGAAGTATATTTACATACATAGCACCGTTTTCGAGTACCTATTTACAAAATACACACAAATAAGTATAGAAACGTTGCTTTCATGGTATAGTATAGGATATGGCAAGCAATTCTATCGCAGCTTGGTTTTGCTCGTGTCGTCACAAGGAAGCGGCGTAGGTTCACTTACCGTCTAATCCTGAGTATTGGCGTAAGTACTAGTTTTTGCGAAAGCGACTGCCCTCTGTCCTTCGAAACTAAACGTTCATATCAGGCTTAGTTATTCACCAACTTGACCGTTGAAACTTCAGTAATGGTTGAGGAAAATCAGGTAATGTAGGATTTACACCCAACAGCCGGAGTCGGCACGCGTCTTACTAAAGTTAGGGGAATTATAACCTTCTACACAGAAGTTAGATTTCATATTTAAATGACAGCAGCAATGGAGCGGGCGCCGCGGTTAGGCGCTGTCATTTTAATATGGAATGTAAAGGTAACTACTGTAAAAAAGGTCCGATTTCCTTTGACTCTAGTAAGACGTGCGTCGACTCCGGCCGTGTGATAAGCAAGCAAGCCGGTGGAATTTCACTATTAATGAAATGACGCCTGTGCACATTGTACTGCAAAGAAACTTATAAGATCTTTTGCCCACTCGTTTCATTCGATCACCTTGATTGCCTTTCTCGTAACTTCCAGCAGGCGATTTTAGTGTACACATGTTAAACTCTAAACGACTTAAATAATTACTTATTCTTCATTCACAGGAATCAATATCTAGAAATATTTACAACTGTTTAAAGTATAATACCTACATAGTATCCAACCAAAGTACATCGGTTTCGCCTACTTTGTGCAAAGTTAATAAAGAAATGCATGTGAAAAAGTTATTAAAAATTCATCATCAGCTACCGGAATAGTTTTTTTTTACTATAACCAGTTACGCTCACTGTATCTAAAATTGGATGTTCATCCATTGCGGCCTGTCTGTTGGTCTGGTCATATGAAATTTATAGCAAACGTGTTCGTGCGCTTATCATTGTAATATTAGAACATAATGTATTGTAGATATATATAGTTCGACCCCGATTCACGCTAATTAATATAATCTAATCATTTGGTTAACGTAACAGCTGAGAATATGTCGTTTTATTGTAATACCTACCTACTTTGTTTAAAGAACTGATTACCGAACCTCGGATATATTGTGCTATGGATCAATAAACGGAGAGTATAAGATACAAACACGATAATTCTATGTTATATACCTATTAGAATTGATTTCATTGTTCTAATAAAACAACTGTTACCATTCTCTGTTAGTAATACGAGTAGTGTCCGATTCTGTGGTGGCAGAGCAAGACGCTTATCAAAGTAGGTACTTATTTATATGAGTCGTATAATAAGACACTATGTTAAGAAAAATTACAATGAACGGAGTCGCGGCATCCAGTGTTTTGTGTTTGTTCTTTGTCTATCAGCTAAATGCCACTACTAATGTCACCGAGTATAAGCTAAAAAGAGCAAGGTTGGTCGAAATGGACTCGAAACATTCACTCGGAAGCAAACTGATCCTTACAGAGAGAGAACTCGTCGCAAATGGAAGACTTATGCAATGGAAAAATATGGATACAGGTAACTCGGTCAATAATTCACATTACTTCACGTACAGGGACGTCATGAGGCGCTCTAAGGTGTACCAGATTATTCGGCAGATGCCGAAGGGAGCCGCACTGCATGTGCATAGCACTTTGATGCTGGATCCGGATGATTTGTTGAAGATCACTTACGACGAATACTTGTACACTTGTTTTACGGAAGATTATTTAGAATTTTACTTCTCCCATACCGTTCCAACGCAGCGCTGCTCAGTTGAATGGGCTCTTGTGAAAGAACTCAGAAAACATTCTAATGTCACCCAATTTGACGCGATGCTAAAGGAGCGTTTAACTTTAGGCCCCGAGGACCACGTATTTAATGCTAACGAAAATGAAGCGTGGAAGAAATTTAAAAATACTATGAGTACAATCCTTTCTTTACAAGAATACAGACCTGCTCGCGAAAAACTGATTTATCAATCGTTGCAGAATTTATACGACGACAACGTTATGTATGCCGAGTTCAGAATCTCATTGTACCCATTGTATGAGCTAAATGGCACAGTACACGACCGGTTTTATATGGTGGCGCTCTTCGATCAGGTAGCCAAAAAATTCATGAATGCTAATCCTGGCTTTGCTGGCATAAAGCTTATTCTGAGCTCTTCTCGAAAAAATCTAGAAATAATTCGAGACGGAATAACTCTGGCTCGTAAAGTGAAAAATACCATGCCCGAGCTGTTCGCTGGATTCGATCTTGTTGGTCAAGAAGACCTAGGGAGACCACTTACGGATTTTCTACCACTTCTGTTAGAAGCTAAAAACGAAATAGACTACTATTTTCACGCCGGCGAAACCAATCAGTACGGTACGATGGTGGATGAAAATCTATTCGATGCTGTGTTGCTGGGAACAAAAAGAATAGGCCATGGAAATGCACTGATCAAGCACCCGGCGCTTATTAAAGCTGTCCGTGATAATGACATAGCTTTAGAAGTGAATGTCATATCGAACTCGGTATTATCGTTAGTGCGGGACCTGCGGAACCATCCTCTAGCGACGTATTTAGCGCTGGGCCTGCCCGTCGTGCTGTCGAGCGACGACCCCGGTGTGTGGGGAGCGAAGCCCCTGTCCGACGACTTCTACGTCGCCTTCGTGGCCATCGCTAGTAGACACGCGGATCTGAGAATCCTGAAGCAACTGGCGATCAATTCTATAAGATATAGTGCATTAGACGACAAGGGAAAGACAAGGTTGTTTAAGTCATTTGAGAAAAGATGGAATGAATTTATTGATGGTGTCATTACTGATCGTGATAAATGGTGAATTTGTACTTGTTGTGTACTCAGGCTATTACCTTAGGAAACATTTTTTAAACGAAAGTGCAAGCAAGCAGACATAGGTAATTTAAAAATGAATTTATTTAGATGCTAAAATATAATGAATTATAAACGTTGCTATTGAAATTTTAATTGTGCAATACTTCGGAGCACATGTCACCAAAGATTTGCATGACATAGGTGCTCCTGCTCCTAAGTAGTAAGTTTTTATTGTAAATTATTACACAGATTAGCTCATCAGTCGTCATCGCTTACCGTAATTGGAGTTTATTTTACTGGTTATGAAAACACTCATCCAATTCAATAGCCAATCTAGTAAATAAACAGATGACATAAATAATGCATATACGTAAACTCTTTTGAAAACAGTGCTTCTAAAGTGAGAAGGCAAGACGCGGTCCAGTATCAAGCCAGACACCAATGAAGGAAAACCATGGATGGTATCGCATTCACCAGTGTTTTGTGTTTACTACTGTCTGAGGAGTTTGCTGCCGAAACTCTCAAAGAGTATCAGCAAAAGAGAAAAAACTTGATTGAAGCAGAATTGCAGTATTCACTTGGAAACAAAGTGGTTCTCACAAACAGAGAGCTACTTGCTAATGATACACTGATGCGCTGGAAAAAGATGAATACAGATAGTTCGTTCAATAATATACACTACTTGAATTTTTCTGAACCCTTTTTCATGTACAAAGACGCTATGAGGCGCTCTAAAGGGTATCAAATGGT
Organism: Epiblema foenella; assembly: GCA_963556455.1. Classification (NCBI taxonomy): domain Eukaryota; kingdom Metazoa; phylum Arthropoda; class Insecta; order Lepidoptera; family Tortricidae; genus Epiblema; species Epiblema foenella. The sequence continues at coordinate 9,899,662 of OY747100.1, forward strand.
TCGTCGGATGCCGAAAGGAGCGGCGCTGCACGTCCACAGCACGTTTATGCTGGAACCGAATGATTTGTTAAAGTCGACCTATGAAGAACACTTGTACGCTTGTATTACATTGAACTATTTAAAATTCCGTTTCTCTAAAACCAGACCAGAGAAATCTTGCTCAGGCCAGTGGATTCTAGTTAACGATGCTAGAAGGGCCGATATATATAATAGTCGTGTTTTCGACGAAATGTTTCTCGAACACTTTGCTGTAGGTCTGAAAGATCTGCAATGCGGATTGAATGATAATAAAAACCAGGCGAAGAGAAAATTTGAGCAAACTATTTCGACGATTTTTTCTTTGATTTTCTACAGACCAGTGTACGAGAAAATGATTTACCAATCGTTACAAAACTTTTACGATGACAACATCATGTATGCCGAGATTAGAACTGGGTTGGATGAATTATACGAGCTAAATGGTACGATACATGACAAATTTTATACAGCAGTTATATATAAGGAGGTAGCAAAGAAATTCATAAAGGCTAATCCTGACTTTGTTGGTATCAAATTAATCATAACTGGGCATGGAAGTAGAAATATAAAACAAGTGAGAAAAGACTTGGATCTAGCTCGTAAGGTGAAAAAGCATCTACCCGAGTTGTTCGCGGGTTTCGACCTCGTTGGCCAAGGGAAACCTTTTGAGGAGTTTGTGCCTGATCTATTAAAAGCGAAAGACGAAATCAATTACTTTTTCAACCCTGGTGAAACCCACCAACATGGGACTCAGTTGGATGACTACCTATTTGATGCCATTTTGCTGAGAGTGAAAAGAATAGGTCACGGGAATTTATTGATCAGGCACCCGAAACTCATGAAAGCTGTTTATCAAAATGACATAGCCATAGAATGTAACGTAATATCAAACTCAGTTACGTCATTAGTACAGGATTTGGTAAATCACCCTTTGGCAACTTATTTTGCGATGAGTTTGCCCGTGGTATTGGCGAGTAGTAACCCTACCTTGTTGGGGGCGAAGCCCCTCTCTGACGATTTTTATGTGGCCTTTGTGGCTATTGCTAGTAAGCACGCGGACCTGAGAATGCTGAAAAGATTAGCGATGAACTCCATAAGATATAGTGCGTTAGATGACAGAGGGAAAACTAAATTGTTTAAGGTTTTTGAGAACAAATGGATTACGTTCTTAAAAAGTTTCGATAAGTATCAGTAGAAATTTTTAATGACGTTGAGACTTTAGACCATGATAAAATGAAAAGCCCTCTTTCTCTCAAGCATAAGGTACTTCTTTTATTTTGAGTTGATTTCATTATTCCGTGTAAAAAATATTTCAAAAAGGTCAAGGTCCCGGGGCTCAACACTGGCCTATAATACTTGTCACTTAATTTTTTTTCTTGAGAATAGAGGTGAAGGATTTGTTAACCATAAGGTGTCAAGCATTGGGACGTTTACCTTACTTCCTTGAGTTAACATTGTCATTGAAAATACTATAGCCAAATCTGTAACACCAACAATTGTTGTAAATATGACTTCACGTTTTCTTTAGACGTGCAACAAGTAACATTAGAATAAACAATTAATTAATAGACGATTAATTTGCCGTGTAGGGTGGACAAAATATATACCTTTGGTAGAAAAAAAATTAGGTAACTACCAAATTCTACCTTTTTCGAGTTTTGTGTATACGAGTCTATCACATGTATTTATATTTAACGTGGGATTAAACGTCAGGGTGTATGGGCTAATCTCGGAATAGACACTCTTCGGATTAATCGAATTGACTTTATATTTTTAAAGAAATCGCATGTAAATAAATGAAAACTATTCAATTTTGTTCAAGTTGTAATTGTTTAATTTAGCTTAAAAACACGTAATTAAGGAATATTATTCGTATAAGTTAATAATACGTTTCGTTGTGAAATGAATGAGTGTCTCAAGTGACCAATGATTATATACAATTTTACCTATGAGACTTACATTCGTTCGCCCATTCCAGGGGTGGGCAAACTTTTTTCATGGCGGGCCAGTAAGCTTGAGAAATTTCGTAGGAGGGCCATAATTGCAGCAAAACTGCACTTTTGTATAAAACCGCTGCTCTGGTTTTTGGCTGAACCGTCAAAATATAATCATCGCGGGCCATGTACTAATTAATTCGATGCATCGGCGGCGGGCCGGATAAAATGCTTTCGCGGGCCGCAGTTGGCCCGCGGGCCGTACTTTGCCCACCACTGGCCCATACCATTCAATTAATAAAAAAATAATCCTTTCCGTTGTACATTAAAAAACAGTCCATAGATTATTTTACAATAGATATTAATGTTATGTGTATTAGTTATATTTATATGACCGGGCACGTGTTATTAAAAACTTATACTACTTGACAACAGATGACGCTAGTTGTTGCAATTGAATCTATATGATAGTGCTGCCAACGTGCGTCGAGTAGAAGAACTAAACTTATAAAACAGCGTATCTTTTAAAAATATTGATTTAACCTGATTAATAATCAGGTTTGTATTCAAAGTAAGTTTACAAGTCGTAAAATAAACATTGGCAACTAACGTAATTAAAGGCACAAAATTATCCTTTTCAACTTAAGAGTTGTTTAAATAAGCTAATATTCTTGTAAGCTCGTTTACTTACATTGAGCTGAGTCGAATTCGAATGCCGACAGTGTCATGCTTTTCTTATAGTTCGATCGTGGAATATTACTGTTAGCCCTATGTAAAACAAGCCATGCTTAAAATATTACGATGTGGTTACATTGGCAAAAAAATGGCAAAATAAAAGTAAGCGCCATCGCCTTTCGCGTTGCTGACACTTTATAGATTTGAGAATTCGTTGTATCGACAATTTGAAATAATAATTATACATCGCCCTTACTGTCAACACAGTGCATCCTGGGAAGATGGCGACGGGCAAAGTACTGATGTTATGTTTTGGCTGTGTTTTACTGTGGATAAAGTGTAGTAAGTATCATCTCGCTTATATTTGGAGATGACCTTCCATTGCTTCCTGCCTGTCTAAAATCGATTTACCGTAAATAGTAGACAGTAGAGTATGGTGAGATGGTTTATTGTTTTTTTAGCATATTCTGTACCTATTATCTATCATATCTATCACACTCATTCCTCTTAACCATAATTGAAATGAAAACTCCAAATCCAACAGCAAAGACGGTCCCCATTCATTCAATCGTCCCCCACAATCATTCGGTCAATTTGACAATTGCCTGCCCCTGTTTTGGTAATATTTGACTCGGCCGGACCAAACAAATTCATCTAAGTGGTTCGGACCCCAAAATTTTTAATTGAATAATGGTACAGCTTAATATCCGTGTCGTTAATAGAAGTACCGATGACGACTGGAAATTAAATTGCAAACGCATTAGGCGATGTGCATGTTTTATTTTAAATAGATCTATATTGTCAATGTAGTAAAATTCTCCCGATCGTAGGACCTAGGTTTACGAAAGCGACTGCCATCCCGACTTTCGAACTCAGAGGGAAAACTAGTTGTACGGATTAAACCGGTTTCCTCACGATGTTTTCCTTCACCGAAAAGCCACTCTCATGATATATTGTATAGTTACACATGTTTTTGCGCAGCGGTGTTTGAACCCGGGAGTTCCAGGTTGAAAGTACGTGCCTTACCTCGGCTATAGTGGCTTAAAACCAAATAGGTAATGGCCCAAAATATGATAAAGTTGAGAAGGGAAATAATCTATTTCACGTGAAATAACACAGGTATGCAAAACAGGACCCCCGCCAATAAATTAAATAATAGATTCTAAAATGGCGGCATGTATTATCTATATTGTTACCTTTTCACTCTTCTCATATAAAAAAGTAATATTTTTATGTATTCATGTATTTCATTTTGGGGTGTTGTAGGTGTAAGCGGACTCCTTGGCTAGAGCTATATTTAGAACTAGTGCAATTTCTTTAAATTAAAGAAATATACATATATAATGACATGCAGTACGAGACAGCTTGTAAAGTTTTATGAATAAGTAGAAAGCGAACTCGTAAATTAGAGCCAAATACAATACATTACATCCTCAGCAAGCGATCGATGCGATGCCGTTTTTGCTACCGAGCTGTCATGGACAATACTTGAGGGCCTCCATTAATTTCCTCGGCCCACAGGTGGCGGTGAGATCAAAGAGCGGGCTCCTTTGTGCCTACTTCCGTAGCTCCAATATTTACATGTATAGCTAAAAGGGTTAAAATTGAGACGGTAATGCGGTTGTGATTGTTTTGTTTCTGTTTGGTTATTCATAGTGATGATGAGGTAGTTAAACATGAACCCTTTTCATGATATTTTGTAATTTGGCTATAAATTTCAAATTAAAGGAAAAATTGAAAATTTTTGGTTCCGAACACAGCAACTTGAGACTTTCTGGCATGGCGGCCAATTGCTCTTGCTCTGAGCTACCGGAGCAACCACGTTAGGCCCCCAAAAGTCAAAAACAAGAAAGTCACAGGGCCTGTACTCCGAACTTCGTGCCGTCCCTTTCACTCTCATGTTATACACTATATGAGTGAAGGGACTGCGCGATAAGAAGTTCGGATTTCGAATTACGGGGTAACCCTCAGGATAGAATCTTGCTTGGAGCATAAATAAAAAAAAAATCCTTTTTATTTTGAATTTTCTAGTTTGCGATAGCAGCGTTACTGACAAGGAAACGAACTTGTAAGAATTAATAGAAGGAAATATAGTAAAGAGCGATACATTTGGTTGAAGTAGTGAAAGAAAGAGAGTTGTCATATGACCTCCATAGACAACCATACAAAACATAATATAAACTATATGTCTCCGACAGTTACTTCTTAGTACAAAAATGTTAGTTGAAATATGTTTATTTCGCCTTTTCTTCTTTTTACAAATGTTAAAGTGACAGATAGAGAAAGAAGCGAATTTTTAACACTGTTTTAACGTCAATTTCGTTTTATAAATTTTTGATGAGTTTCTGTTTGGCACTACGGTTGACTGGTAGAGAATGACTCATGGCATTAAGTCCGCCCTTTGCATTTATATTGTTTGTACAATCAAGTTTTGCCATGTTTGTACGTAAGGGTTATATGTGTTTTTGTCAAAGAACATCCCGAATACTTCACGTTACGGAATGAAGTCATAGAGAGACGAACAAGACCACATCTAATGTCCCTTCTGTACAAACCACCCAGTCACAAGGACATATACAGAAGAAATGTTTTTAATGCAAGTATAACTATATTTCATAATTTACCAAATGATTTACAAGCATTATCGGGGAATATATTTAGACATAAACTGACGAAATGGCTGATGGACAAATGTTTTTAAACTGACATATTATTGACCATTATCTTTTTATGATCATTAGTTTTAATTCAGTGGCATTTGTTAATATGTATTCTAGCTTAATTTATTAAATATTTGTACACATGCTTGCATGTTGAATACAAGGACATTTTATACTGTAAAACCTTTTGTAATTAAATATTGACAAATAGAAATTTCTGATTTCTGAAGTTAAATAAATGAACGCTTAAGAATTGTGCCGCGATTCCATTAGCCTTAATTAATTGACAGAATTTTGAACATCTCTAGGATATCGTTATTGTTTTTGTAATTTTGACTTAGAGACATAACGTGTTTAGTCTTAATAATTGTCATTTATTTAAAATTTCTAAAATAATTTTCTTTTGATATTCCGCTAATAATTATCTAAGACGAATATCAAAATATTTAATGTCCGACGTTTGAACCAGGCTACCGCTGTTTCACACGCTGCTACCGGAGTAGCAAATGAATTTCTCAGCTCATCCTTCACAAGATGCATCGCACAACCGCAGGAAGCGGGCCGTTAGACGCCATATGGCATATATGATGGCCGAAAACCGCAATTTGGACGCATGCGCGGTCGCGTCGTGCCAATTACTAATTACCTCGCATTGTTGTAAAAAGTTTCTTGTTATGTTTAGGGTACTCTAGATACGAGAGCAGTATAATTTGGTAGCTTGATTTTTTTTAATACTATGACGGTGGCGAACGTTGAGTATCAGTATGAGTACGCCCTGCTTGATGATAAGCAGACACCGTAGCCTACGGACGACGTGCACACTGCAGCTAGAGGCAATTCAGGAACAGAACACACCAGAGCAAATATTTATTCTGAAGCCCGGCCAAGTGCGAGTTGGACTCGTACACGAAGGGTTCCGTACATATCATCTATAAAACATCTATAAAACGGCAAAAAAATGACCCTGTACGGAATGGTTGTATGGAAGCCCCCCTAAATACGGAATCCTAAAATAGGCCTCAAGAGCTCTTTTACATGGTCTTAAAGCCCGACCATGAAAATAAAAAACCTGCTCGGGGAGCGTTAAATTAGGAATATGCGTGAGGATCAAATTCTTGGCACATAGTTAAGGCATTTAATACACCTACATTGTAATTGATTTCGTTAAGATACGAAAATTACCTACTCATATAAATTGTGTGGGTAACGCCTATTTTAATTGATTCCATTGTGACACGAAAGTTACTTACCCATACAATTTTTATGAGTAATTTTCGTATATAATGTATATTTTATCAATATCTATGTATATTTTAAATTTATTTTCCAAAATGGTTCACAATGTTTGGCAATTACAATTTTACTCACCAAACTGACGAAACAGTTTGTTGGCATATAAAAACTACCCACCAGTCATGTTGACAACAAGGTTGGTCATTTAGAGGAATAGGCTAATCCTTCAGACTTTCTCCCCGAAATCACTTTTCTTATGTGACTTTTAACAGTTTTCGGCATTAATAACTCACAATGTCCAAGAAATAGACCACGCAAAATCGCCATCTCAGTTTGATAATGACGTCCTAGTTACTGGTGCCAGTTGAAGAAATTAGTTTTCATAGTTTTCTGATCGGGCTATATTATGGCTAATACGGCGTAGTACGAGTAGTATTACTTATTCTGTGCTACGGCTTTCTGCGAGTACCTGCACTTCTCCAGTTGGGCTGCGATTCCGCTGTGCTGTGCCCTGTATAAAGTCAAAGGATGCCCATAAGGTAAGTATTAGCAATGTTATTGCATGGGGCGTGGAAGACCACAGGGTCTACAGACTATGACTTCTTAAATCTCCAATTATGATGACTCTGTTTAGAGTGTCGGGAGCCTGATGGATAGGTACTGTGGATTGTCACGGAACCCTTCTGTTCTGAATTTTATATTTATTGTAATTATTGAGATCGCGTGTTTGGTTTTTGTGTAAGTGTTCCGACCGTAGGGCATTTTTTATGGTGTTACCAGGGATGATTATTGTGAATTAGTAATCAAATTAGGTGCCGGATGTACAAATAGTGCATGTTAGTAACTATGTCAAATATAAGCAGTGACCTCCACACAACCTGCTGTCAAGGTAAAGTTTGTAATTACGCAATTTTGGATTATGAAGGCAAACTTCGAAATTGTTTATCAAAAATTACTGAGTTAAATAAATAAATAAATTTTCGTGGACTATCTTACACATTAATCAACCAAGTACTTACCAAACTTAAACCAAGCTTGTACTAAGGGTACTAGGCTACGATATAGATACTTATATATATGTATATATGTATATATATATATATATATATATATATATATATATATATATATATATATATATATATGTAAATACTTATTACGTACCTACATAAAAACACCAAGACATCCAAGACACAGGAACAATTATTCGTGGTGAGTGATGTCACGTCAACATCAATCAATAAATGCCCTGACCGGGATTCGAACCCGGAACCACCAGTTTCGTTAGGCAGGGTCACTACCAAACTATGCTAAAGTGGTCGGTATATCTAACGGTCCCAACCAATCGTAGCATAGTTTAACTGTTTAAAATGGCAGACGAAATGTTTGTCTAGACGCAATTCTTGAGAAACGATACGTCAATTAATAAATACTATCGACATATGGTTGAAATAAACAATTGACGACAACATTTTGTCACACGTTTTCTTTCACTCGACCAACACAAAACGTTAAACAATTCCTGTTCAGTAATGCACCTTGACAAAACGTCTTATATTACTCACATGCTAAAACACTTCCGGCCTTTCGGTCTTAAGATGTGACCCGACAATGATGTCTTATGCTTTTACAAAATGTCTTATATGTTATATTTTACCAACGCATGCGTCCTTTCGGTCTCAGGACGATAAATGACAAAGATCGCGACATTTGTGACCGTAAACCATAATTTGCCTGACCTATTAATTCTTATAATAGAATTAGGGCAGTAACAAGAAAACAATAAGTAAATGACAATGATAATTGTTTGCAACTGGCGTGTTTGGATCGGAGACAGTTGGGAAGGTTTTTATGTTACTTTGCAGAAGTCAGACATTATTTTATAGCGTCTGTTCGTGTTTTTTTGGGGAGGTATTGCGTTGTGACCTACAGTTTTCTTATTTTATTGAGGTGAGGTGACTGAAATTGAATGATTTGTTGATTGAATGATCTTCAATCGCATGTTTCAGTTTTATTTTTATTTAAATATTAGAGCACTAGTTACGATATGAAAAGTAGGTACAGGAACCTAGTAAGTCTGCTGCGGCGTTAATATCAATATTTATTTATAATACTATTAAAAAATGTCCCCCGCCGTGTTACCTGTCTGTTATCTGATCGAACTACCGAACGGATTTTCTTACGATGTTTACTAATACACGGAATGTTTCACGGGAAATGTTTGTGTTAATTTACCGAGGTTTTGTGTAAATTGTCTAAAACATTAACGATTAAGTCACCTTTTTTTGACGGTATGCCTTTAGAAACTGAACTACGAGTAGGTACGCAGCCAAGGGAAAAAGTTAGCACATAGATAAAAATATATGCTACTTAGATGTGAAGAAGTTGACATACTCGTTAGGTGAAGCCTGTAAATAGGAAATACGATTTCATCATTATACTTATACCTCCTACATAAACGCTAAAAATTGTATTATGAATGACTAGTTACTGTCAACAACTATACTTACATGGATGCAATTCACTAAAATCAGTTCAAAAGCACCGACAAATGTATTGACATCACTTGACATCTTGACAATAAATTACGATAATGGATTGAGTGATGACATAAGGTAGAAGTGAGGACTGTGAGGTCTCCAAGTACACTTACATTCAATTAAATAGAATGAGGTAATGTACCATGAAAACATATTTATTTGTAAAGAAAACTGTTCTCATGCATAGGTAATATTTTGTAGACGAACTGCATGCATTCTACAATGTTATTAGAAATCACATTCAATTCTCGCTAGAAGTAATAAATAAGTAAGTAGGCCAAATTTTATATTTTTGTCGATATTTTTTATTTGTCTGAATTGGATGAAAATAGGTGGATTGGATTCTTTTTTTCATGATCCGCGATCATTTACTAGAGTGCTAGTGCCCGGATAGCGGAAAAGCGCTTTCACAATTTCACTAAGATGGCACTCTAGTAAATGACTCGAAACACCGAAAATATTTCGATTAGTTTTAATTTCCCGCAGTCCAGATTGCTCCGCTGCACCTTAATCTAAAAATATAAAAAAACTATAAGTACATAAAAAATTGCCCAAGTAGGTATTTTCTTTCTTCAACATAAAAAAGTTAGTCTATATTTTATTATATTGTCCATTTTATTTATTATACATGTAAATTTGTGTCATGGGCCTCAGAGCTGACTTTGACAGACAGAGTTGATTTAAGTACCTAATGAAATAACTACAAACATATTTTTTTAAGTGTAGGTACTCTATATAACAGGTATTCATTTGGATTCTAGAAACCATGTTTATTGTGTAGTTTGTTCTGCGGTACTTAATTTTTGTACCTACTTCATTTGTAATTGCATTCAATTGTCAACAAATATCAACCTGACTGTACTTATTGTTAATACAAACAATGTAAACGACAGATTGCAAACGAGAGCTGCCACAGATTGATTTCTTACGTATCTATACAACTATATTTAGATATTTTGAAGCACGCTATCCCTTAAATGTAAGGTTGAAAGTGGCATGTCATGGAAGTAAATGTTAAGTGGCACAGTCAGATGCGGTTATAAAACATCAAAAAGGTCTAAAAGTGCGGTTTTTCTTTAAAAACTGCGGCAATGACATTAAGTACATAGTATATTTAAAAACAGTAGTAGCACAGTCTACTTTCTTGCGCTTATATAGAAATTGCAGTTCTGTACTAGCTTCAATGAAAATCCCTACACTTTTGATTGAAAAATCAATCTGCAATCAGGAACTGAGTACCTAAAATCTGCATAAAAATTAACCAATATTGAATTCCGGGTATCGCCATACACTAATGAATATTTTTTCTACTCATTAGGTAGAAAAATCAATAAAAGTAAATTATTGCGAAAATTCTCACAAAACATTACTGATAAGTTTAGTTTTGATATTTTATAGATTATTAACTTTTTTAAACACGTGAATAAATGGATACTGTTTACCATTAAAAATTGTGACGTCATTTTATTGTATGTCCCTACCAACATCATACATACAGGGCGTTTTTGACGAATGTTAATTATTCTGATTTGACTACCTATCAGTCATCATCCCTATTGAAGGAACGGTTAGTTAACTAAGCTAATCAGCAAATTATTTCTTCTTGTAAGTGGTGTGGTTAGTTAGCCGACGTACAAAGCGTCCCAAAGGCTGAAATAATAATCCCTAAGGCGGCTACGGCTATGGATCTATGCACACTGTGGATCACAACATTCTAATTCGAAAGCTCTATGGCATAAAAGATAAAGCACTCGATCTTCTCTGGCCCTACTTGAATGATAAAATTCAAATAGTAAACATACTTACTACTACTTACTCGGTTAAAAGGATTCGCCAATCGCAGTCTAATGATACTGTAATGTACATCCGTAAAAATCTTGTAATATATCGAATAGTAACATACACTATAAATTGAATAGTGACATTCATAAATACATAAATACCTAACACTAAAAATACAAATAAATTAACCATTCCCGGGTCAATTTCAACAGTGCATGATTTTTGTATCATTCCGGTGTGATTCTTTGTTTGGGAGTTTTTCGTGGATTTTTTAATATCAAAAGACACTTCAGACTATATTATGAAAATCTTCTAAAAGGGATGTTGATATCTATAACAGTTTTTGAGATAACTGAGATTAAAAATGAAACTCACAACGGAATGATAAATATACACTGGGGATGATAATAACAGTCCACAGGAATGAAAATTAGAGCACGTACATCGGAATTAAAAAAAAAACTCCTCAAAATTATAAAATTATTTATTTTGTACTGCTAGTACCTGAAAACAATCATTTTCACTACTCAAGACCGCTTTATAATAAATTGGTGGACCACTTCAATTTAATAATTATACTAATAAAAATAATCATTCACTTTTTCAAAAAAAAACGCATTACAAGCAGCAATGCTACAAACAAGTAATAAAAACTAAAAAAAAATCTTTCACGTAACCAGTAAAAACCTCTACTGACTGGCCTGTTAATACAACGGGACTTATGTTATTTGTGTTATGTGTTAAATATGAATAATAATAAATAATTGCTTCTTAGACTATAGTTTTATGATTTATAGAAAAAAGTACTAGGTGTATGATTTAAAAACAAGCATTTTGTATATAAGTTAAAAATAGTGTAAATGTCCAGAGGCTTGCATCCTGTTTATAAAACACTTCGTAACTAGTTGTAAATTTTGATAGAAAGAAAAAGAAAAATCATGGTTCATGTGGTTTGGAACCCTATACCTTTTTTTCTAGAAAACACAAATCTGTAGTATAAGAAACATATTTCAGTAATGTTAAAATGATATTACGGAACTATCTTTTATTTTTGTGTTTTGAAATTTGTATTTTGTAATGGACAATATTATTATTTATCTGACTGACGATTCCGAATGGAAGATGCATTTATTTTTCTGTTTACTTTTTATCATGTTTTGTATTACTCTGGTCGACATTATGTTATTTTTATTTTTCCTGTTACGACGATCATGATAACAATTCTTGTAATTTTGACATGTGTGAAAATTTATAACGTAATTCCTTATCATGAAATAAATTATCTAAATCTATCGTATGACTTTTTACACCAATTTTTGAAATATTTTTTTCATTAATAAACTTCATATTTAGCACTTCCAACCGACGCCTGTCTGTGTAATTATTACCATCTTTTATAGTAAAATGCTTGATCCATTTCGGAAAAACTAATTACGCTAATAATCTTGAGGAGAAGTACATTTAAAATCGATTTAATATATTTTCTATATCTTAATGCGCGAATAATCAAGTAAATTGACAAACACGATATAGTGAAACATATATTTAAATATAAATACTAGGTAATAGGCATATATGACATCAAATAAATATATTATACTCAGTAAAAATAATCATTAATTCCTATATATAGCAAAGTGAAGCTACATTTCTATTTAACTACACCGGAAACACCGGAATGAAAACGGCGGAATGAGAAACACAGGATAAAATTAATTTTTATAAAAAGATCAAGCCACTTATTCTTAAATTAACAAGGTTCTAGATATCACAAATATGTATTACATGTTATATATTAGTTTCAATCGAAACAGATAAAAAATAAAAAAGATATAACAAACTCCGGAATGATATTATTTTTGTCCGCGTATCACGGCCACGATATACTCATGTGTATAGCAGGCCGACGAATTACCGCACCAGGTGTCCTTCCTCGCCGAACACCGCAGCGTAACTGATTCTCGAAGTGCGCAGGAGACGGGGGGCTTACCGAGTCAAACTTCGCAAATAAATCGTTGACAAGCTTGGTCCGCGATGGTCCGCGGTAATGAAAAAGTTTCTCGGGACAAACATTTTCGCACATTATAAAATGGTTAGGTACACATGAGATTTAAAGGAAGTTATATTTATTGTTGCCTATTTAGCTGGTCTTAAAATGAGGCTAAAATATTTTTATTATCATACATAGTTTTCGAGTTAGGCGACATTATGCAAACAAAATCAGGTTAGGGACAACCCACCTTGATGAGAAATTGGTGCTTTATATATTTTTTTAAATTATTAAATACATTGATATTTAAGTTTTAGCTATTGCCCGAGGTAGTTAACTGGGATGTGTTTCCGAAAAAAAATGGTTAATTATTATTTAAACTTTCTGCACCTGCGTTCTCAGTCTTGCCAACATTTTTTACTGCTTGGGAAATTGACCCTCCCGGATATCGTGTCCGTAAATTGAATAGGTCGTATGTGGGGAGCTGTGTACGATTTTACAATAAGTAATCTATTAATTTGCTGAAAATTTCAATGAATAGATTTCTGTCCAGCTTTAAACGCTATCTTTTACTAAAATCTTATTATACTACAAAGGAGTTTATAGATTATAAAGACGCATTTACGCAAAATAGCTGTATACTTAGTATTAAAATAACATGTAAAAGAGTTCGAGACTAGGTTCAGCCTATTTACAAAATAAATATTTTGATTTTGAATATTTTGATACGGCTATATCTATCAGGAAAGCGATAACAGCGTTGCTTTATTCTATGAGGTGCGCAAAAAAGAGTATTTGTTATATACAACCATCCATGGTCTAAGAAAACTAGGTCTGACAATCCGGATGGTGACACCACACTACATCACTGTCGACGACAGAGTCATACTTACGTCTTGATGATGTCGGTCGTGTCATCCACACTACTAACCGGTGTACGAAATTGCCATACCTGGCGCAGTGTATTATTGTATCATGTAGCCGTCCCTCTGAAATAACGCAAATGGGTGACGTGAAGAAAATCGGGAAACCTGTGAACCCAACCCAAATGAACCGACAAGAATATGATCAACTAATGGGAATAGAGAGTGAAGCACTATTTCCGGCTAGACGTGAAGTATTAAAATTTATCGCCAAAAGTATGAATTTCACGCCTTTCCGAAAAAAAAAGCAGCCATCATAATCAAGTGCCATAGACATAATATTTATTCATTGGACTTAAACACGCTGGAATATACAGTGCTGTATCGACAAACAGTGGTATCATTACAACAATGTTCGTTCGGTGGTAATTCCTGGTCATTGTGTTGTCACCCGAAACCACAAATTTACGTTAAGTATTTGTAGGTACTAATTTGTCTTATTTTACATAATAGGTACCACATCGCGCGACGGTTTGCACGCAATGACTTGAAGAAGATCAACTTTTGGAAAGGATCGTGTTGATCCCTGGCTCTCAAACTTTTTGCATAGGTAAGTAACGTACTAAATTTAAAAAATACGGGCTTACAGTTTAGAATTAAATAAATAAAATTAAAAAAATCTACCTCGGAACCACCTGGCTTTCTTGCATCTTTTACCTATGTTATCTCCTTAATCTCTCTGTTTTAACTGTGAAGAAGTGTTTTCACCAGTCTAGTTGTTAGGAAATACTTGAAAACACGAACTTGTGCCTATTATAATGGATCTTTTCTAATAATGAGCAACCAAATCAATTTGCACATTTCAAAAACTACGAATTAAACTGAACTTTTTCGTCAGGTTCATAAATGTCCATTTACATTTCATCATGAATATTGACACCAATCCATCAACACAAAACGTTCAAAAACTAAAAGAATCCACGCGATTCAATTCCGGCAAAATTTTGTAATTAATATGGACATCGCAAATCGGGTTTTTACAACTAATGAAGGCGAAATAAATTGAAAGAGGGCTCAATGACAGCCGAATTTCGGAAATCGAATTTGTCCGGACGGCGTTTCAAATACGGTTCGAACTATCTTTATTGTGTTTGTGTTAAGATTGAGTTTGGCTTGTAACTGTGTATGGAAAGTTGGTGTGGTTTATTAAATACGCGCTGATTTGTAGGAGCAGTATTACATTTGGTAACCGATACGCTCGTTACGGGATTATTCGATTGCTCGAAACGCAGTGGGATTCAAAAAATACGCTTATGAGAGCGTCAAATATTGAATACCAAACCTTCGGTGTTTTTTATTTAAATCTGAATGCGGCAAAAACGTATATTTGGGTTGGATTTAGTCGTGTAGTAAACGTTTTACACGTCGCTGATATGTAATGGTTTTTGGATTGCGTGCATTTTTATAAAATTAAGATAAGGAGCGTTTCACCCGCTGCACTTTTATGTATAACGAATTTATTCAAGTATAGTTGGGAAACATTCATTAGCGTTTGGATGAGAACAGAATAGGAAGATGGAAGGCACCTATATACACATGCCTTCATATTGGAATGGACATAAATATTTTCGAGTTGCTTGAAGTTTTTTTAGGTACCTACATTCTGCGGATATTAATTTATTTGTGGTAGGTATTTTATAATCTCTAAACCTGTGCACGTGTATCTACCTCAAAGTATTTGTACCTATTGAAATATAATAAACGGGTCACTCACGTCACAAGGTCCTTCTGAAACTCACGGAAGTTTTATATTTGTACCTACTTACAGTCCTACTGAGTTATGAGTAGGTAAGTGAAAACAAAAACATGTAGGATCCTTTGGAAAATTATATTAATACTAAGCTTTTGCCCGCGACTTTGTCCGCGTAAACCTCCACCCCCTATTCCATCCCTTCAAGGGATAAAAAGTTCGTTGTGCCTATACCAAGTTTCATCAGCCGTTTTGACGTGATTGAGTAACAAATATCTAAACATACAAACATCTAAACTTTCGCATTAATAATATTAAGTAGAATTATACATAATAGGGATTAATTCATTTATATATTCAATACAGATTCCACAGTATTACAGTGAGACACCAAGGCACTGTGAAATGCATACAATGTTGTTTATGTATACTAACATAAAATTGTGTTATACATGATTTGACGAATCTTAATTACTAACTGAAGACGGACATGCCTTTATCCGCCAATTTTTATTCCAAAAATAATTCGTCGGCGTATGTTCAACTTCACAGTTAGAACGATTTTTCTACGAGTAGGACTGTTGCGGGTTCCCCCAAACACACAAGAATAAAAATAATTCACATACCTAACGTCAGCATAATACAGAGACTACGTAGAAAGTGGACATCAACAGCAAATCATACAAATTGTCAAGAAAACAACACTGACCCTCTAATTACAATTGGGTGTATTTTATAAGGGAATCCCCCGTCCCTTGTTGCCTTTGGATATCGTAGCAAACCGAATCTCATATAAGTAAAAGTTGATAAATCGCTAGATAAAAACGATTGGGCTCTGTAACCGCGTATCTTATTAACTGAAGTGGCCTTAGATTTGGATCTACAGAGTGTAGGTAAGTAACATTTTCCTGAACTGAGAAACAATGAAACGTTCATCGTAAAATTCAGATATTTCTGAATCTCTTAGAATGTTACAGGAAAATTGCTATGTAGAGTTCCGTACACAGATCCCATATAACCATTTTTAGTAGCCGTTACAAGATTTTGTCGACACTTATGTGTCGACTCTGGTAACAATTTTGGTTGCCGTTACGACACTGTTCGATTGAGACGACTAAAATGGGGACTAGTCGATACAGTAACTTCTGGTTACATAGTTACGTCGTCGTGTGGTAACATAGTTACCAGTTTACAACCAGTTGCAACTCAAATCATTCGTTCATTCACTCACTAAACTTCAGCTGCTGTCATTATTTGACATAAACGTTGATGTGAAAACTTAATTTCAATTTTGAACCTGATTCCAGTAATATGTACATAACTGTCAATTTATTTTTAGTAATATTTTTTGATTTAATGATTCAAATAGTATTGCGAATAAAAATACACTGTGTAATTTAGTGAATGAAGTGGAAATTTACCATCGCGCCACCAAAATAATAAAAATTTACCAATTGTAATCAAATATAACATAGATTTTACTCCATAATATTTTTAGATTTCTTAACCTCAGATGCCTATTCTTTAGTAGATAAATAAATGTAAATAATAACAATAAGCCATTATACAGTTTAGTTAGTACAATTTCATAAACAAGTGGTGTTATGTTATACCGCATTATATTGTCGTCACAACTGGTCACGAAATTACTATATTAAGTCGACATCGTGTCGACACGTAACTTAAAGTAGTAACAAAATTACCGAAATACCAAAATGGTGGCATGTACTGTTTTCTTTACAGACATCTTCAAACTTCGAAAAAAATAAATTAATACGTAAGTACGAAATGCCGTTTTGCGTAGTATTGACCCTTGTGCCAAATTAATGGGTCAAGGGAGGTAAATAAGGTGAATAATAATAATGTGTGCCGAATGTTATTGTATATTTTACTTTTTATAAAAATATATAAACTACCTATATATAATCTAAGAATAAAAATAATTGAAATCAAATAGGCCACAGGGGCACTTTTACATGTCATCGGTAATTAACAAACAATAATCACAAAGCTACAGTGTCATTAGTAATTAGCTACTTAATAAATAAACTGAATATCATTATAAAAACAAAAGCGTTGCAAATGAAAATAGAGATGTATATGGTCTCTGTCAAAAACATTTTAAAATAAACAAAAAATATTTAAAATCTCACCGAGATGTATAAGATCTCTCTGCATCATAATTTGAAGTCGTGAATAATAATAATGTTTGCCGACAATGTTACATACATCGACCTAGTTCCAAAAAACTAAGCAATGCTACTATTCATCAGGAACAAATAAATTCCGCTTACCGGAATCCAAACACAGTCATCTAGCTTTATAGGCATGCAGAGTAGAACCCTACGTACCAATTATAGGCATAATATGACTTCCACGTCATAACCTATATAACTTACAGAGCCCGAAAAAAGGATTCTGATAATATTTCTTATTTACAATTAATTTTACTTCGACGTGCATAACAATGAAACAAAAACACTTACCTGAGGTCGGGCTTTCTTGAATCTCGAGTATGTTTCGGTAAAAAGTTGATGTGAGACGAAAACGTTTTTGGTTCACGATTCATTTTTATATCATTCAATGATTTTCATGATTTATTTAGCAGAGTAAGAAGTAAAACTCACAGCAAAAGTTTGGAAAGGTTTGGACGTTGTAGTGACTTTTTCCATTTAAATCTAGTGACAAAGTGTAGGAACAGTTACGTCACATTACGACACATTTCATAAACTTTAGTAACAAAGTGTCTACACAGTTACTAAACATTGTGCCTAAACTGTACACCAGTCACAATTTAAACGCAAATGTGTATAAAATGTTTCGACACAAATGTTTCAGTAACGTGTGGACACGATGACTACACTTAGTTATTAAAATAATTTCGGTCGCATTGTGTATGAACTGTTACCACAGATAAAAACCAGACCTAACACAGTCGCAGAGACTCGTAATGGTTACGAAACTGTTTCGACTTGTGACTACTTTGATAAATCTGCGACCGAAAATGGCTGTGGATGTGTACCGGTTCCAACACTATTCATTCAGGAAAATCTCAACAACATGGAGGGCGGTATTTTTCCTTCCTTCATAAATCGAAAATGACTCAACGTACAAAAAAAATATTGTTTTAGAATGTGTAACTCAAGCCCTTTTATATGACACCCTACTTGACATATTCACTAGACTTTCAAATTTTGAACCACCAATTATCAGTCATTATCACAGAAAATAATAAGAAATATTAAAAAAACATGTTCTATGCATAAACACATAAATATAAGGCAACAAGGCTCATATTTACACCTTGCAGATTAACCTAACTAACATTTTAGATAGGTATTAATATAAAACTTCAAATAAGATTTCGTTGCGTTTTTAGCACCGATGTAGGTTTCGCTAACACTATGAGCCCTCTAAAATACATCACTGGAGCTACCCTCTTTTACTTGGAGAAAACCGGCGAACCAGGTATACCCACTCATCGGGGGATGACTGTGTGGAAAGGCCCCGCGCCGCCGCCTATCGCCCCGCAAGTCCATAAACACTGCCTACTCCTTCTAGCATTGCTACATCGTTGCCCGCCGATAATTCGCAAACATTCGGTCCAAACAGCCAAACCCAATAAGGGTTGATTACAATCAGCGCCGGATTAGATCCGCGCGTGACGGGAATCTAGTGGTTACCTACATGGCGAGAAATTGTAGCATGATAAGGCCGATTTACATGGTGGAAGAATTTGCATGCGATTTTTATTACATTGCGGGGCCGCTGGCTACCTATTTAAAACTGGTATGAGAAAAACCTGCAACTTAATGAAAATTGCTTTGTGCAATTGCGTGTAAATGAGCATTTAGTGTTTATACTATAAATAAGGTAGGACCATGGCGATAGACATTTATTTCCATAGGGAAAACCGCTAATTAGTATAGCTAAAGTGGTAGTAAAATATATTTAGTTTGCATGAAAAAATCATATTAATCTGTTACTATAGTTACTATATAGATTCTGAGCTTGCGTCAAATTCGGTAGTTCTGATTTTTTGCAGACTTATTTATGATATTGGCCCATTGAATAATCCAAGTTTGTGACCTCGAGCGCCAACGCAACTTTGTCAAAAATCAAAAAACCGATTATAACCCTAAAGGACTAGTTGCAGATAGTACCTTATCAGGACTTTTTTAAAGTAGACTTAATTTGATACAATAAGAGGCTAAAGTTATCTCTGCGCTAGTTTCCGAAGCCTCAAAGTTTGCGAAGTTCGAAATAATGATAAACTTTGATAGACTTTATCTCGAAAACGATTCGATCTAACTGAGACAATTCTTCAACGTTTTGAAAAGGTAGTATTAGAAACTAGTCCCTTAAAGTTATAATTAGTTTTTTAGATTTTTCCAAAACATTGACAAAAATCGATTAAAAACCGATTATAACCCTAAAGGACGAGTTGCTGATAGTTCCTTCTCTCTTAAAGTAGTAAAGTTGCTATACGTACAATAAGAGACTAATTTTTTTTCAGTAGACCAAATTTTCCGAGATAAAGTTTATCATTTTGCCGAATTTCGCAAACTTTGAAAGGCTTTATCGCGGAAACTGTTGGGTCTACAGAGACAATTCTAGTCTCATATTGTAGCAAATTTAGTATTCTGTTGTGAAATTTAGTATGAGAAGGTACTGTCAGCAACTAGTCGTTTAGGATTTAATAGGTTTTCGATTTTTGACATACTTGCGTTCGGCGCTCCAGGTCACAAACTTCGATTATTCCTTAGGGCAACATCATAAACAAGTCTGCAAAAAATCAGAACTACCGGATTTGACGCACACTACTCTATACTTTCAGGCGACAAGGTTACTGGATTATATTGTCGAGAAATTCAGGAATCATGCAATAGTGTTTGTTTAAAAAAAATGAGTTTCAATCCTTAGGTCCATTTAAAATGTGAATTGATAACCTTTAATATCTGACAGTGAGGCAGGGTAAAAACCCTGACCATGTCATAACGCTATGTCTTCGATTAGTATAAATCCGCCGTAAGTCGTCCACGACTCATGACGTTCCGGAGTCTCTCACTATGCTTTATTTCCAGTAGCACAATATTCAGTAAATAGGGCGACGTAGGTATACTATAGCATGACGCTAGCCGGCAGCCAGCGTTGTAAATGACTCGGGCCACTGTTGGACTAAATCATATACTCATAGTGCGACGACACCCTAGCATGGGCCACAAGGATTATTATAACAAAATTAGCTCCCTAAACGATTCTAAATAACTTTAACATCGTTTATGGTGAAGTTTCAATATTTTTTGATGATATAGTCCTCGCGTCATTTGAAATAGGTCCCGGTTTTCTAACAAATAACCGAAAAAATCACAATACCTTACAGAAACTTGACCATAAACGATGCCATAGAAATTATAGGCGTTTCAAACGCTCTGATATTCATCCTTGTATGGTGCCTTTATATTAAATTTGTTTGGATGTGATGCACTGGAATGAAAATTTATAAGGATCGATAGTATCAACGATAATACGAGTATTTTTATTTATTAGAATTTTATTGCACAAACAATATGAGGCAATCTCTACCACTCAACCAAATATGGAATAATAACAAAAATAAAAGTTAATTTAAAAAACTGTAGAACATTTATTTACTGCTTTGGCGTAGGTAAAGATCCGAAGTGGCATCGGCAGTGGAGCACCAGCATTGCCGATGCCGTCGCTGTGCAATCTGGAGAGCATCTTCGGATCGTAAAATGCAATTTTCGCCTCATGAATCGCTCACGCCAGCATATCTTGACGCCGATACTCTTAATAATCCGTTGTCTAACACGTTGGTTGGCTTAGGGGAGGAGGTGAAGCGTTGTACAGACTATTAGAACGTCAATCTACCGGGAGTCCCAGGTACTAGGACAGCGAAGTCTCATTGTATAGAACTAATTAAAAATTCTCAGAGAAAGCGTCGCCATGCTAGCTTCAACTCGGCCGGGGGATATCATAAACTTCATAACAGGAATGTTTACGAGCGACGTAGGAAACTTATAAACGCCAACCGTCAGCTATTACTCCCTAATAAATACGTACAAGTCGAACTTAAATGGAGGAACTTAAATCATCCAACTCATGTTTTAATAGCGAAGCAAAGTATTAAATAAAAAAAAAACACTTGTATGATTAAAAAACGGGACAACTGAAGACTTAGGGTCTACCAAGCTATGCGATTCGCAATGATACAATACTGTATAAGCGTCAATTTGAAAAATGGACAATTTTCAGTTTGATGCTATAATTTGTTGTTTTACTCAGTACGTGAACATACTAAATAAACGTTCATAGCCGTAAAAAAGCGGCTAAAAGAGGTACAGCCTGTCAATTTTCCAAAAAAATAGCTTATAAATTTTCACTCCTTTAGGAAATGCTTTTGGGGATACAAATTAAGCCCTTTTCCCCATAACCACATTGGACTAATTTGGTTTAAGTAAAAAACAGTTACCTTGGCATTAGAAATATTATAATATTATATGCACCTGAAATGTTTCGTCTCCATCGTTCTAGCGTTTTTTCGGTTGGTAGCTAGAGGATCCCAAGGCTAGTATCTATTCCCCAGATTTAGCGAAAGTGACTGGTAAAATTCCAACCCAGAAGTAAAACTAAGCCTTGTTGGGATTAATCCTGTTTCCTCACGATGTTTTTACCGAAAAGCTATTGTTGAATGTTGTTTCGTAGTTTTTTTGGACAACCCTTTGGTAAGAGCCGGGGTTCGAACTCACGACTTCTAAATAGAAAGTCACATTACCGCTCATAGCTGCTTCATCTGTCTCAAACATATGGGAGTTTTCTATATCTTCTTTTTCAGAAATGCTAGTAGATTTTGACTTATATAAGTACCATTGCGGCCTACTTGCAGAATAAACTTAATTTATTTCATTTATACCTTACGTCGAGGTAACGAACTAAAGCACAAAGACATACTCGTATATCACTGAATCACTTCACTATCGATAACGGCTTTATTACTCGCTTTTAACATGACTTGGATGACAACACTCAATAAAATAACAGAGAAAATAGACCAATTGAGACACGTAATAGCACACATTACATAGCTGTCAGTTATATACGACAAAATAAAATTCCTGTCTTTCCTCGGCTTAAGTAATTGTATCAGCAATTGCCTTTTCAAATTTTCGCTATCCAATGCAGCGATAATATCTTTTTGCACGCTTATAATAACATGTTTATAATTTCTAAGACAGCCCCTCCCTAGCAATCTTATCAATAATAGTCCTTATATCTTAGGCAAAAAGCCTACACGTCGGGCTGTCACGTAAGCGGAACAGCGCAAAAAGTAATTTACTTGTTCCAAGAACTGTGTGCTTCGAAGTGGGCGGGCCTTAACTGGAACATTTCTGTAAAAAAACAATTGAAAGTGCTCCTGCCACTGCAATAACATCCCTATTCTCACGAGCACACGATGCGCAAATTATGTTGCTGCTATTACACGATTAGGTGTTACATAGGTGCTGTTATATATTGATGATATATGTGTGCAGTAAGGCGAAACCTCCTCGCTTTTTTTCGGGAAAAGAGTCAAAGTACATACCTAATCTAAACTTATTTTTTTACAAATAATAATCAGCTTTGATTTATTTTCATGTCGATTTTTGATAGTTTCCGCGCGCGGGTGACGAACACAGCATATCAATATATGTTTTTTTTGACGGCTACGTACGGTCTTAAGTGAGCGTAAGGATGATGAAAGAACTAGCGGACACCAAAGCAGGAGGTGTGTTGTAGGTGCGTGATCAAGATAAAATGAAAAAACTTACCTTTTATGTTAGCTGTTAATTAGGTTGACACGCGAAAACATGATTTATTATGCAGGCAGCGACACTGTAGGAAACGAGCGGAAATTTCTAATTTGCAACTTGTTAAAGGCTTTAAAAAAGTTACCTACAGACAAACTGGAAGTTGCTAGCTCTCCATATTGAGACGGCTAATGACTTAAAACAGAATTATATTTTTATCTGACATTTGACGTGATGCTCTTTGATGCGGTCTGACGCCAGACACAGTCCCGCCAAGACATTATGCATCAGACGAATCCTAACCCTACTTAATATTATAAATGCGAAAGTTCGGATGTTTGTGACTCAATCACACAAAAAAGGCTAAATGGATTATGATGAAACTTGGTATAGAATGAGTTTATAGCCTGGATTAACATATATGATGCTTTTTATCCCGAAAATCATCCCTCGGAGAGATAAAATAGGGAGTGGAAGTTTACGCAGACGAAGACGCGGGCAAAAGCTAATAATATTATAAACGTGTAAGTTTGTACGGATGTACGGATGGATGGATGGATGTACGTTCCACTTAATCTCAATAACGGCTGGACGGATTTGGCTGAAATTCGGAATGGAGGTAGGTTAAACCTTGTGTTAACACTACCTTTATCCGCGGGTAACACCGCAGGGCGCTGCTAGTGTGAAATAAATGTATGATACCGATGCCGTTCTGGCGTGTCTATTGAGATTAAATGAATCCGGCTTTAGTTGGTAGTGGCGGTCAAGCTCTAGATCTAGATTCTATTAGCTCTAATCGATTTGGATGGGCATTTATTTATGCGAGTAGCACCAATATTTGTTTCGTAATGTCGTCTATACTTTGAAGTTACTTATTATTGGTGTATCTGTTCGGAATTCGCCCATTGCATTAGGGAACCTTGATCTTAATGCAGAGCTCCTGAACGATATAGTACAACGCTCAGTTCGTAGCTGTTAGCACGCGAGGAGTTAATGACTTCTATCTCGTATTCGTCTGTAAATTAGAAATAGGAGGGCAAATTTATCTCGTCTCGCTTTGTGGCTTCAGCGGGGGCTAGCACAACTGCCGCTGCGACGCGACGCGAGACGAGTACAATCTATCCTCTTCTTTCCAACTAACATAATACGAGTGAGACAGGAATCGCTGAGTGACGCGACTTCGCAGCAAATTGTGCTAGCCACGCTGCTATACACATGGGAAATATATTAGCGATACCTAATTAACCAAACGTAAACTATAGGCTCTTTGACCAGTGGACCTCGAGAGTGTTGTTTTTTTAAAATTTTGTTTGAAAAAATAATGTTTTAGAAAATTTCCAAAAAGTGACTAGACTAAAAAATTGTATAGGTATAGGTTAATGCTCACAAAATCGCATAAGAATTGGTTGAGAAATGCGACCTTTCGAGGATAACAAATGGAAATCCGCCATCCAGACATACGAAAGCATTTATTGCCGAAGTTGAAGCAGAGACTCTTCGTTTCACTCGTTCAATTCTAAAATTACATGCCATATGTATGCTACCAATACGCGAGATATTTAATGATTCAGATTTTTTTCGTTATAGGTACCTATAACTCAACCTGCAGTTTCATTTACCATTTTCATTTCAAGCCTTACTAACTTGTTCAATCCAAAAATAGCCGTTTTGACTTGAAAATTACCTCCAGACAAGCACAGTCTTTATTAGGCCAGGTTTATGTGCTAGCGGTGCAATCGAAGGCGCTGTGCGTGCGTAGGAACACACCAGGCGCAAGACAAACATAAGTATATACGTCATTCTCAAGCAAAGGTTTTGGCGCAGTTAGAAATCGTTTTGACATCGACAAAGAGGGGGATATTTAGGAATGTTTAGTTAGAGTCGGTTGCCGAAGCATCAAAAGTCAGACCAAATGAAAAGACCCACCTACTTCCTCTACGGGGTCTATTAGGTATAGGAGGGCTGATTTAGACTCGATGAAGGCAATAATAATATTATCAGTGTCTTAGAGACCATATACATCTCTATTAATATTAAATTAGTCTTAATTTTGACGCTCAGAGACCATGTACATCTCTGGGATTTTATATACGAGTATATTAATTTCATATACTCTTTGTTTAATCAGACTTGAGACCTAATATATCTCTAACTTTACTGATGTTGTAATATTTGTAATAAGTAGATAACTTTGCTAATTTATCTTCACTGTATGATAATAATTTTGTTATATTTGTAAACTCGAAATTATTATTCTTTCTTGAAATGTAAATTAATTTCTTAAAATGTGAATTAATATTTTGACATATAAAAGTGCCCTTATGGCCTATTAGCAGAATAAATGTTTGATTTGGATTGGTTTTGATTTCGAATTGTCTGTTTAGGAGGTCCCAGTGACTACCTACAATCCTCTGTAATGTAGGGCTGATTTGAGAGAAAGTGCATGAGTGAGTGTGTGCGTTTATGAGCGGACTCGCCAGAAAGCCCGCGTATCGCCCTGCTTTGCCTATAATCATGGCCTTCGGGTCATTAATCATAGTTGTTTACGCCTTATATACATTATGGGCTATGTGGTTGAATACCGTAGGGCCTGTAATGGCTACTCCGTGCGCGTTGGTATTCGTAAAGCACGGGTATAGACACAGCTCCGCAAATGCTTGCAGTAATACAGTTAAACTTATGGTTAGCTATGTGTATCATTATTTAATTGAAAAAACTTATGACCACTGAGTGTACGTAGGTATTTATTTTAAAGCACAACATACAAAATAAATACATAGGTACTATGAACACAATCTTACACACATCGAATTAGCCTATAATAGGGCTTGTGTTATTTGTACTAGATGACGATATATTGAATAATAATATATATATAAATACTTAATACGTAGCACACATCCATGACTCAGAAACAAATAATAAATAATACACTGCCGCAGCGCTAAAAATAATTCCGAAAAGTTCCCAATTTGTATGTGTATGGGAACATTTCTGTTCTGAGAAATATTGATCATACAAATCATTAGTACCTACTAATCAGCAGGATGCTACAAACCATGATACTGAATTTCTGGAATTCAGCTTCTGGCTCTTAGAAATAGGACTAGAGTATGAAAATGAATTAAATGATCCTGCTATTAGAAGCAATATTTTCTCATAATTCTAGCTGTGTAAATATTAATCATTTCGGATGACAAGAACACCTAAAGATGTTGTGTGTTGTCGTGCCTACGGCGCCAATAACGACTATAGGTGTTATGGCGTAGTTGGCGTAGTACGTCGTCAAAGTCACCTTCATACTGTACACTAAAGTTCATATTCAATCTCTTATGGAAAATAAGAGCCACTACTGTCCAGGCGCCGCGTCCCCTGAAACAGGCCTTTCTCATATAAAAAGTGCCCCCTCGGCCTAATCGGCTGGTGCAGCGTGAACCAAATCCTGGATTCGCGCCTGCTACTGTCCGTACATGAAAAATAGCGTCCAAATATTAAAGAGGTCAGATCAATAGTATTCAGATGGAAATTCGTGATCTCTCTACCCCTCCGAGGTACAGCTAGGGATATCTATAAAAATATTGTTCGGAATATGTTGAATAGGTAATGTAGCGCATTTCTGTGTGAAAATGAAAAAGAAGCGAAGAGGTCAAAAAGTTAAGCGCTGTCTCTTCTGATACAGAGTTCGGAATATTAGTTACTCTATTGAGCTATTTCAAATATCAGCTTATTATGATAATGATATTGTCATAATTGCTTTAATTCTCATATTTAGGTTGTGAATTACCTATGCAACTTCACCCAGAAGGACAAATAAATGACCTTCTTTGGTTGCGTTGGTAGGTTTGGTAGGTACCTAAGTAAGGAATTAATAATTTTTAGTATTACATTTTCATACATAGGTAATATTCATAAATGCTGAAAAAAAGGCGTCCCGTGGTATAGTCAATGGTTTATGTGCAATTGTGCATGTCAGTTATATATTATTACATAGATTTAAGTGTATGACCCAACAGTTAGAACATCACAATCTGAACCAGCCTTTATCGGGTAGAATGTTCTTCGAGGTGGGTCAAGTATGTGCCGCACATAGCGTCGACGTAAATTCTATCAATTACGTAATTCACTACATCGCTCTAACTTCTTCGGTCTTTTTACTTCGTACAATTACCATTTCTGCTTAGCAGCAATTAAGGACTATTAAAATTTACCTTTTGTTCTATTTAAAGCAATAAATGCCAGTCGATTAACGATCTTAATATCTTCAGTTTAAGATGCAAAATACTATGGCTATTGTCTTAATTAATTATATGACTACACATAGGTTGTAATGTTGAGGAGACCTGTATGTTTGCAAGTTCTTTGTCACGCCATTGCATTTGTACAACATCGTTCACATTAACATTATTTCAGCGGCTACAATCTATATGTTTTGGAGAGTTCCAACTTCAAAGTATTTTTATGTACTTTTACACTTTAGTATTGGTTGTTCTGAAAATATTTTTTGTCGCTTCTATTACAAAAACTGGGAGTTATTCCTGTAAACAATACAGTTTAGTTACATGTGAATAAGTTCCCGGTCTAAATCATACCTAAGTTACAAAAGCACTTTACACAAATATACATATACCTACTACTAACCAACTGCTGATAGTAACTCGTATAAAATTAACCCATTTACACTTTTCGTGATCGCCCAAGCCAAACCCAACAATAATCTGTACCTCTGATAGCATATCCATAAAATCCCATATACAAGAATCGCAAGTGATTAAAATGTTAACAGTTAAAATTAATGGCGTCAGCACT
This sequence comes from Epiblema foenella, assembly GCA_963556455.1. Taxonomy (NCBI): domain Eukaryota; kingdom Metazoa; phylum Arthropoda; class Insecta; order Lepidoptera; family Tortricidae; genus Epiblema; species Epiblema foenella. Next base: position 9,927,721 of record OY747100.1, read on the forward strand.
GTTAGTCACAAAGTTATCGGCAACATATTGCCTTTGTTGGTGGCATTGTTAAGTATTTTTGGAATTTTCTGAATCGGTTGTTTCAAGTCGCCGGTAACCTTAAGCCCTGTTCGTTAAAATCTAACTGTTGTGGAATTTTGTAAATTTTCTAATTTTCTAAGGGTACCATTTGCCGGCACCATATTTAACGTTCATCGATCGGTCTATACTTAATCGTAAGTACCTACGGCTAAAAGTATAGGTACAAATTCGCATTTCACTTGCATTTATAACCCAACATAGCTAAGTAGGTAATTGTCACATACGAAACCCAACACCTTTCTATTGTATTCTCACCTCGGTCGGTTAGTATATCTGCAGTAGCAAAAACGTTCCAAATTTGAATATCGGATTGGCTACAGAGTATTATAAAAACAGGACACACCTAGACTGAGGTGGTTTGAATTATTCAGGAGCTGCGACACTTGGGGTGAAGAGAGGGTGTCTGGCTCTGTTTACCACAAAACCTATGTACAGTCAGCATCATATAGTTAGTTGCAGTCGAAGCAGCCAAATATATCGTAACACATCTTTATTCCTACAGTAATATGGATGTCTTACTTAATTTCGGCTGTCACTTACCCATTTGATGCTGAGAGTAGGCGGTGCCTACCTAATTCTACAAAGGATAGTGCAGTTATATCTATGGCATGAGGTTTTGGAATACATGAGTATAGGTATTAGTTACCTGAAAAGTTTCTTCAAAAGATAACGTAATGTATAAAATAAAAACGTCTTGTAGATATAGTAGACTGCTGGCTAGTAGATTATGTAACGTTTAGGTTAGTTCCTTTCTAAGTTTTATATACTTTGTAACTCTATCACTGCGTCGCTTTACTTATTAGTAGTACTTTGCTGTCTTTAAGTGAACTGAAAATGCTAAACGTGGGTCGCAGCTGGTTCGATTCATCGCTTTCAGCACATTCCAGTCAAATTTCAACCTGTATTGCGTACACGTTGGTTCGGTACGCAATTGTGATTAGGAACGGAAGAAGCAGACAACAAAAAAAAATTAATTTCTTTGCCATTCAATAAAACATATTGTCAACATTATCGCCAATGAGTCATTGTGAGTGTGATTCCCCATTCAGGAAAATATAATTACCATGTCCAGTCGTACTATCCTGTTCTTCTTATTTCTAAGTAAAGAATCCTATCCTAAACTTGCTAGCTATATCTCAAGCATCGTGTGAAAAGTCGACTAAATACACCTCACCTCTATAGCGCCTATTTCTAAAATATTGTAAGTTTTAATGAAATCCACGGATTTATAAAACCTTTTTCTTCTGACCTGAATTGTCAGTCGTCATTGTATTTGCAGACGCGACCCCTAGCGGATGAATAATCAAAACTCATAAACACTCTACGTCTGACCCCAGGGCAAAGGAAGGCGACGAACGAATACTGAAAATGAACTTTTTATCATGTGTTTTTAAACCTCTCCTCCTCAAATGCAAATTTCTGAATTAAAGCTGATAGATCGCACGATTTTTAAATATTTTCACATTGATTGAAGGGAAATATGATTTTCGCATATACAACTTTCATTTATAGCATTTCTGACAGTCTAATACTGACTCTCAATGTAAAAAAATAACTGAAGACACGAAAACAGTAGTCGCAGCTTGCGAGCATCACCACGAGTGTTTCAAACCGTTCAAAAACATTTCCATTTCAAGTCAAGTGTCGCGAAGAAAACCTGCCAATCTTACAAAATGACGCTGCTTCGCGCCAAATTAAACTGCGTGTGTTTTATCGTACTTTGATCTCAGTTCTGCAGGAGTGTTTGCCGACTCTGTTTGTCCTGCTGAAAGGACCCTGAATGGGGACTCTTTCAATGGAAGATTTATATCGGAGCCGGGGCTGGTACCGCAATTTGTGGATAGTAGATACGTGATAAACAGGGGCGGATGGATCGGTTTTTGTCTAAATGAGCAACGTTTTCTTTAGTTAAGAAGAATGATGGACTTGGGTAAATGTTGTTCGATGAGAATTACCCATTGAAATTGTTAGTTTGTGCTAGCAAGATAAATTATTTGCGAGCTAGTTTCTCAATATAAAGTTATTATGTATAATTTTAAGTAATATTGTTTAATACGACGACATAGAGAGTAGCTGTTCGGTGAAGGAAAACATCGCGGGGAAACACATCACATTGAAGTCACATTCGTAAAGCTAAGCGCCTACACTATATTTTGGGACTAAGGTGTCCAAAGGGCACAACCGGAAAAACGCTAGCAGGAGTATTTAATAAAACGATTTTATGGCGTATCTCTAGGTATTACCGCATAAAATACATTTCGACGTTTCGAATCCTTCCCAGCGCTCGTCGTTAACAACACCACACAGGTACCTACAGACCAAGTAATGTTGGTTATTATGCTGGTAGTTTCAATACTAGCAAAATCTATTGCGTTATCTCCATTTTCGCATTATGCCTAATACCCCAACCATAATATATTCCGCTTTCATAGGATAATCCTGTAATCTAACGAGCTATTGATGTGGAACCGTCTGGTCATTATGAAGATTGACGGAATGAAAGACTCATCAATCTGTGCCCATGTATGCTGGTGTGTCGAGTTACAAGACAGATTGAGTTATTCATAATCACGTTATACGTTTTTATAAATAACATTTTGGTTATCGGCGAAATTCTAAATAAAGAAGAAGAGATCACACATTGACACTGGTCCTAGGTTCTATCATCATAGGTAGGTGCGGTCGGTGCGATATTCGTAAATAGGTAGGGATATCCTTTTAACATGCCAATTGAAATTTTCATATATTGGTTATTTATAAGTATATATCATTATTTGCTTCGTAAACATAATTTATGCCAACTAAACGATTTATACATAATCAAGCTTGATTTAGTTTAGCAGTTTCGGGTAGATATAATCCGTAACTTTATATAGTTACTGATAGTACCTTCTCAGGACGTTTTTAAAGTAGACTGAAATTGATAATATGTATATGTTTTTTTTTTAACCTGACTGTGGCTTTTTATGCCGGGCCCAATAAAGCGATAGGAGTGCGCGGTTGGAGAGTAGCCTGGGGAAAATCTAGGGAAATCCTTCGACACGACCACGCGGGTGGTTTTAAACACATTCTCATAATATATGAGAATAGAATTGTCTCTGTAGACCCAATATTTTCCGCAATAAAGCCTTTCAAAGTTTGCACAGTTTGAAAAAAAAAACTATTTGATCCACAGAGACAATTCTAGTCTCATATTGTAGAAAATTTTGTCTACTTTAAAACATCTTGAGAAGGCACTGTTACAGAATAGTCATTTAGGTTTATAATCAGTTTTTTCGATATTTCAAAAATTTTGTCAAAACCTATTAGGTCTGGCTGACATAATGGGTTTTGGGATTGTTGGGATAAAATGTGTTTGCGATAAAATTTTCATACACACCTGTAGGTCTATCTATACGTCTCTGTTTTTCCCGTGGACATAAATAATAAGTTATTGACATAAACCGTTTACAGTTGACCACAGCAGGATAGTCACGTAAGTATTCGAACTTACGGTAGGTATATTTTAATGCACGCACGCGGTCAAAAACGAAAATCACACTGCTGCAGAGACAACTTATCTTTTTCTATAAAGGGGCATTGCAGCTCAACTAGTACCCCAAACTATTAGATATACACCATTACATGCACCATACTCAAATTGAGTCGTGACATTTGATTTATGTGGCTACATCACTAACAAATATGGTTTCCTATGGCCCCCCTGAGTCGCGTATAACTTTAATCCGGGTAGTGCCGTCATAAAAAATGTCATCAGGGAGAATGTACAACTTACAATTAACAAAATGAACGAGAAAATCTGTGAACTTAAAATACCTATTACGTATTTTTACATATTTTTCTGAGACCTATAGATGAATTATTAAGCTAATTGTATCAGTGCTGGACAGTGGACACTGTGCCATTAAGTATAGGTTTTTGTGCGGCGCGCGGCGTAGATAATACGTCATTTTACGCCGGTCCCTGGAACTTCTAGCATGTTTTGCATACATTTTATCACGGTTACTATAACTCGCTGTCCCGTTTAACCCGTCGTCTACCGGTCCCTGGGATCCCCGGGATCATAACAAATGAATGCTATTGTTTATTGTTTTCGCCGGGAGACGACGGCTTGCGCCATCTGTAGCTCATCTCGCAACTTCGTTAGGTAAATGTTACTGACTATGTATGCGGGCGAAAAAATTGGAAACTAACCATGTCGTACGAATAATGAAACAGGATTCCAGCGGCTAATTTGTTCGTATTGGTAGATGTCGATTCGCTAGATTTCATTGGCTCATTATCAATGAAGTTGCAACGGCAGCAGTGATTTGTTAAATTTATTTGCTTACCTACTCGTATTGGAGTTATTTCAGTGATGTTAATAATATAGAGCTAATTTAAAAAAATTCAGTATTAAAGTGTCATACGCGGATTTATGTTCGCGTCTGGATGTGGACATACCAAAAGTACTACAAAACTTAATTTTGGATTGGACCAGTAACCCGCATAAACAGTGTCTCCGTGTCTATAAATCCCTGTAATAAAAACATAGCTAACATGCACAGAAACCGTTAACTAGTATTGACCACAGGAGGGACGACTTTTGTTTTTTCAACTAAGTATGACCCTAAAAGTTTACGATAAGAATCGCTAACAAAAAATCAGACCTAACCTGCAATTACATTAAACGAAATGTAGTAGGTTTAGTAGCTTTAGTAGCTTTTTTCTCCCGCTTAATACGCTTTCCCGCATAAGACGCGTTTTTTGCCTGGTCCCTTGTTCTTCTCAAGCGGTTACACTGTATTTGTTGGTTTTTCTCGGATGGGGAAAGGTAGCGCGGACAGATCAGGTCGGAGATATGAAAGACAGCAGGGCCAACCTTCGACAAACTGAATTAAGGATATTGTGGATATCCATGGAAGCGGCATATGTCCAGCAGTGAACTGCAACTATGCTGAAGAAAGAAGAGAAATTATCGGATTAACAATTTTGTCTGGCAAGCTTTTCATAGCGCTACGCAATTTCCTCTTTGCGTACCGGCTATTATCGGCTACGAGCAGAGCGCTCGCTATTTATTAGGCGGAATTCTGGCAGTGAATGTGTTCAATTAATCCGAAAATTAAGATGTTTCTTGTAGGTACAATCTTTGTCGACACACTTCTGATTAGAACCGGGCTTTCTTTCCGCGATACAACAAAAAAATTACAATTAGGAGACACCATTCAGATTAAGAGGACCTACCTCTTCTATAAGTTAGGGAAAAATCAATTTTACTCTTTTAGTGCCACTCGTCACATGAAAAAACATCGACTAAAAATTACAGTAATTAGCCGTCGGTGTTACGCAAACCACTAACTCGTCGAGCAAAATCCAAGTCACACAGACAATGAGCTGCATCCCTATAATTTATCCGCCTAGGACACCCCTAGCGCAGCTTCCGACGGCGACCGGAAGCGGCCGCCGCCATTTTGGTTCGCACGCGGCCGGAAGTGGCGCACGCGCACGTCACTTCCGACTTGCAAGCGTTCGGGTTTTGAAATTTAGAAACAGGGTTGCCGCGTCAAAATATTGGTGTTTTAAGATTCGGCTTAATGGTGTCATTGTGTCGAGTGTGTGAAAGGGGGAAGGTACGAGTATCGATTAATTTATGAGAATTTTCTTTTGTTATTACTGAGCAAGGCGTTACCCATTTGTTACAGTAATATTACTAGAATATGGTCCTTGTGTATCAGTTGTGATATTAGTTCCAAGTTCACAACTAAGGGCCCCACCCTACAGTCTGCACCTAATAGTCTGTAATCGTAAGCGCCGTTCATTAAAATCTGATTGTATGGAAAGTTTGACTAGTTTCTATAGGATGACATCTGCTGACCAGCGTCATATTTAACGTTGATCGGTCTATGATCATTAATTGGTGTACCCCGCCCTTATTGGCACCGCGGAAACGTAAAAGTATCTACTTCGCGGAATTCTTGCTTTGTTCTAGAATCAAGTATTAAATAGGTAGGTTATATTAATTAGGTAGGAATAGAAAATTTATCAAGAAATTAAGTTACGAAGTGGGTCTCTGTAAATTAATTTCTTGATACAAAACGTCGGCATGAATCTAAATACTTATTTACATTCATGCCGACAGTTTTGGTTAAGTTAACATCAAAATTGTGGTTAATCTGAACTTTCCACTAGTGTAGTGATGTTTTGTCCCGAGATATCTATGGGGCAAGTATTGTGAAAAAATCTCGAGCTGAGAATATTTCCGGAGACTTTTTCAATTTTTTAACTGTTAGTAACAGGAAAGACAGATTAGCGTAATATTAGGTATCCTAAGTACCTATGCCTTTTAAATATGCCATTGTGGCACTCTTTGGGGGAGCCCTAAGTCCAGCAGAGGACGTCTTTCGGCTGATATGATTACTTTGCAGCAATATTCAACTAAATAAATGTTTTATTAGCGTATTAGATAACGGAGGTGGCGGAACGCAGAACACGGAAAAAAGAGATCTTTTCCCAGCAGCGGGACACAAAATAGGTTAGAAAACAACTGATTGATTAAAATTAACCCCCGTGTGGTTGCCGGGTAAGAATTGCGCCACCCCATCTCTTCCCGTGGGTTTCGTAGGAGGCGAATAAGGGAAAATCGGAGGGTGGGCAGCAGCATCCTTCGATCATTACCACCATCAAACTGCGGTCGCCAACCCGCTTGCCAAGCGTGGCGACTATGGCAAATCCCCCCCAAGGGAAAAGGCGAGCCTTGGGGGAGGCCTATGTTCAGCAGTGGACGTCTTTCGGCTGAAATGATGATGATGATGATGATGATTAAAATTATAAAATAGCCATATATAACTGTTATTACTATAACAAATCGATATTTTCCTGGACAAAATGAATGCTTATTTATAATCATATTAGTTCCAAGCCAGTAAACACTCATGAAATAGAGCATTTCCTACAAAACATAATATGAGCTAATTACATCCATTATAACAACATTTACAAGGGTATTTTAGACCACCTCGTGTCTCGGATACCAAAAATGTACTGTATTTTAAATACCATAAAAACCATAATGGACCCTTTCTAATGAAAACAAATAAGGAAGGAGTACGTCCTTCTGATTACACCCATAGGTAATATAACTTTATCGTAAGCTGTGGGTTTGGGACACTACGCAATTTAACAAAGATATTTATGTTTATAACCCTGTCAAGACGTGGCTGTCTTGTCGGTTAGGCATATTGACTGGTTAACACTTTTACTGATTAAAGTTACACTCCTACGAGAGGAGCACCCACCCAGGCTCAGGAAAATGTTAATAAACTAATCAAACAAGGTTATATCAATGTTAAAACGAGTGGCTCTGTGAGCTGTAGACCTCGTGAGTGTTATTTTTCAATAAATTTCCAAAAACTGACGACAAACAAATTCTTCATAATTATCGAACTTGCTTACAAAATTTCATTTCACTTGGTTTAGTTGAGAAATGCGACCTGTAGAGAACAAACCGTTGAACATATATAATATTTTTTTATATTCCAAAATCTTATTCGACACAAATAAATCTGTATATTTATCCAACCTGCTCACAAAATAACACGAGAATCGGTTGAGAAATGCGACCTGTAGAGGCGAACAAACCGAAATTCGCCCGCAGAAACTCACAAAATCATTAATAAAAAAAATGTTTTTGGAAATTTCCAAAAACCGTCGACAAAAAAGTTCTATATAACTATCGAACCTGCTCACGAAATTTCACGAGAATCGAACGAGAATTCCAACCTGTAGACGAGAACAAACGGAAATCCAGAAAACCGAGAAGGACAAAGTCAGCAAGTACGAGGTGGCCGCCATGTGGCATGTGGGATGTTGATATTGTTGATTCAACGATCATTGTCCCGACAGTCGTTTCTGCGAACGGTCTTATAGCGAAGAGTCTCGATCAACACCTCAAGAGACTCGCTAGATGGCTGGGTCAAGGGTCAGATACAGAAGGCGGTACTCCTGGACACGGCGCGGATAGTCAGGACGTTCCTCTCTCTGTCGCCCTAATCACCGGTAGCTTAGGCCCCGTTTCGCTGCCAGCGGCACTCTAGGTTAGGATTTTATAATATTTTTATGTTTTGTAAGTGTATTTTTATATTTTACTTTTTATAAAGATATTGTAAAAACCTAGCCTAAGAAGGAAAATAAATAGAGTAATATAATCACAATTATTTGAATATCTAAGTTCTAGGTCTATACCTAGGTGTCTAGGTCGTCGTCTAGTACCCATAACACAAGCCTTCTTGAGCTTACTGTGGGGCTAGTTCGATTTGTGTAAGATTGTCCCCTAATATTTATTTATTTATACGACTAAACAATCTTAATATATTGCTCTAAAAATATCTAACACTATAAAAACATTTTCACCTCACTATCTCGGAAAGCCCTTTTTAGGGTTCCCAAAAACGGAACCCATATAGTTTCATCATGTCTGGCCGTCCGTCCGTCCGTCTGTATGTCAGCTTATTTACTCGGAGACTATAAGCACTATAATTATGAAATTTGGTAGAAAGGTGTATCCTATGAACCGCTATATAAAAGTGATGTGAAATTACAAAAAATATAAAATTGGGAGGGGTCACTATATATACGAGGGGCGTTCAAAATATTCTCGGTATTGGAATGAAAACAAACAAGTATGAACAGTTTGATATTTTTTATTTTTCAATATACTCCCCCCCTATGTTAATACACTTAAAAGATCGATCAATAATTTTTTTTAATCCCTCATAAAAATATTTTTTATCCTTGGTATAAAAGTGCTCCTCTACTGCCGCCTTCAACGCCTCATCGTCAAAAAATCGATTTCCACGCAGATCCTTTTTGAGATTGGGGAACAAAAAGAAGTCGCTGGGGGCTAAGTCCGGACTATACGGTGGATGAGTTATAGTTCCGAACCCACATTCAGCAATAGCTGCCTTGGCAATATGAGCAGTATGGACAGGGGCGTTGTCATGCAGAAGCAGAATACCTTTAGACAACTTTCCTCGCCTTTTTTCTTTTATTGCGTCCCTTAATGGATGTAGAATATTCGCGTAGTACTGTCCCGTGATATTTACACCTTTTTCTTTATAATCGATCAACAATACTCCTTCACAATCCCAAAATATTGTTGCCATGACCTTGCCAGCGGAAGGGACGACCTTGAACTTCTTGGGATGAGCTGAACCCTTAATGTGCCACTGCATGGACTCCTGTTTACTCTCTGGGTCAAAATGATGAACCCAGGTTTCATCTCCAGTAACTATCTTTTGCAGCACCTCATCAGGATTTTCACCACACAGGTCAATAAAATCGGAACAGCAAGCTGCACGCACATCTTTTTGAAGTCGAGTCAGCATTCGCGGAACCCATCTTGCACTGACCTTTGACATATTAAGATGGTCATGGATAATGTCATGTACGGTACCAATAGAAAGATTGGTTACTTGAGCTATTGATTTTATCTTCACTCGACCATCTTCCAATATAAGGTTTTCCACCTGATCAATATTTTCTTGTGAAGTAGCTACTACAGGCCGGCCAGGTCTAGGGTCATCTTCAATACTCTCCCTGCCACGTTTGAATTCGCTTGACCACTTTTGAATTCTAGATAAAGAAGGAGCAGACTCACGGTAAACACAATCCATTTCCTCTTTTATGGTTTTTTGGTTTTTACCCTGTTTCGTCAAGAATTTTATTACGGAACGATGTTCTAATTTCGTTAACATTGTTAATTCACTCATTGTGTTCGTGTTTGTTCAGAAATTGCAGAAAAACAAAAGAACATCTCGGTTTGAATTATACTTTTTTTTAATGTCAAAGAATGAACCTTACCAGCCAGTAACAAAACAAATTCAAAAAGAGGTTATAAGATATCAATACCGAGAATATTTTGAAAGCCCCTCGTATCTAACCGGTAGATGAAAATAAAAAAAAATCAACGCTATGTATGGGGTATCCATGGATAGGCGTTTAAATTTTATGGAGGTTGCTAAAAAACTTTTCAGTTAAGTCAACCTTTACTAAGATATCAGCTGTGAAAGCTATAAAATATGTGTTTTCTATGTATTTAAGTATATATTTATCTACATAAGTATGTATATCGTCGCCTAGTACCCATAGTACAAGCTTTGCTTGGTTTGAGTCTAGGTCGATTTGTGTTTTTGAGTTTTCGCTGAGAAAATGTTTTGCCCAAACCAAACGTCGTCGTAAGTGCCGTGAGTTCCCTATGACCTTTTTAGATTCCTAAATTACTAAACTCCTTTATCATATAAAACTCCTAAAAAGCAAGCTTTAACTGACAATTAACTACCAGAATAGAAGTACCAAAGAAAACAACAAAAAATGGCCAACAAACTGCAGGAGCATCGTTAGCCCAATTCATATTATGAATTAGACTACAAAAGAAGTAATAAAACATAAAGGACATCCTGATTACCATAATTAAATACCACTAAACTGATTTAGCGGCCCTCGAGACCCCCATCACTTAAGCCTTTCTCTTACCTCATAATTGACGATCTCAAACTCAAATTTCCTTTTTGTCCGCAATGAATTCAGCAGGATATACATCGTTCGGTGTTTTTGTTCTCGATTGCAGCCAAAAAAGGCCATATGATATGACATATTTTATTCGCTATAGGCAAATTAGCAGGATATTTCAATCTCTTTAGCTTTTTATAGGTCTTTTGGTGTACCGCCTCAATGAATAGTAATACGTTTGGTCGTTTTTCTGTTTTCGGTGGTATGTTCGGATGTTCGCGTCAGTTTTTAGCTGATGCAGGATGCGCCTGTCTTCTGTGTTGATAAGGATACGCCAATAGAGTCGTTTTGCTTAATTTCTTGGCTGGCGACTCTCGTTATGTATTTCAGACGATTGTTCTTGATTGCTATGATAGATTTATTGGTGATGGGTATATTTGTGAAAATATTCTATGATGCTCTGATGCTTGAATAAACTTTTTGAGAATGTAAAAGTCATCTAGATAAGTAGATATGCATATTATGCATCGAGTGAAATCAGTAGTGTGGCGTATAAAATCTTCGTAATAAAGGAACTTTCAATTTAATTAATTTGTTTAGGTATATCCAAACAGTCGGATTCTCGTGTCATCTTTAAAAATTGCTCTTTTGTTTAAAACAATGATATCGCTACTGAGCGTTTTCATTAAAAGCGACCCTCTTGTTTGTTTTATCAAATTCTTTGATTATTTAGATCAGACTCCCCATAAAAAAGTGTCCTAAAAATCTATAAAATAAAGGGAAAATTTTCGAGTTAAAATACTCAGTTCCGTTACAAATTCTGAATAAAGTCAGATAGAAAAAAAATCATAAAATCACTTGGTCGCTTAATATACTCGGCTTAATATTCTAAATAAAGTATAGGGATAGTAGATAATTTTCATGATATCGCCTATTTAAAACTGGCTTAATTGAATGTCCACTTATAACGGCTCAATAGAATAGGTAATTGGTTTAACGTCCTTGCAAAACTCCCTCAGGGGCCGGCGGCGCCATATACGAGGTAATTATAGCGATCATTTATTCCAGGCTCACAATTGAATCGATGCAACTATCCGAATTAAATTCAATGTGGGAACTCTGGCGGCTCATCAAGTGTCAGTCTGGGTTATGTGTGGTACACACTGTCAGACATTGGATTACCGTTAAATCCATCAACTGGATATTTAGTGCAAACTCCATCGAACAAAATATGGAGATATTCTAGGCCCCATTTTCAAGATGCCTTAATTCCCAGTAGTTTACATCTATCGTTGATAAATAAGAAAATAATAGGTTATCAAGTTTTGGGTTACATGAATATCATGAAAAGAGTTGCTTTTTCTGTTAATAATTTCTCAATTTATCTTAAGGAGCGCTTGTGCGGTATTTATGCGAGGATAAGCAACGCCGATCCAGGTTAGTTCTTGGATGGGTGACCGCTTTGAATGGTTATTAACTGAGCACTCTTGTGCTTTAGAAGGCACGTTAAGCCATTGATCCCGGTTGCTGTCTATAATAGCAGTCGTTAAGCCAAGTTAACGCCTTCGGGCACGGGCGGCTTGAGGAGTTTTAACAGCCAAGGTGCCCACTTACCTACTTGACAAGCCTAATTCCGATAAAGTCTGGTTTCCTTTCCTTCCTTGGCATCCTGTAGGATGCGACTGTACTGGGATAGTACTAGAAGGGTGATGAATTAATTTATTTAAGAAGAACCCATAGCTAAATTTACATAGTTCATATTTCTCAATTTATCTCGATAATTACAAGGATACGAGTATAAATTGATAAGTACTGAAATTAACTCAATTTTGTTCACGGTGTTTATCAACTACTTACATCAGTTTTTGTTTTTTAGTTTTTTAACATAGTTCCATAATTGTACAGCAATATGCTGCCTAGTAGCTTTTATTCATCAATTATAAGATGACCCAATATTATTGAAAGTGTGCAGCACACTTAACTAAAGGTAAGCAAATAAAATAGTGGCGGAATGCATAATTGGTGGCAGGCGGTCTCCGCCGTAATTGGCGCCCCAGATTGATGGTCCTTCGAACCGCATCGGAATCTCTGAATCGAAGAGTGGTAATGAGGCTGATTAACGGCTGCGTAATGGTGATTTTTAAAGCCTTGGTGATGAAGTTATTGTGGCGGGGGTTTGAAACAAGCTAGAAAAATCATTAAAATTGTAATTTTCTTAAACAAAAATGGGGTTGGAAAGGTTTTCTGCGGAAATAATTTATGTTAGAAAATAAGTTTAGATTAAGAGTCAAGCGACTTGTTAACATTTTATGGTTTCTGACCACTTTAATATGTCTTTGATCTGATTTGTCACTTTAACTGGCGCCCGCCATTATGGTCCTTGGACTCGCAACGGAATCTCTGAATCACAGTGGTAATAAGACTGATAAGATTTTGGAACAAGTTAGATACTTACTTCGGCCCTTTACAGTCGGCGAAATAAATTTATATTAAATCCTATTCTATAGTTTCTGTTAAATGTTTTTTGGCCTTTTGTGTATCTACTCTGCTTTTCAATTTAACATAAATGCTGCCCTCGATTTTATCTCCGGATCGAATTGTGATGAGACAGTTGATTACTGGCTGTATAGCAGTGTTCTAAAGTCGGAGTTAAACAACAACAAGTCTACAAAATAACACAACATAATAAGAACAACAGAAGAAGAAGTAATCAGTTAAATATATATTGATAAGAATTTATTTTTAAATATATTCTTATGTAAGTGATCAGATTATGTTTCTACAGCTACAAACTGCATTTAAATTTCTGAACCGAAAACTAGTAATGAGGCTGATACATGGTGATTTTTAAAAGTTAATTATTAAGTTATTGTACCTATTAACTATTGCAGTCAAGTCATTAAAAGATTAATTACTTCGAGGGATACCTACCCACGGTAGCTCAGTAGGTTAAGAGCGATGCACGATGCCTTTACCATGAGTTTGCATGACCGTACTCGCTAGCGACTGCGTAAACGATTTAGTATGTCGATTCTTAGTTCTATTGCGTAACCGCCAGAGGCGCTGTATGTTTGCCCATACAATTTTTTACTGAATGCAGAGATCTCACGCGTGACGCATTTTTTTTTTCACTTTAACGAAGTTTATATCATTAAGTAGGAAGTGCTACGTACGTACTTAGTACTTTTATTGCACATTGAATTTAAATAGTAAAATGTTGCCCGTACCTAAAAACAATACAGCACCGTAAGCGATAAATGTTGATTTACGACAACATGCAACAAACGACTTCTTGCTCAATAAATATGGTCGCAAATCAAATGCCAAATATTTGATGAACAACAAACCGACAATCACAATAACATCACCCCCAAAAACAAATGACAATCAATGTGCTACACGCGACAGATACTTTTGAAATATCGTAAGTTTATTTATTCTCGAAATTGAAAGCTAAGCTGTTGAACATAGCGTTGATTTTTAAACTATTGCGACAGTTCCCATCGAATCTGATACAGTGTGTTATAGTTGCAGAATTATTTACTAAATAGTATTTTGTAAATAATTCTGCAACTATAAAAATCAACGCTAAATCTGAGTAATTTATAAAAATTAGTTAACCTACTTGTTCGCAATAAGTAGGTGTACGAGAACGCGTAAACATTTTCTTACAGTGTTTAAAGTTTAAAATTAAGAAAATATTACATTATTTTCCCAACAAGGGCAACTTTCCCAGCAATAAGATCACACCGATAAACTCGCTTGCACATCTATCTTTACTTTTGCGCCTCGGCACATCGTCCTTTCCGATTTCCTTCACATCATCCCGTCATTTGTAATATTGTATCGCTCATTGTCACATTCCAAAAGCCCAAAAAAAAAATGAAAATTGTTTATTTTGCTGTGTAGTCTACAATTGCCATAAGTGAGTGGGACTTTTAGGTAAGTGAACCTGTGATTCTCTCTTCCATAACGTGCGTGCGTACATGCGTGCGTGCGTGCGTGCGTGCGTGCGTGCGTGTGTGCGGTGTGTATGTGAGAAAGTGCGTGCGTGCCTCCGTGCGTACGTGCGTGCGTGTGTATGTGTGTGTGTGTGTGTGTGTGTGTGTGTGTGATCTAACATTTATTTCATACAGCAGTAATTGACGAATATTGACTATTCTGTTTACATTGTTGTAAATATATGCCGATTGCGCAAACATGGCCTGTTTCTGATGTGGGGTTGAAATCTAGGGGTTTTTGTCGAAAATGTCCAACAATAACGAGTACTTATGTTTTTCTTAATTAATTCAAGGTTTACTTAATTTTTTTGGTGAAATACACTTTTTTTTACAACAAATTACATTATTTTCCCAAATCTAGTCAAATCCAGCCGCAAGTATTTTTTTAAATATTATTTACCTATACTACTGGATTAGACCATTCTGTATAAGTCGATCACGTGCTGGACTAAGCTCTGATATTTTTTTTATCAAATAAAAATCTTTCCTCTGTATTACCGGAATGGAGCATCCTGTATAGGGTCGGCATGTGCGTGTGTTTGCACACGAAAGAGATCTGTTGGCATAGTTGATTGCCGATCGGGACTTCGGAACTGACCACTCGGAATCGGATTACAGTTCGTTACCGGCCATTTTTGCTGTTTGCCTGACCGCTAACAACGCAAACAGACACGTGGTATACGTAACTCACAGTATATTGAGTTAGGCTCGGTTTTATAAAAATCCGTTAAAGGAAGAACGAAAGAATATTTTTATCACTGCACAATATTATGTACATGAAAACTTCATGACGATAAGTTATGCCAAAAATTGACTAATTGCCAAATTTTTATCACACGTTTGGTCTAACGGATCTTTATAAAATCCGGCGCTAGGGTGGGTTGCTGACCGATAAACATTAAATATGGCGTCGACAGCTCTCATAGAGAACTAAATGCTTACAAAAAAGATTTTAAAGGACGTTTAAGAATACTGATACTTTTCATACAAACGAAACGTCAATATAAATTCCTGTAAATTTTTTAAATGTATAATAATTGTTTACTTAGTTCGCATTATTAGTTTATTAAGTAACATAAAATTATTTAGTACTTATGACTTATTATAGAATTTCAATATCATGTTTAAAAAATACTGCCGTGTGGTGTGGCACTAGAATCGACCCTTATACTTCCTTCCCGTGTGTTTGACGCTCACGGTGAAGTTGATATACTGATTATTCCTTTACTGTGAATAGCGCGTCAGGGTAGCATGTTATCGGATTGTTTGTTACCCTAGAAGTTGGAGTGATTCGTTGAAGTTTTAACTAATCAGCTCAACTGGAAGCAGAATCAACTGTTTTTGCTTAAAGTTTAAATGAGACTGTCCCCTTAATCGGCTATGTGTGAAGCCACTAGTGACGTACATTTCCAGCAGTAGAGGCAAAAAATATGTAACATTGCCAATCTTCATTAATATCACATGCACATTCTAACTTAATTTTTCATTTCAATTTACACCACATGAAATGCCTTCCGATAGCAAATGCGAAGTTATTAGATAAAATAACCAAGTTACTGTTATATTAGTTATATGGAGTGATGATATACGACAGGAGGAGTTCCGACGACTTCTCAAGAATCCCACATTTCAATTCGATGCTTCATCATTAGTTCCACCTCAAAATGTGCTTATTCATAAGGGTCACCACTAACTAGGCCAAATTGGAATGAAAATCGTTAGGCTAACAGCCCACAGCTCTACACTGACCCTATACTTCAAAATACACAATCATACGTCAAAATAATAAAGGTAAAAAATAGGTGTCAATTATGTGGATATTAGGGTGTCATACATTGGGACGTTTACCTTCTGTCTCAAATCGGCTAGCCAAGTGTGGTGGCGCCGACCGCAGTCGTAAATACAGCCAAGTGACAGGTAAATTTAGATCTATCGATTGTGTGGATATATCGTTGAGAGGGCGGCACATGTGATGTCTAGGTATGTGATAATACTTATAACGTTTTGAATGCGGTAGTCACTGGTTTTTCTCGCACAGAGCAGGCACGGCATCCAGTCAAACTCTCACTTGGCAAAGTTGATTCTTTGGCAAAAATCAATAGACTCCTCTCTACATCGTCACCGAGGGGACTATAGACAGCGCAAGACATTTTGGCGCGCGTCATTATGGCCGCCAAACGGAAGTGGCGTCAGGCGCCGCGGCGCGTGCGTTACAAATCACTACTTTACAACTTCCGGTACGTACTGTGTCGTCTACAATAGACTAGTACGGACGTGCAAAAAAATCTACTAATAATTTTAGGTCACGCGTCGGTGGCGATGGGTAATAGTCGTGAGATGATTTTATGGAATCTCCCCTCTAGCAGGGGATGGTAATAGTCTGTCTTTGCATTTTTATGATTTAAGCTAACTTTGTGTGGGATGGTATTAGATTATCGGAGTAGGTACTTGAAGAATAATTATTTTGTCTGTAGACTAATATTGTCTCAATTAAATTTATTTACTTAATGAGTTACGTAACGTACTTTTTGATACAGTCATACATGCGTAACTAATCGAAAAAATAATAAATATTTAATCTTTGAATTGGTAGTAAGCAAACCTCTTTTAAATGATTCCAAACTTTATAACTATATCACTTTCACAACAATAAAACTGATATAACAACTTCATAATTATAAAGTCCAACTTTAACTTCAATGATTTCTAATTGACTCCAACTAAATCAAATCATCCTCTAATACAAACAACCTAATATTATTCCCATCAACACCCAAAGATAATTCTAAATTTACGACCACTAACGATATCATAAACTGTATTGACGATCCCAGCAATAAAATACTACTTCATAATAACCCAAATCAAATTTGACCAACAAACAAGCGACCAGAGTGCAATAAATTTTAAACGTATTAAATAAAAATCTTCCATTACTGCTTCTCAAACTAGTATAACTTGAACCGCAAATAACTATAACAAGTCTAATATTAAACTAGATGATGAAAGACTAGAGGGCCAGAATACAGTGGGCGAATTTTCCCCTCGCATGATCGCCACGTGACTAGCCACCCTTTCAGAAGCATAGGTATCGAACACAATAAATATTTGGACGATTTAGAACAACTACCCTAAACCCAGTCTGATTTATGTCGTTAGATAATTTTACTGCAGTTTTGGAACAGGGGTTTCGGTACAAATCATTTATTTTAAACTTTAACTATAATGGACTTTTTTTAAGTCAATAGAATTTTACCGTGACCCGCGTTTGATATTGACAGGAGCCAGACCACGGTACGTCTAATTTTTAAACTGCCAAAAATAGAAACCGGAGATTCGTTTGGGATGGATGTAAACAAAGCTATTAAACAAATATTCGTTTTAAAAGTTACTAAAGGTAAATATCTCAGTGCTTGAAACTGACCCAATAATTTACACTTTCTATCTTACTCCAATTTCAACAATAGAGGTGAACGATAGGTGTCGACTAATGGGAATTAAGGTGCCATTACATTGGGACGTGCAGGTACAAACTTACCTTTAGTTATGTAATCGTTAATATAAAATGGCTTGTATGATATTAGATACCGTGGACCATTTTACACGCAAATTATTTGAGCTTTACCGTGTTTGTACTTATTGTTTGAAGTTTAAATAATTTCCAACCTTGCTTACCGCTTCTCTTTAGATCATAGGGACATATGAAATGCATTTCATGAAGAGAGATGTTTAAAATTCACGAACTATTCTATCAACGCAAGTTTGTATTGCATAAAAGGCCATAGCGCAGATTTAAAGCAGTATCCGTTGCATAATCTCTATATTATAAATACACCAACATTATTTATTTGACATCAAAGCGCAGGCGTCCAGCTAGCATCTTTATAAAAATCCAATCACCTAAGTGAGGGTGGTCCTCCCTGCTTCTCGGGGAGGGCATCACGCGAGCGCGCACATATTTCATTGATACTAGCCTTCGCTAAACTAATGTAGGTGAGTGAAAATAAGCGTTGCGTGGGAGTAGGAGGGACAGCAGAAATCTTGAGAAGAATGTTTCTGCCGTTCACTCCGACACTGAAATGGGTTAATGTTTTGGAGCATTACATACATTTGTATTTTTGGATTGTTTGAACGAAGTTAGGGGTAAGTACGAGTGGTTTAATGACTGGATTATTAACAGAAAAAATGTGATAGTATTTATTTAGGCGAATATTTATCGAATAAGTTGTAGACGTTTTGATATACTAGGTGTGTGGTTGCAAGAATAGAGTAGCATTCTTGAACTGATTATTATTTATTGAGGACAGCGGACCGGGCGAACAATGAAAACACTTTGTTCGCCGTAAACATGTATATTTTCATTAATTGAACGTTAACTAGGAAAAGGAGTTGTGCTTAGAGGTTAACAACGAACGCAAGCAAGAAAAAACGTAGGGAACAATGTTGCCACCTTTGACAGAATAAGTCGCTCGGTCTGGAGTCACGACCATTGGCCGCCAGAGGGCGACACCAGCCTGGTCAGTACAACAGAGTCCAAATCGTGCGATTAGAAAGAGGCGGCTATATATCTTTGATTCTATCGGTCACATTTCTCCCGCCGTACTCATGAAGTGAGTAAAATGTAAACTAGTGTAGTGACCGATATAAACATTACAACAAAGTGAAACACTAAATCACTATAACGAGACTACAACTAAACAAGTAGATTTATCACAATACAATTTAATCCGTCCACCCCACTGCGTGCCTGCTTAGGCTATTCTAAATTTGTAACTCGTATGTCTTTATGTAGGCTCTACACTGGCGGTGGAAGGGTCAAACCTAACTTATTAACTATACATGGCACATACAGGTTTAAAGGTTTACAAGTTCTACACACAGTACTATAGCATGACTATCATAGTTATGACAATGAGATCGGTATCTATAAAACATCAATTATAATATCGTTACATCAAATTCTAGTTAAACTAGCTTTGGTAAACATTTATACATCAGTATATGAGTCTACAGGTAAGATTATAAGCAGTTTGGTCGCACGGCGCATTATTCCAGTACTTGTTTTAACATCGACGACCCTTACGACCCCATCAGCACCCGGGAACACGCGCTCCACTCTGCCCTTCGGCCAGACGTTTCTCGGTAGGTTTGAGTCCACTATGACCACCACATCGCCCTCTTTTACTGGCTGACCGCGGCCGTGTGGCTCCCGCCGGTTTTGAAGTTCGGGCAGCACCTCTCGCACCCATCTCTGCCAGAATACGTCCGCCAGCCGCTGCGATGCTCGCCAGTGTGAACGCCCCAGCTCATCCACCTTCGTGAATGTTCCTGGTAATGGCACTTTAGACGGCCCGCCCAGAAGAAAGTGATTTGGCGTTAATGCTTCGTCGTCCTCCGATGCGACTGACACGTGGGACAGCGGGCGTGAATTAATAGTGTGCTCTATCTCGGTAAGCAGGGTGTGCAGAACATCTTCGTGTGGGTGACGCTCCTTCAGCGTGGCGGTTAGAGCGATCTTCACTGAGCGTACCAGTCGCTCCCACGCACCGCCCATAAATGGCGCGCGCGGGCATATAAAGTGCCATTCAATGCCTTTTCTATCGGCCTCGTTCTGCAGTGACGAAATGGCAGCTTTACGAAGCTCGGCGTCGGCCCCATGGAAGTTCGTGCCATTGTCGCTCCAAATGGTCTCGGGACAGCCGCGGCGAGCTATCATGCGGCGCAGGGCTAACACGACGGCATCGGTAGACAGCGAGGCAGCGATTTCCAAATGCACTGCGCGCGTTGTTAGACATGTGAACAATGCAACATAACGCTTCTCATGGTGTCGCGCTACTGTCACCGATAGGTGTCCAAAGTAGTCCAAACCAGTGTGTGAAAATGGACGCTGGTGATGGGCGACTCGACATGGCGGCAGGTCACCTGTGAGCGGCTCTGATGGTACCGCGCGACGTAGGCGGCAGGGCTGGCACCGCTTGATGACCCCACGGACGGTTGGTCGGAGGCGTAAAATCCAGTAGTGCTGTCTGACCTCATTTACAACACACTCGACTCCACTGTGATGTAATTTTCGATGAATCCAGTCTATGTATAAGCGACAGTAGTAATGGTTACCATCCACTACGGCCGGTGAACGAGCTTCTTCGGTGATATCTGCCGCCGAGGCGATGCGGGAGCGTAACCTCAGTACGCCATGTTCATCAATGACTAGTGAGAGTTGTCGGAGGCGGCTACTGGCAGCCACTGCTCTCCCGCCGGTGACGTCACGAAGTTCGTCTGTGAAGCATTCTTCTTGCGTCGCGCGTACCCAAAGAAGCTCGGAGCGACGCGTGTACTGTGCCGCGAGCGGGACGTGCACTGGCGGCGTGAGGATAAGGCGGGCGCGCGTCGATGGGCCGGGGCGTGTGTGTGCGGCATTAGGTCGCGTAGCCGACCATGTGGGATCCTCAGTGTCATTACGCCGGGTGCGCTTCCTCGTGGCGGCTGTGGTGTGGGCTCGACATCTATCTATGAACTGGAGCACGCGTGCCGTAGTGCGGATGAGTCGCAACCATGATGAGAATCGCGCTGCCTCAGGTAAAGCCTCGGCTAGGCGGGGCCCGGTCGTAGCCACCGTAACGGTGACGCGCTCTTCGCCCGTGTTGGTAGACGTGAGCGGTTCGTGTTCCCGCGGCCATGTCTCTTCGTCATCGTACAAAAACGGTGGGCCGCAGAACCAGCGGTGGCTCGGGGAGAAGTCCGGCGACACGTCGCGGGTAGCGTCATCGGCGACATTGTGAGCAGTAGGTACCCAGCGCCATTCTGCGCCGGCGGTGGTTTCCTCCAGTTCCGCCACTCGGTGCGCGACGAATGGTTTGAAGGAGCGCGCGTCCGCGCGCAGCCAGGCGAGCACGGTGCGCGAGTCTGACCAGAAGACCCGGCGGTTGGCGCGCCGATCGTGTTCCTCTTCCACCGTCTGCGCCAGTCGCCCGCCCAAGACCGCAGCCTGCAATTCAAGTCTAGGTATAGTTGAGACTGACAAGGGCGCCGCGCGTCCCTTCGCCGCCGCCAGTGATATTCTGACATTTCCACTTTTATCCAAGGACCGCCAGTAGGCAGTCGCGGCATAACTCGACTCACTGGCGTCAACGAAAACATGTAAATCTAAGGATATCGCGTCGCCACAACCTCCATAGCAACGAGGTATCCGAAGATTGGTGAGATTTTGTAGCGCAATACACCATTCATGCCATTTATGTTCCAAATTCTTGGGCAAGTACTCGTCCCACCCAACCTTATGCCGCCACGTATCTTGCAGTAATCGTTTTGCTTGCGCTGTGACGGGCGTCACAAGGCCGAGTGGGTCATATAGGGACATTGCAGTCTTGAGTAACTGGCGCTTTGTTATTTTTAAATATAAATCAAAGGGGTTCTCCCTGAAATTGAAGCCGAGGGTGTCGTCCGCCGGCCGCCACACGAGGCCCAACACCTTCTCAGCTTTGTCCAAGCTGACGTCGGGTGCCGCGGGTTCGCTGGCGAGGCCGGCCGTTGCGGCGGGCTCATTGGACGTCCACTTCTGCAGCACAAAGTTGCCTCTCCGATGCACTGCATCCACGGCGCGCGACACTCTGTTCGCCTCCTCAGCATCAGCAAAGCTCTGTAAAAAATCATCCATGTAATGATGTCTAACTATGGAATCAAACGCCTCAGGATACTGGGACTGATGTTCGCGCGCGTTATGATCCTTTACATATATTGCAGTGCTAGGGGAGGATGTTGCCCCAAACAATACCGAGCGCATTCTGTATATGGTGGGGGTGGAACTAATCCTAGTTCCACCTTGTTGCGCGGGGGGTTCCTCTCGCCACAAAAAACGCAATGCGTCTCGGTCTTCTTCCCTAACTGTAATGCGTAAAAACATATCTTTTATGTCAGCTACAACCGCAACTCTGTTTTGTCTAAAGCGCATCAAGACTCCTAATAGGGGTTTTAGTAAATCTGGCCCTGTTAGTAAGTAATCATTGAGGCACACCCCGTGTGTGCGAGCAGCTGCATCGTGTACAATGCGCACCTTCCCAGGTTTTGCAGGACTTAAAACCGGAAAGTGGGGAAGGTACCATGAGCGGCCACTAGGTGGCGCTGTGGTTGCCAACTCAGCATAACCATTATTTACCAGTGACTGAATTTGATCATGATATTTTTGTTTTAAAACAGGGTCTTTGTTCAGCCGTTTCTCTACACCCTCGAGACGACTTAGCGCGGAGGCGTAACTATCGGGGAACGGCTTACCTTTCATCTTCCATAACAAGCCGGTCTCATAGCCCCCTTCAGGCAACGCGCGTGTAGTTTCCTTCAGTATTTGTAGAGCTCGAGTCTCTGGATCGCCTTTGGGTCGTCGTGGCTCCACTCCCAGCGACTCCAAACTAAAATGCTCTTGTATGAGTTGGTCGAGGGAATGGTTAACATGGCTGCACCTTTCTGTATGTGCCCAAAGCAGGCCACGCATTTGATGACAGGTCTGGCCATGGAGGACCCAGCCCAGAGGAGTGCGAGACGCCACTGGTTGGCTCCGGCTCCCCTGCAGTACCTCCGACGTCAGAAGTAGGGACCAATTATCCTGGCCTATCAGGATAGTTGGCACTCCTACATCATAAACCAGTTGTTCGGTTATAGGTGTCAGGTGGTCACATCCAGAAATCGCCTCCATTGGGACTGATTGTGCCGATATGTCCAGGTGGTCTATAGTACGCGCCCTAATCATAATATTTTTACTTGCATACTTGCCACGGATGTTGATTGTCACACGTCGTGAGCTGCTAACATCAATACGAGTACCCGCTACGGCCTCTATGTAGAACGGATCAGTAGGGCCGCTCGCTCCAACACGTTGTGCGGTCTCCTCCATCATTAGAGTAACCGTGGACCCATCATCTAATAAGGCAAAGGTGTTTATCTCACCCTCAGGTCCTGACAATACCACCGGTATGACTTTTAGTAGAGTGCGTGTCCGCGGAGTCGACGTTGAGGTGACCACGGAGTTGGTGACACGATGACAGCACGGCGTGACGTTCGGCTGGGATGCCACGTTCTGGCGTGGTGCGTCTTCTGGCTGGGGTGTATCATGCGCGCTAGCCTCAGCTGACATGAGGTAGTCATCCACTGCGCGCGAGTGCGCGCCGATTTCGCCCCGAGTGTGCGCGCCTCCGCCCTCGGCTTGTTGTCGCGGCCCTCCGCCGTCACCATGCAGAAGCATGTGGTGGAAGTACTCGCAGCCTTCCACTTCACACTGCTTGGTTTTGCACCTGTGCTTCCATGCTCTCCTTTGTAGACACCTGTAACACAATTTATTAGAGCGGGCAGCATCCCACCGTTCCGAAATTGACATATTTTTAAACTTGGTGCAGAGTGATGCGGAGGTACAAGTACCGCCACATACTCTGCATGTTGCTTTCATCATATTAAAGTTTCTGTATGATTTGTCAGAGGCCCGACGTTGAGGTTCCTCCACTACTGCTTTAGCATGCCGGGCATTTATTTCCGCCTCACTATCTAGGAATCTTCCCAATACTACTAGGCCCGGCTCACTACTTGAATCCTTAAATTCGTATTCATACCACCTATGGCGGACTATGGAGGTAAATTTATCTGTGACCGCGTTTATCATCTCCGGACTATGGAGGAATTCAGGCTTATGCAACGCCTGGACTGTGGCAATAACATTCCCTACTCTTGATGCAAATGTGCAAACATCACTAGGCGTGTCGGTTAGTTTAGGTAAATGTTTTAATTTTTCTAATTCATGGACAATGAGAGCATTTGGCCGTCCAAACCGACACTCCAATTTATTCATAATAACCTCCGGAGTAGCTCCTAAGAATAGACACCTAACTGCCTCCATTGCCGGGCCCTTGAGGCTCTTTCGCAGCCTTGCCAGGTTTTCTGTAGGTGAGAATGTGGAGGCTGACTCTTCGTAGGCTGACTTGAAGTGCAACCATTCACTAACCGCACCATTGAAATTGGGTAAGTCAAAGTAGTACCTGTTTGCAGCGGGGCGACCCCCGCGAGCTACCTCTAGCAGAGCTGATGCGAGGTCTTTCAGCGTCTGTCCGGCGTCGTCCCGGTCGCCACGCCCCGGTGGGGCTGGCGGCGGCGCGCCGTGCGATGGCACATGGCTGACAGGGGCGCGCGCTAACGCAGCCTCCGCCCCGCCGGCAGCAAGCAGTGTCTCGGGCCGCGCTTCTATCGCCTGCGGCTGCGCACATTGATGTGGTGCGCTGTGGTTACCTAGCGCGTGCGTCCCTGGCACGCCGCGGTAACTGTTTTGGTTGGATTGCACGAGAGATGCGTCCAATTCGTCGTTGAAATACTCCGCCTCCAAGACGGCGAGTCTGGCCTCGGCGAGCGCTAACCTCGCCTGTGCCAGCGCCTTCTTCCTATGTGTCGGCGACTGGGCGCGGGGCCCCGGGTGTATCGGCGACAGGGCGCGGGGCGCCGGGTGTGTCGGCGACAGGGCGCGGGGCGCCGGGTGTGTCGGCGGTAGAGGCCGGGGCGCCGGCAATGTCGGAGACGGCTCTGGGATTCGAATCGGTGTCGACTCCGTGTCGGACACTATAGGCGGCGTCTCCTGGCCCTCCCGCGGCGCCTCGACATCCCCGGTTGCCCTTTGGGACGCTTCTTCTTGGCCAGTGTTCATCATACTACGCGTCACTACCATAACACGTTAACAAAACATACATATATTTTCACACGCGAGGTCCGTATCCGACTCGAATGGACCAATATTGAGGACAGCGGACCGGGCGAACAATGAAAACACTTTGTTCGCCGTAAACATGTATATTTTCATTAATTGAACGTTAACTAGGAAAAGGAGTTGTGCTTAGAGGTTAACAACGAACGCAAGCAAGAAAAAACGTAGGGAACAATGTTGCCACCTTTGACAGAATAAGTCGCTCGGTCTGGAGTCACGACCATTGGCCGCCAGAGGGCGACACCAGCCTGGTCAGTACAACAGAGTCCAAATCGTGCGATTAGAAAGAGGCGGCTATATATCTTTGATTCTATCGGTCACATTATTGTTATTCGGATTCCTTTATCGTCTATATTTTACTTTAAAAATTAACAAGATTGTCCACAGAATTTATATTTTTGGAATAGCTAATGAAAGCATTACTTTGAACCGAGTAATTCGGCTAAATATTCGGTTCGGCAAAGGTTGGACCGAATATTCGGCCGAAACCTATATTCGGCGCATCTCTAATCTTCATTACACTTGGCCTTTATTAATCGCAATAGGGTACGTCACCCGGGATGGAGGAACTCCTGTACGTACGTACTATTATATTGTATGTTCTGCTATCGGTCCTAGATGTAGGTAATGATCCGGTCACGGTGCGTGGTCGGCAAACAATGCGCCACCCTCCGCCATAAAAGAAATGTCTATTAATTTTACACAGACCGATCTCAGTCCGATTTCTTGTACGTGCATGTGGACATTGATGTCTATACTAACGCGAGAATATTGCCATATTTGAAATGGATATTTTTAACTATATATAATGGTAAAAAATAAATATCCCAAAGTAAGTTATATTGACAAATACGTGCTTAATCATTTAAGAAAATGGTTGACCAGTTTTGGATCTGAACACACTTAATAAAAAAAGGAAATAACAGAAATTTACCACGTTCTTGAGAAATACATATCTATTAATTAACACTTAAAATGTTTGAAAGATGCAGGTAAAGGTTGTCAGATGTGCACTTATTTTATTGTGTTACATCAACTAACCCAGCACTGGCAGCGTCAGTTAAGAGTGCTAGCCCAGCACTGGCAAGAGCTGATGGTAAATTAATTTTAATGTCATAGCATTAGACGTTTTTTATTGATATGTTATCCACACCAGAGATTAATTTTAATAATATATATTGGCCGTATTTATAAGATTTATACTGCCAAGGCTAAAGATACGCCACGATGTATAGACACTGGCAACCTATATAATTGGGTATTTGACACATATTAAAATTTATTCCATAGTGTGGTTATATAAGCAATAAACAATAAGTAGAAAACCAACAAACTAACAAGATATATAGTAAATTAGACAAATTAATCAAAATCATAAAAATAAATTGGACTAATGATTCGCAAAAATGTTTTTTTTTTGTAGTCCAAATACATATTTTAAGTTACAAATGGAATTCTCATGTTTCAATAAAACAAGAAATTGTATGACAACTGTTCCTAAACACTATTTCACGACTAAAATGGCAAATTTCTGTGACGTCACATTTCACTGTCTATCAGTATGGAGCGGTTTCAGTGCTCCTCAGCTCTGCTGTACTTTACCTCTCGTTTTCGTATTTCGTGTTGCTCTCATTGTAGTTGGTCCCATACAAACATTTGATCGTCTCTAAAAACTGGTTCGAATGACATCATATATATTTTTTTAGTCAAATAGCCAATTAGTCAGTGGTCTAAGTCTATGTGCATACCTACATCAATCGGACATCCCACATAATGACTGAACCCATTCTTTATTTTACTAAGATACACAATCGAACAGCAAATACACTTCAAATCATTACTACTAAAGAGGTCCTACGCCACTCTTCTCCTCATTAACATAATCTAAACCAAACCTAATCTCTTCATAGAATCCTATCCCGCGTCAGAATATAATGGCCTCTGAGTTGATCCGTGTCAGCGCCACCCATGGCGCGCCGGTAATATCTATATTTACCGCTAATCAGCATACTGCAGATAATCAGTATACCCGTGATTACACGTCAATTCGCCGCGTCCAGGGCATTATTTATATCTTAAAGCAACAAACTCGATAATGAGATGGGCTACAACGTGATGGCGTTTAGGAACAGGGGTGTGGAGAGTCAGTTGTTTTGTTTTTATTTTTGTAGTTAAAGTATTTGTTTAACTGTGGCAGTCGAGTAAACTTTGGGTTAATATGCATTCGAATGTTAAAGAAGTAATTGTAATACGTTTAATAAGCTTTCAAACGACACTTCTCACGTACCGATTCGTAAGATAGAACCTGAGATTTGGACAAAAATCGGCAGCCATCTTTCCGTTAATGACTGAAAATATGGTTCAGCAATGAACTTTTAGGGAATTTAATGCTCTTAAAACTTTTTTTTATACAATGTGGAATCAGAATGTTCTTAGTTTAAGAGATATACTCGTATGCGAAAATCCGAAAAGTGACAGACATTTTGCCTTTGCATTTTTTTAAAATATGAATAGCGACTCCATGTTCGCGAGTGTCCGTATCCCGCAGGTGATAATGCGGTAATCGCGCCACCGGTGGCGGGTACCTACTAGCTGCTTGGCAAGCGGCCTACAACTACAACATATGACAACCCTTATGGGCTCTGGGCATAAGGTATGTTCACAGTGGCAGTCTCATAAACTGTCTCTTGCACCATATTGCCGTCGTCTATATTCAATTGTCTAGGTCGTGGTAACACCACTTCAGAAAGTTATTTCCCTTTACAACATGCAAATTTAGCCTAGAACTAATAAAATTAACGAAGATTCCAGATTGAGATTGCCAAAGTCATTCTGGGGTTTTAGCGTACGAATTCCTGACCAATTTCAACCTCTCCTAGGTATATTATGCTCTATAAATATGTTACGGCCACAAAATGACTTATAAGTCAAATCGCCGACCGCTGCGACACCCACGGTTGTAAAACAGGATGAAGATTTTTTCGTTCTAATTAGGAATCCAACGGGTAACTTTTTTATTCGACATATAAATCTTGTTGAGGAAACGATCGTTTAAAGGGGTATTCGTGAGAATGTAGCACCGTTTAGACATAAATATTATAGTACCGTGATAATTAACGATTATAGGAGCTAAAACTTTGATAGAATGTATTAGTTGGACGCCTACACCAAGCCTGTTTAGAGAGTACTAAGCTTGATGTTGCCGGCATGGGTGGTCAAAGCTCGCTGCTGCCAAAATGTATACTGTTTGTAAAGGTACATACATACTATTTAAATTTTCCGTTGAAAATGGACACCAAAAGCAAATATTACCAAGAATAGGTATTATACTGAAGATTAATTTGTTAGATTGCTTGGTATAAAGAATCCATGTACCTACATGATATTGAACAAACGGGAAGCAACGTATAAGCGATATTTTCTAGACAGCATGTTGACGTAGCCTGTCTAATTTTACTTACTTATCGGTATACTGTTAGCATGAATGCTATGCATTCCATACCAGTCAGGAAGCAGTCATTTAAATGTGGGAGCGCAGTAAAAAATCTGTCCAACCAACCCCGCAGCACCAAATGCAGTAGTAGCCAAGAAAATGTCTCAGTTCTCCACTTGGCGATCCTAGGTACGTACGTATTTTGTAACGGAAATACGAGTACAATTATAAGATGAGATGAAATCTTGCCTCAATTAAGCCAATTACTTACAAACCAGCATATTTTAAACCCATTGCCCGAGTTTCTAATGGCTCCTAAGTCATCAAAACGAAAGTCCGAAAATGTCATAGGTTACCCCGTAATCGCAGTGACTAATCATGAGTTTGAGGTAATTGTACCTTCACTTCTTAGAGCTCCGTTTGGAAGAGAGACATTATGGCTGGTCGGTCACGAGCAACCGATTTGACGGCAATCAATATGCGATCGACGGCGATCACGCTATCCTGGAATAATTTTCCACAGAAGTAGCACTTTTGGAGGAACACATGTTTTAACTACTTCTTCGCTTCGTTTTCTTCCAACCAGGTCAAATTTATGTAGAGTTTTCTTCAAGTTCAAACAAAAACTATTTTTTTGCGAGAAGATAACCTACGGACCTGGTACACAGGGGGAATCCTACGACGGGGTACCGTGCACTGTTAGGGGTCACGTTGTATTTCTATCCATTAAAAACTCTCGGTGACCCTTATCTGCAATGTTATGTGGAGGACTCAGGAGGACTGGAGCCCCCCTTGAGCTTTGATACATTTGGCTCACCCAAAAGCGATACGATCGTTACCACTTTCCCTGGGGTTATTGGACACGCCCCTCACACATAGCACTCGCAAACCTGATGCAGAGTCGGGTAGGGTAGAGCGGATGTCTAGGATCACCGAAATGCCGAGGGAAAATAAAATTAACGGTATGAATCGGTACACTCTGATCAAGGACCAGCCGATGTTGTCCCTTAGACGCTTTTACATCGTCCTCATAGCGTTTTCCCGGTTGCGCCCTAAGGAGCCCGGGGTTCACTTTGACACCTATTTACAAGATTTGGCATAGGAACTAGTTTTACGAAAGCGCCTGCAATCTACTTTTTAACCTAAAGGGAAAACTAGACGTTGTGGGATTAAACCGGTTTCCTCGCGATGTTTTCCTTCGCCGAAGAGCCACTGTTACCTAATGATCAAATGATATTTCGTACATAATTTTGACCATGACCATGATCATACAATAGCTTATCAATAATGAATGAATGAATGAATTCCCTTTAGTCCCTTTTACGACAAGCAAAAGGCCTATGGTAGAGTAAGAATCTCTAGACAACCGCTGAAACAACTTTAGAAAGCAGTGTTCTGTGTCGCCACCCACATCCCGCTAGAGCAGGCGATGCGGAGGTCTAACTAAAGACATGTGATTATCACCAGCGGACGTAAATTATGGGAGCCTCGGCGTGCTGACTGCCAAATTTGTGGGCCTTAAATGATAACTCGGCAATTTATGTGGATATGATTCGTTTAATTTTGAACATTTCTCCTATTATATTATTTTTCCTTCACCCGCGGAACGATTAAACGCCCTCTGTCGCGGTTGTACGTTATTTTATAGACAATATTTTTAAAGAATTTCGTTTCGCTGAAAATGTTTCTCATATTATTATTTCACAGAATAATCACTGCGCCGAACACTTTGTAGAAACTCAAATCAATGATTTTTGATATCAATATATTTTGATATTACGATACTCGTATCATAGAACTACAAATAAAATATTATTTTTTCTTATATTATTTAGTTTACGTAAAAATGATTACCAAGACAGCATTTGTATAGAATTCTGTTTCTCATAAAAATAAATCTCATATTGTCATTTCACAGAATAATCAATTCGCAAAATAATTTACTTTGTAGAATTTTTTATCGTGGAGGTTTGTTCCAAAGAAAATTTAATGTTTCGATATGCATATCATAGTATTACAGATCATATATTATATTATTTGACCTTATATTATTTAGTTTAGAGCCCTTATGAGTTAAAAAACGCTCATATACTTAGGCCATTTTTTGTTTGAATTTACCCGTATCTTGACATTTTATCAGTGATACTATCTAGAATAGGACTATTGCGACCTAATGGCATAAATTTTAAATGTATTTATTGGATTTTTCATTAAGAAATATCGTTTCAAACATGACTCCAAAACGACCGTTTTCAAACTAAAAACTGCTGTTTTCCGCTTAAATTCTACTACGCACAATAAAATCAAAATATAGCAAAGTCACTATCTCAAACTTTTATAAAGTCATCCTTGTGTCTTTAATCACTTTATTGGTATTATCAATACCTTTTTCATTATTTGAGATCAAAACATTTAAATACTTATAAGGCCTCATAATATAAAACTTATTACCAAGAAAAACATTTTATCTTATTCGCTTGGCTTCAGCTCGCATCATAATCTTCTAACCTATCCGCGTTAGAGTCGATTTGGCCCATCAGGTCGTTCAGGGCTTTTATAAAAAAAATAACCTAACCTATCCGCGTTAGAGGTGAATTTGCCCCAACAGGTCTTTCTGGGCTTTTATAAAAAAAATAATCTCGAAGATTAAGACGATATTATGGTATTGTGATAGGTATTATGTTTTATGTCACACCTGGCCATAAAGTGGCAATTACCGGACGCTTCGCGCGCGGAAAATCCTACTCCCATATTTATCGCCTTTGCCTTCGGCTCGGGCGTCCTGAGACATTCTTTGTTTTACCGCCCTTGGTAAGTAATGTACTATTGATTGTAACGGTTTTCTAACATTTTCGTTGATATAAAATACCATGGAAAGAAACACCGAATGAACAATGTTCGTTAAAACATAATTCAACTATTTGATAAGTTGATTAAATAAAAAAATGGGATTTTAAAATTCATTGAATTGTATTTCAGTGAAATAAGTTTCATTGAAGTGAATAAGCGTTGATATTGAAATAAAAATAGATGGACCAAATATTATTTACTATAAGTTTCTGTAAAACGTAATTCTATGAAATTTACGTCTGCGAAGCAATGAAACACCAAATATAATTTCACCGTTTGATAAGTTTGTTAAATAAATAAATGATGATATGAAATATGTTTCATTCAAGTAAAAGTAATTGAACTAATAATATTCCAAATAAAAAATACAAGGACAAAATATTGTATGAAACGTTTTCTGCGAAACAACTTTCTATGCAATTTCTGTCTGCAAAACAAGGGGACACCCTCTGTCGCGCTTACTACAGCATAGCACATACGAGTAAATTCGCAGTAGTCGTTGACATATTCCCACATATTATCGTTTCGCGAACAACGAAGGAAAAAAAAGTACAGCAAATTATATGTGACCAAGACCATGCGTGTAATCATTACTCGCCACTTTCACTCGCTAGGAGATGAATTTATCTCTAGGTTTTAAACTCTGTATTAGTTTTTTTATTGAGGTGTGGGACAATAAAGAAGATCTGTGTATTGTACCTACTTATTAGGTAGGTTAAACTAGAAATACACTCGGTCCATCAGAACGCAGTTTATCGTTTACTCTGTTCGAATAATATCTCATAATTGCCGCCCTTTGCGCAGACAGATTTGAAGACACTTAAGAGTATATTTTCCATTACAGATATATCAAAATTTGAAAAGGTTGAAACCGATCCATACTAATACAACCTCATTTAACTCGTAAATTGACTCCGTATAAAAAACAAAGGTCGAAAAACCAACAAACCAGGCATCACGGCACCTCTGCCTCGAGCCTCAACCACGACCCAACAGAGAAATGACGTATATCTTCTAAATATAAATAATACTTCCGACGAAGTCGTTATGGAGTAGGGAGATTTAAACATAAGCATTACCCAGTTATGACACGAGGTTATTGGTGGTTAGTGTGTTCTCATACCTGGTATTAATTGTGTTTTCCTCTATTTTGTTGAACGGAAACGTGTTTGTTAGATAACGGGACGCACTTAAGTACTTATGAATAAGTACAAATGATTATATGGCAAATAAGACTTAATTTGGTAATGTAAATAATCGAATTAGGTATTTATTGTCTTAGCTGTATAAAAATCATTATACGAAGCTGATACAGTTCAAAATAATAAAAATTTAGTCAGTGTTATCTACTTATTATCACTAGAATTAGTTTCGTAAAAGGTTTTCGTATTATTTAGCCCGATTTTTTCATATAATAAGTAGGTACCTAATGCAAGAAAGTATTCAATCGCTATTTCAGACATAGGTATTTTCTTATTATGTATCTAGGAAAATATCGGATTTGGGTGTCATTATTGTAAACGTTATTTCCTTTTGTAAATCAGATCCCTTTCGAATCATCTCTATCCACAGCTTCGCAAAGACTATAATTTGTCCGAACCATATATCACGTAATCACGTTGTTAATAAAATTCGTTTCACAATCATTCGTATGCGCAAGAGTTTCGGAGCAAACTGTATCTGGTCATGAAGTAATTTATATCGAAGCTCGCCCGTACCCGTATAATTAGAACCGGGCTGGCTCTCCTTGATTGCTTATTATATTGATGTTTCAATTTTATCCTCATTTTTATGGTCATCGGCCAACCGTGGGGGGTGGCCACCCAGACCGTCATACCTTTCTTTCTTTTCCACTACTTTACACATAAGACCATCTTTTTCTGCTTTCGCTTGAGTGAAGTAAGTTCTTTCCGTCTCGTTTGTGCTTGTTTGCTTCTTGTATTTTCTGTCTCATATTTGACTTATTAAGGTGGGTGATGAAAGTGGCTCCTGCTATGATAGTCTGCTTAGTATGGAGGCAGTGATCTCGAGGTGGTCGCTAGATATATTGACAGATGTTATTTAAAAAACGCAATCAGTTGGCGAATTTCGATTGGTTTTTCTGAGAAGTCGATGGGGGTCTAATAAACAGGATATTTACGAATTGACCGGTCATGCGATTTATATTGTTAGTGTTGCTATATTGGAGATTTCCTGTATTTAAGGATATGATCATAATTTCTTGTTATAGCGAAAGTAATTTTTTTTTATAGGGTTGCACCCAGAAAATTGTAATTCTCTTTGAGTTTTGAATTAATGCTTAATTTAATCCAAAACTCAAACAAAATTAATCGCTAAAATATGGTAAATACTTGTACTGCTGCTGGTAGCAGTTGTTAAATGAAGTACGGTGGTTTATTTTGTATTACAAGTTACGCGATCGATGACGGCTTTTTTATACCTACCTATAATAAAGTTAAATAGAGTTTCCAATACTAGGTATGTATGATGAAGGAAAGTGAAACATGTAGGTGTTCATAATTATGTTGGTACGACCGAACTCAATAGTCACTTAACACCTTTGTACCATGTCGCTTTAACGTCATGTTTAAACTATCATACTAAATTTCCAACATGTGAAAGCGACACAGTACCAAAGCGTCGAGCTACTTATGAGGCCGACTTTACCTACTTATGCCTTATAATAAATAAAAATCAATATGACTATGCCTCTTATTTTAGTACCTTTTTGATATCTCATGAAGTTTCTACAGAAGTTTTATAATTTGGACATTGCGAGAATGAAAAGGAAGTCGTGATATAACCTGATGAGCCTAGTGGCACGCTGCTTGCCAAGCTGACGGTCTTAAGTGACAAATATTTGTGTGATGAGCTTAAATACCCTTACTGAAATGAAAATAGGTATTTTGATCGTAGCGTGAAAATTATATTAAACAGTAGGTACTTGTAGTTTATTTTTTCCTGCTGTTAGACTTAAACACCAGCGTGAAAGAGAATACTGAAGGATGCTCTACATCATTAATTAACCGGTTATCAATTACCTAGTTTATCTATTGTCCATTAATTTCAAATGTCTCCCAAGGCTACTGATCTTTATTGTTCAAAAATTGACTACCTACTTATTTTACGACATAAATAATTTATTCCGTGCCAAGATCATTAAAGGCTGACTACACTTAACTTTTGAATGCGTCACCGTTCTATAAATAAAATTATTGACCGCGGCTGCTTTACTTCATATACACCCTGTACTTATCTGCATTTTTTAATTTCTGATAAATTCAAGGATATATTCCTTGCGATAAATGGAGTTATTTCCCTATAAAACTAGAGTATTCTAATTGTAAATTAATCTGACCAATTCTTAGGAAGCCTTTTAAGCTCCTAAGTGCACACCGGGACCGTTCAGGAACCCTTCAACCTGCGCGTGGCTACCTTGCTGTACCTGTCTCCGGCTTAGAGTCATCACGGAATATGGAATATCTTGCCAAAAGAACGCATTCCGGTTCTCCAGGCATGACACCTACGCCGCTTGCTGTGCCCATGCCGTTTCTCTTGGAGCCACCCGGCATATACAGGGACGATGACAAGAGACCGTATGGGATATCGTTAGTTCCGTGCTTATGGCCAATGAAGAAATGCACGGTCTAGATTTGAATGATATATATAGTTTTTAATAGAGTCAATTTGAATAACGAGGGATAACGTTAAGAAAGTCCTGTTTTTTCGACTGTGTTTCTCGCGCTCATGATGATACGTTACCAGTACGATTACTGAAACTTTTACGTTGAGATGTGATGTCAATCCAATTGATATTCTGTCTTAACATCAATATAATAAAGTATTTATTACAAACGTACAAGTTTATGGACAGTGTGTATGTTATAAAAACTAATTAGTGTTAGTACGTAGAATATCCAACGGAATAAGAGCATGTCAGTGTCAAGCTTAAAGTAAGTAGTATTTCGGTACGTATTGGAAGATACTTATTAGAAACTTTCATAGTTTATTTTTTTTTACAGTCCTAAAGTTTAAGCCGGTACTGTGATATTCAAATATTGCATATATTCAATTTATTATAAACAATATGATGAAAAACTATCGCAAATTTAAACTGCTAACCAAGCCCGCAATACCTACGCAACTACTCTGGGGGTTCTAAAATCGAATCTGTCCAAGATCAGATAGTATCTTGTTTTTCTAACTGTCACCAGTTGTAATGGTAGCAAAGGACACGAAGGATCTATGTTCGTTAACAGTTGACTGGTTAATCGGGCGATCTACCTCGCGCGATGCAGAACGCCGTATGTGTTTTCGTACTGGTAATCGACTTACGTCCTTCTGCTTCCGGGAGGCAGTTCAAGATGGCGGTGATTTATAAACGGTGCAGGCGCAGGCGCCCGCGTCGGCGCAGGTAGTGTGTGTCTGAGGCTCTCAAAGTATTATTAAAATACTTCCTTCCATAGCATTCGTCCGTCTCGCACTTATATGCTTGCTTGTCATCATCATCCTCCTAGCGTTCTCCAAGTATAGTTTCATACTGAAGGATTCCCGGGGTCTCCTACTTAATACCAAGATTTGGCGTAGGCACTAGCAATAGCACTTACATACTTGCTAGTAAGAAGGTCTAATTTAGTCCGTCACTTCTGATAACAATAACTAAATAAATCCGTTGTGCTCGTCGAGCTTAATTTGAGGTCAATTTAGCCAAAACCGCAAGTGGATCCGGCTCGAGAGTCAGCCCGGTCAGTCGTTTTTTGTAAAAATACCGTCAAATATACGTACAATTAAGTATCATTATAAAATATTTCTTCTGATTCCGGTATGAAATGTTAGTTAAGGTAATCGGCTAGCTGATTACTACTTATAGAAAACTTGTCTCCCAACGACGTGTAAATCGTTAAATACAACTAACGAGATGGAACAAATGAAACAAGGTTGTTCATAAATGTAAGAAGTTGTAAGTAGGTACTGTTAAGGCAAGGCAATCCATTCCAGTGCAAATCCCCTCTAACACGCGTGAGTTTGCAAGTAACCATCCCGCTTTCTACGGAAGCTCTGCGCGTAATTTCGCAAATATTTAGTACATTTTTATTGGTTGTTGGAACACTGAATCACTTACGAAAATCTATCCTGTTATTTCCTTAGAACAATGAAAAAACTATCGTTTTCGTAAAAAAAACGTCTCACTGTCGTTGATATCGAGATCTGCAGCTTTGTTGTTTTATGATTTAAGTAACTTATATATACTATAAGAAATATTGTACTGTTTGTGCCCAAATTAACATTAAAACATTAAAGTTTATTTTTACTATGATATTCAGGATTTTTTGACTAAGTTACCAAGGAATTTTTCAATATTTTGTTCAGTTATTTCTTTTCTCTGTTTCTTTTCCAGTCTCCTGTAATTTTTGTGTAGTGTAATTCTACATCATTTCTTCACACTGGAAGCTCAAACTACAGTACCTATTCTCGTCACATCTGTGAATGGGCCTTGCCTTAAATAGACTTTACGCTTCTTATTGAAAAATATAGATAGATGTAAGTACCTATTGTAATTTTTGAAGCGGTGCCATAATGCCATCCAAAGAAATTGTCTAAAGTTGACGAAATGGCACTGACTACAAAAATTAGGTACAATAGGTACGTCTCCCTACATTATTCAATAAGAATAGTTAAGTCTTACATTGAGCTATTAGAAGTTAGGCCATTATTTTTTACTTTTTAGTGTTTTTTTTGGGAGTCGGTTTTACTTTTTTATTATTATTTTTTTCACACTTTTTATTGCATCTCATAGCGATTCCAATAAGCTCAAACACGGCTAAGCATCACTGTTTTATTATGGAGTTCCGTTGCCTACCTTACGGCTTCAATTACCAGATCAGGTTGATGGTGATATTACATCAGGACCATTTTAATTGACTTCATTATAGTCGCTTAAGTATCTTGATCGAAATAGGTATCTTAGTGCCACCCAGGAGCCACCCATGCAACACCAAGAGATTTGGATGATCATCCGTTGTCTTCTACATCAGTTGCCGTTTATCAAATGCTACTTTTTGAATGCAAATGCTCCATTTATTAGCGAGATTACTAAAATCGCTACGTTCCATTTGAATTTTTGAGGAGGATGTATCCCATCAGAACTAGATTTTAGTAACATCGAATGGTACCAAGCCGGAAGCATATGCTTTGAAATAAAAAAAATATTTTTTTCAAATCAGTTCATAAACGAACACATTACAAAGAAAAAAGTACATACAACCGAATCGTAAACCTCCTCCTTTTTTGAAGTGTATTAAAAATATAATATAATATATATACACTTATCCCGACTGCTCCTATTTTAGTAAACCCATTTTAAACATACATAAAAATATAATGATATGATGTGGAGTGCAAAATAGGAAGATCTTTTATCTTTGACTGTACATGTAGCCTGGAAGTAACTTAAAAATCAATAAATACTCCCTAAACTTTGAGAACTCCAAAACAAAACACGACAAAAAACGGCGACTGAAACAGATTCCGAGATAGCGACATCGATTTGAGTCGAAATGGCAGCCGAGTCGATAAAAACAAAACGCTCGACCGACAAGAATTCGGACTAAACTACCAAACGCCGAACAAATTCATTAGAAGACTACAAATTTGTCACAGGAATCTGTGCCAGAGTTAATCGATTTTAAGATCCTGACCTTGTTGGAAAGTGGGGAAATATCCTTGACAAACTTTCGTTCGAATTTTAAAAAGTTTTTATTTTTATTCGGTAAAAACGTGACTGAAGTCCAGTTATTTTTTGGCGTCAGGCATGATTAGGTATTGATTGAATACAAATCGATGCTACTAAAATCATCTTTTATTTTATGTGTTATCCTAAGTGTGAAAATACAATTCCTACTTAACTACTTTTCACTGATGGAGAAAAGCTGAGACACGCACTTTATATAATTATAATATGTGTTATCCGTGTCAGCATACGCTGGAACTCCCAGTGGAACCTACTACATAGACTCAAAAGAACCTTCTTTCATAAATTTTATACCAATAAAAATCACTTAATATATTCGTTCAAATAATCGCTATTAAAATACAGGTATTTTCTAATACAATCAAAACCAACACATTCTGCTAGGAACGATTATGATTATGAACGATAAAAAAAACAAGACGCTGTTCAAACCATCTCGATTTCCTATTCAATCTTTCTCAAACCATGTTTTGACATAACAAAGATTTTTTCTGAAAATGTCATGACACAATCCTAAGTATTTTTGCCACAGATAGAAACGAGAGCATAAAAACAAAAAGTTAGTTGTACATTAAATTCGATTTAAAAAGTTTGTGGTTACCAAAAAAATATGTTTATTTTTTTTAAAGGTATCATGACATGTTATTATTTTGCCACAAATTCGTTGTGATGTTGTAATCGATACAGCTTGAGGGTTTGTCTTCGGATTAAGAATAGATAGCTCCTAAATTGAATACCATACTTGACTGACGTTTTCAATATTGTCTTGGTCCGCAAGTTTTTATGTTAAGTTCAGAAAAACGGGTGTCAGTTTCAAATTATGAGTATCAAAATGGTTTTTCAGCTAAAGCTACTTAAGATATTTATCTTGGTACTTTATTTATATTTACATATTACACTTACCAATTAAAGTTTCTAGAGATTACGAAAATAGATTTAACATTAGCTATCTGAATATGAATGGTTAACTATTAAAAATACAACAACCGACTATCTGGCAGCTTTTGGGGAACTGACATTTTCAATATCAAAAATATTGTTTCAGTTAAAGCCTAAGGTTTTATGAACATTAATGGAAATGTAATTGAAAAACCCGCCTTGGGTCCATTAGTTAATATCTGCATGAAGGTACCAAAGCTAAAATTTATTCACACGACACCGCAATGGCCCTTAATCGTCAATTCTTCGCCAATTCGAAGCCATCAAGACATTAATCCTTTCGTCTATCCGACGACCCGTTGATTGCAGTCAACTGCCAGTTGACCGCATCGCTTCCTACTTAGCCGGACCACCCAGAACCATAGGCCATTTAAGAACTATAGTTTGGACTGGCAAGAAGAGAATACAACTCCTTATTCTGATTTGGAACGACATAAACCCACATTCAAACATATCAACTAAATATTTTTAATTTTTCTGCTTCTAATCGTCAAACAATCTTTTAAAACAATCTTCTTGCCCCCTTGCCGCCCTTTACTTGGCGTCGGCCCTCCTCGTTTGTAGGCGTCGTATTTATGAATTTGGACAACCCGGGATGGTCTGTACTTACTAGGTTCTCAAAAAAAAAGTTTGTTGAAGTGCTAATAGTTACTACTAATAGTTAAAAAGATCTAGGCAAAAATAATGGTTGAGACAAATAAAAACATTACACTCCTTTTTTGGGCAATCGTGTAAAAACAATAGGATACATTGTCTAAGTATCATACGCCTCAACACAAATCGGTAATAAGTAAGTATACACATTCTGTGTGTTGGCACTCAGGGAGATAAAATCTACATTAATTTTGTAAACGAATATATGTAGATTTCATTGTCTATGCACATCGAACATCAAAGCCCATTGATCAACGGCATCAACTAGTCATGTACATTCGTCTTATCCGAAACAATTAACGAATTTCTGTTGCACGGACCAATCCCAGTAATGCTCGCATACCGAGGAGACCAGAGCTATTCGGACTGTCAAAAGCCAATGCCGGGGTGACCCCTCGAGTGTCCGCCACCCGCCTTTCAATCCCCCTTTCTTACCCCCACTTGGCTTGACCCTTATTGCGTTACTACGGGTTGGATGTACTCGCAACTAATTCGAATCCTGCTTTTTGGTTTCTGTCAAGTGAATACATTTAACTTATCTTGTGACTAAGATCAGCACTCGTTATTAAGGAAACCTAATAGGATTTTCATCACTCAACTCCTTCAACCCTCGATTAGGGTAATACAATACCACAGTCTTGTATGGTATTATATTTGTATGGAATTTCATGTATGACTCCTTAATATTCACTGTGTGAAATTCAACTGTCTATAAATAACTGTAATAAATATTCTATTAATAACTCTCTCAAAATGTCCCGCACCCATGCTTCCTGATCTCGCTGGTTATCTGGAGATGTCATAAGTATGGGGATTATGTTTTAATCGATTGGGAGAGTCAAGTCAAGTAGGCGAAATTAATGCGGTAGCTCTCTATCAGTTGGTTCAGTCTTATTGGAAAAAAAATCTTGTAATAACTTTATAAATCGTAATTCATAAGGTAATACATTTCTCTCAGTAATCTAACACAGAAATATTTTGTCCTAAATATTAAAAATATATATGTATATATGTTTTATATTATAGCATTTTAATTCTGTAGTATTATGATACTGTTATTTTATATACATTATATATTGTTTTGAAAAAATGACACCTCGCCGAGTTTCTTACGCCGGTTCTTCTCGAGGCAGAGGTTTATTTTATGAACCGGTGGTAGTTTTTTGACATTCATAAGTGCACGTAATATGCCTAAATTGAAGAATAAATGATTTCATTTCATTTCTCTCAATTCGCTTAATTGTCACCCAACCTTCGCTCAGCTAAGAGAGATTTCCGCGTAACCCCGTCGCTTGACATCTAAACGTATCATGACGACTGCTCACTCGATCGAGATTCGAGAGGTAGCACGTCTTTTGTATTTAAGACCTTCCGTCTATTCAATAACTTTCTTATAGCGATAGGTAACTACTGAGATCACTCACTCAATTCTCACTCAATCTTCACTCGGCTAGGCGAGATTTCTGCGTACCGCCGTCGCCGGACATCCGAAGGTGTCATGGAGACGGCTCACTCGAGCGAGGTATTGTAAGTCTGTCTGTACATAGGTATGTATATGAGATATATCCTTATCAGAATCGATTTGTTTAGAACTTCAAATTATATCGACTTTTAAGAGATACTTAAGGCAATAATACAATTATTGTAAAGTACAGCGTGCAAAAACTTTCTTGGTCGCAAGTATATTGGTTGAAAATAATGAACACCTAATTTAACGAAAATCACGGCATAAAACTTAAGTGTTAAAACTCTATGTAATTTTAAACTTATAGAAACATGACGCCATAATGTGGAAACAAATGAACATTAATTAATTTCACTCAAGCAAAAGGCAAAGGAAAAACTAAGCCTTTAAAGGAGTGAAGCCGTCCACCTGAGCTAGTATGGCAACACTTCACCCCGAGGGGCCGGACGATTGCCCTCGAGAGCTAACCCACCTTGAGAGCTCAAAATTAGCCCTCGAAAATACTCAGGCCAGTGTCAATATGAAATACTTCTCGTCTTTGTGTTTTGCTACTCGAAAAACTTCAGAGAACGCACTTAAGAAAATGATTTCAACTTTTTCTAGTCTAGTTGGATTCTCGGATTCGACATTTCTGATAGGAACGTAACATTTCTACCTACGTTTATAGTTTTTTAAACGAACACGTAAATACTGTAAATCTTAGTCAGGACCTAAAATTTAGAATTGAATTTCTCAAAACACTTAATTATTTACACCCTGCTTATCGGGTATAGTTATGCATTGAGATTGTGCTGGAGCTTTGTCGACCTCTAGGATATTTGCCTGACTTCATGTTTTATAGGTATAATTTTAAGGAGTTGGTAGAGATACTGTGCTCATAGATGCAGTATGAAGGATGAGTACGTACCTACGTTTTCTGCTTACATATATTTCTATGACTCCTAAAATAGGCCTTATTAGAAAATTTGTTTTTTTCTGTTATCACAAAACAAAAGACAAAACATTACAAGTATATTTAAAATTCCCACTTTGATGTTCACGTCAAAGTACATGTCGGTCTGTTACAGTCATGCATCAGTTTCCCTTATTCATTAATCACTAATTCACCCGATGTAATTAGAGACATTTTATAAAACTCCCAACTTTGTAACAAACTTCCACCGGCTTCTTAATAAAACATGCCTATCGATTTTCCTGATACGTATTAAATTCGTCGTTCCAAGCCAATTACACTGGTATAAACCTGGCATTACTCCCGCCACCCCCTTTTCCCCACTAAACCAACATGGCGTCACGATTGTCACCTAAGCTTGCACTATTTTACCATTTACCGACGATGCACACAAAAGTGATTCTTAGATAGTTTTAATAAGGAGTCAGGAGACAGTGCAAGTTAAGTTTGCCGTTGCACCTGAAGACTTATTCTTTAGAAGCGTGTGCAATATAACCCCTTTACTACTCTTACATTGTATTTTGAATGTTAATCTTATGTGTATGTAGTTAAAGTTGAGTTTTGAGTGATTATTATTCTATTGTTGCTCTGAAAAGGTACTGGAGGCGTGACATTAGCACCCGCAAGGATTATAAAATAATAGATGAAGGAGTTGTGGTAGGGTTAAGCGGAGTATTTTTAAGTATGAGGGTGGTAAATTATTGATGTAAAAATGGCCGGACAAAGCCGAGCCTAGTGATTTAGTCGATAGTAAAGGAAGTATAGAAGGCATTAAGTATGTACAAGCCAGGGGTTGTCAAATTACTACGTGCGCTCTAAAATGAAGTGACACAGGAGAGAGGCACTATTCAACTTGTTTTCAACTTAGCTTGGTATATGTTGGCGGGGATATCTCTTACTAAAAAATGCTTAAAGTTCACGTATCTGGAACTTAATTAATTCAATCTTGGCGACATTGATCGACCACAAGTAGAATGTACCTACTTGTCACGAAAGATACGTACACGTCAACCATACGTTTATACGATGCTAAATATGACTCACGATAGTTGAACGTTGTACCTAGTGTAGTAAGACGAGCCAAAGTGGCAACGTTACCCAAGTACTGTAAAACTTTGTATTTGAAACAGCGTCTTACGTCTGAAATGGGTCTCCCCAACTTGATCTAATATCGTTTGTGCTAATTTCATTACACCTACCAACGTTCGATATAATCTTCATTAGCCCTAAAATTTCTATAAGTAAACTTGTAATACATAATTATTTGCTGGGTCTAATTTCATATACTAAACATCAACTATTCGAATATATTAATGATTCTTCCTAATGATTACCAAGCCTAATGATTAATGTGCCTAATGATTACTATAACTAATGAAAACGACGCCTAATTTCATCACACCTAATACTTTGACGGGGTCTTTTCACTTGAAGTACTAACTTTTGCCCTAATGTTACATTAGACCTAATGCGAAGCGGGCCTCCGTCGACTCGCTAGCAAGTCACAATTGTTTTGCCCAGATTAACATTCGGGATACTGACTGACACCAGGCGATTTTAGAGATATAGATAAGGTTAGTCATTTTTAAGCTTCGTAGTATTAGGCCTATTAAAAGAATCGGTTTAGTAAAATTAGTATTACTGAGAAGTCGGTTATAAGAAATTAGACATTATGAAAATCTTACTTCATTTCACTAGCTAGAAATCTCTGAAATACCTTATCCACATAATTATCCACTTATTATAATTCTCACCAACTCTCAACTAGTGTCCGACCGAAGTTTCGGTTTCGGTTTCGGCTGGTTTCGTACTAAAAATCATGTTTCGGCCGAAGGTACGGTTTCGGCCAAAAAACTGCCGAACCTTTCGGCCGAGCCGAAACTTTTAGAACATTGTGCTTTCGGATTGCGTTCGTCTAATTTCTGGTGATTTTGGATAACATGGCCCGACTCCGCCAGCAGAATACATTTTATTTTTGGTATTTTATATTTTGTTAAGTACTAAAATAGTTTTATTTTATACCACACTACACGAACTATCTTGTGTTTCATTTAAGGATTGCAATCTGGTCCGTCAGATAGGTACGGTAATCCGGCTAGATCCAGTATCTCGATAGGCACTGGATCCGGAAATATCCCGATATAGATAGATAACTCCGGT
Organism: Epiblema foenella; assembly: GCA_963556455.1. Taxonomy (NCBI): domain Eukaryota; kingdom Metazoa; phylum Arthropoda; class Insecta; order Lepidoptera; family Tortricidae; genus Epiblema; species Epiblema foenella. The sequence goes on from OY747100.1 coordinate 9,972,221, forward strand.
AAGGATGAAAAAGAGCGCTAAAACACATTACGTAAATTGATTAGCTTTTTTTTAAAAGGTAAACAAACGTTCCCGCGTATTTTCAGAATTCGTGCGCTTACTAGCGATCGTCACAACGTGGCATTTTTAATATTAAATGAATATATAAATAACGTTTAATTCACAAAAAGGCAGCAATAGTTAACCGCCAATCACAAATCTTGGATCGCGGCTAGCTCAAATCTGTCCATGACATCTGCAGTAACCACCTGCATAGCCAGCGAAATCTGCTGCACTAGATACGATGCCGTCTATCTTTCAGTCGTCGACCCAAATCCTTAACAAGTTCTTTGGCTTCCAAACCCCAGGATCCTGCAGTTCGTATCATACTTTGGTTCCAAGGCAGGGAACTTGTCATACTTATACACTTATACTTCAGCTTATCAGCATACTCCAGTGAGTCATACGTATATAACCAGATCTGTTGGGCCAAGGTGGCTGGCCTAACAGATCTGGTGATATGACTCGAATGGGACCGGAAAAACCCTTTCATAAAACTTTGGTGGTTTGGTGGTTTGGTAAAGTTGACATTGGTTTATAGAGGCCGGAACCGGCTCGATCCACCAGGATATAATGAAATCCAGCCGGATTGAGAATCATACCGGATTGCAATCCCTAGTTACATTGTTTATGTCTAGAAAAACAGCCAACTGAAACTTTATTTGACGATTTTCACATGTCTATAAAAGTTTCGGTTTCGGTTTCAGCCGAAACTAGAGCCAAAGCTGAACTTTCGGTTTCGATTTCGGCAAAAAAACGTGTTTCGGTCGGACACTAATTTTAACTGTATGTATGATAGTCTATGAATGTCTATTCTTTACCATTTCACACTTAACCGTTGAAAGGATTTAGATGAAATTTGCCATGGGTATAGTTTCCTGTGTATGTCCTTCCTTATAGTTTTTATCCCGGAAATAATTTATTGAGGTGGTGAAAAGGGGCACCTGAAATTATTTAATAGCAATAACTTCTCTAAGGCGACAACGAGTGCTACGCTGACGAAACCACGGGCTAAAGCTAGTTAGTCTATTACTAATCAATTTTTCCAATGGTGATATCTGAAGGGCGTTTATTGATACAAATTGAAGCCATGGTTGATCATTAGAGCGCTGAAGTTTGTTATAGAGAATTGAAGTCTGCAAGGCGATATCTCTAGCATTTAGAATACAGTGTCGAATCGCGCCTCTGCGTGATTTACATTTGAAGAAAAATCGATTTTGTGGCTATTTTGTGTTCAGTACCTCAAGTCTTGAATTATGGCCTGGCGTTGTTCTGGTGTGTGTAATTATAGTTTGCTAGCTTCTGACTAAGTATAGATAAGCTTTCGTGATTACGTAATTATTTGAGTTTCTTTTGTTAGTTTCTTCAGTAGATGACTACAGTTATAGTTGCAATTATATATGGGTGAATATACAAAAGTTGAGTAACTTTTAGGGATATAATTACCCAGAATAGTACTTTAAACGCTATTCAAATAAATTAGTAGGTCCATATAGTTAGTAGGAAGCAGTTAGGTACGACATGAAATAAATAAAAATAACAATAATTTCGCTTGTTTTACACACACGGGTTTATTAGTTACTTAACTAAAATATTCTTTGGCAAAACAATATGTCATCATAATGATAAACTTATTTCCAAATATCTTAACTCAATGCATTGCATATTGAAAATAATATCGTCATAATGAAGAAGCCAGTCTATAAAAGGGTTACCTTAAAACCTGTCAACTATAGTCCAATCACCCATCCATAGTATAAAATATAACTCTCTCATTTTTATCAATATCCATCAGTGATTTTATTCGCTTATATTTTAATTTGTTAATAATTAAGTGTAATAATTGTAATAAGTATTCCAGTTCCAGTTCATTTGGACCACAGTTGGGTAGTTTTACGGTGTCATCCTCCTTGAGTTTTCCCGGTTGTGCCCTAAAGGAGCCCGGGGACTGCAGCTTTGGCACAATCCCAAGATTTGGCGTAGGTTCTAGTTTTAAAAAAGCGACTACCATCTGAGCTTCCAATGCAAAAGGAAAACTAGACCTTGTTGGGATTAGACCTGTTTTTCTTAGTCCGGCAAGTTCGCCAACACCGTGTTAAATGTACCGAGGGCCTAGAAGAAAGAACTTATCTCCCTTGCTGTCGCTCGAATATGCAAGTGCGATAGAGAAGGGAATTTTTTGTATTCGGTTCCCAGTAGGCCCTCTGTTCTCAAGAGATTGTTCTTTTTCTCAGTCGTGCATTCTTGTCAGAGTGGTCGTGGTTATGGGTTGCCTTCTTCCGTATAATTTTGCAGCTTTCGCGAGCTTTATCCAACTCTCTCTATTTGTAGCATTGCGTGCACACTCTGTTAGGGGAGATTTTGTCGTGGATTTTATTAGATCTGTCCATGTTGTAGGCGACCGACAAGAGATACTCGTATGTAAATCTCCTGCCTGACATGCACGCAGGCAAACCGATGGGTAGTTTTAAACATTAGCTACAACCAAACTATCCGTTATCAATCGCGAAGATCCAAGCTATGTAAAACACGATATTTTGAACATTCATCGTTAATTTGTTAAATGACTCGTTGGCATCGGACGTCGGCCAATCGGCTGCGCGTCGGCACCACAAACGGATTCCTAATGGCGTGCGCGCATGCATAGGCGTACTCATGTTTTAGATCTGTCTAGAATTTAATTTATATGGTACATTAGGTCAGCCGTGTATCATTATCAGTGTCGAAGTTGGACGAATTTGCAGTTAGATGGCGCTGTAGCCTAGCTGTGCATCGATTCCTGAATCACGCTATTATATTAATACGTATATATGGGACAGACATGGCCGGGCCCTTGGTGAAAAAATTAGCTGCTAAAAAACATAGCACAAGCCATTATAGAAATGAAGAGAGGTAAGCCCCCATGGCCATGATAGTTTGAGTATTGAACATTCAGCATGCAGGGTCGCATCTACCAAGGGTGCTTTCGATGTTGTTTTCCTTTTGTTTTGTCACATTCATTCATAGGTACCTGCTGAGATGACAAAAGCCATTGTTGTATATTCTTTGTAATGAAAATATAAAACAGGTGATGTGTCATCTAGATAACTACGGACAGACCCATATCTACAGTATTTGATAGTTTGCTAAATGCTGAACTTGATAAGTAAGTACTTGCAACTACATAGGGCGCAGTTCGGGTTTAAGCCTGGTCTATAGACATAAAGTGCCATAACATGCATGAAGGAAACTGTCAGATACTACACTTGTAGAAACACACCTGTCTTTGTTTCTTCTTAGCTCTTAGGCATTGGGTACTCTTAGTCAAACTAATGTTGTTAAATGGGGAGATGCTGTGTCTGATGAATATGGACTTGACTGTGGTGTGACGAGGGAGGGCTGAACTCTCCAAATTTGTTTAATCTTTACATTAATGCGCTCATTGAGAGGCTCAGCAGCATGCATGTCGATTGTCGCATACAAGATGTGAGGTTTAATAACTTGAGCTATGCTGATGACAAAATCAAAATCAAACATTTATTCTGAAATAGGCCACAAGGGTACTTTTACATCTCAAAATATACAATTTAAAAAAGTCTGACTATAATAATACATTTTTCATGCCATAATATTAATTTACAGTTCAAGAAAGAATAATAATTTCTAGTTTACAATTATAACAAAATTAATGTCATACAGTGAAGATAAACTTGCAAAGTTGCACATATGGTGCTTGTGATCTTCTCAGTGGTAGGACTTACTAGAAAATTGTCAAATGTGTTATGCTAATGAGTATTGCCTCAAAAGTGAAATTATGGTTTTTAAGTCAGGTAATAAATATCCTGTAAGTTTGCTTCCAGTCTTGTTAAACGGATTGCCTTAAAAGGGTGCTTATTTTCAATTAATGTTGTAATAATGTTGGACATAATTTTATACGATAATCTGAGGGGATGAAAAGGATATGAAAAGGGAACGGAGGGCCTTGTCAACCATAGTGAACATGGTGGCACATAGGTTCAGACGTTCTACTTTGCCAGTCAAGTTAACCTTATTTCGAGCTTTTTGTACAACATTTGACACATGTGCCTTATGTACTAATTATGCGCAAAGGACGCTGAGTTCTCTCCGTATACAATATAATAACGCTTTAAGGCCGTTGTTGCGGCTGCCACGCTGGTGTAGTGCGCCAGGGATGTTCGCGCACGCGCGTGTCGATGGTTTCCCGGCCATCATGCGCGCGCATCGCACTACGGCTCCTGCGAGACAGCCGCAACAGCGTCCTCGCCCTTATAGCTGACAGGCCGGGCAGTCAGCTTCTCACAAATTGGATGAAAGCACATTCAAATATGACCACATACACCTACTTAAGTGTGTGGTCATACTTTTGAATATGACTAAATTTAATTTTAATTTTGAATGTGACTAAATTAAATTAACATAGTCTTTTAAGATACGATATTATTACTAACCCATTATGAACCCTGAAATAAAAGCATTTTATTTTATTTATTCATTAAAATATTTCCTAGAATGATGACCTAATTCTACTAATATATTGTACAAGTTTACTAAAAAAGATTTTGAGGCAAAACAACTGCAGCGGCTAACCTTACCCAGTTTACCTACCCTTTTATTTTTTAGTAAACTTCTACAGGAAGTAGTTACGAAGGGTCATTGTGGGAAAAATCTTAATAACGCGATTCAGGAATTTTTGACTGCTGCAGACCTACATACATTTATTTCTAGCTTCTTCAAATCAATAAAGGGTCGGAAGCCTACCGACAACTCCACTGGAGACACAAGTGTCCATAGGCTTCGGTGTCTACTTACCGTCAGAGAGGCCGGATTCTCGACACCGTCTTAGTATTATATATAGATAAATCCCGTCTGGTCATTCTCCGCCTTCTTAAGCTTGGATACGGCGCGACGGGTGTTGTTCGATTTATATTTATTGAAATAATAAAAGCGAAACAGTACGATAACTCCTCAGAACAACAAGCCTTGGGTGGCGCGAGGATGATCCGTAGTCTTACTATGTATGTGTAAAATGTTAAGTTGTTGATATTTGTTTGGCACGCACATTTATTCATAGCGCACAAATTTCGTGAGAATTTTACTAAAACAGTTTTGATTCAGCAGGGATTGGCCGTAGAGCCGCAATTCAACTATTCATTATAGTAGCTGGTGCCATGAATGTACAAATTGTCCTATCCTTCAGTGGCGGCGCGTCAAGAATATTCTTAGGGAAGCCGGAAATAATATGCTTTTCTTATTTTTCATGAGCTGTAGTAAAAGAACTGGATTGGAGCCTATACTCCGAACTTCGAAATCTGAACTTCGTATCGTGCCGTCCCTTTCACTCTCGTGTTATTCTCTATATGCGTAAGAGGGATAACACGATACGTAGTTCGGAGTAGCCCCTCTGGCTAGAAATTAGGCAAGCCGGTGGGAATCGAGTTGTATGGACGCTCCGCCACTGCAGTATCCTTGACACTTGGCAGATAGGGACATGTTCTGTTAAGCATAATATTATTTTTTATTTTATATATTAAGGTTCGCCAACAGGTATAATATTATTGAACATAGACTTCAAAAAAAAACATGTATGTATAGATAGAGTATTGACCCAATAACAGGCAAACACAACTTGCTTTAATATAACTCGCTTACATTTTGCCATTTAGTAAAGTGATTTAACCCAGCTATAGCTACCACACGTCTCAGAATGGAATTTTGTGGTAGTTTAAAGATTTAATATTACGTGCCGTCATGGCCATACCTACCCCAAGATTAACGAATTCCTCGTCATCTCCTTATGTGCCCGTCGATATCCGTCACTGGGAGTTGCTGTGGGGTGCAGTTGTATAGGTAACCATGCCCAATGGTTTGTGTGTGTAGTGTGCACACAAACCATTGCTGCATTGGGCATTGGGAAAACCATTTCCTCGTAAGTAATGAGCACTACTCGTGGCTAATTTCATGCATTTCTTACCAGCCGACGTATATACAGAGGACTTGACGGAGATGCTCCTGAGCCTAAGCGTTTCTTCCAGACGGGTGGGTCTGGGAATGAATTTGGATAAGACCAAAGTCATGTTTAATTCATTCGTGGACCCACTGTCGAGAATCACCGTCAATAATGTTAGCATCGAAGTTGTTCAGGAGTAAACTTACCTTGGATAGATCGTTCAGCTAGGTAAGAACAACTTCGACAAGGACAAAAGAAGACAGTTGGGCTAGGCAGCATATGAGATTCGTCACGTCTTCGAGTCGCCACTGCCCCAGTGCCTTAAGTCGAAAGTCTGCGACTAGAGTGTCCTTCCGGTCCTCACTTACGCGGCCGAGACGTGGACACTTACAAAAGGACTCATCCACAAGTTCCAAGTCGCTCAGCGAGGTATGGAGATAGCTGATGCTCGGGGTTTCTCTGAACGACAGAGAACTAGGATCACCGACATAGCGCGGAGGATAAGCACGCTGAAGTGGTAGTGGGCGGGGCATATTTGTCGTAGAGCCGACGGCCGATGGGGCAGATGAACGATTCGGCCCCTGGAGTGACCCCCCGCCAGGTGGACCGACGACCTGAAGAAAGTGGCGGGAAGTTGTTGGATGCGGAGAGCTGAGGACCGGGTGTGGTGGCGTGAATTAGGGAAGGTCTATGTCTACTAGTGGACGACTGCAGGCTGAGGATGATTATGATGATAATAAGTAAATATGCCTCCCAACTAAGTTTTCTAATGAGTGCACTCGTTGGCCGTCATAAAATAATTGTACACAAATTCTTACCTATGTTTTATTTACCTAAACGCCGCGCGAAATCGCTGCACACTATTTAGCAATAAAGAATGTATGTAGACAACGTTTTGGAGATTCTGCCTTGAAAGCAGAGCAAAACGAGCCAGGACGCCAGAACCACCTATAATAAGGCTATTGTTTTTATACGAATACAATATTTCGTTTATAAATCGGATAAGCTTGTACGTAACAGGGCGTGGATTGGAGAGGGCAAATTTATGTTAAGTATGTAAACAGTATAAATATAAAACAAACCAAAACACGAACGGCAACTGTAGACTTTTATTTAATAACACTAGCGTGGCAAACAAGCATATGGTCTACCTGTTGGCAACTCTTTTTTTGAATTCCTTATATTGACAGCTAGAGATAAATGCAGGTCCCTATCTATCAACTCAGCACATCCTCGTTAGCTCAGGCGATCTTACTCAATACCAGGAACCAGACCACATAGGTACCTATACAGAGCAAGTAGCATTATCTATCAATTATGCATTAGGTATAACAGAAATAATTCGTTCTATCTATGGGCTACGGGAGCTAGTCTAACTGGCGAGTGGTGTCACAAGCATTTATTAATGTAAAAGGCAAGAATTATCATATTACGAACTCTTTGCTTTCTTCATGTTCTTTACTAGCTGCTAAGTAAGAACTAATTCAAAATAAAGTTTAGTAACATATACACCACCACCAACATACTGTTAGTGTCTTAGTACTCCTTAAAGCGTAGTTAAGTATAAGTATTTTAAAAGCGTCTCCACACCGCCTTTGTGCCGGGCGGGCAATAAGAAGAGCGCGCGCGGCGGCGTCCGTGGCGCCAGTAGCCTTCATTTGTATTTATTTATATCTTGTCTGCCCTTATTTATGTATTTATTCATCTCTATACCGCCAAACATTAGTACACGCATTTTTGGCCGGGAGGTAAAGGGTTTATGATTTTTGACCTTATTGATCACAGTGTGAAAGATTACTTGAAGAAGAGAACATGATATCAACATGATACAGTCTTCATAAAGCAGCTTTAAGATTTGCATTTTTAACTGCATTTTGCATATTTCACTCACTTGCTAAAATACTTACTTACTTACTTGCTTGAATATTTGTTTCTGAGTCTTGGATGTTTTCTATGTATTTAAGTATTTATATCTATTAAATATATCGTCGTCTAGTACCCATACCACAAACCTTCTTTAGCTTACTGTGGGGCTAGTTCGATTTGTGTAAGATTGTCCTCTAATATTTATTTTTATTTATTTTTATTTGCTCTAACGTCATGTCAAAATAAATATCATTCATCCGACCCCGACGAAAGTTCTAAAATAATACATTTGTGGACATCTTACACAAATCGAGCTAGTGCTAAACTAAACAATGTCTACTACTATCTAATCTAGGTACCAAATTAAAGAGAGGTAGGGTATAGCAAAATGTCATCTTGCAAGAATTTGGAGCAGCCCGACTGTGGAAGTACCTCCGCCTTGCAGAAGACCACAACCATAATAACATTATTTACTATAAAGATATGTAGTGTTGTGTTCCCGGAGGTGAGCAAGGTTGCCGAAGCTCCCGAGGACGCACTGTGTTGAAAGCGAGGGACCTAAATTTATCCCTTCTGCACACAATGAATCCTCAAATTTTATAAAGAGTTGGTAACGGGCACGTCACTCTTATGGAGTTGCGGGCGTCTATAGACTGCGATGTCCGCTTACCATCAGGTGAACAGTCCGCTTGTTTGCCACCGTCGTATAAAAAAAGGAAACCCTGAACTATATGTACCTACAGCAGGCGACGATGTAGATACTATGTAGATACGTATAGATAAATACTTAAATACGTAGAAAACGTCAAGACTCAAGAACAATTATTTGGGCTCATCGTACAAATTAATGCCGTGACCGGGATACGAACCCGGGACCACCAGCTTCGTATACTACAGTGGCCTTACCACTACCTACTAGACTGTAGTGATCGTGGAACTCATTCGTCTTCTTAATCGTTCCCTCAGGAACGTGACTCTCTGATCTGATTATTATCGAACCGTGATATCTTCAAGAAGACAGTACGGTTGCCAGTTTGTTGCACTTTTAGCACCAACCAGGGGTCACGTGCAGAAAAGCGATGAGTTCTCCCTACGAACTTAGTACAACTTTGACCCCCCCCCCCTCCCCTTTTTACTTACCGTATATAATACTCATAGATAACTCTTAGAAGCATCATGAACATTAGCAATTTTAAAGGTACCTATTTTTTTTTCTATTGTATTCTGTAGACGGTATGGGTTTTCCGGCTTAGTAGGTACCTACTAATTACCTAACCTGCATACAGCATATCGATTCTGGGAAAGAGTGACACGATATCGATGGTGTCGCGATACTCATGCGCGGGAGTTTAATTCACCACGGCGCGCCCGCAGTCAGAGCTAAAACCACGAAAATCGAAGTTCGGGTTTTTTTAATACACCACATTAAAAGTATTATAGGTACTTAATTTTAAAACCTTCCCATATTTTTTATTTAGTTACTGTTTGACTGTAATGATTTTCTCTTACATTATTTTATTTATTTGCGTCAGACAACAAGGCCTATATTTACTTACTAAGAATCATATATGCTAAGGTATTGGTAATTACCTGTACACTTAAAGTTTAGCCTTGTAATCTTTTGAACTAAACATAGGTACGACGAGAAGTTAAATAAAAGATATTAAAATGAATTTATATTCTATTTAATTGCTATGAAAGACCTATTTGTACTGGTACCTATGTGTAACTAATAGCTATTTAAGCTTGTAATTAATACAGTTCTAATTACATCTATTTAATTACACCTAGCTAGAAGTCTTATAACCTATTTACTCATAGATAGTTTAATGAAATCCGATATTGACCGGAAACCAAACCTTAACTTTTATATATGAATTAATTTAACCGTTAATCTCATTAAACGTCTCCCGGTGATGGTCTATGTATCGCTGTCGCATGAGCTTTGATGTGCCGACAAAGGCCCCGCCACCACGTGCGCTGGCGCCGCTTCACTGAACCACTCGACTCCTTTATACAGGAGGTAGATTTTACTCAACAAATCGCATACGAATATCGCCGGGTGATAATCAAAAGACACTAACAAAACGGTCACTACTCTTAGAAACCTCGTATCTCAGTACTAAAACGATGCTGAGATAAGAGCTATATTTATTTTAAGTATTCATTAGGGACTCAGTGAGTTTGGTAGTCAACCGACGATATGATATCAGCTGAGTTAGCATAGTAGTTAATCGCTTACTTAAAAAACTAACGCAACTTAAATAGTTACATTTTGTCCCAAAGACAAAATCTAACTTCTTCATTCTCTTTTCTCTTAAGCCAATTTTTCCGCACTCGCTCGCTTCATGAAAATGAATTTGACATTATAAATTCTATGCCATCTATCGTGTGAGAACCTTCATTTACTCATAAATTGGCACTGATAACCTGCAGGGTGCTACAAGTGCTACGGTGATTTGCACATTTATTTAGCAAACTGCTTATGATATCCATCCGAGCTGATACGAGTGCGATTTCAGGAACTGTCGCATCGTTTCACGCAATTTGTGAGGCCTTTGCGCCCAAATCTTAGAACTGTGCGAAATGCTTCACACGCAATTGCATTTTGAAGCGTAAAAATATTTGGGCTCATAAACTCGATGTCCCTGCCGTGTCTTGGGATTTATTCATGAAATCACTCTCACGCCTACATGTATTCCTAAAATTATAGGTATAGTTGAAAATGTTTAAAATGTCCGACCTTTTATGAAACTGTCATTATGTTTTTAATCTTCGCGCTTGGACAGTAAAGTAGCTTTTTGAACGGACTAATTTGATACAACCCGGCCACAATCACCTCAAATGATTTTAATAGGTGTATACCTTAATTTCGATGGCACTTTTAGCAATGGCAAGTTTTAAGATAGAAAGCTATAGAAGAAGAATATGAGATTGCGGTGATAGGTTGCTAGGCCATCTGGAGGTCGCGACTTCGAACCCCGCCTCGTTCCACTGGGTGGGTATTTAAAAAAACTTATGTACGAAATGTCATTTTAACAGTGGCTTTTCAATGAAGGAAAACGTCGTGAGGAAACTGGTCATCTCAACTAGGTCTAGTTTTCTCTCTGGTTTGGAAGGTCAAATGGCAGTCGCTTTCGTAAAATTAGTCTCTATGACAAATCTTGGGATTAGATGTCAAAGCGGATGCCGGGCTTAAGCTACAACCTGGAAAACGCTATTAGATGATAGTGAGGTTGCAGTCCATTGCCCACAACTCATTTCAACCCGGTTCCAATAGTTGACTCTTACGGCTTCCACGGTAAGAAATGGGACGGTGCTAAATATTCTAACCCGGCTCCACACGGGGCAATGAATAGAATAGAATAGAATAGAAAAATCTTTATTTCGACAACAGAAGAACTAGAATTACAATTAAAATACGCTTAATAATAATAATGGGCTTTATTCCACGGGTTCTTATTGACAGTAATGATATTGCGTGACTTAGCAACCGGCTCCTGACTTGGCGGGGAAGGGTCAGTATGCGATACTTTTTACTCTACCGAGTTCTTAATGGTGTCTTCCAGATTTCCGTATTTGTCAGTTTATTATCATATTTTGCTTGTCGTTAAGATAAATTAAACGAAATCAAAAAATCAAAATCAAAATCAAACATTTATTCTGCAAATAGGCCACAAGGGCACTTTTACATGTCAAAATCTTAAATTTACAATTTAAGAAAGTCTAACTATAATGAGTAATACGTTTTTCATGTCAAAATATTAATTTACAGTTTAAGAAGGAATAATAATTTAGAGTTTACAATTATGACAAAATTAATGTCATACAGTGAAGATAAACTTGTAAAGTTATCTATTACAAATATTACAACATCAGTAAAGTTAGAGATGTATAAGCTCTTAAGATTAAACAAGGAGTATAATGAAATTAATATAATATCCCAGAGATGTACATGGTACATCTCTGAGCGTCAAAATTAAAATTAATTTAATATTGTTAGAGATGTATATGGTCTCTAAGTCACTGATAATAAAAACGAATCCACAACAGGATGATGTCTCTCGTCAATCCCCTATAAAAAGACACTAGTATTAACATAGTCACTATGTCCTAGCAAGCATGAACAGACCGAAATATTGGTAAACATTGAAATCATCGCTAGATCACAAAATTGACTGCATTGATTGTCATATCACGTGGTCATTAAAAACATCATGTATACCGACCAACGATTGGATAAAGAGACTTTCAGAAATAAAAGGCTACATAAGGGAAATATTTATCTTGTTGTTGTGATGAATAAAGGGGTTAATGTGGTTGTGATGAATATAAATTATACCATACTGATACATAGAAAAGTTTCATTACCCATCCGCAGAAAAATCGCGTAACAACTTTCATTTTTAAAAAGTATAAAATGATGTGCCTTTCTAAAACTAGGTATACATAGAGCCTGGTATAAATGCTTCTTATCAATATGGTAATTTAAAACATCGAATTTACTTGAACGCGGATAATAGTCCTCTTTATATTTTAAAAGTGGTTTTATTTGATAGTTTTCAGACATTTCGGCACAAAACTGGTCCGCGGGCGCTCCAGAAACTTTACAAGGGGACACTTGCAACCCAATTCGGTACAAATTGAATATAATTGCTCGAATTTTATACTTATTGTAAAGCCGGATACACGGTAGAATAGATGAAGTATTAATAAAAAAAAAAACATTTAATTTAGTGCTTTATGACAGGCGCGCAATGCGCGGGAGCGAGGCGATATGATATTACTACTACACAAATCTAATACTGACACGGACAGTATCCCGTCTAGTGAGGATATCTATGTGTCATCCATCAGTGAGCTCACTTCAAAGAATAAAATATTACTTTACAATACCAACCCCACCTCGCCATGTCTAGAACTTGTACTACGAGCGAGCTGTGCGTTGAAGTACGTCACGAATTGCATGGACTATATTATCTTTTTGATTCGCCGAAAACATTCGTGTTAGCGTCCCGGCCATAAAGCAGGTATTCGTCAAAATCTGGAGATCTAGCCAATAGTATATAGAATTCCGTCGCAGTGGACGCGTCCCAAGCCCCCAAAACCCCCGGTCCGCCTCGCCTCGTTGCCTCCGAAAACATCCAAAAAAAAACGCCGCCTACAACTTTCAACAGATTAATTTGTCATTTGGAAACTAGTTTCGTGAAACAAATTGGAGAGAAAAAAACAGTCGGTTTTTGCGGTGAGCCATGAGAACATTATTTTGTCGGGCTACGAAAATTGGTCTAAGTAGTCTCCTTGAAGTTACAGCACTTACGATGAGAGTATCTAGAGTAAAACTAATTTGAAAATGAATGCCCCCTCTCTTAGCCATAGTTTCAATGTGTGAGTTTTTATGTAGATGTGCAGTTATTTTGATATTTCCGATACCAAATCGGGAATATTCCCAGTAATAGTGTCGGTTTTTTTTAACGTGACTGTGGCTTTATAGGCCGGGCCCAATAAAACGATATGAGTGCGCGGTTGGAGAGTAGCCTGGGAAAAATCTAGGGGAAAACCTCCGACACGACCACGCGGGTGATTATGAACACTGGACTACTCTAAGAGTTTGCGCTCCAGTGAGATTGGTTGAGCGGTTTCAACCGAATCTGAGGTGTGAGTCGAGCTACTGGGAGTTTTGTCGCTGGTTCACTAAACCTAGCCTAGCTGAGAAGAGTCTTTCTCGGACTAACTTCACACAGTGTGCGGCGGTACCGGGAATAATAGGGACTATATGTGTCAGTGTTGTCGTGATCACGCGGTGGACGTCCCCGCCGGCGGGAATGCCAAGTGTACCTACGCCTCGTGTCGAGTTGGACGCCGTAAGCGCAGCGTTCCATCTTTCGATGGACGCTGTGATTACGTGGTCCGGGTCCGTGAGTGTGTGTCTAGGACCGTGCAGCCCTTAATCCGTGATAAGCAGTGTCTATGTCATTTATTACACTCGGAAGCAATTGAAACGAATCAGTTTGTAAGTAAGTTCGATACAAAGTGTACTCACCTTATTTGCTCTGACTATATAGGTATCAATTAACTACAGTTACAAAAATCACCAGCACAATAGCAGAAGCCCTGCGCATTACGGTTCGGAAAGATGTACGTGTTCACTGCAAGAGTTCTTACAGTCGAACTAGCAATTTCAGGGCACATTAAGCACAAATTGCACCCATCCAAATGTCGCCAACTATTGTGTTTTTGCTGGGATTATACTAATCCAATCTCTTGTAAAGAGTCGGAACCTTTTGTGGGTGTGATTGCGCTGCGCTTTCGGTGGTCAAAGACTGCAATTGCCGCTCTTCGCTCTTGAGCAATAATACAGGGTCGGCGGGCCGCTTGTTTTGTTCTGGAGTCGCAGGCGTTCGCAGGCCCCGGTATCGTTTACCATCAGGCAGGGATATGTGTGTGTACGTCTACCACGCCACAACGCACGTAACAATTCATAAATTACAAAGTAGACCATTAAAACCTCGAGGAAATGGCATCTCACCTTCAAGTCGCCTTTCACACTGAAAAAAAAGAAAGAAAGAAAGAAAAAACATTTATTCGTGGCACAGACACAGTACCTACAAATTAACATAACACCAAAATACAGAAAATAGCCACGAAATGGCCCCAAATCAGTATAGTGCTAGCCATTGGCTATTGGCATTAGCACTGCTCTATTCGTCAACTAGTTTGCCATTGTAAAGCTATTAAAACTACACTCGAACATTCCTGCCGTCATCTCCCAGTGACGGATATCTCCGGGCTCGTAACAAAAGAATGCTATTATTTATTTTTTTTGCCGGGAGAGGGTAACTCGCTAACAGAGCTGGTTGTTGTGCTGGCACCATACACAACCACCAAACAGTAGTACCAATGCCATATACTTGAATCGTTATTTTTCACCATATTAGTTGCGACGGTTTGGTAGTTTTAGAATAAAAGATGGTTTACGAAATAATTTATAATTAAAAAAAAACAGTTATAACACGAAATTCAAAATTGAGGATAGACCTAGAACGATGAGGGTAGATATCTCAGGGTGTGAGTTCTAATTTACAATTTGAATAAGCCGTATTCACTTGCACTGGCCGTTTAGAGTGCCACTTCCCTGCCGTACGCCGTGCTCCAGTGGTGGTGGAAAAGGAATGTGATCAGCCGGTGTCGTCACGGGTAGTCTGGAGTGTTCCCGGGTCGGCAGAGGTTTAGAAGCTAGCCGCAGCACTCGCAGCTCCTGCCTTCAATAGTGCAACCGAATCCCCCTGGAAATTTCCGTTTTAGACATTTAGTGGAAAGTCCGATTTTACGATACTGCCTGCAACATTCGGCGACGTGAAGAGAAATTGAAGATAGGAAGCGCTAATAGCAGGAAGGGCTATGCGAAAGCATTAAATAGCAATCAATGATGTTGATGCGGCATACAAAATCAATTAATTATAGCAAGTAAGTACAACGAGATTTAAAAATGGAAAGTTATTTAATTTCCGATTTTCGGAAATTATTACAAAAGATGTTGCAATGCATTACAAACAGTAAGTATTACCAATGTATGATTTACTTTA
This sequence comes from Epiblema foenella, assembly GCA_963556455.1. Classification (NCBI taxonomy): domain Eukaryota; kingdom Metazoa; phylum Arthropoda; class Insecta; order Lepidoptera; family Tortricidae; genus Epiblema; species Epiblema foenella. The sequence continues at coordinate 9,987,659 of OY747100.1, forward strand.
ATATTTTAACTAATTACTTAGAAATTGAAATTCATTTTTTTCTTTTTCAGACAAGTGGGTATATTTCCATTACGCTACAACGAACAAAGGAATTCGTATGTTGCAGTATGCAGTTACAATAATGGATTACACGATATATTAGCAACAGGTAAGCAGAATTAAGTGTTAGGCATGAAATACTATCTACTGATTGACATTAATATCGGTTATATAGTTTAATTTGCAACACTCACCTAGTCGGGGAAACACACACTCACAAATTAAATATAATTAATTTTTTAAATTCATTTTAAATTATTAATTTCTAGGTACATGGCGGGCAGCGCACATGACCAGAACAAAAGGCTACAATTATATTAGGGCCATATGTGGAATCTTGACCACTGAGCTACACCGCCGTATGCAAAATGAGAGGGCCGGGACAGACCTCTTCCTCCGCGCCCCGCCGCGTGACGTAACTATGACTCGAAAGTTATCGTTGAATAAACGCCTGTGCCTTCCTAATAGCACGAAATCTACTTATTGATTTTAGATGACAATAACTTAAGAAACCTTAATTTTAAGTTTATTTCAAATGTAGTTATAGGTTTGTAGATATTTAATTTAATTTTAAGTTTTGTACGTATTAAGCTCATTAAGATGATAAAACTATTTACTCAGGAAACGTTTCCGCTACATACCCCCCTTTTTTGGGTAGGATTTTGCCTAGGTGAAATCCTCTATGTCTATATTGACTCATTAGCTACCAGTTCTACTCGTCCATCCACAGCATACTTCACTCGCTCATACCATCTCAGCATTCATCGTCATTTAAAGCGCCGTAACATATTTAGTTATGTGTTCAGCCTCTTTTTACACAGAGTATTTGCTCAATATTACAAGGTACTCACTAATAGCTAAAGATATGGCACTTTATACACATGATCCCATATTTTAAATTTCTCTAATTTAGAGATAGCATAAAAATGTTCTAATAACGGTAGGTAGTACCGTATTAGCATAAATGGGGCAGCATCCCATCATGAGAGCAATACATATTTATATATTAATAATCATCAAAAAAAATTATTTAGATTTTCATGAATGGGGCAGCATCCCATCATGAGAATAATATTATATTTATATATTCCTAATATGAGACCATAGTATTTAGTCTATTCGAGTCTTTCGTTTTTACCTAAGTTAAATATCTTCAGGAGGTAGCATAGGTGCCAATTTCACGATTTGTCTCCTACTCGTAAGTTCTTAAATATTCTCTCCAACAGTGCCTCCCCTAACGCCTACTTCGTACTCCAACTCAGCCTTTTGCAGAGATAAATATTTGATTTGATAGGACATGTTCCTTCGTAGATGTGTGTTGCAGTTACAGAAATAAAACGATAATACAATTAATAAAAGCTGAAAGTTATTTTGCTCTAATAGCCAAACTAGAAAAAGCAACTTAAGATTAATGATAAATAATGATCATCAAAATGTGGTTTACAAAATAGACACAATAGTAGTAACAAAACCTGTGGGTAGACACGGTTAATTACAATTACAGACACCTTTTTGATGACCACACTTATAGACTTATAGCTAGTGCAACCAACACCAAAGATTACTAGATAATACTAAAAACAAGTGCAAGTAAGTACGGCTCTGTAAAATACCTAATAATTGGGCGCCACTGTGACGGTTTGGTAGTTTTAGAATAAAAGATGGTTTACGAAATAATTTATAATTAAAAAAAAACAGTTATAACACGAAATTCAAAATTGAGGATAGACCTAGAACGATGAGGGTAGATATCTCAGGGTGTGAGTTCTAATTTACAATTTGAATAAGCCGTATTCACTTGCACTGGCCGTTTAGAGTGCCACTTCCCTGCCGTACGCCGTGCTCCAGTGGTGGTGGAAAAGGAATGTGATCAGCCGGTGTCGTCACGGGTAGTCTGGAGTGTTCCCGGGTCGGCAGAGGTTTAGAAGCTAGCCGCAGCACTCGCAGCTCCTGCCTTCAATAGTGCAACCGAATCCCCCTGGAAATTTCCGTTTTAGACATTTAGTGGAAAGTCCGATTTTACGATACTGCCTGCAACATTCGGCGACGTGAAGAGAAATTGAAGATAGGAAGCGCTAATAGCAGGAAGGGCTATGCGAAAGCATTAAATAGCAATCAATGATGTTGATGCGGCATACAAAATCAATTAATTATAGCAAGTAAGTACAACGAGATTTAAAAATGGAAAGTTATTTAATTTCCGATTTTCGGAAATTATTACAAAAGATGTTGCAATGCATTACAAACAGTAAGTATTACCAATGTATGATTTACTTTAATATTTTAACTAATTACTTAGAAATTGAAATTCATTTTTTTCTTTTTCAGACAAGTGGGTATATTTCCATTACGCTACAACGAACAAAGGAATTCGTATGTTGCAGTATGCAGTTACAATAATGGATTACACGATATATTAGCAACAGGTAAGCAGAATTAAGTGTTAGGCATGAAATACTATCTACTGATTGACATTAATATCGGTTATATAGTTTAATTTGCAACACTCACCTAGTCGGGGAAACACACACTCACAAATTAAATATAATTAATTTTTTAAATTCATTTTAAATTATTAATTTCTAGGTACATGGCGGGCAGCGCACATGACCAGAACAAAAGGCTACAATTATATTAGGGCCATATGTGGAATCTTGACCACTGAGCTACACCGCCGTATGCAAAATGAGAGGGCCGGGACAGACCTCTTCCTCCGCGCCCCGCCGCGTGACGTAACTATGACTCGAAAGTTATCGTTGAATAAACGCCTGTGCCTTCCTAATAGCACGAAATCTACTTATTGATTTTAGATGACAATAACTTAAGAAACCTTAATTTTAAGTTTATTTCAAATGTAGTTATAGGTTTGTAGATATTTAATTTAATTTTAAGTTTTGTACGTATTAAGCTCATTAAGATGATAAAACTATTTACTCAGGAAACGTTTCCGCTACATAGTTTTTAAATGAAATTACCTACCTCACCGTCACAAGCCATCCTTACACTTGAACAAACAAATAGTTTAGCGGCGTTTAGCACAAATTGCACCCGGCCGAATGGCCCTTGCTATTATTGTGTTTTTGCTAGGATTATGCCAATCCAATCCACTGAGACCTTTTCTGCAGTTGTGTAGAATTTCCGTTTGGTTTGATAAATTCACCCGTCTTACCTGGGCTTGAATTCTGCCACAAACATCCAAATATCTGATTAATACATTTATTATATACTCCACCATCCATACTAATATTACACATATTTACCCTCTATTTCACCTTCGAAGGAGATGTTATAGGGGATAATAAGAACACGCTTTTTTAATTTTTGTGACTCTGCTGCAAAACTAAATTTAATCAGCGAAGAGGAAGCACAGCAGAGTTACTTTCTGATTTATAATATTGGCCAATATAAAATAGGTATACGTAATATAATGTTGTCGCAAATACAAGCCCAGCGTAACTGGAAGTTAAAAGGGCTGATGTGCACCATTTTTACCGTTACCTGCGTCTTATGCTTATGTTATTCAGTGTTGCGTTTTGTCGTTTAAAAATAATTTGTCATTGTTGACAAAGTGGCAGTAGAAGAGATTCTTTCAATTTTTTTTTCTGAATTTGATCTGCCGGACAATTTGTTTCGTAATCCAGTTTTTAAAAAGTTCATTTCACACGGCATTTAAGTATACCTATAGTGGGTATGATCCCAAACTTTTTCATGCTGGATCCACAAATAGACCAATGGCACAGGACCAGGACGCAGCTATGCGGTGGAATGAGATGATAATAGGTATGCCACTCTCCCTTTAACGTACGCTCTTTCTTGTACATACGTGAACCATCATGGACCATTGTGTATGGTGCGGCAAATTCTGTGCGTAAGATAAGGGGATAAATAAAGTTTTTTTTTTAAACCGTGATATATGAATGCAGCAGCCTGTGCTATCTGTTCCAGCTAAACTAGCGCCAATGACAGTTGGAATGGCAGGCAGTAACTAAAGGAACTACTTAAGAGGTTTACCTGTTGTTTACAACAGTCGGCCTTATCGCTAGTCTCCTCCGGACCGCTTTTGGTGAACGGAGAAATTGTGACAATTTAGCTATTTCAGTATTAGGTTCCTAATACAACAAGTGTCTTTAATAGATCAGCGGCTCATTAGGTAGATATAATAGTCGAATAGTCGATACGAGAAACAAAAAGTACCCTCATCTGTTATTCGATAATGACATATATTAGTTCCTTTTTAGGTAATATATAGAAATCGGTAAATCGCTTAGGGGTTGCCTACCTGAAACCACTGAGTCCGTTAAAAATTAAAAATACTTATTAAATTTTTGGGGTCAACTACCCTCTTCGTAAAATAGAGTAGTAGGTGAAAGAATAGGACAAACGAAATTGGAAAAATGGGGGTTGCCTTCTAACTGGACTACCGTGGCTAGGCATTAAAAGGGCCACGAGTAGAGTGAAATCACCCTCATCTGTTATTTGATTTAGCTGGTCGCTAACCAACTCTATTAGGTACCTACTTACCTAATACTTGTAGGGTTATCTCCTTAGTAATCGATTTTTACGTTATAAGAGAAAAGATTCAGACATGGAGTTATGTAAACAATGATAGTCATAGCTGAGGGTGGTCCGGCGGGCGCCCCGCGGTGACATGCCACGTAAAATATTTCATCAGGCGCGCCATCGCTGTCATCGAAATTCTATGACGGGACTCAACCCGCGGCCGTCCGCACAGATTAAATAGAAAACCAACAGGCAATTGGGATGTTGATATCAAACTATCAAGTCAAACAAGCAACTTATTAAGAAACGTCAAAAACGCTCTGTTGCAAGTGAAATTGCAGTGACGTCGCACAACACAACACAAAAATACCTATGTATTCGTCCATAGGTTATTTAGAAGCTTAAGTGCCTATTACGTCATTTCAAAGTCCAGGCCCATATTTTTTCAGCATCTTTGTTACTGGACGTTTGGTGTTCATGGTCCAACTAAAAATACTACAATAACTTTATCACTTTCAAGGTGCCTTTATCAGTTCCTTGGCAAATCAAATGTTATCTTATCTCTTAATGCCTCAGTATAATATGCAGCTGGCTACGAACAATAAAAAAATGAATATTTGATTCAACAATGCGGTAACATTAAAAAACAGGCAGACATTCAAATAAAGAACATAGCGAGCGCGTCGGCGCCAACGTTCCAAGTTTCTTTTTTCATAAAGGCCCGTTCCAATTTGCTCACCTACGCGATTCATAACCTCTTTTGCCTCACTTCAGGGCTCGTGTCTTATAGAACTTGACTGAAAGATTCGAAATAGCTAAGTGTAATGTACACTGGTTTTCCTGAGGCGAAATAAGTGAACGTTGTGAATGGCAAAGCCGGACCAACGCGATTGATGTTGACGATGTGTGTTGATACTGTTGATGCTTTGCTAATTAATTAAAACGTTTTTCTGGAAGACATTTTATATTGAATCTTGAAAGAACATGTTGTATAAAGACAAAAACTGTGTGTTACAAATCAGTGGCTTACTAGGTAGATAACTTCTTAACATAAGTTTCGTATGCGTTAAGCTCAAAGAAATATATATTAGGTATTCCAGTTGCTGTCTTAATGACAGAATTTACATCTCTAAAAATATCGCTTTTCTATCATGTCTCTGTTTTTGAAAGACACCTTCACACTATCTCGAATCCGGATTTAAAACTTTTTTTGAATGGGTAATTAGGTACATACTCGTAGTATTAATTTTACCATTCCTATTGGCATTAGGTAAACAAGGCTCGCGTGAATGCAACGAACGACATTTCAGAATATGGGTTTTTCCTGTTACATCAACAATGTTGACAATATGTAGGTAGATCCTATTGGCAAGGCCAGTATTGGAGACTAACAATTTTTCTCTTCAGTAATATTACAAAAAATCATGTAATTACTGGATGGAATTACTTACCATGTATGTGGTAATTAAACATCTTTTAAATATTTACTAACATACAACGATCATCCCAATAACGTCTGCTAGCTTTTCGTGAAGCAAGCCATCGCTGAACTGCCAAACCGGTTTAAATGTATTAAATAAAAGTTAATTTAAATAGTTGTAAATATTAAGAAAAATATAACGGAATTGAACAGCATACTATAATTAATTCTTATACATTTACGCCTACTTTCCTGAACTCAACTTAATCCTTTTCTGGGATCCGTCATGATTGTAAATCGTGGTCATCAAGACTTAGAGCGCACGATCTGCCAGAACTGTCAACGTCAATCTTTACAAACTATGAGTAATGGATTTATGTACAGTAAGCCAAGAATTTGGTCTGCCACTTTTGAACCTTAATACCTATACACAAATAACGAAGTAGTCCGTTTTGTCCTACGATTTTGTTCACATCGTAGGACAAACCGGACAAAAAATTCCGTTTTGTTCACATCGTAGGACAAACCGAACATGAAAATCCGTTTTGTTCTAAGCGTTGAACAAACTGGATTTTCAAGTTTGGTTTGTCCTACGGTTTTGTTTAACGAGTAGACGGAAATAAGAGCCGAATAGTGGTAGACCACTTTTTTGGTTGACTGTACATACATAACATAAACTTATAGGCAGAGCACATGAAATTTAATTCCAGTGCCACATTTAGTAATTGTAGGTTTATATAATAGGAATACATATTTATACTTCCTTTCGTAAGTGCCATATACACACGTGCAAGATTCGCAAACAATTTTGAATATGTTCCGGGATTTGACAGATCAACTGAACTACCTAATTGTACCCCGGTAACCAGCAATGTAATGAAACTTGCATGCAATTAACCACGTGTGTGAATGGGGCTTTACGTAAAGTAAAACTATACGGCTGGGCAGAGAAGTGTGAAAGTGAATCATATGTACATTTGACTCCAAGTCATCCACCTAGCGTTTTCCCGGTTGTGCCCTCAGGAGCTCCAAGATTTGGCATAGGAACTAGTTACGAAAGCGACTGCCATAGTGAGCGATGTGAATAGCAGTCAACTAAATTATTTCCATCTTGGGCCTAAACACTTGAATTCGTCGCTACGCTCAAGATTCAATACACCGTCCTCACCGTAAATATATCATTTTGCTCCCTTGAGATACAATCTATTATTGTCTATTTTAATATCACACTTTCGCTTGTATGTTGGCATCGCTTGTTCGTAACGTAAGACTTCTTTCCTCTTACTGGTCATATGGATATTTCTTTTATACTCGTAATAGCTACTTAATTCATATGGATATTTTTTTTACAATAGCTGTACCACTTAAGTCATACTGGATAAGCATATTTTTATGGTCAGTTTTATTTAAGATCCGTTAGACCTTATGTCGGTAAGCTATGTCAAAATAGGTCAAGTATTTACTGAGTTACTAAAATATGATCTGACCTTTGGTCTGACTAGAGTACAAACAACGCCATTTTTAAAAGAAGTTTCTTCGCTAACCTCTCTAAAGTCGGTACCCGCCAATGACTAATCTGTTAAGTTTAACTGCAGGAGGTAGGAATGGATATCTCGCCTCAACTACAGTTCGCTGCTTGTCTCGTCCCTACCTCCCGCCCCCCATCGTGAGGCTAGCATAATGCCTGTTTATTAAGGCCCGTGGTGCTCCCTAACTTTTCTCATGCTCGTTCGCTAGCATAGCTCGATATTCTGTGCTTTTCGCCCGCGTACGGACTAACTTGCAAAATTGGAATACAGATTCATATCGTAAAAACTATAAATAATTTGGAACAACCAAACGTTCAGATTTCAGATAAACGAATAACCAATCTTTTTTTGAAAACAAACCGTCAACATTAATGGTTTGGGATTAGTAGCGATTTTTTAGTTGAAAACGGCCTTAATTCAAGATTTTTTGACAAGATTTTAAATCGTTCGGATTATTTGACCGAGTGAAACGAAAGGTCTTTGCTTCAGCTTCGACAAAACTAATGTAACAATAGCTATGTCCAGGCCCCTATACCACAAAACTTTACAAGTCTACAAATCGACAAAATTGTACAATTTTCCATAGAAAAAGTTGTCAATTTTACAAGCGTACAATGTTTGTAAAGTTTTGTGGTATAGGCTCCAGATGTCCGGATTTTCGTTTGTTCTCCTACAGGTCATATTTTTCAACCGTGAAAATTGTTGAGCAGGTTCGATAATTCTATAGGTTTTTTTTGTCGAGTCGGTTTTTGGAAAAAAACTTTTTCAACGGTTTTGTTCTCCTCTACAGGTCGCATTTTTCAACTGATTCTCAAGAAATTGTGAGCAGGTTTGAAAAATAGAATTTTTGTCGAGTTATTTTTTTGACATTAAAAATAAAACTAGTTGCGAGTTCTACAGCTCACAGAGCCACTAGCAGAATCTTAGTCTTTCAAAAATTACCATTTGGCATTACTACTCCACTTACAACGATTCTATACTCTAGATTATTTGCATGCTCGTTATGTTCACAGCTAGAGACTACATACATTATTATACATTATTATTACACTCTCAACATAAGTAGCCCATGGTCTAAGAAAACAAGGTCTGACAATCCGTATCGTGACACGACCATACGTCACTGTCGACGACACAAACACTTACATCGGCATGCCGTCGATAGGCTGATGCAAGACTGATGACGTGGGTCGTAGAGGTAATTGCGTAGCGCTACGAAAAGCTTGGCAGCGAAAGTGTTAATAACTACAAGCCTATATGCCTAGTAGGTACGTAACGGTCATGCTAGCCTCAACAGATCTCACGGACCCCGAAGCTGTTTTATCGAATAACCGTGGAACTGTGTTGTTTTTACTTCTGTTTTGTTTCAGTTTCCAGATAATAGTTCTTTATAACAATATTAAATTAAAGCTAGCCTTTTTGGGAACTTGGTAATTTTTATGAGTTTATTTTTAATGTGATACAACATTATAACTTAAGCGTTGATAAATTAAATATGTACTTAGCGACAGCCATCGCTTTATCAAGGACCCAACCCGCATAAGGTGGCGTGTCTCATTTGGTCTTTTCATTAATCAAGGCAATAGTGTTTTTGCTGTGTTTTGAATGTTTTTTCACATTTATCGTGTTGTAAACAAGAAATGCTGATATGTTATTAGATAATACTAATTGATTATAGGTAATAACTTTACCTTCAAGAAATTTCGTGAAAATTTAATAGGTAAAGCCCGACCAGAAATATGACCGTTGGCCCTGTTGCAGAATTTCATTGGAACTAAGTTCTTACACTGGCATAATTTTAATCTTAGATTGTCACTGTTGTCAGTGTCACTGTGGTGGTTTAGGTCAAGTGTTGAATATTAAATAATTGACAAAAATGCCCAAAACGGTTCATTTTCAAGAGAATGTTCCGCATATACAATATGTATAATAATATTCTGGAAAAAACAATTTCTGGAAGGGAACAATTTCTGTACAAAACATTTGGAAATTGCCATCAGAACTGACAGGTAAACAAGTGAAAATGTCATTATTCCGACAAAACTGACATTACTGACCTACTGTTGCCATATAAATGAGAATAATAACGCCATCTTGACAAAGGTCATCTATTTCTGGTCGGGTTTTACATTAGTTAGTTACATGATACAACCCGCTATGAAATGTGACTTCAAAATGGGTAAAACCGCTTGAGGCAAGGGCACCACCGTGCACCGGGACAATACGCTTACTATAAATAAACCGGTGAAGTGCGAGTCAGACTCGCGCACCGAGGGTTCCGTGTACAAACGTGTATCGGTTCCAACCCTATTAAATCAGAAAATTGAACGCCATTGGTACAGCGCCATCTATCGGCGACTTTTGTTACAAATTTGAGCGACTGAATAATTTAGTATGTATGGTGGTTTTTCAAGGATAATTCTTTATCACGTAACTAAACCGATTTCAATGTTTTTTCTTTATTTGAAAGAAGGTACTTTCAGCATACTTTCTTAGGAATTTATAAAACAAAAATACATGCAAAGGTGATTAAATTACAAACTTATTAAGTATAGTAATGTTTTTCGACGATCAAAAAAAGAAAAGCTAGATAGTATAGTTACATTTTTCCTATAATTAAAATATACATTGATGTCAATGATATGTAATCATTTCATATTTTTTCCTTGGTAAACTTCGGAGGGTATTTTTTTCCCTAATAAAACAAAAATGACTGAACGTTTCAGAATGTGCAACCCAAGCCATTTCATATGATACCCCACTCGACATATTCACTAGACTTTCAAATTTGTAACCACCAATCAACACTGTGAAAAATTTATTATCTGAAATTTTTCACAGTGTTGATTGACATTGTTGCCAGGAATATATAAGTTATGCCCGGTGAAACATTATAATTTTTTGTAGTTCAGGAAAATGGTCTGAAACCCGGGTAACTAGTTATAAATTTTCGGTGCGATGTTACACTGCTCTCTCAATCTCTCGAAGTGTGCCCAGTACGCCTATCATAATTTGAAGAAGATACAGGCACATATGTACGGTAGTATAAAATAGTGAATGCTGCTCTCAAGATTCTAACCTCAACCGACGCACACAGCCGCAGAGCGTTTAGGGGTGCTATTACACCTCCGTCCCTCGGCTATTTTCCAAGCAATTTACCCGCTCGTCTGCAGAGCTATGACGTCACGTTAGCTGGCCTCTTTCTGGCGTGATGTAGGTACGCTGGTCCGTGGTTATGTATGTTAGTTACATATGCCTATGGCGTATTTTGGCGGAGCGGACACAAACATATGTAATGGAGATAAACATATTATCTGTACAGTTTTCCATTGTCACCTAAACAACACACGCATCGCCGCACGCGTTGCCTCACCAGGTCCAAATTACAACCTATCAAAAACATTACGCAATTTACCTCTAAACAACTAATCAATAGACAGTAAAATTAAACACAAGACAACACATGTAAATCCAATAATAACCTTGTTATTGAATCACGGTTTAAGAATAACTGGCGGTCAGATAGATCCCTTAATCTGCATTAAATCGTCTTAACTTCAACCCCAAAAGTGGCATAACGGAATTGTACTCAGCAACCCTCGGACTTTTCTTCCCCTTAGTAGCCCGGGACACAGTACAAGTATTAGGACCCGTTATTTAGACCGACCTGACATTTGGATAATTAAGACAATCAATTGACGTACAAATTATCTAAATCAGCCCACGAGTATGATCTCTAGAGTTTCATACAATACTTACATACATACAGGGTGGTCCAAATAGAGTGACCCAAAAAATTTGACCCACAACACAACGTTTAATTTGTGCGAGTTGTAAATTGTAACTTTCAAACTATGAATAATCGCTTAATACATGGGGTATTTAGCATGCAGCATGGAATCTAAAAAAACACCCTGTATATCACTCATCATCACCATCACTCAGCCGGAAGACATCCACTGCTGGATATAGGCCTCCCCCAAGGAGCGCCACAACACACGGTCGCGAACCAACCTGTATATATCACTATATAAACACAACACCACCCTTTGCGTCGCGCAGTCAGGTAAAAAACACAGTTAGCTAGCTCCGCACAGTATATCATAATCCTTTTAGCGTTTTCTCGGTTCTATTCGTACTCTAAAGGGGGCCAGCTTTAACATTGGCGCCTATAAGCCCGAGATTTGGAGTAGACACCAGTTTTTACGAAAGCGATTGTCATCACCCCAAGGCAAAACTAGACCTTGTTGTGATTAGAACGATTTCCTCATGATATTTCCCTCCACCGTAACGATTACACTGCCGTATCAAAAACACACAAATCAAACCTATGTAGCTATCGGCTACTAATGCACACAACACAGTCTTGCGCAGAGATAAAACTACCTTCTACGAGAAACTGGGTACTGCGTATCATACTTGTACTATGAAGGAAGTTGGAAGCACCCTCAGTTAAGTTATCCGAAACAGTTAAGCTGTTAGTTGGCCGGTCTCTTAATTACCCTTTTCCGCGGGTTAATATTTTGTTTCCAACTTTCCCGACCAGTCCTGTACAAAAAGACGTATCTCACAGTGACTGGCATAGTCAGATACGACTGTTTTTCAATAAGGGTTAGCTGAGTTTGGTCAATTTGGGGAACAAAGGTTGTAATATGCTTATTTCCGTAGCTTTTACTTTGTTTCTCTTTAATTTAAATTCATCTTCTGCTTCCGTGAATAGACCCTGACAGGGGCTATACATTTTTAGCTCAGTATTAGTTATCATTTAGTAAGTTCATTGAGGCCATCAGGTTTAGTTCGAAATGTAAGTAGTTTTATTATCTATCCAAAGTAGTTTTTACTATCCATTTGTTT